>JAEIGF010000611.1:0-715094 GCA_018903485.1 Drosophila littoralis
AAAAAAATTCTCCATACAAAAACTTAATAATATGATATAGTGGTCCGATCTTAATAGGACTTTGCATATATATGAGGAGCATAGTAAAACTAATAAATGCCGAGTTTGGTTAAGATATCTTGACAAACAAAATGTTTTTTTTCATACAAAAAACTTAATTTTCGATCGATCGTTCCTATGGCAGCTATATGATATAGTGGTCCGATCTTAATAGGATTTTGCATATATATGAGGAGCTTAGTAAAATTAAAAAATGCGTGTTTGGTCAAGATATCTTGACAAACAAAAATGCTTTTTCATACAAAAACTTAATTTTCGACCGATCGTTCCTATGGCGGCTATATGACATAGTGGTCCGATCTTAATAGAATTTTGCATATATATGAGGAGCATAGTAAAACTAATAAATGTCGAGTTTGGTCAAGATATCTTGATAAACAAAAGGTTTTTTCATACAAAAACTTAATTTTCGACCGATCGTTCCTATGGCAGCTATATGATATAGTGGTCCGATCTTAATAGGATTTTGCATATATATGAGGAGCTTAGTAAAACTAATAAATGCCGAGTTTGGTCAAGATATCTTGACAAACAAAATGTTTTTTCATACAAAAACTTAATTTTCGACCGATCGTTCCTATGGCAGCTATATGATATAGTGGTCCGATCTTAATAGGATTTTGCATATATATGAGGAGCTTAGTAAAACTAATAAATGCCGAGTTTGGTCAAGATATCTTGACAAACAAAATGTTTTTTCATACAAAAACTTAATTTTCGACCGATCGTTCCTATGGCGGGCTATATGATATAGTGGTCCGATCTTAATAGAATTTTGCATATATATGAGGAGCATAGTAAAACTAATAAATGTCGAGTTTGGTCAAGATATCTTGATAAACAAAAGGTTTTTTCATACAAAAACTTAATTTTCGACCGATCGTTCCTATGGCAGCTATATGATATAGTGGTCCGATCTTAATAGGATTTTGCATATATATGAGGAGCTTAGAAAACCAATTAAAGGCCGAGTTTGGTCAAGATATCTATCTGACAAACAAAATGTTTTTTCATACAAAAACCTAATTTTCGACCGAACGTTCCTACGGCGGCTATATGATATAGTGGTCCGATCTTAATAGAATTTTGCATATATATGAGGAGCATAGTAAAACTAATAAATGTCGAGTTTGGTCAAGATATCTTGATAAACAAAAGGTTTTTTTATAAAAAACTTAATTTTCGACCGATCGTTCCTATGGCAGCTATATGATATAGTGGTCCGATCCAGCTGGTTTTGATATATGTGCTGCGTGCAACAGAAATAGGGACTTCTGCAAAGTTTCATTAAGATAGCTTTAAAACTGAGGGACTAGTTCGCATAGAAACAGACAGACGGACAGACGGACATGGCTATATCGACTCGGCTGCTGATGCTGATCAAGAATATATATACTTTATGGGGTCGGAGATGTCTCCTTCTATGCGTTACACATTTCACGACAAAATTATAATACCCTCTGCAAGGGTATAACGAGAAAGAAGGGCTATCTTCGGCATGCCGAAGATCTAATACCCCTGCAGACCCAACCTTTTAATGCTGAGAAAATGGTTAAGGCCGAGTTTGGTCAAGGTATATTGATAAACAAAAAAAGGCTTTTAATCAAAAACCGATGTAAATAAGATTTAGCAAAAATGAAGGAAGCATAGTGAAATCTTTAAATGTCGTGTTTAATCGCAAAATCATGAAAAACAAAAAATTCTCCATACAAAAACTTAATAATATGATATAGTGGTCCGATCTTAATAGGATTTTTGCATATATATGAGGAGCATAGTAAAACTAATAAATGCCGAGTTTGGTTAAGATATCTTGAAAAACAAAATGTTTTTTCATACAAAAACTTAATTTTCGATCGATCGTTCCTATGGCAGCTATATGATATAGTGGTCCGATCTTAATAGATTTTGCATATATATGAGGAGCTTAGTAAAACTAATAAATGCCGAGTTTGGTCAAGATATCTTGACAAACAAAATGTTTTTTCATACAAAAACTTAATTTTCGACCGATCGTTCCTATGGCGGCTATATGACATAGTGGTCCGATTTTAATAGTCTTTTGCATATATATGAGGAGCATAGTAAAACTAATAAATGTCGAGTTTGGTCAAGATATCTTGATAAACAAAAGGTTTTTTCATACAAAAACTTAATTTTCGACCGATCGTTCCTATGGCAGCTATATGATATAGTGGTCCGATCCAGCTGGTTTTGATATATGTGCTGCGTGCAACAGAAATAGGGACTTCTGCAAAGTTTCATTAAGATAGCTTTAAAACTGAGGGACTAGTTCGCATAGAAACAGACAGACGGACAGACGGACATGGCTATATCGACTCGGCTGTTGATGCTGATCAAGAATATATATACTTTATGGGGTCGGAGATGTCTCCTTCTATGCGTTACACATTTCACGACAAAATTATAATACCCTCTGCAAGGGTATAATTATAAATAAACATATAAAAAGGAAAGTTGAAAAATGCCATATAAAAGAAAAAGCAGACAATATATTTACGAAGCTCGTCATGTGAAACGAGTCGCAGAAAAAATTGAGATAGCTAAAGAAAATAAAGTAAAAATTAATTTTGATTCAAATTTATTTTTTTCAGATAGCAATGATTTGCTATCTACAAAACATTCCAGTTCAACCGAGTTTAATACTCGCTTAGCCCAATGGCTGTCCGCTAATAACATCAGCAAAAGGGCAGGCAATGATTTGCTTTCGCTGTTGGGCGAAATTCCTGGCTTACCACGGGTTGTACCTACTTTAAAATGTACTCCACATGGCATTGTAAAACGAATCGTTGTTCCAGGCGAGTACGTTCACAATGGCGTAAAAGACGCGTTCCTTTCCAATTTCACTTATCTTTCTCCCAATATAAGTTTAAATATGAATGTAGACGGGCTTCCATTGTGTAAGAGCACAAATGAACAAACATGGCCAATTTTGATTAACGTCAATAGTACAAAGCCAGTATTTGTAGCTGGCACGCCGAAGATCTAATACCCTTGCAGACCCAACCTTTTAATAATGCTCATAGTGCTTTGCCCGTATCTAAGAAGCACAGGGAAAATAGTTAATGCCGAGTTTGGTCAAGATATTTTGATAAACAAAAAGGTTTTTAATCAAAAACCTAGTTTTCGACCGATCGCTCCTCTGGCAGATATATGATATAGTAGTCTTAATAGGATTTTGCATATATATGAGGAGCTTAGTAAAACTAATAAATGCCGAGTTTGGTCAATATATCTTGATAAACAACATTTTTTTCATACAAGAACTAAATTTTCGACCGATCGTTCCTATGGCAGCTATATGATATAGTGGCCCGATCTTAATAGGATTTTGCATATATATGAGGAGCATAGTACAACTAATAAATGCCGAGTTTGGTCAAGATATCTTGAAAAACAAAATGTTTTTTTCATACAACTTAATTTTCGAACGATCGTTCCTATGGCAGCTATATGATATAGTTGTGCGATCTTAATAGGATTTTGAAAATATATGAGGAGCATAGTAAAACTAATAAGTGCCGAGTTTGGTCAAGATATCTTGATAAACAAAATGTTTTTTCATACAAAAACTTAGTTTTCGACCGATCGTTCCTATAGCAGCTATATGATTTAGTGGTCCGATCTTAATAGGATTTTGCATATATTGAGAGAGTGATTGACGTGTTTTACTTGTGCTCCAAGATTTTATATATTTTTTTGCGCTTTAATCCTGCTTTTTATTTCTAAATTTGGCCTTTTTTGTGCTTTATTTAAAAAGCTGTATAATTGTGCAAAGTGTTATTCTGTTGTCGCAGCGGAAGTCTGTTAATAATTGCATTTATTGAACACGGCGTCAGTTCTGTATTGTTGTTATTGCCTGTTTTGATTCTTTTGCTTTATTGCTCCCCTGTGCATACACTTGTTTGTGCGTGTGTTCGCTGCCGCATATTTCTGCTTGTGCATCGCGCTCTCGCAAATTTTTGCTATTGCCTTTCGCTCCAAGCAATTTGTTTGTGTACGATAATTGTTTTTGAGTGCTTACTTGCTCTATTCTTGTGCACCGTTTTCGTTTTGCTCTGCGCTCTCGCAACTTGCTTACTTGTAATAATTATGTCGTGCTGTAAGAAACCTTGCACGTTCAAGCAGGCTGATGATTCTGCACAGCCGCAATTTGTTAATTGCTGGCTGTGTGAGAATATGATGCATGCTAAATGTGCAGGTCTCCCTGGGCGTGATTGCGACAAGATCGCTGCAGTTGCCAAGAAGGGCTGCGGTGGCTTGCGTTGGTCGTGCCCAGATTGCATAGACAAGCAAATTGATTTCTCCAGAATGTATAATTCTGTGAGAAATCAATTCTTAAAATTGAATAATGTGGCTAAGCAACTGTCGAGTAAATTTGACTCGAGTTTTGAGTTGCTTGCCAATTATAAATTTGAGTCTCCAACCAATCTCCGGTTGGAGCCTCAACTTTTGCAATTGCCGTCTACGTCTGTTCAGACACCTACGCCTTTCTTGTCCCTACCTAGCAACATGGATTTATCTCCAATGTTGTCGTTATCGCCTTCCCCAAGCGACTGCCCAATTACCCCCGTTTCATCTGATACTGTCCCAGTTATCCAAACTGCCTCAGCCCCGTCAGCTCCTGGCCGCAAAGGTAGACCTGCGCGTAATCTTGCCCAGATTGTTAAACACAATCATGGTGCCTCTTTAGCTCCTCCATCTCCTGTACTACCTGCAGCCCCATCAGCACCTACTTTAACGGTTGTTGCCCCTCGTAGGCAAGTTTTTGTGTCTCGACTTTCATCGGACACCACTTCTGAGTCATTGGCAGCCTATATTGCTAGCAAATCTTCTGCTAGCGTGTCAGTAACCAAATTTAATTTCTCCACCCCTCGTGAAATATCATCATTCAAAATATATGTTTCACATGATATGTTCCCAATCATTTGTGATCCAAAATTTTGGCCTCCACGCATGATTGTTCACGAGCTCAAGCCAAAAAAGCGTAACCAGCCTGTCACCCTTCCAGTCCCTTCAATACAGGGTACCATTTCTGCCCCAAAAAACTAACTTCATCTTCTGACCAAATCTGTATTCATTATCAAAATGTCAGAGGTCTTATTTCAAAGCTTAAAAATCTTTTCATGGCCAGTACTTCCTTCGACTCGGATATAATAGCATTTTCCGAAACATGGTTAAATTCAACCATATCCGATTTTGAGGTATTTTCGAATAGTTTTATTTTGCATAGAAATGATCGGCCGACTCGAGGTGGTGGGGTGTTAATTGCCGTTAAAGCCACTCTCCAGTCAGAACTTTTCTGTTTTAGTACGCCTACTGACGCTGAAATTATCTCAGTCAAGGTGTCTTTTCCTACACGGAATATCTATATAACATGCTCTTATGTTCCTCCTTCTTCTGATATTCAAGTTTATATGAAACATATTACTTGTATTAAAGAAGTTTCTTCACACGTGCGTGATAATGACCTATTTATGGTGTTGGGTGATTTGAATTTGCCGAACATCTCTTGGTCATTATTCACTGTGCCCTTAGCACAGCATGATTTTATAGACTGCATGCTTGATCTTTCGTTGTTTCAAATCAATTCAATTTCTAATCATTTGAATAGAACACTTGACCTTGTATTTGTTAACGACTACCTTATCTCTAATGTGTCTAGGTACCCTCCTTCCTGA
Source organism: Drosophila littoralis (assembly GCA_018903485.1). Lineage (NCBI taxonomy): Eukaryota > Metazoa > Arthropoda > Insecta > Diptera > Drosophilidae > Drosophila > Drosophila littoralis. The sequence goes on from JAEIGF010000611.1 coordinate 5,763, forward strand.
GGATGTATATCATACTACTTTAGAGATTACAATGTTCAATTGTAATCGTCTCATTTCGTGCTCATCAGCCAATAAGCCCCGCCTCTGCTTTCGCAAAGGAAATTATTCATTGCTGAATCAGCTTATTTATGCAACCGATTGGTCATTCTTATATGACTCGGTTGAAATGAATACTGCTATTACTTTTTTTTATAGCATCCTAAACTCCCTCTTAGATATGAGTATTCCCAAGTCAATTCCTTCGACTACTTCTTCAAAACCACCCTGGTTTACTCCCAGATTGTCACATCTTAAAAACTTAAAATCTAAATATTTTAAAAAGTTTAAAAAGTCTGGTTCGTGTACAGACTTGGCTAAATATTCCATAGCCAAGTCGAACTTCTTTCTTCTGAATTCTCAATGCTATGAGAATTATCTAACTCGTTGTAAAAGGCAATTGGCCCAAAATCCGAGACAGTTTTACAATTTTGTAAACTTGAAGCGTAAATCTTCAAGTTTGCCAACTTCTTTTCTTTCGGGATGGATAAAGCTAGTAATGACTCTGATTCTGCTAACCTCTTTGCTAATTTTTTCCAATCGACTTACTCCTCAGTCTGTCCTAATAATAATTCTTATCCTTATACTATTTCTTCCTCTAGTTCTATACCTTCTCCTATTATTTCACACTCCTCTCTCCTTTTAGCTATAAACTCTTTAAAATCTTCTTACTCTCCTGGGCCTGACAATATTCCTAGTTATCTACTCAAGGAGTGTAGTTCTTCCCTTCTTTATCCATTGCAAAAGCTTTTTAATCTATCTCTTGAATCTTCTGTCTTTCCATCTATTTGGAAAGAATCTTATATCATTCCTCTCCACAAGAAAGGTGGAAAGTCTGATATACAAAATTACAGGGGCATTGTAAAACTGTCCGCTATTCCTAAATTATTTGAAAAAATAATCACTTCGAATTTGCAGCATTTCTGCAAATCAGTTGTTTCCCCTGTTCAACGTGGATTCGTAAAGAATCGGTCAACTACGACCAATCTGCTTGAATTTACTTCCTTGGTAAATGATGCTTTTCTTTCGAAAATGCAAACTGATGTCATTTATACTGACTTCAGTAAGGCGTTTGACTCTGTGCACCATGACATTTTACTTTTTAAACTTGACCGAATAGGTTTCCCTCCGTCTCTTTTGCTTTGGATTAATTCTTATTTAAAAGGTAGGACCCAAAGAGTAATGCTGAGGCAGACTACCTCTAAACAGGTTCACGTTACTTCTGGTGTTCCTCAAGGTAGTCATCTTGGACCTTTACTCTTTACTCTTTTTATAAATGATCTCCCCTCTGTTATATCACATGCCCGTGTACTCATGTATGCGGATGATGTGAAACTTATTCTATCATACACTAATCCCCTACATCATTCTCTTCTACAAGACGATTTTAACGCTATGCAACTTTGGTGTTCGGCCAATCAATTGCATCTGAATTGTTCAAAGTGTATGTTTATGACATTTTATCGTACTACACATTATCTTGTCAGTTATACAATCGACAATACCCCTTTGCAACGTATACTAACAGTTAAGGATCTAGGCGTTCTTTTTGATTCTAATCTCTGTTTCAATCTTCACATCGTTAATGAGCCAAAATGTGTAATTGGATTCGTTAAACGATGGTCTAAAGAGTTTAACGATCCTTTTATAACGAAACTTCTGTACATCTCTCTTGTTCGCCCTATCCTTGAATACTGCTCTTGCATCTGGTCTCCGCAGTATAACAATAGCCAGGATCGTATTGAATCTGTTCAGAAGCAATTTCTGCTTTTTGCCTTACGAGGTTTAAATTGGGACCCTAATCTTCGTTTGCCATCCTACTCCAGCAGGCTGCTTCTTCTTAACCTTCCGTCATTAACCAACCGTAGGACAATTCTTGGTGTTGTCCTTCTACATAAGTTGATTATTGGCGATATAGATTCTCCTTTTCTGCTAGGGCGTCTTCAATTCTCTGCTCCGTCTAGACCAACCAGAAATTACCGCCCCTTATTCCTGTCTACGTGCACAACAGACTACGCTATGCACAATCCTTTTCGCGTGCTATGTAAAAATTATAATAGTTTGCATCACGTTTTCTCTATAGAACTTTCTCTACCCCTAATAAAATCGTTGCTTTCAGGATACCTTCGGGAAGTCACTGACCATTCCCAGCTATGAGCAGGGGCATAGCTTGCCGGACAGGCAGTAAATTTTCCCCCACCGGGTCGGTGATTTCCCATTACTTTTCTCTCTGTCCTATCTACTTAACACTCTATACATCTAGCTTAAATTTCTTTACTTTATTAACAATCTTCGTACTTTCTTTTTTCTTATTGTATTTTATTAATTAATATAGCAAACTAAGATTATCTTTAATTTTACTTAAGAACACTTTTTTCCTACTTACACCCTTCTGCCTTCATCTAGGCTATAATAGCGTCACTGACAAATTTAGCTGTGAAAAGGGGCACAGCTGGCCGGACTGGCAACTAAAACAACTCCATCGGTCGGTGATGCTATTTAGAGAACTGTGTTATCTAACTAGGCTTTTAGCATATAATTCCATTATGTATTATATGTATAATGAGGAAGACACTCGTTCCTATGGCAGCTATATGATATAGTGGTCCGATCCAGCTGGTTTTGACATATGTGCTGAGTGCAGCAGAATAAGGGACTTCTGCAAAGTTTCATTAAGATAGTTTTAAAACTGAGAGACTAGTTCGCATAGAAACAGACAGACGGACAGACGGACACTCGGACATGGATATATCGACTCGGCTGTTAATGCTGATCAAGAATATATATACTTTATGGGGTCGGAGATGTCTCCTTCGTATCGTTACACATTTCACGACAAAATTATAATACCCTCTGCAAGGGTATAAAAAAAAAAATAAATAAATTAAATAAAACAAATATGTAGGTCATTCCAAACCCCGTGATCCAAATGTTTATTTGGAAGAATTTGTCTGTGAATTATCAGAATTGGCCACAGAGGGCATGATGTTTCGAGATAAGCAATTCAAAATATCTATCAGAGCATTTATTTGCGATGCGCCGGCCCGCGCCTTCATTTTGGGTGTGAAATATCACTCTAGGTTTTACTCATGCAACTGTTGCGTTCAGAAGGGAGAAACTTTTAACAGGCGAGTACTTTTCAGAGGATCTTGTAATCCTCCACGAACCAATAATAGCTTCCGAAACCGTCTTCAACCAGAGCACCACAACATACAAAGCAAACTCATTCTTCAAAATTTGCCGATTGATTTAGTTAATCCGTTTCCACTAGACTATATGCACGTATGTAGTTTGTCTTGGCGTCACAAAATCACTTTTAGTGGCTTTAGCGAGAGCCAAAGGTCATTCCTTTTCTTTGAGTCAACTAGTCCCTAACTTCTCTATATAATAAACTGATACGTTTCAAAAAAATTTTACCTAGAGAATTCAATAGAGAAGTAAGATCTTTAGACAATCTCAACATATTTAAGGCAACGGAGTTTCGTACTTTTTTATTATATACCGGACCCATTGTTTAGAAGCACATTTTAGATTCAAATCTATACAACCATTTTTTATTACTTCGCTTAGGAATTAGACTCTCTTGCATTCAGTTTGCTTGACTTTGTAAGCCAAGTGCTTAATTTATATACGTTTCCGATGCTTACATTTAATTTTCATTGCTTAACACATTTAAGCAAACAATGTTTACAGTATGGTTCTCTGCACACCGCAAGCTCCTTTCCATTCGAAAACTTTCTGGGGCATCTAAAAACGAGAAAGAAGGGCTATCTTCGGCATGCCGAAGATCTAATACCCTTGCAGACCCAACCTTTTAATGCCGAGAAAATGGTTAAGGCCGAGTTTGGTCAAGGTATATTGATAAACAAAAAAAAAGGCTTTTAATCAAAAACCGATGTAAATAAGATTTAGCAAAAATGAAGGAAGCATAGTCAAATCTTTAAATGCCGTGTTTAATCGCAAAATCATGAAAAACAAAAAATTCTCCATACAAAAACTTAATAATATGATATAGTGGTCCGATCTTAATAGGATTTTGCATATATATGAGGAGCATAGTAAAACTAATAAATGCCGAGTTTGGTTAAGATATCTTGAAAAACAAAATGTTTTTTCATACAAAAACTTAATTTTCGATCGATCGTTCCTATGGCAGCTTTATGATATAGTGGTCCGATCTTAATAGGATTTTGCATATATATGAGGAGCTTAGTAAAACTAATAAATGCCGAGTTTGGTCAAGATATCTTGACAAACAAAATGTTTTTTCATACAAAAACTTAATTTTCGAACGATCGTTCCTATGGCGGCTATATGACATAGTGGTCCGATCTTAATAGAATTTTGCATATATATGAGGAGCATAGTAAAACTAATAAATGTCGAGTTTGGTCAAGATATCTTGATAAACAAAATGTTTTTTCATACAAAAACTTAATTTTCGACCGATCGTTCCTATGGCAGCTATATGATATAGTGGTCCGATCTTAATAGGATTTTGCATATATATGAGGAGCTTAGTAAAACTAATAAATGCCGAGTTTGGTCAAGATATCTTGATAAACAAAAGGTTTTTTCATACAAAAACTTAATTTTCGACCGATCGTTCCTATGGCGGCTATATGACATAGTGGTCCGATCTTAATAGAATTTTGCATATATATGAGGAGCATAGTAAAACTAATAAATGTCGAGTTTGGTCAAGATATCTTGATAAACAAAAGGTTTTTTCATACAAAAACTTAATTTTCGACCGATCGTTCCTATGGCAGCTATATGATATAGGGGTCCGATCTTAATAGGATTTTGCATATATATGAGGAGCTTAGTAAAACTAATAAATGCCGAGTTTAGTCAAGATATCTTGAAAAACAAAATGTTTTTTCATACAAAAACTTAATTTTCGACCGATCGTTCCTATGGCGGCTATATGATATAGTGGTCCGATCTTAATAGAATTTTGCATATATATGAGGAGCATAGTAAAACTAATAAATGTCGAGTTTGGTCAAGATATCTTGATAAACAAAAGGTTTTTTCATACAAAAACTTAATTTTCGACCGATCGTTCCTATGGCAGCTATATGATATAGTGGTCCGATCCAGCTGGTTTTGATATATGTGCTGCGTGCAACAGAAATAGGGACTTCTGCACAGTTTCATTAAGATAGCTTTAAAACTGAGGGACTAGTTCGCATAGAAACAGACAGACGGACAGACGGACATGGCTGTATCGACTCGGCTGTTGATGCTGATCAAGAATATATATACTTTATGGGGTCGGAGATGTCTCCTTCTATGCGTTACACATTTCACGACAAAATTATAATACCCTCTGCAAGGGTATAACGAGAAAGAAGGGCTATCTTCGGCATGCCGAAGATCTAATACCCTTGCAGACCCAACCTTTTAATGCCGAGAAAATGGTTAAGGCCGAGTTTGGTCAAGGTATATTGATAAACAAAAAAAAGGCTTTTAATCAAAAACCGATGTAAATAAGATTTAGCAAAAATGAAGGAAGCATAGTGAAATCTTTAAATGCCGTGTTTAATCGCAAAATCATGAAAAACAAAAAATTCTCCATACAAAAACTTAATAATATGATATAGTGGTCCGATCTTAATAGGATTTTGCATATATATGAGGAGCATAGTAAAACTAATAAATGCCGAGTTTGGTCAAGATATCTTGACAAACAAAATGTTTTTTCATACAAAAACTTAATTTTCGACCGATCGTTCCTATGGCAGCTATATGATATAGTGGTCCGATCTTAATAGGATTTTGCATATATATGAGGAGCTTAGTAAAACTAATAAATGCCGAGTTTGGTCAAGATATCTTGACAAACAAAATGTTTTTTCATACAAAAACTTAATTTTCGACCGATCGTTCCTATGGCAGCTATATGATATAGTGGTCCGATCTTAATAGGATTTTGCATATATATGAGGAGCTTAGTAAAACTAATAAATGCCGAGTTTGGTCAAGATATCTTGACAAACAAAATGTTTTTTCATACAAAAACTTAATTTTCGACCGATCGTTCCTATGGCGGCTATATGATATAGTGGTCCGATCTTAATAGAATTTTGCATATATATGAGGAGCATAGTAAAACTAATAAATGTCGAGTTTGGTCAAGATATCTTGATAAACAAAAGGTTTTTTCATACAAAAACTTAATTTTCGACCGATCGTTCCTATGGCAGCTATATGATATAGTGGTCCGATCTTAATAGGATTTTGCATATATATGAGGAGCTTAGTAAACTAATAAATGCCGAGTTTGGTCAAGATATCTTGACAAACAAAATGTTTTTTCATACAAAAACCTAATTTTCGACCGAACGTTCCTATGGCGGCTAAATGATATAGCGGTCCGATCTTAATAGAATTTTGCATATATATGAGGAGCATAGTAAAACTAATAAATGTCGAGTTTGGTCAAGATATCTTGACAAACAAAATGTTTTTTCATACAAAAACTTAATTTTCGACCGATCGTTCCTATGGCGGCTATATGATATAGTGGTCCGATCTTAATAGAATTTTGCATATATATGAGGAGCATAGTAAAACTAATAAATGTCGAGTTTGGTCAAGATATCTTGATAAACAAAAAGGTTTTTTCATACAAAAACTTAATTTTCGACCGATCGTTCCTATGGCAGCTATATGATATAGTGGTCCGATCTTAATAGGATTTTGCATATAAATGAGGAGCTTAGTAAACTAATAAATGCCGAGTTTGGTCAAGATATCTTGACAAACAAAATGTTTTTTCATACAAAAACCTAAATTTCGACCGAACGTTCCTATGGCGGCTATATGATATAGTGGTCCGATCTTAATAGAATTTTGCATATATATGAGGAGCATAGTAAAACTAATAAATGTCGAGTTTGGTCAAGATATCTTGATAAACAAAAGGTTTTTTCATACAAAAACTTAATTTTCGACCGATCGTTCCTATGGCAGCTATATGATATAGTGGTCGGATCCAGCTGGTTTTGATATATGTGCTGCGTGCAACAGAAATAGGGACTTCTGCAAAGTTTCATTAAGATAGCTTTAAAACTAGTTCGCATAGAAACAGACAGACGGACAGACGGACATGGCTATATCGACTCGGCTGTTGATGCTGATCAAGAATATATATCCTTCTATGCGTTACACATTTCACGACAAAATTATAATATGCAAGGGTATAAAAATGGTAAAAAAGACCGACTACTCCTTGGAGAAATTATACAACCTAACTGGAGAACGCAGTATTTTAAAAGTTGCTCAAAGGTAAAATTTCATATAAGCAATGGCATTTTAATCTAAAAGATCGTGATAGTTTTTTTTTCTTAAAGGATGGCAACAAATTTGAAATATATAGGATTATTGAAATTGACAATAAAATTTTGCATTGCCGATTAGTTGTTGACCTAGAGCCATTTTTTAAATTTCCCATAAATTCCACCTTTGTAGGCATATTCTCTTCCAAAGAACTCAATTTTGACTCAAAAGTAGTGCTACATAAGGTTGAAAAAATATCAGGCAAATTATTTAATTTCAAAGAAAATGGTATAGACACTTTCTTTCCTTTAATTGACTGAATACAGATAATAATGAGCTCATCATACAATTTTGTGTTGGATGGCAGCGAAAATGGAGGAGCATACGACAATAGTCCAAATTACAGTATAGGTAACATATTGACAGAACTTTACATTTTATGTATTTTATATTCATTTTTATTTCATCTATATTCAGAATTACCTAATAATTAAGCAAATATTAAAGTAAATAATATTCCACAAGGCCAATGCAATCATTCCGGTAATGTAATGAAAAAAATTTTAAATTTATCCATATTTAATAGATTTTTCTAATATATTTGCAGAACTATTAAACTTGATGCAATAGATAATGCGGAAAATTGACCGTCAATCGGCTGAGCTTATTTCATTACGAAATGAAATTTCCATTATTAAGGGACGAGTTTGCGGAGAGGTGCACAAGGCGAAATTGACTCTGCCAAGTGCGCCAAAGGAAACTCTTGGGGACTTTGAGGCATTTAAAGAATGTCTCAAAGAAGAGAAGTCTTTTAAAAATTTGGTAGTGAAACTTTAAATTTAATATTTTTACTATTCACTTATAAATCTCACATTTTCTTTAAGGTAATTGAATTAGTCGAAAGTACCGAAAAGACATACGACACATTTATTAGGAGCGCCTGGCGATACTATATACTATATACTATACACTATATACTATATACTATATACTATATACTATATACTATATACTATATACTATATACTATATACTATATACTATATACTATATACTATATACTATATACTATATACTATATACTATATACTATATACTATATACTATATACTATATACTATATACTATATACTATATACTATATACTATATACTATATACTATATACTATATACTATATACTATATATACTATATACTATATACTATATACTATATATTATATACTATATACTATATACTATATACCATATATTATATACCATATACCATATATTATATACCATATACTATAGACAATATGCTATATACTATACACTATACACTATCTCTATGTATTAAACTGTTTGTCCTGACTTACTGACTGACTGACTGATTGGTGATCAACACACAGTTTAATGGAGTCCTGAGCCGGGGTTCAACTTCTGCCGATTGTTTGGCCATCAACCAAAATAAACCAAATGGTCGTGGCTGTTTCCTAACCGGGTGCATAGGGATTGGAAGTTCGCACTTCTTGCTAATCCTCGGACAATAGCTCGTCGGACTGGTCGGGGTTTTTCCTTTCCCTTCTGCACTTACCATAAACATATAGTTTAAGTGCGATTCAAAATACAAAAAATATTATTGATTTAAGTAAAATAAAAATAAAAAAACAAGTTCCAAGAACGTGTACCATCAATGTGTTCCGACCGAACATCCAAAGTCAAACTACATATTCACTTTCTCTAAAGTGAAAGAATTAAGGAGTTAATCGTCTCTCTTTCTCTCTACTCTCCCTACCATACAAGAAAAAAAAAAAAATGGAATGTGGGTGCTTGTCCCTATTTCTGGTCCTTAAACCACCACTATAAATTGCAAATGGCTAACATGGGTACTAGACAGATAAGAATCAAGGAATTAGGGTATCATATCAAATGACCTAATATATATAATTAAATTTTACACGAATAGTTACTATAAAAAAATATATTTCAATTCTTTATTTTCACTAACGGCTACTTCTTATATCGAGTACATTCAGATTTGCGTCCCGAATATGAACTAACTCATCTATCTGTTGCGGTCGCTTAGCAAACTTCGCTTTGAGAGAGCTTGAGTCAAAATTGAGTGAAGTTTGAGCTGCGTCAGCAATTATGCGTGGGATAGTACTCTGATGGGAACATTGACAGTGGCGTGATATTTAGGGTGAATTGTTTATGTCTACCAAAGGGGGACAGTTTGATCTTGACCAATGTCGATGTTATCACCAGGCTTTTTGTTTACAATATTAGAAATGTTTATACTTATACTTATACTTATGCTTGTGTGCTAAGTTATGTGAAAGGGTGGGTGCGACTATGGATATGTCACTCCCTCAACCATTAGAAAAGTGCCTGTCCTCAGGTGTTTAATTTTGGGTATAGTATTACATTTTCTTCTTTTTCAATTGGTATATCTTCTACTTTTGTAGGTGTTTCTTCTACTTTTGGTTTTTTATATTTTATTATTAATTTCTTAGGTATGCTTTTGAACTTATATGTTAAATACAGTGTTAAACTTATTAATATGATTACAATGATGGTTATTGTAATTATCTGGAATACATTATTAAATTTTGTGTGTTCAAATATTATTTGTTTCGTTTGTGCAAACGAAAGTGGTTCTAATTTTATAACATCGTTGCTTACATAAATGTTTTGAGTATAATCTAACATGTTGTTTGAAATTGAAATTTCATTAATTTGTAGTGAACAAATTTTTTTATTATTGCTCGAGGAATATGAGATATTATCAGTATTTCGTTTGTATCTGATTTCAACCAAGTAGATGTTTTTATATGCAACAATTTCTCAGAGTTTACATGCAACAAATAGTCATGTTTTAATAATTTCGGGTTAAAAATGCCTAATCTTGTGAGCTGCATTCCCATCTCTATGTCTTCTATATATTCAGTAAAGTGTTGTAAGTTAAATATAAGGATATTTAATTTCTTTCCTTTTTCTGTCTCTTGATTTAGTTCGTTCATAACATTTATTCCATCATTTATAACTTCTATTATGTGATTTAATTCGTTAACCTGAACAGTGTTTTCTGCTAAGCTACTTATTTTTTGTTCTATTTCTGTTTTGTCCTCTTGGTCTAATGTTCCAAATAAGTATTTGTATGCTGTTCCTACTATGTTTATTAAACCTCTTTTGCTGCGTTTGGTTATTTTTAAGCCGTTTATTTCTCTGTTTAATTTTTCTACTAGGTATTCGATTTGTATTATGTTATTAAATTCTTTAGTTTGTTCAATTAGATTGTTAAAAGTTTCTTCGGTTTTTGTTATGTTTACCGTTAAACAATGGTATTCGTAATCTGTCGGAATGTCTAGGCTCTAGGCTTTAATAGGATTAATTTCAATGCTTTGTGCTTGTATATGGTTTACGGTTATTGATAGTAATATTATAATAATTAGTTTAAGCTGGTGCTTGTATGTTCTGGTCGCTGTCTGTTGTTGACCTGTAATTGTTATATTTACTTTGGTTAGTCTTCTTTTTCTTTTGAATTTGGTTTTGTAATGAATTATCTTCCTGCCTCTGTTTGTTTCCTCAAAATGTTTATCGTCGATTTGTCTTAGTTCTCCTGTTTTCTTGAACGGGGTTGTTGTCTTTGATTTAACTAATGGTGAATGCTTGTATCTAGTGTCAATTTCATAATTTGTTCGTTTTTTGTTGAGGTTAATTATTAGATTTTCTTTATTAGCTTGAGTGTCATACTCTGGTGTACCTGCGTATATGAATATGTCCGCTGGTGTTCTATTAGTCGTTTTGTGTTTTGTCTTATGATTGTATGTGTAAAGTATAGTTTCAAATTTTGTAAGTTTATTTTCGACGTCTGTGTCGCTGTTAATGATTCTTAATTTTTTGTTAACTGTCTTATGAAAGCGTTCTACGTCGGATATGCCATTTTTACTAGTGGTTATATTAATATTTACAGCTTCTGATTTTAACCATAATTGTAAAGCGGTGCACATAAAAGCTGAGTCTTTGTCTGCTTTTATTTCGATGGGTTTACCCATTTGGTTGAATACTTGTATTATAGCTCGTTTGGTTTCTAACAAGTCTCTACTTTTTATTTCTATTAATGATGCAAATTTAGAGTAGATATCAATGCAAGATAAAAATTGTTTATCTCCTATTATGTAAAAATCCATTACATATTTTTCTCGGATATTAGCGATTTCCGGAGTCATTTCGAAAGTTAATTTTGTATCCCTGTGTTCTGTTTTTGCGATGTTGCAAATCTCACATTCGTTTATTAGATTTTGAATTAAATTTTGATAGTCTGGAAAATAGTGGGTTTCTTTGAACCAATTGATTGTTTTTTCAATTCCTGGATGTAATAACTCTTTGTGTTTTTTTAATATTAGTTCCTTGAATTCTGCAAATGTTTGAAGATCTATTAATTTTTTACTAGTTTTCATTGCCTTTGTTAAATTATTCGGACTTATTATTTCTAAGTAGGCTTCTTGAAAAATTGGAAAATCTGTTTCATTGTGGAAGTATGGTACACATTTCTTTGTGCATAAATATTCTTTTATTAATTCTTTGGCACGTGCGTTAGTCATGTCTTTGTATGTAATTTTTATGTTGGTTTTATGAAAGTAATTTGTAACTTTAGTTGCGTTATCGGTTCCCTTTTCAAATTCTATTTGTCGATTATAATAATTAAGTGGTCTTTCTGTGATTTGTAAATAGTTACTGTTGTCTTCTTGAGCACTATGTATAGTTGCTCTTGTGATAATTGTATCTTCGCCTAAAAAGTTTTCGTTTAATTGGATTCTGGACAGAGCATCTGCCACATAATTTTCTTTTCCTGGGACGTATTTAATTTGGAAATCAAACTCATTTAGCTTGATTTTCCATCGTTGTAATTTCATGTTAGGTTCTTTCAGGTTATTTAACCAGACGAGGGGTCTGTGATCGCTAAGGATTTGAAATTGTCGACCAAAAAGATAGGACCTAAAGTAATTAGTAGCCCAAACGATTGCTAATAATTCTTTTTCAATCGTTGAATAATTTATCTCATGCTCGTTGAGAGTTCTGCTTGCATAGCATATAGGCTTATGCTCTTGCGAAAGGACGGCCCCTATTGCCATATTACTCGCGTCTGTAGTTAATGAAAATGGTTTTTCGAAATTAGGGTATATTAAAATTGGGTCGGATGTTATGAGTACTTTTAGCTTTTCAAACGCTGATGCGTAGTCTTTGTCATTATACCCTTGCAGAGGGTATTATAATTTTGTCGTGAAATGTGTAACGCATAGAAGGAGACATCTCCGACCCCATAAAGTATATATATTCTTGATCAGCATCAACAGCCGAGTCGATATAGCCATGTCCGTCTGTCCGTCTGTCCGTCTGTCTGTTTCTATGCGAACTAGTCCCTCAGTTTTAAAGCTATCTTAATGAAACTTTGCAGAAGTCCCTATTTCTGTTGCACGCAGCACATATATCAAAACCAGCTGGATCGGACCACTATATCATATAGCTGCCATAGGAACGATCGGTCGAAAATTAAGTTTTTGTATGAAAAAACCTTTTGTTTATCAAGATATCTTGACCAAACTCGACATTTATTAGTTTTACTATGCTCCTCATATATATGCAAAATTCTATTAAGATCGGACCACTATATCATATAGCCGCCATAGGAACGTTCGGTCGAAAATTAGGTTTTTGTATGAAAAAACATTTTGTTTGTCAAGATATCTTGACCAAACTCGGCATTTATTAGTTTTACTAAGCTCCTCATATATATGCAAAATCCTATTAAGATCGGAACCCCATTATCATATAGCTGCCATAGGAACGATCGGTCGAAAATTAAGTTTTTGTATGAAAAAACCTTTTGTTTATCAAGATATCTTGACCAAACTCGACATTTATTAGTTTTACTATGCTCCTCATATATATGCAAAATTCTATTAAGATCGGACCACTATATCATATAGCCGCCATAGTAACGATCGGTCGAAAATTAAGTTTTTGTATGAAAAAACATTTTGTTTGTCAAGATATCTTGACCAAACTCGGCATTTATTAGTTTTACTAAGCTCCTCATATATATGCAAAATCCTATTAAGATCGGACCACTATATCATATAGCTGCCATAGGAACGATCGGTCGAAAATTAAGTTTTTGTATAAAAAAACATTTTGTTTATCAAGATATCTTGACCAAACTCGACATTTATTAGTTTTACTATGCTCCTCATATATATGCAAAATTCTATTAAGATCGGACCACTATGTCATATAGCCGCCATAGGAACGATCGGTCGAAAATTAAGTTTTTGTATGAAAAAACATTTTGTTTGTCAAGATATCTTGACCAAACTCGGCATTTATTAGTTTTACTAAGCTCCTCATATATATGCAAAATCCTATTAAGATCGGACCACTATATCATATAGCTGCCATAGGAACGATCGGTCGAAAATTAAGTTTTTGTATGAAAAAACCTTTTGTTTATCAAGATATCTTGACCAAACTCGACATTTATTAGTTTTGCTATGCTCCTCATATATATGCAAAATTCTATTAAGATCGGACCACTACGTCATATAGCCGCCATAGGAACGATCGGTCGAAAATTAAGTTTATGTATGAAAAAACATTTTGTTTGTCAAGATATCTTGACCAAACTCGGCATTTATTAGTTTTACTAAGCTCCTCATATATATGCAAAATCCTATTAAGATCGGACCACTATATCATATAGCTGCCATAGGAACGATCGGTCGAAAATTAAGTTTTTGTATGAAAAAACCTTTTGTTTATCAAGATATCTTGACCAAACTCGACATTTATTAGTTTTACTATGCTCCTCATATATATGCAAAATTCTATTAAGATCGGACCACTATGTCATATAGCCGCCATAGGAACGATCGGTCGAAAATTAAGTTTTTGTATGAAAAAACATTTTGTTTGTCAAGATATCTTGACCAAACTCGGCATTTATTAGTTTTACTAAGCTCCTCATATATATGCAAAATCCTATTAAGATCGGACCACTATATCATATAGCTGCCATAGGAACGATCGATCGAAAATTAAGTTTTTGTATGAAAAAACATTTTGTTTTTCAAGATATCTTAACCAAACTCGGCATTTATTAGTTTTACTATGCTCCTCATATATATGCAAAATCCTATTAAGATCGGACCACTATATCATATTATTAAGTTTTTGTATGGAGAATTTTTTGTTTTTCATGATTTTGCGATTAAACACGGCATTTAAAGATTTCACTATGCTTCCTTCATTTTTGCTAAATCTTATTTACATCGGTTTTTGATTAAAAGCCCTCCTTTTTTTTGTTTATCAATATACCTTGACCAAACTCGGCCTTAACCATTTTCTCGGCATTAAAAGGTTGGGTCTGCAAGGGTATTAGATCTTCGGCATGCCGAAGATAGCCCTTCGTTTAATTTAAGTGTTAAGGTTTTTACTATATTAGCGAAATTTGGTATAAATTTCCTATGGAAACCACATAATCCTAGGAATGATTTAATTTCTTTAGGGGTTTTTGGAATTGGGAATTTGAAAATTGCTTGTATTTTGTTTGGATTTGGTTTTATACCCTCAGTTGAGATAATGTGACCGAGAAATTCTGTTTCTTTTCTCATGAACTCGCATTTATCCAACTGTAGTTTTAAGTTAGCTTCTCTAAGCTTCTCAAAAACTTTTTGTAGCGACAAAATGTGTTCCTCCAATGAAGTGGAAAAAATTATAATGTCGTCTAAGTAGACCAGGCAATCCTTAAAAATCAAATCTTCTAAGAGATTGTTCATACAACGTTGGAACGTTGCAGGTGCATTCTTAAGACCAAATGGCATGCGAGTGTACTCGTAATGGCCATGTTTAGTCGAAAATGCGGTCTTGGGTATTGAAACGGGATCCATTTGAATTTGGTGGAAGCCTTTGGCTAAATCAATGGTTGTGAAATATTGACATTTTCCAAGTTTGTCTAATATTTCATCCATGATCGGGATAGGGTATTTGTCATTAATAGTTAGTTAATTGAGATTGCGGTAATCTATGACTAACCGGAATTTTTGCTTTCCAGATGCATCGTTTTTCTTTGGAACGATTATTACTGGTGAGCAGTAAGGGGATTTGGATTTACGAATGATATTTTGTTTTATCATATCGCTTATTTGTTTGTTTACTTCCTCATCGTATATTTGAGGATATTTATATGGACGCTTGTAAATTGGGTCCTCATGTTTTGTTAGAATTTTGTGTTTAATTGTACTAGTGAAAGTCAAATTGTCACCTTCATGGTACTGGATATCACGAAATTCATGTAAAACATTTTTCATTTTTTCTTTTTCTTCTGAGTTTAGATGCTCCAACCTATACTTATTATTTTCCGTTAATTCGTTATTAATAGCGAAGTTAAATGGTCTGTCCTTTGTTGAGGGTGGATCAAGGCACTCTTGTGCGGTCATGTCCTCTTCGACCTCTTCGTCATTATATCTAAAACAAAAGTTAAATTCTCCTAAGGTTACGGATCCTTGTGCATAGTCTATTTTCGCTTGACATGCTTCAAGGTATTCTCTCCCAATCAGAACATCATAATGCTCTGAGAAGTCGTGAATATAGAATTTTTGTTTACTCGGACAAATTTTGCTTGCTCCTAGTCTTATGCTTTGTTTTAATTCAATAACACCATTTATGGTGTGAACCTTTAGTGTTTCGTTGAAAATTGGAAAATTTAAGCGGTTTGTTTTCATTAGGTTTATGGTTGAACCTGTGTCAATGACACATTTTAGAACTTCATCATTTATAATCAATTTTATGAATGGATTTCTTCTGTTTGTTCCGAGGCATGCTGATGAAAATTTTCAGATGTGTCCATTTTCATCTGCCCACTGTTGCTATCTCTTTGACGTTTAGTCGGAGGGTTTGGCGCATTTAAGCGTGAATGGGACTGATTTTGATAGTTTAAGGGATTTTGGGTTCTACCTTGACTTAATTCTTGTTGGAACTCGTGATGAGCTTTTTGATTGTCTTCCGAATTAGTGTGTTGTTTGTTTTGTACATGATAACTCTGATTCGTGTTGGAATAGCCACTTGAACTGGTGGCTGGGTTAGCATTCTGCTGATAATTTCCCATGTTCCTACGATTCTTATTTTGATTTCCCTGAACGTTATTAGTTTTAGGTCGATCAGTTACGCTATTTTCGTATAATCCTTCTCTTTGCGCTACTTGTTTAAGTTTCTGTGTCGACGTAATGTCGTATCTTGCTAACATCATGAAAAGCCTATCGGGTAATTTTTTTGTAATTACATCTTTAATTGTGTTATTCATGGCGTTTGTATAAAGTGCCGTATTGCTAGGTATATTTTCTAAAGCTAACTTATTTAAAATAACATAAGATTTATTTTCGAGATCCTCGATGAACTTACGGACGTTTCCTTGGTAATTCGTGTTGTACAGGCGTCGAAGAAGTTCTTCAAATGGTGTTTGCACTTTGTATTCTTCAATCAGTGCGTTCCTCAACTCCTGCCAAGTGTTGGCTGCTGTCCTTTGTGAAACTCTCTGAGCATCTCCAACAACTTGTAAATCGATGGCTCCGTATAAGATGCTGTGTTGTCTGACATCTCGGGTTGGATAAAGATGTAGGATGTAATCGATCCTTTTAATAAAAGCGTTGAGATTCTCTGTTGATCCGTCAAAACTTGGCACCTGTCTCAGTTGTGAAAGGGCCTGGTTGAGGTGTTGTTCTGATAATTCCATTGTCATGATTGTAGTGTAATATACTTTTGGTGTTTGATGATGATTTTGAGTTTGTTGTTTTGAACTTTTTTAGTTCTTTGATTTTGCACTTTTATTTCTTTGCACTGTGTTCTTGTACTTTGTACATTAAATTTAGTTTATAGTTTGTGTGTGTCTTATTGAAAAGACCCAGTAATAACGTATTGCAGGGTTCGAAAGATATGCAAAGCCAGTCGCTATTAACTGTAGTAGCTTTAGTGCCCGAAGGGTCAATGTTAATAAGCTACTGGTGACCCGAAGGTTCTTGTCCGGATACGTATTCGAGAAAACGTTTGTTACACACCGACAACAATTTCGGTCGCGACTGTGCTTTAGATCTAGGAAGTAATTATCCTTTAGCGATCTTTACTTTTTCCCGACGTATCCTACCGGCTGCGCCAATTAAGTTTTACACGTATAGTTACTATAAAAAAATATATTTCAATTCTTTATTTTCACTAACGGCTACTTCTTATATCGAGTACATTCAGATTTGCGTCCCGAATATGAACTAACTCATCTATCTGTTGCGGTCGCTTAGCAAACTTCGCTTTGAGAGAGCTTGAGTCAAAATTGAGTGAAGTTTGAGCTGCGTCAGCAATTATGCGCTTGAGTCAAAATTGAGTGAAGTTTGAGCTGCGTCAGCAATTATGCGTGGGATAGTACTCTGATGGGAACATTGACAGTGGCGTGATATTTAGGGTGAATTGTTTATGTCTACCAAAGGGGGACAGTTTGATCTTGACCAATGTCGATGTTATCACCAGGCTTTTTGTTTACAATATTAGAAATGTTTATACTTATACTTATACTTATGCTTGTGTGCTAAGTTATGTGAAAGGGTGGGTGCGACTATGGATATGTCACTCCCCCAACCATTAGAAAAGTGCCTGTCCTCAGGTGTTTAATTTTGGGTATAGTATTACATTTTCTTCTTTTTCAATTGGTATATCTTCTACTTTTGTAGGTGTTTCTTCTACTTTTGGTTTTTTATATTTTATTATTAATTTCTTAGGTATGCTTTTGAACTTATATGTTAAATACAGTGTTAAACTTATTAATATGATTACAATGATGGTTATTGTAATTATCTGGAATACATTATTAAATTTTGTGTGTTCAAATATTATTTGTTTCGTTTGTGCAAACGAAAGTGGTTCTAATTTTATAACATCGTTGCTTACATAAATGTTTTGAGTATAATCTAACATGTTGTTTGAAATTGAAATTTCATTAATTTGTAGTGAACAATTAAAGATTTTTATTAAATTGTTTCCTTCTATTGTTATCTCGTTGTTTATACAATTGTGGTTTAATATAGTTTTTGGTAAATTCCAAGTTACAATTATATTTGGTTTTACATAGTTAATTTGGAAATTTTTAAGAGTTTTAGTAAAACTACATTCTGATTTTATTTGGTTTAAAATTCCTGTTATACATTCATTATTAATTAATTTTTTTGTTTCTTTGCTATAGACTTTTTTGTCTTGTGTAAAATATTTTTCATGAGCTATTTCTGTCAAAATGTTATTATTTTCATCTGGGTATGGAATTATTTCAAATACCGGTTTTTTTATTATTGCTCGAGGAATATGAGATATTATCAGTATTTCGTTTGTATCTGATTTCAACCAAGTAGATGTTTTTATATGCAACAATTTCTCAGAGTTTACATGCAACAAATAGTCATGTTTTAATAATTTCGGGTTAAAAATGCCTAATCTTGTGAGCTGCATTCCCATCTCTATGTCTTCTATATATTCAGTAAAGGGTTGTAAGTTAAATATAAGGATATTTAATTTCTTTCCTTTTTCTGTCTCTTGATTTAGTTCGTTCATAACATTTATTCCATCATTTATAACTTCTATTATGTGATTTAATTCGTTAACCTGAACAGTGTTTTCTGCTAAGCTACTTATTTTTTGTTCTATTTCTGTTTTGTCCTCTTGGTCTAATTTTCCAAATAAGTATTTGTATGCTGTTCCTACTATGTTTATTAAACCTCTTTTGCTGCGTTTGGCTATTTTTAAGCCGTTTATTTCTCTGTTTAATTTTTCTACTAGGTATTCGATTTGTATTATGTTATTGAATTCTTTAGTTTGTTCAATTAGATTGTTAAAAGTTTCTTCTGTTTTTGTTATGTTTACCGTTAAACAATGGTATTCGTAATCTGTCGGAATGTCTAGGCTCTAGGCTTTAATAGGATTAATTTCAATGCTTTGTGCTTGTATATGGTTTACGGTTATTGATAGTAATATTATAATAATTAGTTTAAGCTGGTGCTTGTATGTTCTGGTCGCTGTCTGTTGTTGACCTGTAATTGTTATATTTACTTTGGTTAGTCTTCTTTTTCTTTTTGAATTTGGTTTTGTAATGAATTATCTTCCTGCCTCTGTTTGTTTCCTCAAAATGTTTATCGTCGATTTGTCTTAGTTCTCCTGTTTTCTTGAACGGGGTTGTTGTCTTTGATTTAACTAATGGTGAATGCTTGTATCTAGTGTCAATTTCATAATTTGTTCGTTTTTTGTTGAGGTTAATTATTAGATTTTCTTTATTAGCTTGAGTGTCATACTCTGGTGTACCTGCGTATATGAATATGTCCGCTGGTGTTCTATTAGTCGTTTTGTGTTTTCTTATGATTGTATGTGTAAAGTATAGTTTCAAATTTTGTAAGTTTATTTTCGACGTCTGTGTCGCTGTTAATGATTCTTAATTTTTTGTTAACTGTCTTATGAAAGCGTTCTACGTCGGATATGCCATTTTTACTAGTGGTTATATTAATATTTACAGCTTCTGATTTTAACCATAATTGTAAAGCGGTGCACATAAAAGCTGAGTCTTTGTCTGCTTTTATTTCGATGGGTTTACCCATTTGGTTGAATACTTGTATTATAGCTCGTTTGGTTTCTAACCAGTCTCTACTTTTTATTTCTATTAATGATGCAAATTTAGAGTAGATATCAATGCAAGATAAAAATTGTTTATCTCCTATTATGTAAAAATCCATTACATATTTTTCTCGGATATTAGCGATTTCCGGAGTTATTTCGAAAGTTAATTTTGTATCCCTGTGTTCTGTTTTTTGCGATGTTGCAAATCTCACATTCGTTTATTAGATTTTGAATTAAATTTTGATAGTCTGGAAAATAGTGGGTTTCTTTGAACCAATTGATTGTTTTTTCAATTCCTGGATGTAATAACTCTTTGTGTTTTTTTAATATTAGTTCCTTGAATTCTGCAAATGTTTGAAGATCTATTAATTTTTTACTAGTTTTCATTGCCTTTGTTAAATTATTCGGACTTATTATTTCTAAGTAGGCTTCTTGAAAAATTGGAAAATCTGTTTCATTGTGGAAGTATAGTACACATTTCTTTGTGCATAAATATTCTTTTATTAATTCTTTGGTATGTGCGTTAGTCATGTCTTTGTATGTAATTTTTATGTTGGTTTTATGAAAGTAATTTGTAACTTTAGTTGCGTTATCGGTTCCCTTTTCAAATTCTATTTGTCGATTATAATAATTAAGTGGTCTTTCTGTGATTTGTAAATAGTTACTGTTGTCTTCTTGAGCACTATGTATAGTTGCTCTTGTGCTAATTGTATCTTCGCCTAAAAAGTTTTCGTTTAATTGGATTCTGGACAGAGCATCTGCCACATAATTTTCTTTTCCTGGGACGTATTTAATTTGGGAATCAAACTCATTTAGCTTAATTTTCCATCGTTGTAATTTCATGTTAGGTTCTTTCAGGTTATTTAACCAGACGAGGGGTCTGTGATCGCTAAGGATTTGAAATTGTCGACCAAAAAGATAGGACCTAAAGTAATTAGTAGCCCAAACGATTGCTAATAATTCTTTTTCAATCGTTGAATAATTTATCTCATGCTCGTTGAGAGTTCTGCTTGCATAGCATATAGGCTTATGCTCTTGCGAAAGGACGGCCCCTATTGCCAGATTACTCGCGTCTGCAGTTAATGAAAATGGTTTTTCGAAATTAGGGTATATTAAAATTGGGTCGGATGTTATGAGTACTTTTAGCTTTTCAAACGCTGATGCGTAGTCTTTGTCATTCATATTGATGTTTTCTCCTTTTTTTATACCCTTGCAGAGGGTATTATAATTTTGTCGTGAAATGTGTAACGCATAGAAGGAGACATCTCCGACCCCATAAAGTATATATATTCTTGATCAGCATCAACAGCCGAGTCGATATAGCCATGTCCGTCTGTCCGTCTGTCTGTTTCTATGCGAACTAGTCCCTCAGTTTTAAAGCTATCTTAATGAAACTTTGCAGAAGTCCCTATTTCTGTTGCACGCAGCACATATATCACAACCAGCTGGATCGGACCACTATATCATATAGCTGCCATAGGAACCATCGGTCGAAAATTAAGTTTTTGTATGAAAAAACCTTTTGTTTATCAAGATATCTTGACCAAACTCGACATTTATTAGTTTTACTATGCTCCTCATATATATGCAAAATTCTATTAAGATCGGACCACTATATCATATAGCCGCCATAGGAACGTTCGGTCGAAAATTAAGTTTTTGTATGAAAAAACATTTTGTTTGTCAAGATATCTTGACCAAACTCGGCATTTATTAGTTTTACTAAGCTCCTCATATATATGCAAAATCCTATTAAGATCGGACCACTATATCATATAGCTGCCATAGGAACGATCGGTCGAAAATTAAGTTTTTGTATGAAAAAACCTTTTGTTTATCAAGATATCTTGACCAAACTCGACATTTATTAGTTTTACTATGCTCCTCATATATATGCAAAATTCTATTAAGATCGGACCACTATATTATATAGCCGCCATAGGAACGATCGGTCGAAAATTAAGTTTTTGTATGAAAAAACATTTTGTTTGTCAAGATATCTTGACCAAACTCGGCATTTATTAGTTTTACTAAGCTCCTCATATATATGCAAAATCCTATTAAGATCGGACCACTATATCATATAGCTGCCATAGGAACGATCGGTCGAAAATTAAGTTTTTGTATGAAAAAACCTTTTGTTTATCAAGATATCTTGACCAAACTCGACATTTATTAGTTTTACTATGCTCCTCATATATATGCAAAATTCTATTAAGATCGGACCACTATATCATATAGCCGCCATAGGAACGTTCGGTCGAAAATTAGGTTTTTGTATGAAAAAACATTTTGTTTGTCAAGATATCTTGACCAAACTCGGCATTTATTAGTTTTACTAAGCTCCTCATATATATGCAAAATCCTATTAAGATCGGACCACTTTATCATATAGCTGCCATAGGAACGATCGGTCGAAAATTAAGTTTTTGTATGAAAAAACATTTTGTTTGTCAAGATATCTTGACCAAACTCGGCATTTATTAGTTTTACTAAGCTCCTCATATATATGCAAAATCCTATTAAGATCGGACCACTATATCATATAGCTGCCA
Organism: Drosophila littoralis; assembly: GCA_018903485.1. Lineage (NCBI taxonomy): Eukaryota > Metazoa > Arthropoda > Insecta > Diptera > Drosophilidae > Drosophila > Drosophila littoralis. Next base: position 28,319 of record JAEIGF010000611.1, read on the forward strand.
TAGGAACGATCGGTCGAAAATTAAGTTTTTGTATGAAAAAACCTTTTGTTTATCAAGATATCTTGACCAAACTCGACATTTATTAGTTTTACTATGCTCCTCATATATATGCAAAATTCTATTAAGATCGGACCACTATGTCATATAGCTGCCATAGGAACGATCGGTCGAAAATTAAGTTTTTGTATGAAAAAACATTTTGTTTGTCAAGATATCTTGACCAAACTCGGCATTTATTAGTTTTACTAAGCTCCTCATATATATGCAAAATCCTATTAAGATCGGACCACTATATCATATAGCTGCCATAGGAACGATCGATCGAAAATTAAGTTTTTGTATGAAAAAACATTTTGTTTGTCAAGATATCTTGACCAAACTCGGCATTTATTAGTTTTACTAAGCTCCTCATATATATGCAAAATCCTATTAAGATCGGACCACTTTATCATATAGCTGCCATAGGAACGATCGGTCGAAAATTAAGTTTTTGTATGAAAAAACATTTTGTTTGTCAAGATATCTTGACCAAACTCGGCATTTATTAGTTTTACTAAGCTCCTCATATATATGCAAAATCCTATTAAGATCGGACCACTATATCATATAGCTGCCATAGGAACGATCGGTCGAAAATTAAGTTTTTGTATGAAAAAACCTTTTGTTTATCAAGATATCTTGACCAAACTCGACATTTATTAGTTTTACTATGCTCCTCATATATATGCAAAATTCTATTAAGATCGGACCACTATGTCATATAGCCGCCATAGGAACGATCGGTCGAAAATTAAGTTTTTGTATGAAAAAACATTTTGTTTGTCAAGATATCTTGACCAAACTCGGCATTTATTAGTTTTACTAAGCTCCTCATATATATGCAAAATCCTATTAAGATCGGACCACTATATCATATAGCTGCCATAGGAACGATCGATCGAAAATTAAGTTTTTGTTTAAAAAACATTTTGCTTTTCAAGATATCTTGACCAAACTCGACATTTATTAGTTTTACTATGCTCCTCATATATATGCAAAATCCTATAAGGATCGGACCTCTATATCATATTATTAAGTTTTTGTATGGAGAATTTTTTGTTTTTCATGATTTTGCGATTAAACACGGCATTTAAAGATTTCACTATGCTTCCTTCATTTTTGCTAAATCTTATTTACATCGGTTTTTGATTAAAAGCCTTTTTTTTTGTTTATCAATATACCTTGACCAAACTCGGCCTTAACCATTTTCTCGGCATTAAAAGGTTGGGTCTGCAAGGGTATTAGATCTTCGGCATGCCGAAGATAGCCCTTCTTTCTCGTTAATTTAAGTGTTAAGGGTTTTACTATATTAGCGAAATTTGGTATAAATTTCCTATAGAAACCACATAATCCAAGGAATGATTTAATTTCTTTAGGGGTTTTTGGAATTGGGAATTTGACAATTGCTTGTATTTTGTTTGGATTTGGTTTTATACCCTCAGTTGAGATAATGTGACCGAGAAATTCTGTTTCTTTTCTTATGAACTCGCATTTATCCAACTGTAGTTTTAAGTTAGCTTCTCTAAGCTTCTCAAAAACTTTTTGTAGCGACAAAATGTGTTCCTCCAATGAAGTGGAAAAAATTATAATGTCGTCTAAGTAGACCAGACAATCCTTAAAAATCAAATCTTCTAAGAGATTGTTCATACAACGTTGGAACGTTGCAGGTGCATTCTTAAGACCAAATGGCATGCGAGTGTACTCGTAATGGCCATGTTTAGTCGAAAATGCGGTCTTGGGTATTGAAACGGGATCCATTTGAATTTGGTGGAAGCCTTTGGCTAAATCAATGGTTGTGAAATATTGACATTTTCCAAGCTTGTCTAATATTTCATCCATGATCGGGATAGGGTATTTGTCATTAATAGTTAGTTAATTGAGATTGCGGTAATCTATGACTAACCGGAATTTTTGCTTTCCAGATGCATCGTTTTTCTTTTGGAACGATTATTACTGGTGAGCAGTAAGGGGATTTGGATTTACGAATGATATTTTGTTTTATCATATCGCTTATTTGTTTGTTTACTTCCTCATCGTATATTTGAGGATATTTATATGGACGCTTGTAATTGGGTCCTCATGTTTTGTTAGAATTTTGTGTTTAATTGTACTAGTGAAAGTCAAATTGTCACCTTCATGGTACTGGATATCACGAAATTCATGTAAAACATTTTTCATTTTTTCTTTTTCTTCTGAGTTTAGATGCTCTAACCTATACTTATTATTTTCCGTTAATTCGTTATTAATAGCGAAGTTAAATGGTCTGTCCTCTGTTGAGGGTGGATCAAGGCACTCTTGTGCGGTCATGTCCTCTTCGACCTCTTCGTCATTATATCTAAAACAAAAGTTAAATTCTCCTAAGGTTACGGATCCTTGTGCATAGTGTAGTGGCGCTTGTTACCAAAAAAATTAGTTGACTATTTTGTTTGTGCCCAAAAGTAGGCAATGGAATTTTCGTTAATGCAGTTGTGACTAACAATTGGTTTGACACTTAGTAGTAGGTTTCTTTTAGTTTTAGTAGTATTCTTGTTAGTTATTGTAGTTTGCCTACCTACGCAGCACATGACAACAAAAATAAAATATAAATATAAAATAATATAATGTATATAATAATATAAATAGATTTATATTTATTTAAAATGTTAGTTGAAATATAAAATTATTCGATTGCACTTGGAAATTGCGCACTTGTGTTCGATCTACAAGAAAAATGCGTGTCTGCGAATTCTCGACACGGTGAGGTTAAGATGACACTTCCGCAAGCCAGACTCGACCTTTCTACCATTGATTGTCAACCAGAGCAGTCGCATTTAATAATTTGGCGCAAAGCTTAGCCTAACCTGCAAGCACGTTTTGTATTTTTTTCATCTTTTGTGCTAAATTTAAAAATAAATAATTAACACAAAGTTGCCACTGCAAAACAAAACAAAAAAAAAAAAAAAAAGAAACTTTTTGTTGCGGAAATAAACAAGGCTAACTCCCATTGGCTTGAGTACATGCAGGCAGCTATCAATTGGTGCAGAGCTGATCGTAGTTCGAAAAAGCAAAGCCCACAGTCGGATGGAACAACCTTTCCAAGTTTTAATTTTGGTGCCAATCCAAAAAGGGTAAATATTTCTCTTCTCTTGCGGACCAGCCGCTCATTGCGTTTGCGCTGTGTACTTTTTTTTTCTAATTATCATTTTCTGGTGTACACATATTGGCACTTATATAGAAACCCCTAAGCTCAGTTTCTCACTCTCTGAAATAAACGAGCAGAATCGGAATTACGGGCACAGGGAGCATTGCAGATCATCGCCACCTGACACAGTAGTGTTCGCCATGTGCTAAACGAGCACGGATCGACGCACATAAAAACGAAAAAAAAAAAAAAAAAAAAAAAAAATGTTATAAGTTTGCAATAGAAAGTGTCGCCGTTGGTAATATTCCGAGCCATACCACGTAGTGAAAAATATTTTTTGATTTAACAAGTTTGCTATGCTCGAATAAGTTAATTGAATGAGTTATAATAGTTAACTACCGAGCGGCCAACTTAGCGACGAAGAAGTTGCATATTTTTTTGGGTTTTGATAATATTCTCTTTTATTTTTTTTATTTTTTTTTTTTTTTTTTTGGCGTTGGGTATAATGTGCTAAAGCGAAAAGTTGCCGATTTAACAATAAGTGACAAGCAAAGTGATTTTTGTCGGCAAATGAAAATTTAAAACTTTAATTCATCTTAAACAATGCGTCAGAAAAATAAACCCTGCCTTTAAACATATTTATAAATACCACTCGTATGGACACCGCCGAAAGTACTTTCGTCGCTGGATCTGCTAAATGGTAAGCGGGAGCACCCCATTATAATTTACAATTGTTCTGTTTACCCAGGGTATTACTTGACAGGTTCACGAACCAAAAATAAGTTTTTTTAGCAGCCAAATGAGCATGCGTACGACAATTTTAAACAGTTGTTGTTGTTTTATCGTCTTGTTGTGCCAAAGCGTGAACCGAGCCTATGTGAAACCTGAGTAAACAACGGTAAAAAAAACAAATTGGCGAGCTTTTGCTCAGTCGCATGCAATGCATATCAGCTGTGCCCCGTACAGTAGTGGCACTAAATATTACGCACACCTCCGGTAAATTTATTAAACATCTAAAATGGTCTTTAGCCGCATAATATAATCTGCATGGCTTAATCCTACTTTTATTATAACGATATATATTTTCGTCTTTGCCATATTTGCATATATAGAATATACATATTAACCCTTACTGTTTTCAGCAACTTTTCGCTTCGGTATAGTAATAAAATAAATCAACTAGTTTTTTTTGTCTAGAGTAAGCAAAAGATATGTTAAATTTGGTTAGTGGTAGGGAAGATAATATCATATAATAAATGATCATTGCTTCTAACTTAAAGTAAAATTAATTCATTTATATGTTATAATAGTTTTTGGAATGTTAAGGAATAACCACAACTTAAATGAAAGATCTAATTGGCGTAAATAAAGAAGTTACCATGAATTCTAACTAAGAGCCTTTCCCATTCCGGGATTTATGAAAAGCGAACTTGAGTCAATGTAAACAATAACAAGGGTGTACAAGGGATCGTCTCAAACATGTCTTGGCCCTTGGACGATCATGGTAGGGTGGGCATACGCTGCTCCCAATTTCCATACCTGGGGTAGCTATCGTACACTTTACATTCATAAATAAGTGCAGACCTACTCTCCTTTTCTTTGTCTATGCTGTCGTTTCAACCGATTGATAGGCGACCTGTTCCCCCAAAACAACACGCGAAATTTTAATAATTAATAATTTGCAAACGAGCATTTGACATCTCGGAATTTTTTCCTGAACCCCCCCATCGCCGACGAGATAGAGCCGGAAAACTAGCGCGTGCTCCGTAAGGTGTCTATACTTCCATCAGCTCGACTCTGCAACTATCCTACGTTGTATGTTACAATAGTCTATTTTCGCTTGACATGCTTCAAGGTATTCTCTCCCAATCAGAACATCATAATGCTCTGAGAAGTCGTGAATATAGAATTTTTGTTTACTCGGACAAATTTTGCTTGCTCCTAGTCTTATGCTTTGTTTTAATTCAATAACACCATTTATGGTGTGAACCTTTAGTGTTTCGTTGAAAATTGGAAAATTTAAGCGGTTTGTTTTCATTAGGTTTATGGTTGAACCTGTGTCAATGACACATTTTAGAACTTCATCATTTATAATCAATTTTATGAATGGATTTCTTCTGTTTGTTCCGAGGCATGCTGATGAAAATTTTCAGATGTGTCCATTTTCATCTGCCCACTGTTGCTATCTCTTTGACGTTTAGTCGGAGGGTTTGGCGCATTTAAGCGTGAATGGGACTGATTTTGATAGTTTAAGGGATTTTTGGGTTCTACCTTGACTTAATTTTTGTTGGAACTCGTGATGAGCTTTTTGATTGTCTTCCGAATTAGTGTGTTGTTTGTTTTGTACATGATAACTCTGATTCGTGTTGGAATAGCCACTTGAACTGGTGGCTGGGTTAGCATTCTGCTGATAATTTCCCATGTTCCTACGATTGTTATTTTGATTTCCCTGAACGTTATTAGTTTTAGGTCGATCAGTTACGCTATTTTCGTATAATCCTTCTCTTTGCGCTACTTGTTTAAGTTTCTGTGTCGACGTAATGTCGTATCTTGCTAACATCATGAAAAGCCTATCGGGTAATTTTTTTGTAATTACATCTTTAATTGTGTTATTCATGGCGTTTGTATAAAGTGCCGTATTGCTAGGTATATTTTCTAAAGCTAACTTATTTAAAATAACATATGATTTATTTTCGAGATCCTCGATGAACTTACGGACGTTTCCTTGTATTTTGTATTCTTCAATCAGTGCGTTCCTCAACTCCTGCCAAGTGTTGGCTGCTGTCCTTTGTGAAACTCTCTGAGCATCTCCAACAACTTGTAAATCGATGGCTCCGTATAAGATGCTGTGTTGTCTGACATCTCGGGTTGGATAAAGATGTAGGATGTAATCGATCCTTTTAATAAAAGCGTTGAGATTCTCTGTTGATCCGTCAAAACTTTTCACCTGTCTCAGTTGTGAAAGGGCCTGGTTGAGGTGTTGTTCTGATAATTCCATTGTCATGATTGTAGTGTATTATACTTTTGGTGTTTGATGATGATTTTGAGTTTGTTGTTTTGAACTTTTTTAGTTCTTTGATTTTGCACTTTTATTTCTTTGCACTGTGTTCTTGTACTTTGTACATTAAATTTACTTTATAGTTTGTGTGTGTCTTATTGAAAAGACCCAGTAATAACGTATTGCAGGGATCGACGTATCCTACCGGCTGCGCCAATTAAGTTTTACACGTATAGTTACTATAAAAAATATATTTCAATTCTTTACTTTCACTAACGGCTACTTCTTATATCGAGTACATTCAGATTTGCGTCCCGAATATGAACTAACTCATCTATCTGTTGCGGTCGCTTAGCAAACTTCGCTTTGAGAGAGCTTGAGTCAAAATTGAGTGAAGTTTGAGCTGCGTCAGCAATTATGCGCTTGAGTCAAAATTGAGTGAAGTTTGAGCTGCGTCAGCAATTATGCGTGGGATAGTACTCTGATGGGAACATTGACAGTGGCGTGATATTTAGGGTGAATTGTTTATGTCTACCAAAGGGGGACAGTTTGATCTTGACCAATGTCGATGTTATCACCAGGCTTTTTGTTTACAATATTAGAAATGTTTATACTTATACTTATACTTATACTTATGCTTGTGTGCTAAGTTATGTGAAAGGGTGGGTGCGACTATGGATATGTCACTATATATATAATTCATTTATTCACGCATTGTTTGTTTTCTAGCATGATGTCAATCAATAGATAGATAGGTATACCTCGATTTACAAATAAAAATAAATATATAAAATACAATAATTAGTTTAAAGCACATAAAGAAAATAAGTGGAAGGAGAAATTCAACGAACTTATTTTGGGATTTGACGGACGTAATTCATTTACCATCTTGCTTTATTAAGCTGCACTTAAATGTTCATATATCTATATATATAACTATATACATACACCTATAAGTGTTGTGATGAAGTCGCTGTGTGTTTTTTTTTTTTTTATGTACTCACTTATTATCCTTCGAAGCAGATATAGCACATATATACACACAGTGTATATATATATATATATGGGCAGCGACCAAAAATCAGTGATGTGGAATTTCCTTTCGCTTTAACTTATTAAGGCATATTCATTGCATATTTTTTTTTTTTTTTTTAAAGAATTATTTGAATTATGTGACAATGGCTTCTAAGCAAGCGGAAGGGTACACCAAAGGTAATACAGACTCAGCTTCTCCGTTCATCTCTACAGGTTACGCTATACACTTAATGCATGAGGATGGTGCTGTGCAAGTAGATAGCGTTTCACCCGCTTGACGCCTTTTTATTTCCCGAGGCTATGCCAGATGTTGTTCTTCACACGACCGTGGATGATATATACAATATCAACAAAACTGGTCCTACTGGGTTGCTAAGTTCGGCACGTGCTCTTGGTGTTGCCCTTGTCTGATCCGATCTCCACTTCTGGTAGCGCCGACTAACACGTCTAAATATTCCCGCTGCTCTCTGACAGCAAGCTACTGACGTGTGGAGCTGCTCTTTGTTAGCAAACTATGGATGTGTGGAGCTGCTCTGGCCACCAGAGCTGGCACGGAAACTGTGGAAGCCTTAATTAGTTCCAATACGCTGGCTTTCAAGGCTGCACTAATAGCGTACAGCTTTTTATCCCAATTTGAATGATTTTTTCCGATATAGGCTCTAATAGCCGCTAACACTGATCTTTTTACTCGTTCACTCGCATTGCCTTGTGGCGAGTATATTGCCGTCCGAATATGGATGATTCCATGTCGGGTAAGGAAAGCGATAAAGACACTAGAAACGAACTGCGAGCCGTTGTCGGCCAGAATAGTTTCGGGCACACCGAAAGTGCAAAACAGTGTGATTTCTAGATCGTCGATAATTTTGTTGGCAGTAAACGCGCGAAGAGGCCACATAAAATTAAATTTAGTATTATGGTCTACAATCATCAGAAGGCCTATATTGCCATTCTTTGACCGAGGATATGGCCCTAACAGGTCCATGAAGAGCTTCTGAAATGGTCGTTCTGACGTCATAGGTTTGCCCATTGGTGGTCTCAGAGCTTTCAAGATTGTTTCTCCTGAATGCTATTTCCCGTCGCTGGTTCAGTTCGTTTATATATAAAACCGTCGGTTATCTGTAAATCAGGTAATCTGGATTGGTAAGAAGAAATATTATCTATCAGATCCAGATAGTCTGGCAATTTGAATTCAGGTGAAGACAGATCAACTATGGGACCTTGCTCCTCGAATTCCGCAAGCCCTGTCTCATTTTGATGCGCGATAAAGCATCAGCGGCGACATTTTGTATACCGCTACGATGCGAGATTTTAAACTTGAAGCCCTGTAATTTGATCACTCATCTACATTGACGTCCTCTGAGATTCTTCTGCCTCATGAGCCATTGTAAGGAAGCATGATCAGTTATTACTTCGAAGTCTTGTCATTCTATATAAGCTCTAAATTTAAAAATATCTCTTATTACGGCTAAGTATTCTAGATCGGTCACACTATAATTCCGTTGGGCCTTACACAGTTTCTCTGACATGTATGCTATTGGAGCCTCCTCTTCCTGTTCATTTAGTTGAGCTAGAACACACCCTAAACCAGTAGTGCTAGCATCACAAACTAATTTAATAGGTTTTGAAAAGTCGGGTGTAGCCAATACAGGTGCGGAAGTTAAAAGTGTTTTCAAGTCATTCAAAGCGGAATCAGCATCAGTGTTCCATTTCAATACTTTCGATTTCTTTAGCAACTCGTTAAGCGGAAAGCTAACTTTTGTATAATGATGAACGAAACGTCTGTATTATCCAGCGAGTTCAAGAAAACGTCTCAATTGTTTTACACTCTTTGGTAGAGGAAATTCATTAATAGCTTGTATTTTGCTGGGGTCCGTCTTTAGTTGACCATATCCAATTATAAAGCCCAAATATTTAATTTCCCGCATAAAAAATTTTGATTTTGCTACGTTGATTGTCAAGTTCGCTTTACGTAAGTGCAACGCAACTTCCTGCAAAAGCAACATATGAGAATCGCGCGATCCATTAGACTACAAAGCGTTCGAGGAGAGTTAAACAATCCAAACGGCATTACTTTGTATTGAAATAATGGCCAATTAGGGACTGTAAAAGCGGTATGCTGACGTGATTTTTCTTCTAGGGGTATCTGCCAGAATGCGTGCTTCATATCGAGGCCCGTTATATATTTAGCCGGCGGCAGAAAAATGTAATGCATAGTAAACATCTTGTTTCAAATCTGGTATAACAAAAAACCTCAACATTATGCGCTTGTTCTCGAAATTCGACTTTAAGTGTCAGTTCGCCTAGCACGGGGCAATTAGCGTTGTTAGCTGTTCGGATTGATCCAGAGCACTTGTGCGCTTTGGGATGTGACAACAATGACTTAGCTGCAACATTATCGAGACACCTACATATCGTTTTTCCTCTAGGCTTAACTCAGTGTACAAGCGGTTGTCTGAGCTTATAAACACTGATTGAACGAGCTTCTTACGAAGACACTTAATATTTTTCCAGAATTTCCTAAGTCGAATAGTAGAGCGTTTTGGCCGACTGATAAATTCGATGGGTTCTATGCTGCGAAAAATTGGTCTTCGTGTGTGAAAATAGTGGTTTAATCTAATATTTTACGGTACATATTTATTTTTAGTATCAGTTTGAGTTGCAGCGTCTGCGACTGAACATACCCTCCCTACCATACAAGCAAAAAAAAAAATGGAATGTGGGTGCTTGTCCCTATTTCTGGCTCTTAAGCCATCACTATAAATTGCAAAAGGCTAACATGGGTACTATACAGATAAGAATCAAGGAATTAGGGTATCATATTAAATGAGCTAATACACATATATATATATAATTCATTTATTCACGCGTTGTTTGTTTTCGAACATGATGTCAATCAATAGATAGATAGGTACACCTCGATTTACAAAAAAAAAAAAAATATTTTTATATAAAATACTATTGAAATATGCATAAGTTTTCGGCAACAACTAATACTTGATCCCTGGTCACACTTAAGTCTTTTGTTTTACTTTGTGCTTATTCTTATTCTTAAGTATACCATTGTCTGTCGCTTACGAGCCACTGAACGATATAGACGAACAGATGTGTAATAAAAAAGAAACCTTTGAATGCGATACAGTTTCCTGTTTAGTTCCACTATAAAAAAAAAAAACGAGAAAGAAGGGCTATCTTCGGCATGCCGAAGATCTAATACCCCTTGCAGACCCAACCTTTTAATGCCGAGAAAATGGTTAAGGCCGAGTTTGGTCAAGGTATATTGATAAACAAAAAAAAGGCTTTTAATCAAAAACCGATGTAAATAAGATTTAGCAAAAATGAAGGAAGCATAGTGAAATCTTTAAATGCCGTGTTTAATCGCAAAATCATGAAAAACAAAAAATTCTCCATACAAAAACTTGTTTTTGTTTGTTTTTTCATACAAAAACTTAATTTTCGACCGATCGTTCCTATGGCGGCTATATGACATAGTGGTCCGATCTTAATAGAATTTTGCATATATATGAGGAGCATAGTAAAACTAATAAATGTCGAGTTTGATCAAGATATCTTGATAAACAAAAGGTTTTTTCATACAAAAACTTAATTTTCGACCGATCGTTCCTATGGCAGCTATATGATATAGTGGTCCGATCTTAATAGGATTTTGCATATATATGAGGAGCTTAGTAAAACTAATAAATGCCGAGTTTGGTCAAGATATCTTGACAAACAAAATGTTTTTTCATACAAAAACCTAATTTTCGACCGATCGTTCCTATGGCGGCTATATGATATAGTGGTCCGATCTTAATAGAATTTTGCATATATATGAGGAGCATAGTAAAACTAATAAATGTCGAGTTTGGTCAAGATATCTTGATAAACAAAAGGTTTTTTCATACAAAAACTTAATTTTCGACCGATCGTTCCTATGGCAGCTATATGATATAGTGGTCCGATCTTAATAGGATTTTGCATATATATGAGGAGCTTAGTAAAACTAATAAATGCCGAGTTTGGTCAAGATATCTTGACAAACAAAATGTTTTTTCATACAAAAAACTTAATTTTCGACCGATCGTTCCTATGGCGGCTATATGATATAGTGGTCCGATCTTAATAGAATTTTGCATATATATGAGGAGCATAGTAAAACTAATAAATGTCGAGTTTGGTCAAGATATCTTGATAAACAAAAGGTTTTTTCATACAAAAACTTAATTTTCGACCGATCGTTCCTATGGCAGCTATATGATATAGTGGTCCGATCTTAATAGGATTTTGCATATATATGAGGAGCTTAGTAAAACTAATAAATGCCGAGTTTGGTCAAGATATCTTGACAAACAAAATGTTTTTTTCATACAAAAAACCTAATTTTCCACCGAACGTTCCTATGGCGGCTATATGATATAGTGGTCCGATCTTAATAGAATTTTGCATATATATGAGGAGCATAGTAAAACTAATAAATGTCGAGTTTGGTCAAGATATCTTGATAAACAAAAGGTTTTTTCATACAAAAACTTAATTTTCGACCGATCGTTCCTATGGCAGCTATATGATATAGTGGTCCGATCCAGCTGGTTTTGATATATGTGCTGCGTGCAACAGAAATAGGGACTTCTGCAAAGTTTCATTAAGATAGCTTTAAAACTGAGGGACTAGTTCGCATAGAAACAGACAGACGGACAGACGGACATGGCTATATCGACTCGGCTGTTGATGCTGATCAAGAATATATATACTTTATGGGGTCGGAGATGTCTCCTTCTATGCGTTACACATTTCACGACAAAATTATAATACCCTCTGCAAGGGTATAAAAAACATCATATAACCAACAGGTTATGGGCCCAGGGCTCCAAACACGAAATCGTGCTATTAATTGTAATTACTGTGTGTGATTATAGCAAAAATTAATACACATGAGTGGACAAGGGTTATATTCTATCAAAAAGTTGGATGACGAAAATTACGCAGTGTGGTCAGTGCAAATGAAAAGCATTTTGGTGCAAAACGATTTATGGCAGATAGTGTGCGGAAGAATTGTTAAAAATGAAGGTGACAGCGAAGAACAGAAGGCTCAGTTTGATCCACGGGACGAAAAGGCACTAGCAAGCATATTGCTGGGTGTTAAAGCGTCGCAGATTAATTTCATCAAAAATTGCGCGTCGTCCAAAGAAGCATGGGAGAAGCTAATAAGTGTGTATCAGCCGAACGGGCCAGCAAGAAAAATTGCGTTATTCAAAAGTTTGCTCCGACTGAGTATGCCAGAAGGTGCAAGTGTGCAAACTATGTGAATGAGTTTTCCAACATTGTTGAAAAATTAAAAGAAATTGAATTGTATAACAATGAAGATATGCTCACAATTTTGCTGTTAACGGGATTAGGAAAAAAATTTGAAAACTTTGTTGTAGCGATCGAAACGCGTGAACAGTTGCCGTCCTTGTCTGATTTGAAAATCAAGATTATTGAAGAAGGACAAAGACAACAAGTGAACAACGAAGAAGCGGGTAATAGCATACAGCAAGCGTTTGTGTCGCGTACAAAAAATGCGCATCAGAAAACAGATCCGAATAGGAATAAAAAAATGTTATAGATGCGGCCGCGAAGGTCATTTTATTGCTGAGTGCAAGGAAAAAAGGAAAAGTAAAGAAGGCAAAGAGAGAGACGCTGAAATAATGCGATCGCTATCCATACTTGCGAATGCGCGGAAAAACGACAACTTGACAAAATCGACGTGGTGTCTGGATAGTGGCGCCACTGCTCACATGTGTTGTGATAGGTCATGGTTTGTAGATATTAGAGAGCACAAAGAGAAAATATTGCTTGCAGGAGAAAATTTCATATTTGCCGACGGCATTGGTACTGTGTGCATTACTGTGGGAAATTTTTATCTTGAACTGCAAGATGTGTTGTTTGTTAATAAGTTGCAAGCAAACTTTATATCGGTATCCAAAGCTGTCGAAAAAGGATACAGAGTTATTTTTGATAAAGACAGAGCAGTGATAAAAGACAGAGAGAATGTGAACATACTGAAATCATACAAGAAAGGTGATTTGTTCACCATTGATGTAAAAATGAAGCAGTGTATGTACTCTAAGGCAAGCAGCACTGGAAATGGCATTATCGTTTTGGACACTTAAATCTGGCCAGTTTAAGGAAAATGGCAAGTGATGAGATGGTGCATGGTTTAAAATCAATCAACAAAAATTTTGAAAAAAAAAATTATTTGTGTGAAACCTGCGCAAAATGTAAAATAAGTGTAAAACCATTTCCAAAAGCATCTGAAAATCGTGCGGCACAATTATTGAGTTAGATTCACACTGATATTTGTGGACCAATAAGCAGACCGTCTGCCGGGGGCGCACGGTACCTCGCAACATTCATTGACGATTACTCACGTTACACAGTTGTGTATTTTTTGAAGTCTCGCGACCAAATATTAAGCGCGTTTAAGGACTTTGTTGTGTTTGCCGAGAGACAATGCGGAAAAAAGGTAAAAACAATTCGTAGCGATAACGGGCGCGAATATGTTAGTCATGAAATTGAAAAATTCCTGTCGGAACACGGAATTAAAAGACAACTGACAATTGAGTATATGGTACTACTCCGCAGCAAAACGGAGTTGCTGAGCGAGCAAATCGCAACACTGGTAGAGATGGCCAGAAGTATGCTAGTACACTCGGGGGTAGATGAAACACTATGGGGTGAGGCAGTAAGGACTGCAGCATACTTACGCAACAGGTCAGAAACCAAGACATTGGCTAAAAAAACACCATTTGAGGTTTGGACAGGCAAGAAACCGTCTGTGTCGCATTTTAAGGGTTTCGGCTCAAAAGCAATTGTCTTTAATAAAGGGCACAGAAATAAGTTCAGTCCAAAAGGAATCGAATATGTAATGATTGGCTATTCGATGGCAGCAATAGCATATCGCCTATTTTGTCCAGAGCCGAAGAAAGTTATCGAAAGCAGAGAAGCTATTTTTATAGAAAGGAAACAGTGCTGTTTGATGATTGTGCAACAGTAAATCAGCAGGCTGAGGCTGAGAATGTCCTGCAGACACAGGCAGAGATTGCAATCGGAGGACGACATACTGAAAGGGAAGATACTGACGAATATGAGAGTGCAGTAAGTGATGATGCAGAGCCGCCCGTAAACTGTGAAGCTCGTGGTCCAGGGCGTCCACGAATGATAAAAACTGGAAAACCAGGTAGACCCCGCAAGCAGTATTTGCCTGAATATGCTGAAGGCAGAGGAAATCGTCATTCCTGAAAATGTTAGCGACGCAAATCAATCAGAAATGAGCCAAGAAAGGTCAGCATCGATTCAGAAGGAGATAAAGGCACTTGAAGCCAACAAGACATGGGAGCTTGTGGACTTGCCAGCGAATAAGAAAGCAATAGGCTGCAAATGGGTTTTTGACATAAAAGTTGACAAGGAAGGATATGTAGAGCGCTTTAAGTCAAGTTGCTAAAGGTTGCGCGCAGCGATATAGCGTTGATTTCTTCGAGACGTTCTCTCCAGTTGCGAGATACTCGTCTGTACGAATGATTATGGCATTGGCAGTCGAACATAAGTTGTTTGTGCATCAGATGGACGTGTCTAATGCCTACCTGAATAGTGAACTTTCAGAGGAAGTTTATATGAAACAACCGGACGGATTTGTAAGCGATGAATTCCCTGATAAAGTGTTGAAGTTGAAAAAATCTCTCTATGGGCTAATGCAAAGTGGTCGAGAGTGGAACAGTAGGCTGGACGCAGTCTTGAGAAAACTGGGTTTTACTCCATGTGTCAGCGAGCCCTGCGTATATATACGCAATGGGCAAGGTAAAATTAATATAATTGATGATCTTTTACTTGCCAGCTCAAATAAAGACGAATTGTTAAAAATCAAAGCGTCCATTGCCAGTGAATTTGACGTTGTTGATGGCGGCCAGCTGAATCATTTCTTGGGCACAGAAATTGAGCGCGAAGGGGAGACTGGAGACATAACCATCGGCCATAAGCAGTATGTGGAGCAAATGCTACATACCTGGGGCATGTCAACGTGTAGGCCTGTAGCTACACCACTGGATGCAGGTCACCAAGTCAAGTGTGATTGGCTCATTGATAGGCTCATTGATGTATTTGGCCATAACAACCAGGCCGGACATACTACATTCGGTAGCGAAACTGACACAACGAAATGCCAGCCCTCACAAGGAGCATTAAGTTGCAGCGAAGCGTGTGCTAAGGTATCTAAAAGGCACGGCTAATATGAAACTTCACTATCAGGACACTGGCAAGCAGATCTATGGATACGTAGACGCAGACTGGGCGACCGATGCTGCAGATCGTAAATCATATAGTGGATATGTCTTTATTGGTGCAGGCAGCGCGATGCAATGGTAATCGAAGAAACAAAGTCTGGTGTCGTTAAGCAGTACTAAAGCCGAATATATTGCCTTATCTACCGCAGCAAGGGAAGCAACACATCTTAAAAAATTGTTGCATGAAATGGGATTTGTAGAAACCAAGCCTATTTTATTGTATTGCGATAAACAAAGCGCTCAGTGCTAAGCTAAGAATCCAATTTTGCATAAACGTAGTAAGCACATCGACATAAAGTTCCACCATGTACGCGAGCTATATTTTAAGAACGAAATAGATGTTAAATATATATGTACTAATGATATGGTTGCCGATGTACCAACTAAAAATTTGCAAAAGAACTAACATGTAAAATGAATTAATGAAATTAATTGTTATTAATAAGTTTTTCAAGTATACAATAAGTTTTCGGCAACAACTAATACTTGAATCCTGGTCACACTTAAGTCTTTTGTTTTACTTTGTGCTTATTCTTATTCTTAAGTATACCACAGGCTGTCGCTTACGAACCACTGAACGATGTAGACGTACAGATGCGTAATAAAAAAGAAACCTTTAAATCCGATACAGTTTCCTGTTTCCACTAAAGTTTAAAGCACATAAAGAAATTAAGTGGAAGGAGAAATTCACCGAACTTATTTTGGGATTTGACGGACGTAATTCATTTACCGTCTTGCTTTATTAAGCTGCACTTAAATGTTCATATATCTATATATATAACTATATACATACACCTATAAGTGTTGTGATGAACTCACTGCGGTTTTTTTTTTTTATACCCTGAACCCATCCTAGTGTCTGCGCAGATCGAGTTTGTTTCCGAAAATCGATAACTTACTCCAAGCAATCGATAAAAATCGATATCGACATCCTGTTTTTTGAGCAAATTGGGTAAATAATAAGAGCTAGAGTCACCAAACATGATATGTTGCTTCTAGAATATTATATATATGTCAGGTATCTTTCATTTTATACCTAGCGCCAACTCCCCTCTAACACTGCACAGCCATAAATCAAGTTAATAACCCAACTTATATTGCCAAAAAATCTAAGATACAATTTTAATGCAGTTGACTTTTTGAGAATACACAAATATTCTATGGTACAATAATATATACTGTAGAAAATTTCATTAAGGAGACATCTCCGACCCCATAAAGTATATATATTCTTGATCAGCATCAACAGCCGAGTCGATATAGCCATGTCCGTCTGTCCGTCTGTCTGTTTCTATGCGAACTAGTCCCTCAGTTTTAAAGCTATCTTAATGAAACTTTGCAGAAGTCACTATTTCTGTTGCACGCAGCACATAAACCTTTTGTTTATCAAGATATCTTGACCAAACTCGACATTTATTAGTTTTACTATGCTCCTCATATATATGCAAAATTCTATTAAGATCGGACCACTATATCATATAGCCGCCATAGGAACGATCGGTCGAAAATTAAGTTTTTGTATGAAAAAACATTTTGTTTGTCAAGATATCTTGACCAAACTCGGCATTTATTAGTTTTACTAAGCTCCTCATATATATGCAAAATCCTATTAAGATCGGACGACTATATCATATAGCTGCCATAGGAACGATCGGTCGAAAATTAAGTTTTTGTATGAAAAAAACCTTTTGTTTATCAAGATATCTTGACCAAACTCGACATTTATTAGTTTTACTATGCTCCTCATATATATGCAAAATTCTGTTAAGATCGGACCACTATATCATATAGCCGCCATAGGAACGATCGGTCGAAAATTAAGTTTTTGTATGAAAAAACATTTTGTTTGTCAAGATATCTTGACCAAACTCGGCATTTATTAGTTTTACTAAGCTCCTCATATATATGCAAAATCCTATTAAGATCGGACCACTATATCATATAGCTGCCATAGGAACGATCGATCGAAAATTAAGTTTTTGTATGAAAAAACATTTTGTTTTTCAAGATATCTTAACCAAACTCGGCATTTATTAGTTTTACTATGCTCCTCATTATATGCAAAATCCTATTAAGATCGGACCACTATATCATATTATTAAGTTTTTGTATGGAGAATTTTTGTTTTTCATGATTTTGCGATTAAACACGGCATTTAAAGATTTCACTATGCTTCCTTCATTTTTGCTAAATCTTATTTACATCGGTTTTTGATTAAAAGCCTTTTTTTTTTGTTTATCAATATACCTTGACCAAACTCGGCCTTAACCATTTTCTCGGCATTAAAAGGTTGGGTCTGCAAGGGTATTAGATCTTCGGCATGCCG
Organism: Drosophila littoralis; assembly: GCA_018903485.1. NCBI lineage: Eukaryota > Metazoa > Arthropoda > Insecta > Diptera > Drosophilidae > Drosophila > Drosophila littoralis. Next base: position 46,153 of record JAEIGF010000611.1, read on the forward strand.
AAGATAGCCCTTTTACTCGTTTTTTATACCCTTGCAGAGGGTATTATAATTTGGTCGTGAAATGTGTAACGCATTGAAGGAGACATCTCCGACCCCATAAAGTTTATATATATTCTTGATCAGCATCAACAGCCGAGTCGATATAGCCATGTCCGTCTGTCTGTTTCTATGCGAACTAGTCTCTCAGTTTTAAAGCTATCTTAATGAAACTTTGCAGAAGTCCCTTTTTCTGTTGCACGCAGCACATATGTCAAAACCAGCTGGATCGGACCACTATATCATATAGCTGCCATAGGAACGATCGGTCGAAAATTAAGTTTTTGTATGAAAAAACCTTTTGTTTATCAAGATATCTTGACCAAACTCGACATTTATTAGTTTTACTATGCTCCTCATATATATGCAAAATTCTATTAAGATCGGACCACTATATCATATAGCCGCCATAGGAACGATCGGTCGAAAATTAAGTTTTTGTATGAAAAAACATTTTGTTTGTCAAGATATCTTGACCAAACTCGGCATTTATTAGTTTTACTAAGCTCCTCATATATATGCAAAATCCTATTAAGATCGGACGACTATATCATATAGCTGCCATAGGAACGATCGGTCGAAAATTAAGTTTTTGTATGAAAAAACCTTTTGTTTATCAAGATATCTTGACCAAACTCGACATTTATTAGTTTTACTATGCTCCTCATATATATGCAAAATTCTGTTAAGATCGGACCACTATATCATATAGCCGCCATAGGAACGATCGGTCGAAAATTAAGTTTTTGTATGAAAAAACATTTTGTTTGTCAAGATATCTTGACCAAACTCGGCATTTATTAGTTTTACTAAGCTCCTCATATATATGCAAAATCCTATTAAGATCGGACCACTATATCATATAGCTGCCATAGGAACGATCGATCGAAAATTAAGTTTTTGTATGAAAAAACATTTTGTTTTTCAAGATATCTTAACCAAACTCGGCATTTATTAGTTTTACTATGCTCCTCATTATATGCAAAATCCTATTAAGATCGGACCACTATATCATATTATTAAGTTTTTGTATGGAGAATTTTTTGTTTTTCATGATTTTGCGATTAAACACGGCATTTAAAGATTTCACTATGCTTCCTTCATTTTTGCTAAATCTTATTTACATCGGTTTTTGATTAAAAGCCTTTTTTTTGTTTATCAATATACCTTGACCAAACTCGGCCTTAACCATTTTCTCGGCATTAAAAGGTTGGGTCTGCAAGGGTATTAGATCTTCGGCATGCCGAAGATAGCCCTTCTTACTCGTTTTTTATACCCTTGCAGAGGGTATTATAATTTGGTCGTGAAATGTGTAACGCATTGAAGGAGACATCTCCGACCCCATAAAGTTTATATATTCTTGATCAGCATCAACAGCCGAGTCGATATAGCCATGTCCGTCTGTCTGTTTCTATGCGAACTAGTCTCTCAGTTTTAAAGCTATCTTAATGAAACTTTGCAGAAGTCCCTTTTTCTGTTGCACGCAGCACATATGTCAAAACCAGCTGGATCGGACCACTATATCATATAGCTGCCATAGGAACGATCGGTCGAAAATTAAGTTTTTGTATGAAAAAACATTTTGTTTTTCAAGATATCCTGACCAAACTCATCAATTATTAGTTTTACTATGCTCCTCATAAGTATGCAAAATCCTATTAAGATCGGGCCACTATATCATATAGCTGCCATAGGAACGATCGGTCGAAAATTAAGTTTTTGAATTAAAAAACATTTTGTTTATCAAGATGTCTTGACCAAAGTCGGCATTTATTAGTTTTACTATGCTCCCCATATATATGCAAAATCCTATTAAGATCGGACCACTATATCATATAGCTGCCATAGGAACGATCGGTCGAAAATTTAATTCTTGCATGAAAAAAATTTTGTTTATCAAGATATCTTGACCAAACTCGGCATTTATTAGTTTTACTAAGCTCCTCATATATATGCAAAATCCTATTAAGATCGGACTACTATATCATATAGCTGCCATAGGAACGATCGGTCGAAAATTAAGTTTTTGAATGAAAAAACATTTTGTTTATCAAGATATCTTGACCAAACTCGGCAGTTATTAGGTTTACTATGCTCCCCATATATATGCAAAATCCTATTAAGATCGGACCACTATATCATATAGCTGCCATAGGAACGATCGGTCGAAAATTTAATTCTTGTACGAAAAAAATTTTGTTTATCAAGATATCTTGACCAAACTCGGCATTTATTAGTTTTACTAAGCTCCTCATATATATGCAAAATCCTATTAAGATCGGACTACTATATCATATATCATATATCTGGTCGAAAACTAGATTTTTGATTAAAAACCTTTTTGTTTATCAAAATATCTTGACCAAACTCGGCATTATCTATTTTCCCTGTAGTTCTTAGATACGGGCAAAGCACTATGAGCATTATGAAAAGGTTGGGTCTGCAAGATCTTCGGCGTGCCGAAGATAGGCTTTCTTTCTCAATTTTATACCCTTGCAGAGGGTATTATAATTTTGTCGTGAAATGTGTAACGCATAGAAGGAGACATCTCCGACCCCATAAAGTATATATATTCTTGATCAGCATCAACAGCCGAGTCGATATAGCCATGTCCGTCTGTCCGTCTGTCCGTCTGTCTGTTTCTATGCGAACTAGTCCCTCAGTTTTAAAGCTATCTTAATGAAACTTTGCAGAAGTCCCTATTTCTGTTGCACGCAGCACATATGTCAAAACCAGCTGGATCGGACCACTATATCATATAGCTGCCATACGAACGATCGGTCGAAAATTAAGTTTTTGTATGAAAAAACCTTTTGTTTATCAAGATATCTTGACCAAACTCGACATTTATTAGTTTTACTATGCTCCTCATATATATGCAAAATTCTATTAAGATCGGACAACTATATCATATAGCCGACCAAGAAGGCGCCGATTTGCTCAACCGAGAGGTTAGAGACGATGCCTTGCTCGCTTTTACTCCGGTCTTAAAAAGCCGTTGAGAGCGGTTGTGTTCCCTGCACAACCAAAAGATTTACCATCCGCACTGGCCTTGGCCAGAGAGGCAGAATCTAGCATTGAGAGAAGCATGTTCGCTAACTCTTACGCTAAAGCTAAAACGCCAAAAGGACGGTCCCCAGCCTCAGGCCCCAAAACACAATCAAACCGAGACTCCACAGCCCATGGCAGTTGACTCTTCCTCCAGATTTAGACAAAAAACCGACTACAGCAAGCGTCAGACTATTGAGTCCAGCGCACCAAAACGCAAGAATTCGTCAGACCGTTCAACAGGTCAAAAGCGACAACGCGTTAACAATGTCGTACAAACAGATTCCAAAGAAGCTGTAACAGAATACGAGAAGGCGGCCAAGGACGCAGTCGAAGAACTAGAGAGTGAGAACGAGTACGCACCTGGTGATGACTCGGTGAATTTTTTAGGGAACACTCCCGGCTTCCGTACATTGAGCGACGGTTGGCTGGGAGAACTCTGAAGATGTTGATTGACACTGGCGCGGCAAAAAATTATGTGAAGCCCTTAACAGAGCTAAAGACCATAACGATGGTCGCCAAGTCATTCTCGGTAAATTCGATCCACGGGTCTAACGAAATCAAGCGCAAATGCTTAATGAATATTTTCCGACATACTTCCCCATTTTTTCTCCTCGGTACCCTAAATTCTTTCGACGCTATCATAGGCTTCGACTTGCTAACACAAGCCGGGGTCAAATTGAACTTGGCGAAAAACACTCTGGAATACCAGGGTGCATCCGAAAAACTCCAGTACTATCAATGTGCTGATGTGAACTTCACCGATGTCAACGACATCGTAGTTCCCCCTTCCGTAAAGAAAGGGTTCAGGGACATGATACTCAGAAACAAAAGAGCCTTCTCAAATGCAGATGAAGCTCTCCCCTTTAACACTGCTGTCGTCGCTACAATCCGAACAGTAGACAATGAGCCTGTGTATTCAAGATACCCGAGTCTCATAAACAAAGAAGTCAAACAATTGCTGGACGATGGCATAATCACGCCCTCCAGATCGCCTTACAACAGCCCAACATGGGTGGTTGATAAGAAAGGCACTGACTCATACGGTAACCAAAAAAAAGGTTGGTAATCGACTTCAGGAAACTGAACGAAAAAACCATACCGGACCGTTACCCCATGCCGAGCATCCCTATGATCTTAGCAAATCTAGGAAAGGCAAAATACTTCACTACCCTCGACTTAAAGTCTGGGTACCACCAAATCTACCTTGCGGAGCATGACCGCGAAAAGACTTCGTTTTCAGTAAGCATCGGCAAGTACGAGTTCTGTCGTCTACCTTTTGGCCTGCGCAACGCAAGCAGCATCTTCCAAAGGGCAATAGACGATGTCCTGAGGGAACATATAGGAAAGATTTGCTTCGTCTATGTAGACGACGTCATAATTTTTTCTAAAAATGAAACGGAGCACCTTCAACACATTAACATTGTGTTAAAATGTCTAATCGACGCCAACATGCGTGTAGGCCCTGAAAAGACTCGATTCTTCAAGGAAAGTATCGAATACCTGGGTTTCATTGTAACCAAAGACGGAGCAACATCCGATCCCAAAAAGGTTAAAGCTATTCAGGAATTCCCTGAACCAAAGAGTGTCTACAGCGTTAGGTCCTTCTTGGGGTTAGCCGGCTACTATAGGGTCTTTATTAAGGACTTTGCCGCTATAGCTCGTCCGATATCGGACATACTTAAAGGGGAAAATGGTTCAGTTAGTAAGCACGTATCAAAGAAAATCCCTGTTGAGTTTAATGAAGCTCAACGCGATGCATTTCACCGTCTGCGGAACATTTTGGCATCAGAAGATGTCATGTTAATGTATCCAGACTTCCAGAAACCATCGATTTAACCACTGATGCTTCGGCCAGTGGAATTGGCTCGGTTCTTTCCCAAGGCAATAGGCCAATAACAATGATTTCTCGCGCCTTAAAACAGGCCGAACAAAACTATGCCACCAACGAAGAGAATTGCTGGCCATTGTGTGGGCTTTAGGCAGATTGCAGAACTTTCTGTACGGTTCTAGGGAAATTAACATTTTCACGGACCACCAGCCGCTCACGTTCGCTGTGGCGGACAAGAACACGAATTCCAAGATTAAAAGATGGAAATCTTACATTGACCAGCACAATGCCAAAATGTTTTATAAACCAGGCAGAGAAAATCTGGTGGCGGATGCCCTTTCAAGGCAAAACATTAATGCTCTGCAAGATGAGCCCCGTTCGGACGCTGCAACCGTTCACAGCGAACTCTCCCTGACATACACGGTCGAGACAACAGACAAACCATTGAATTGCTTTAGGAACCAGATTGTCCTAGAGGAATCGCGTTTTCCGCTAAAACGAAACTTGTTGCTGTTTCGCAGCAAAACGCGCCACTTGATCAGTTACACTGACAAGAGCACAATTCTCAAAACACTCAAAGAAGTTGTGAACTCTGGAGTCGTTATTGCAATACATTGCGATCTTCCCACGTTGGCAAGTTTCCAACACGACCTGATGTTACATTTCCCTGCTACCCAATTTTGGCATTGCAAAAATCTCGTGCAAGATATAACGGACAAAAACGAGCAGTTAGAAATCATCACTGCCGAGCACAATCTAGCGCACAGAGCAGCTCAGGAAAATATTAAACAAGTACTTCGTGACTACTATTTTCCCAATATGAGCAATTTAGCCAAAGAAGTGGTTGCAAACTGCAGGGTCTGCACTAAAGCCAAGTACGATAGGCACCCGAAGAAACAAGAACTCGGGGAAACGTCTATACCAAGTTATACTGGCGAAATGTTGCATATTGACATTTTCTCGACAGACAAGAAACAATTCTTGACCTGCATAGACAAATTCTCAAAATTTGCAGTCGTCCAACCGATATTGTCCAGAACAATAATCGATGTCACAAGCCCTCTGCTACAAATTGTTAACCTTTTCCCCGCAACCAAGACAATTTATTGCGATAACGAGGCGGCCTTCAATTCCGAGACCATCACTTCGATGCTCCGAAACGCCTACGGCATTTGCATTGTGAACGCAGATCCGCTTCACAGCCCCTCAAACGGCCAAGTGGAACGCTTTCATAGCAACCTGACCGAAATTGCGAGATGCCTCAAGTTAGACAAGAAAATCAGCGACGCTACAGAATTAATCTTAAGGGCTACGATAGAGTACAACAAAAGTTTGCACTCAGTAACCCGCAAGAAACCAATTGAGGTTGTTCATGCAGCAGCTGGTGAGCGTCGCGAGAACGTCAAAGACAGGCTAATTAAGGCACAGCAAGACAATATCAAAATGTGCAATGCGTCCAGGCAAAACCGCGTTTTCGAGGTAGGAGAAAAGGTGTTCCAGAAGAACAACAAGAGGTTAGGGAACAAGTTAACTCCCTTATGCTCAGAACAAAGGTCAGAAGCAGACCTGGGAACGTCTGTCCTCATTAAGGGAGGGTGGTCCATAAGGACAACCTGAAATAGGTTTTCCGCCACAATTAGCTAGTAAGCCAACTTAGAGTTAGAACACCGTCTTATATTGTTTATCCATTTCAGGTTTACACTCACTTTGCTTGTAGCACTAGCAGCGGTAAATGCTCGGATCACCGACTTCTCGCATGCCAACTACATTCCAGTCCTAGACGGGGAAGTACTGGTGTTCGATCAACGTAGCTACTTGAGGCACTCAAGTAACATTTCTGAATTTGTTAGTATGGTAGACGAGACCGAAAAACTTTCCGATTCCTTTCCACAGTCGCATATGCGTAAACTACTAGACGTAGATACAGATCACCTTAGAACATTGTTGTCCGTTCTTCAAGTGCATCACAGATTTGCACGAAGCCTCGATTTCTTAGGCACTGCCTTGAAGGTTGTTGCTGGCACCCCTGATGCTTCAGACCCCTAAGGGTCCGCGTTACAGAAGCTCAATTGGTGGAGTCTAATTCCAAACAGATCCTAATAAACTCCGAAACTCAAAAACAAATAAACAAACTAACGGACACCATCAATAAAATTATCAGTTCCCGCAAAGGCGATTTGGTTGACACTCCTCATTTATTCGAAACACTGTTGGCAAGAAATATAATACTAAACACAGAAATTCAAAATTTAATACTCACCATAACGTTGGCAAAAGCAAACATAGTAAATCCTACAATCCTTGATCATGCCGATCTGAAATCACTTATCGAACAAGATACTCCAATAGTTAGCTTAATAGAAGCATCTAAGATCAGGGTCCTTCAGTCCGAAAACATTATCCACATATTAATAGCCTACCCTAAAGTTGAGTTTAGGTGCCAAAAGGTCTCCGTCTATCCCGTTTCACACCAACAAACCATTCTGCGACTCGACGAGGACACGCTGGCGGAATGCGAAAAGGATACCTTTGCAGTTACTGGATGCACCGTGACTACGCATAACAGCTTTTGCGAACGATCACGGCGCGAAACCTGTGCTAGCTCCCTCCACGCGGGAAACACTGCCAACTGCCACACTCAACCTAGCCACCTGAAAGCGATAATGCCTGTAGATGACGGCGTCGTGATTATCAACGAAGCGACAGCGCGCGTCCGAACAGATGATGGCGCAGAGGTAACCGTCTCAGGAACCTTCCTGATAACATTCGAACGGTCTGCAGCTATCAATGACACAGAGTTTGTAAACTTGCGCAAGTCACCAAGCAAGCAGCCTGGCGCCGTGAGGTCACCGCTCCTAAACATCATCGGACATGACCCGGTACTAAGCATACCACTCCTGCATCGCATGTACATCAATAACATGCAATCAATTCGGGATGTCAAGGAGGAGGTAATTGCGGCCGGCTCGCCTAAATTCTGTTTCGCGGTTGGTGCAGTCCTGAACATCGGACTAATTGGCTCATTCATCCTTTTTATGGCACTAAGAAGAAAACGAGCAACACTAAGGATACAGAAGGCTTTGGACAACTTTAACCCTCGGCCATCATCCTGAGGGGGGGGTAGTTAACAACTAAACATATAAGATACACTCTCACATTCATACATTGGTATTTCTAAGTACACAACACACAATCATAAGTAATTTGGTTGCCCTCAGCAACAAAGTACAACAACACATAACACACAGCCTTAAGCATTCTGGTTGCCCTCAGCAACAAAGTACTATTTTTGTAAACAATGCTGACTCGCCGCTAAGAGTTCAGCGCACAGCAACCGAAAGCGGACACCCGCGTTGCTTGCGCAAGAATGCTGAGTCGGCTCGCCGACTCTGGCGAATGGCGCGATGCATTGGCTTCACAGGGCAAGCTTAAGCTTGGACATTTCTGCAGCCTTCAGTCTCGATCTGTAACGCAACATAATAAGACGAATAAAAGATTAAACTCCGGCATTGCCGTCAATAAATATAACCCATGTTATCAATCATAGTTGACCACGTCCAAGACGCATTCATGCGCGTGTGCTTCGCATTCTATCGCATTCTAACAGCATTGTAATTGCGACTATTTTCTGTAATGCTATTTTAGTTCGATTTCTTCTCAATGATACTTAATTATTGGTGTGGCTGTTGAGTAGAGGCATAGCAAGTGTTGCGGTTCGATCCCTACCTGGGAAGCAATTTTTTTTTTTTTTTTTTTGCTGGCTTGTCTGTTGAGTAGGGGTCGTCAGCAAGTAATACGGTCAGTTGGAAGTTCGAATACTGCCAAGGGAACTTTTTTTTTTTAATTTATCTTTATTACTTCAAATGAGCGCGATGCGCGAACTGCATTTGGTGTTGGAATGGGAGGGTTCAGGGTATTCCCTAGTCGGGAGCTCCCGACTATAACTTGTCTTTTTTTGTACTCACTCAATATCCTTCAAAGCAGACGTTGGGCCCAATGTATACGACGATTAGGATCGCTGTTGCTAAATCTTACAAAAAAAAAAGATAAATCTATAAGTATATATAGACACATATATACATATACAGTATAATGTGCTTAGCTGCCTCGAGGACTTTGCACGGACATTAGAGGCAGCTATCCTATAAATGCAGTTAACTTTTTTTTTTTTTACCTAAAAGTGAATCGATTTAATAGTAACCTTTAGTTTTTTAAGTTGCACTGAAGTCTTTTTAGCAGTACTAAGTAAAATAAATTAATTTGGTAGTTCTTATTAACTTTATGTATTTAAATTACATTTAATTCAATTGCAATATAGTTTATTGTATACATAAGAAAAACAAATCAAAAATCAAATCATCTGATCATAGATGGCGCAGTTAACTGACATGATATTCATAGAAATTGGCAAAAAATTACTGCCGATAGGGGGCGCAGAAGTGCAAAAGGTCCGTTCGCTTTAACTTATTAAGGCATATTCATTGCATATTTTTTTTTTTTTTTAATAATAATTTTTTGAATTATGTGAGAATGGCTTCTAAGCAAGCGGGAGGGTACACTAAAGGTAATACAGACTCAGCTTCTCCGTTCATCTCTACAGGTTACGCTATACACTTAATGCATGAGGATGGTGCTGTGCAAGTAGTAAGCGTTTCACCCGCTTGACGCCTTTTTATTTCCCGAGGCTATGCCAGATGTTGTTCCTCCCACGACCGAGGCTGATATGTACAATAACAACAAAATTGGTCCTACTGGGTTGCTAAGTTCGGCACCTGCTCTTGGTGTTGCGATTGTCTGGTCCGATCTCCACTTCTGGTAGCGCCGACTAACACGTCTAAATATTCCCGCTGCTTTCTGTCAGCAAGCTACTGACGTGTGGAGCTGCTCTTTGCTAGCAAGCTACTACAACAGCCCAAACCGTAAGAGCTAGGAAGCTGAAATTTTCACTATAGTTACCTTATGTGATGAAGGTGCACGTTAAGACGGGGTTTCGGGAAAAATGACGTTTCGCGCTCAAATTCATTTTCAAGGATCTATATGAAAAATCATTTGAGATGTGTTTTACATTTTTCGCAGAATCAAAGTATCATCGGTAAAAAACGCGATTCTAAGATTTTTTGGTGAAGCTTATAAGTTTAGTCCGATTTGTTTCAAACTTATTTTCAGAACTCTACATAAGAACTTTATAAGTACATGTTTCAGCGATTTGGGAAATTGCCACCCGCAAGTATGGAAAAATCGCGAAAAACGTTTATATGAAACTTTTTTGTTTACCATCCGATCGGCCTCAAACTCAATTTCAAAGTTCTTTGTTCAAATTCATTTGAAGGGTGTTTCCAAAAATGTATTCCTTCTTAGTGGAAATGGCGGTCAAGGATTTCCAAGGATCTATATGGAAAATCATTTGAGACGTGTTACACATTTTATAAGTTGGAAATAAAAAAACTTTATTTCAAGTGAGTGAATCTGTATCAGTTTATTATGTTGAATATCTGGATTGAGACTGAAGAACAAAAATTGGCTTGCGCTATATTTAAAGCTAAATAATAATTGGAGTACCTGACTTTTAGTCAAGGGACCGCAGCTGAAGCTTGTTTATGCTAGCTCTGTGGGTCAGTTTTTGTTTATAAATGATTGTTGACAATATTTGTGCTTGGCTGCAGAAGGCATTCTGCTCGCTGCTGTTAGCATTATTTAAATTCAGCTGCAGGAGGCATGCTATTGTTATGATTCAATCTGTAAACATACAGTGGGTTATACCAAGCAATGCAGCTTATGAATAACAGTGGTTCAAAATTCTGTTGTTGTGAATATGTCACTCCTCCCCACTAAAAATAAAGCGTGTCCTCACGCGTGTAGGGTATATAAAAAAGGTAAGTATAATAAAAAATATTATTTAAATACTTGGATACAATTTTGGTAACATACTTAAATTTTCTTGTTAATTTTTTCAATTTCAGTAACTCATAATGTAACTCATAAATGTTACATTTAGTTTCTTAATAAATATTCGTTTGGGTATATTTTTATACTTATATGCTAGATACATTATTATAATTAATAGGATGATTACAAATACTGTTATTATTATAATTTGGAATATTTTCATTTCTTTAGTATGTTTGAAAATTATTTCTTTTGTTTGAATGTACGAAAGTGGTTTTAATTTAGTAATATTATTTCTTACGTATATACTTTGTGTGTAATCTGAGTTCAAATTGCTTATAGATATTTCATTAAGTATAACTGAGCAATTATGGATATTTACTATGTTATTTCCCTTAATAAAGATATCATTTTTAACACAGTTTTGATTCAATGTGATTTTGGGTAAGTTGTTATAAGTATATTCGGTTCAATATAGTTAGTTTGTGTTAAAGGATGTGTTTTTGTTAACTAGTGTTAGTTTGTTTTATTATACCTAATAATAATTGGTTCAACTTTTTCTTGTCCTTATTGTATAGATTATTATTATGTGAGTAGTATTTGTATTGTGTTTCGTCTTGTAAAATACTTTGATCATCGTCTGGGTAGGGAAGAATTTTGTATAATGGGGCTTTATTTATTTCTCTAAGAATGTGTATGTTGCGCTATTGAGCTTTTTCAATAGCTTTCACAAATAGAAATAATTAACCTTTTATTTCTTGTGTTTCAATTTGTTTTTATATTTCTTAAAGTTACGAAAAGCAGGCAGACCCGAATTGGTCTGTGCTTATTATTTAAGAACAATAGTTTTATATAGGCAAGCGAACCCGAATTAGTACGTGCCAATTTTAGCGAAGCGACAATTATTAGTTATAATTTTAAGTAATGCAAGTGGCCGATGTGTACCAAATGCATGAAGCGAACGAACTTAACAAACTCGATGCGCAGCATCGAGGCCTTCGCATAAGTAAAGCTAGGGCAATAAAACGATCGTTACAGCGAAGAGCGGCAGCTCTATGTAAATGAATTCTTAAGAGCGAAAAATAGGCAATTGCTTTGCAGAGCGAGTATTATAAGATAAAATTAAGATGCTGCTCTTATCAGTTGTTTTGGCTGCGTAGCCAGACATTCTCCCCCCGTTGGATTCCAGATTCCCTGATGGGCAATAGGCACACCTTGTTTGCAGCTCTTCTCGTCTCTCCTGTTGCGGTGCGCAAAATGGCTACGCGAGCGACTCCATCCTTTCCCACGATTAACTCCGTGATTCTCGCCAGTGGCCACCTTAGAGGTGGCAGATTTTCATCCTTTACGAGGACTATGTCATTGACGCATAGGGCGCTGCTGAAGCAGTGTTCACGCCAGCGAGACCAAAACAGTTGCTGGAGGTATGTAACGCGTTGCCAGCCATCCAGACGATTGAATTGAAGTTGCGTCACATCAGGCTCAACGAACGATGAGCTGGGTCCACCAATCAAGAAATGAGCTGGAGTGAGCACATCTAGATCTGCTGGATCTTCTGAAAGAGGAAAAAATGGCCTGGAATTAATTATCGATGCTATGTGGCACACTAGGGTGCGAAACTTTTCGAAGTTGAGAACACAAGATCCAACAGCACGATAAAAATGATGCTTCGCTGTAGTCTTTCTACATCCGCTACAACATTTTTACTTGTTGTTATTTGAATTTCAACCTTGTTTAACCATTCTTTCAGGGCTAGACTCATAAAAGCACTGTCCCTACCTGTCTTCAGAGTTGTAGGTTTTCCCATATTGTTAAGTATTTGAATGAGTCCTCCTTTGAGTTCCATCCAGTCCTTGCCGTTAAGTTCAATTACATTTGTATGTTAAATAGATGTGGTTTTTTATTGAATAAATGTCTACTACGTAAGTTTCTCTACAGTTTTCTACTTCTGGTGTAATTTTAAATTTATAAGATGTGTTTAATCCTTTGGATTAAATTTAGATAGTCTGGATAATAGTATATTATTTTAAAAAGTCTGACCATCTTTTCGATACCTGGATGTAAAAGTTTCTTGTGATTGCTAATTATTATTTGTCTTTCAGGTTAATATTTGTTCGTAATATTCGATTTGTTTTAGGGTTCATAATTTCTTTAAATGCTTTTTGTATTATATCATAATCTGAGTCGTATTCAATTGTTGCAAAAATGTTTTATCAATATCTGTTTAGCTTTTTTCAATATTTAGGTTTAAATATTCGATATTTATCCTTAATTCTTTATATCGAGGCCCGTTATATATTTAGCCGGCGGCAGACGACAAAGAATTCCGTCGATATGAGGTAGAGGGTACGCATCTTTACGAGTGTACTTATTTATGATTCGATAATCTAGACACAGCCTGTTCTTATCCATTCTTTGCACGAGGACGCAGTTGCTGCTCCAGGGGCTATGCAATTCATATATTATATCTAACGCTAGCATTTTCTCGATCTCGTTGAACATTAGCTTTTCAACGGCTGGCGAAATAGGCCAATGTCTTTGTTTGACGGGGGTCACATTCTCTATTTCAATACAATGTTCGATTAACTCGGTACGTCGTAATCCTTCTTTTTCATATGAATAAAAATTAGAAACGATCGAATTTAATCGTGACTTTTCTTCAGCGGTAAGCTGATGCATTTTCGCTGTTTCCTGGATATCATGTTCCTTATCATTGTCCAATTCATTTACGGACTTATCGGGACGAATTAAATTCGTTAACAGTCCAAAGTCCTGCTAAAAATGTATGCCTAAGTAAACATCTTGTTTCAAATCTGGTATAACAAAAAACTCAACATTATGCGCTTGTTCTCGAAATTCGACTTTAAGTGTCAGTTTGCCTACCACGGGGCAACTAGCGTTTTTAGCTGTTCGGATTGATCCAGAGCACTTGCGCGCGATGTGACAACAATGACTTAGCTGAAACATTACCGAGACACCTAATAGTCGCTCCGGAATCTAATAATGCTACATATCGTTTTCCCTCTACGTTTAACTCAGTGTACAAGCGGTTATCTGAGCTCATAAACACTGAGTGAACGAGCTTCTTACGAAGACATTTAATATTTTTCCAGAATTTCTTAAGTCGAATAGTAGAGCTTTTTGGCCGACTGACAAATTCGATGGGTTCAATGCTGCGAAAAATTCGTCTTCGTGTGTCAAGATAGTGGCTTAATCTAATATTTTACGGTACATATTTATTTTCAGAATCAGTTTGAGTTGCAGCTTCTGCGACTGAACATATCCTCCCTACCATACAAGAAAAAAAAAAAATTGAATGTGGGTGCTTGTCCCTATTTCTGGCTCTTAAGCCATCACTATAAATTGCAAACGGCTAACATGGGTACTAGGCAGATAAGAATCAAGGAATTAGGGTATCATATCAAATGAGCTAATATATATATATATAATTCATTTATTCACGCGTTGCTTTTTTTGAACATGATTTCAATCAATAGATAGATAGGTACACCTCGATTTACAAAAAAAACATATATATATATATATAATACAATAATTAGTTTAAAGCACATAAAGAAATTAAGTGGAAGGAGAAATTCAAAGAACTTTTTTTGGGATTTGACGGACGTAATTCATTTACCGTCTTGCTTTATTAAGCTGCACTTAAATGTTCATATATCTATATATATAACTATATACATACACCTATAAGTGTTGTTATGAACTCCCTGTGGGTTTTTTTTTTTTTTTTTTTGGTACTCACTCAATATCCTTTGAAGTAGACGTTGGGCCCAATGTATACGACGATTAGAATCGCTGTTGCTAAATCTTACAAAAAAAAAAAGAAATCTATAAGTATATAGACACATATATACATATATATATATATATGGGTAGCGACCAAAAATCAGTGGTGTGGAATTTCCTTTCGCTTTAACTTATTAAGGCATATTCATTGCATATTTTCTTCTTTTTTTTTTTTTTATAATTATTTGAATTATGTGACAATGGCTTCTAAGCAAGCGGAAGGGTACACCAAAGTTAATACAGACTCAGCTTCTCCGTTCATCTCTACAGGTTACGCTATACACTTTTAAGAACAATAGTTTTATATAGGCAAGCGAACCCGAATTAGTACGTGCCAATTTTAGCGAAGCGACAATTATTAGTTATAATTTTAAGTAATGCAAGTGGCCGATGTGTACCAAATGCATGAAGCGAACGAACTTAACTAACTCGATGCGCAGCATCGAGGCCTTCGCATAAGTAAAGCTAGGGCAATAAAACGATCGTTACAGCGAAGAGCGGCAGCTCTATCTAAATGAATTCTTAAGAGCGAAAATTAGTCAATTGCTTTGCAGAGCGAGTATTATAAGATAAAATTAAGATGCTGCTCTTATCAGTTGTTTTGGCTGCGTAGCCAGACATTCTCCCCCCGTTGGATTCCAGATTCCCTGATGGGCAATAGGCACACCTTGTTTGCAGCTCTTCTCGTCTCTCCTGTTGCGGTGCGCAAAATGGCTACGCGAGCGACTCCATCCTTTCCCACGATTAACTCCGTAATTCTCGCCAGTGGCCACCTTAGAGGTGGCAGATTTTCATCCTTTACGAGGACTATGTCGTTGACGCGAGACCAAAACAGTTGCTGGAGGTATGTTACGCGTTGCCAGCCATCCAGACGATTGAATTGAAGCTGCGTCACATCAGGCTCAATGAACGATGAGCTGGGTCCACCAATCAAGAAATGAGCTGGAGTGAGCACATCTAGATCTGCTGGATCTTCTGAAAGAGGCAAAAATGGCCTGGAATTAATTATCGATGCTATGTGGCACACTAGGGTGCGAAACTCTTCGAAGTTGAGAACACAAGATCCAACAGCACGATAAAAATGATGCTTCGCTGTCTTCACTGCTGCTTCCCAAAGGCCGCCAAAATGCGGTGAACGAGGAGGTATAAATTTCCAATCAATGGAATCAGCCATGCAAAATTTATGAACTGAATCGATATGATTGCGACTGATCAATAGACGCTTGAGGTCGAGAAGCTCGTTCTTGGCGCCGACAAAGTTGGTAGCGTTATCCGACCATATCTGAGATGGCCTGCCTAGAGTCGACATAAATCTCTTAAGCGCATTCAAGAATGAAGCTGTCGACAGATCCTTGACCAGTTCCAGGTGAACCGCTTTAGTCGCGAAGCAGACGAAGACAGCCATGTAACATTTGACTGGAGCTTTATTTCGTACGTCTGGCTTATAGAAAAATGGTCCACGATAGTCAACGCCAGAGACTTCAAATGCTCGACAAGCAGTCAAACGTTCTTTGGGCAGATCAGCCATTATATGCTCTACTAATCGAGGCTTGGCACGAAAGCATCTCACATATTTTCCAACCACCTTGGATACGGTCTTCCTTCCACCAATCGGCCAATACTGCAACCGAATATGAGCAAGAAGTGCCGCGTGTAAGTCCCGATTGTGAAACCGTGTGATGACTGAATCTGTGATGGGATGGTGACATGGGAGATTTATTGGATGGCGAGCGTCGAAATCCAGCGAAGAGTTTTTAAAGCGCCCATCAACTCTAAGAATGCCGAAATCATCCAAAAAAAGGGTTAAGTGATGCGCTGGCGAGTCTCGCCACAGAATGCATTGGAGAAATTCGTCCGGTGCTGAAACGCGTACGTAGCGATACATTTTTCCAATATCTCCTGTTAGGGCGATCGGGAAATTACGAAAGCGAAGAAGGATATGAAACAGCCATCAATAGTTCATTTAATGAACAACCTGACGAGGTAGCTGCTGAGCCGTCGAAAACGACTCGCAACTTTGTCGTTGAACTGTCATCTTTAAAGACACAGTGATGAGGAAGAAAGTATTGACAAAGTCCTATAGACTCTGGAGCAACAGGTGACATATGACCAAGATCCAAATATTCCTTTAGAAAGTTTGAATATTGAATCTTCAGATCTGGACGATTTTGTAGTTTGCGTTCCAGGGTAAGGAACCGACGAAAGGCTTGTTGGTATGACGTCCCCAGACATTCCAAACTTCGCTTCAAGGGTAAACGAACTGAATATTGGCCACTAGGCAATCTGATATGAGTCTTTACGAAATGTTCTTCACAAATGTTTTCTTCCTTTGAAGTGGTAGGTGTACTTTCCAAGCAGGATTCTATCTCCCAAAATCTTCGAACCAATTCATCAGCACGTTCTTCAGAACGTGACTCAAGTTTGCCCGCAGTATGCTTTGCCATTAACGTAGAACCACTCAAGCGCGGTCCGCCTCCAGAAACTACCCAACCAAGCCGTGATTTTTGAAAAAACGGTAGTCCTGGGAGAAGCCTTATCTGGCCGACGCTGAGAAGGTCGTAAAACAGGCTAGCTCCAAGCAGCAGGAGGCATGCTATTGTTATGATTATTGAATCTGTAAAAATACAGTAGGGTATACCATGCAATGCAGCTTATGAATAACAGTGGTTCAAAATTCTGTTGTGAATATGTCACTCCTCCCCACTAAAAATAAAGCGTGTCCTCACGGTAACATACTTAAATTTTCTTGTTAATTTTTTTCAATTTCAAGTTCAACTGGGGGTTGTACAGGTTGCTCATCAGTAACATTTAGTTTCTTAATAAATATTCGTTTGGGTATATTTTTATACTTATATGCTAGATACATTATTATAATTAATAGGATGATTACAAATACTTTTATTAGTATAATTTGGAATATTTTCATTTCTTTAGTATGTTCGAAAATTATTTCTTTTGTTTGAATTTACGAAAGTAGTTTTAATTTAGTAATATTATTTCTTACGTATATACTTTGTATGTAATCTGAGTTCAGATTGCTTATAGATATTTCATTAAGTATAACTAAGCAATTATGGATTTTTATTATGTTATTTCCCTCAATAAAGATATCATTTTTAACACAGTTTTGATTCAATGTGATTTTGGGTAAGTTGTTATAAGTATATTCGGTTTAATATAGTTAGTTTGTGTTATAGATGTGTTTTTGAAAATCTGCAACTAGTGTTAGTTTGTTTTATTATACCTAAAATGCATGGGTTCAATTTTTTCTTGTCCTTGTTGTATAGATTATTATTATGTGAGTAGTATTTGTATTGTGTTTCGTCTTGTAAAATACTTTGATCATCGTCTGGGTAGGGTAGAATTTTGTATAATGGGGTTTTATTTATTTCTCTAGGAATGTGTGAAATAATCAATTTTTCATTCCTATCGGACCTTAGCCAAGTAGTTGTCTTTATGTTAAGCAGCTTTTCGGAATTAACGTTTGTTAGATAGTCGTTGTTGGGCTAACAAGCTTTTTATTAGCACTTAGTAGCGAGAAATAAGATTGTTATAAAAACTACACCCTTTCTTATAAGTTCATGCAACGGGTTGATTTATTTATGCTTATTGCAAACGTATTGACAATATGCAAAAATGTACAATTTTTAGCGAAGCGATCGATAAGAGATCCGATATAACGAATATACGAAACAGAGAATGGATTGCGGCGTCGCTAGCATTGATGCGCTAGCCGCTTAAGACAAAGTGCAAAAGGTAAAAGAGCGCGATAAAGGAAACTACGATGAGCGCAAAGCGATAAGCGCTAGATAGTTAACAGCAAATGATATTGAGTTATTTTATGCCATGCGAGAAGCGCCAAACAAAACAAAATAGTAACATTGCTTGCCTCGCAGAGCAATATATAACTGAAATGTTATGCTAACATAATACAAGGTTAATTTTTAGATGCTGAGCCGAACATACTCCCCCCGTTGAACGATTGAGCTTCAACAGGATCGTTAAGGGGAAGCAGACACAGCTTATTAGTTGCTCGCTTTATGATTCCATTAGCTGTCTTGAGAACTGCAACGCGTGCGATGTCATCAGTTCCTTTGACCAATTCAACCACTCTAGCTAGTGGCCATTTCAAAGGAGGTAAGTTCTCGTCTTTGACAAGAACGATGTCATTGAGAGCCACACCTGGCTTGGGAGTCCGCCATTTTGAACGCTGTTGCAGAAGATTTAAATATTCTTCTCGCCAGCGAGACCAAAAGACTTGGTGCATGTAGGACACTCGCTGCCAGCTATCTAGACGATTAAAATTGAGCCGTGTCACATCTGGTTCTGTAAACGAGGCTTGTGGGCCACCAACCAAAAAATGAGCTGGGGTAAGAACATCAAGGTCTTCTGGATCTTCTGAAATGGGAAGCAGTGGTCTAGAATTAATGACTGCCGTTATGTGGCACACAAGGGTACGAAGCTCTTCGAATCCCAGAACAGTTGACCCCACAACCCGATAGAAGTGATGTTTTGCAGTTTTTACCGCCGCCTCCCAAAGGCCACCAAAGTGAGGGGGAGCACGGTGGGATGAAGCGCCAGTCAATTGTGTCCGCCAAACAAAACTGGAGCACAGCCTCTTGATGACAGCTACTGATGAAGAGATTTTTTAGCTCCAACAGCTCGTTTTTGGCGCCGACAAAGTTGGTGGCATTGTCAGACCAAATCTGACGTGGCTTGCCACGAGTGCATATAAAGCGCTTTAGAGCATTGAGAAATGCACACGTAGATAGATCCTTGACCAACTCCAAATGAATGGCTTTCGTGGCGAAGCAAATAAATACGCTGATGTAGCATTTTATAGGAGCTTTGTTTCGAGTGTCAGGCTTGTAGAAGAATGGTCCGCAAAAATTCTACACCAGTTATATCAAACGCTCGAGTTTCAACAAAGCGCTCCTTTGGAAGATTAGCCATTACGTGCTCCACCAAGCGGGGGCTTGTTCCGGAAACATCTGATGCATTTGTTTACAATGCTGGAAACTGTTTTGCGGCCACCAATCGGCCAATATTGCAGGCGAATTGTTCCCAACAAGGCTCGTGGTCCAGCATGGAGATTCCGCTCATGAAAGTGAGTGACAATGGCGATGGTGACTGGATGTTGTCTAGGCAGTATAATAGGATGACGGGCCTCATAAGGAAGGGTTGACTTTTCGAGGCGCCCACCAACTCGAAGAATACCAAATTCATCCTGAAAGGGCAATAATGATGAGAGTATACTGGAACGAACGACCACGCCCTTTGATTGCACGTTCTTTATATCATCCCAAAGAGAGCCCTTTTGAACGTTACGTAAAAGTATGAAGGATCCAAAACGTATGTCGGAGATCAAAAGTCCGGGGCGCCGAATACGATGGATGAACTTGTACACATAGGCAAACACTCGTTGAATAGCAGAGAAGGAATTCACATATTTGCACCTTAATATGGCATCATCTGTAGGATCTGTGATGAGCAACACTCTATTCGATTTGCAACGAATACGTTGAACTTCGACGATTCATCTCGGATCCATGATAGACATATTGATGAATCTGACCAACAATGGAATGTACCGGTAAATAATTTCATTTCAGCTACTTCCTGCATCAATTGGGCTAACAAAAGTGCGCCACAAAGCTCGAGTTTTGGTACCGTAAGAGTTTTAAGTGGAGCCACTCGTGATTTAGAACAGAATAGGCGTGAACTCGAATGATGTCCCTTTGAAACCACATAAATGCAAGCTCCGTACGCGGCAATGCTAGCGTCACAGAAACCGTGAACCTCTACATCGCACGTTGTATTGCAAACCAACCGGGGAAAGGTGGATAATTGGACATTCCTGAAAGTTTGGCAAAGTTCCTGCCAGGCAGTATTTAGAGAAGTTGGAAGACTCTCATCCCAATCCAAGTTTTCCTTCCAAAGAAGCTGCATAAAGATTTTGGCCTTAACGATGAACGTAAAACGAGCTCTGGTACAAACGTAAAAACGAGCTATGGTGGACAGAACAGATCTCTTGCAAGGTTTAAGTGTCTGATTGGCAGCCGTGAGAGAAAACATTAATTTATCAGTTGAAGGATCCCACGCAAGGCCCAAGGTTTTGGTAATGTCGCTTCCATCGCTAAATTTTAAAAACGAGTCCTTATCCTTGTCAGGAATGCCTTTTAGCACTGCAGAGTGACTCGAGCACCATTTTCTGAGTTCAAAGCAACCTTTAGATAGGATGCCCTTTGTTTGATTTAATACGTCGATCGCCTCTTGGACCGAGCCACCGCCAGATATAAGGTCATCTACATAGAAATCGCGTCGAAGAATTTTCGCACCAATTGGAAATGAATGTTGCTCGTCGACTGCCAATTGCTGCATTGCTCGAACGGCAAGAAAGGAAGCTGGTTTTGTGCCATACGTAACTGTGTCCAACTTGAAGACACTTATTTCAGAATTAGTAGAATTTCGCCACAAGATGCATTGTAGGTAGTTATCTGGGACCGTTACTCTGACACAGCGATACATCTTGCCAATGTCTCCAGTAAGGGCAACGGGGAACGTGCGAAATCGCATCACAATGTTAAACAGTTTCGGTTGTATGACGGGCCCAGCCATCAACACTTCATTCAGCGAACACCCAGTGCTGGTGGTAGCTGAACCATCAAACACGACACGAAGTTTGGTGCTCGTGCTTTGTTCCTTCAGCACACAATGATGAGGGAGAAAATATTTGCATAAACGTAACGACTCTGGAGGGACAAGAGTCATATGTCCGAGCTCCATATACTCTTGAATGAACGCGCAATACTGGGATTTAAGGTTGGGATGACGATGCAACTTTCTCTCAAGCGATATAAATCTGCGAAATGCCTGTTGATAAGATTCACCCAATTGATCCAGCGTGAGTTTGAGAGGGAGTCGCACGGAATATGCTCCTGTTGGCAACCTTTGGAAATTCTTAACAAAATGCTCCTCGCAGTCAAGCTCTTCCTTTGTTGCTTTAGCAACAGGGTCTGGAAAACGTTCTACTTCCCAAAATCGTTGAATTAACTCATCGGTTCGGCCATCAGAATCAGTGCGGGCATCAGACGATACACGATTGGCCAAAAGAGAGGTACCGCCTTGCTGGGAACCGCCACCTGCAACTATCCATCCAAAGCGTGTCTTCTGCAGAAGAGGCAATCCCGGTAGCAGTTTTATTTGCCCGACACACATTAGCTCGTAGAAAAGACCAGCTCCGATTAATAAGTCAACTCGCTGCGGCTTGTAAAAGCAAGGATCAGCGAAGCGAATATTTCCAGGCACATTCCAATTAGTTGTATTAAGGGCGATGCTTGGCTGGCGATCTGCTATAGTGGAAGCTACGATGGCTGTGATGATTGCAGAGTACTCTGACGTTTGAGATTGTAGATTGACTGTCACAGTGCATCCATCAGTAGCGAAAGGAGCGTTTCCCAGGCCAGCAACTGCGGCTGAAGACGGAAGCTGTTGAGCGAATCGGGATGTAATTAAATGTAGCTGTGACCCACCATCCAATACAGCACGACACGGAACTAGAGTTCCAGACCGATTTTTAACTAGTACAATAGCAGTGGCTAGGAACACAACATCGCTGCTGAGGTTGTGGGCAACAAGAGAGGTAGAGGCGGGGGCTGAAGAAGCTGCAGTAGGAGTGACAGAGTGATGAATCAAATGCAAAACGTCTAAATGCAGAAGTGTGTGGTGTTTGGAGCCACATGTGCGACAAGCTCCGAAATTGCATGTTCGTAAAAGATGTCCCCTTTTAAGGCAGTTGAGGCATAAAGATAATCGTTTTGCTTCCTTGAGACGCATATCTGGAGACAAATTGCCAAATCTTGGGCATTGCCATATATTATGCTCTTCACCATTGCAAAATACGCAAACAGCAGCCATTGAGTTAGTAGCAACGAGTGATGTCCTACTGGAGTTAGTCTGTTTGTTTTTGCCCACCTGAGAGCTCGGCGTATAGGTTGCCATAGCATAATCCACACTCTCTAGGGTTCTGCAGCGTTGCTCCAAAAATGTGGCTATTTGTGCCCATGATGGAATTAAATTTGCAAAGGCGGGATCCTCCAGCTTCTCTTCCCACTTCGCCTGCGTAGCAGGATCCAGTTTTTGCAGTAGCACCTGAACAAGGATGCAACCAGCAATTTGCTCCTTGCTACCCAAACTGGTGAGAGCACGAATATGGGCATTAAACTTATCCGCCAATTCACGCAGCATGCCAGCGGAGCCATTCTCTACCTTCTTGAGCCCCAGCAGTTCAACGATGTGTGCCTGAAATACTAATCGACGGTTATCAAATCGTTTTTGTAATAAATTTAATGCTATGGAATAATTAGCCGCTGATATTTCCGAATGGTATCCAGCGCAGAGTCCTTCAAGCAGAGCCGCAAATGCTGCATTTTTTCAATGTTTGTGAGTTCGGGATGATTTTCGATTAAAGTTGTGAACATTGAAAAGAAATCTGACCACTCTGTATAACCTCCAGAAAACGTTGGCAATTTGATTGGCGGTAAGGTCGGTAACGCTCTGGATCTAGTCATTGACGCAGCAGCAATAGGCTCATTTACAAATGTGGAGCTGGACGGCAATGCTCTACTGCGCTTAGCAATTTCAAACCGCACCGAAGTCTCCAAAGTTACTGAAAGCTCATCAAAAGCCTCGCGTAACTCACTGCCGATTTCGTCAAAGTCTAGTTCTTCCAATTTGTTTTGAGCGTCTTCAAATGCAGATTCCATTTTTCAATCCGCTTGAGCAGCACCGACAATGCAATTTCATCATTACTGGCAAGGGGCGTTTGGTTGAGGCTAGATTGAAGCGCCTGCAACCGCTCATACGAGGACGCCACCTTGCGCTTTAAAAATGACACCCTGTTTGTAGGCTGGGCCAACGATTCAGCACTAGAACTTTCCATGGCAACCGAAGCAAACGAAAAAAGTCAAAGAAAAAGTCGTTGACCGTTGACTTATTGTTACCACTGTACTCTTAAGCGCGCGCAACAGTTTGTCGAATAAAAACACAAGTAAAATGCAGATAGCGAGAGCCAACGCGTCTGTATGTAGGTGTATAAATGCTTATGTACACAGACTCCTCTTTACTGCAATTTACCGCATGACACTTGCTCGTACATATGTATGTATATAAGAGCGGTTTTTAATTGCTGCCGAAACTAGTAACAACTATCTCAATTTTAATTTAAATAATTTTATGCAACACTATAATGATAAATAAAAAGATCACGTCGGGGTCACCAAAATGTTGGGCTAACAAGCTTTTTTATTAGCACTTAGTAGCGAGAAATTAAGGATGTTATAAAAACTACACCCTTTCTTATAAGTTCATGCAACGGGTTGATTTATTTATGCTTATAGCAAACGTATTGACAATATGCAAAAATGTACAATTTTTAGCGATGCGATCGATAAGAGATCCGATATAACGAATATACGAAACAAGAATGGATTGCGGCGTCGCTAGCATTGATGCACTAGCCGCTTAAGACAAAGTGCAAAAGGTAAAAGAGCGCGATAAAGGAAACTACGATGAGCGCAAAGCGATAAGCGCTAGATAGTTAACAGCAAATGATATTGAGTTATTTTATGACATGCGAGAAGCGCCAAACAAAACAAAATAGTGACATTGCTTGCCTCGCAGGGCAATATATAACTGAAATGTTATGCTAACATAATACAAGGTTAATTTTTAGATGCTGAGCCGAACAGTCGTGCTTTAATAATTTTGGATTATGAATGCCCAATCTAGTTAGTTGCATTCCCATTTCTAAATCTTCAATATATTCAGTAAATTGTTGCAAGTTGAATGCTAGTAGTTCCAGTAGCTTAGATTCTTCTCTTTCATCTCTTTCGTTGTTTACTAATTCTATTCCTTGGTTAACCGCTTCAATTACATGGTTGAGTTAGTTTATTCGAATACTGTTTTGAGCTATTGAATTCATTTTTTCTTCAAGTTCTTCTTTATTATTGCTATTTAGAGTTCCAAAGTATTTGTATGTTGTTTCTACGAAATTAAGTAATCCTCTTTTCTTTTTCTTCTTTTCACTATTCGGGTACCGTTTATTTCTCTTTGCAATTTGTCTGTTAAATATTGAATTTGAATTCTGTCTTTATATTTGTTTGCCTGTAACATTAGTTTGTCATATGTGTCTTCTGTCTTTGTTAAATTTATTGTGAGACAATGGTGCTCGTAATTATGTGGTATGTCCATCATGCCTATTTTAAAGGGTAAGTATCCATTATTTGATTTAATAGGGTTGTTAACATTAGTGTCATAAAAATGAAAGTTATTTAATTTGTTTTGTTTTTGATAATTCGTTTTACAATGTTTAATTTTTTGACATCTGTTAGTCTCTTTAAAATGATCTTCGTCAATTTGTTCTATTTTCCCAGTGGGTTTGTAAGGGTTTTGTAACTTACCGTGAATTATGGGTGCTTTCCTAATTTAAGTATTTATTTCGAAATCCTTTCGGTTTTTATTAAGATTATTTATTCTTATCTCTTTTTTGTTTTGGGTATTATAATTAGGTGTTCCTGCATAAATGAAAATGTCAGCTGGAGTTCTACCAGTAGCTTATGATTATTAGTGTATAAAATTACATCAATTTTCATGAGTCTATTTTCTTCGTCATCGTAAGTATTTATTGAACGCATTTTTTCATTAATTGTCTTATGTAGCCTTTCTACATCCGCTACAACATTTTTACTTGTTGTTATTTGAATTTCAACCTTGTTTAACCATTCTTTCAGGGCTAGACTCATAAAAGCACTGTCCCTATCTGTCTTCAGAGTTGTAGGTTTACCCATATTGTTAAGTATTTGAACGAGTCCTCTTTTGACTTCCATCCAATCCTTGCCGTTAAGTTTAATTACATTTGCAAATTTTGAAAAAAATTA
The DNA here is from genome assembly GCA_018903485.1 of Drosophila littoralis. Taxonomy (NCBI): domain Eukaryota; kingdom Metazoa; phylum Arthropoda; class Insecta; order Diptera; family Drosophilidae; genus Drosophila; species Drosophila littoralis. Next base: position 71,698 of record JAEIGF010000611.1, read on the forward strand.
ATACATGTTAAATAGCTGTGGTTTTTTATTGAATAAATGTCTACTACGTAAGTTTCTCTACAGTTTTCTACTTCCGGTGTAATTTTAAATTTATAAGATGTGTTTAATCCTTTGGATTAAATTTTGATAGTCTGGGTAATAGCATATTATTTTAAAAAGTCTAACCATCTTTTCGATACCTGGATGTAAAATTGCTAATTATTATTTGTCTTTCAGGTTAATATTTGTTAGTAATATTCGAGTTGTTTTAGGGTTCATAATTTCTTTAAATGCTTTTTGTATTATATCAAAATCTGAGTAAAAATGTTTTATCAATATCTGTTTAGCTTTTCCAATATTTAGGTTTGAATATTCGATTTTTATCCTTAATTTTTTTAAATATGGTTCAACTTCTACATTTTCGATATGACTTCTAATCAATTCTATTTGTCTTCTAAAATAATTCAATGGTTTTTAATATATTGTTCGCCTAACATTTTTTCTTCTACTTGATGCGTGTTAAGGCATCTGCTACGTAGTTTAATTTTCCATCTAAGTATTTGATTGAGAAATTATATTCACTAAGTTTGCTACCCCAATGTTGTAATTTCATGTTGGGTTCTTTAATGTTGTTCAGCCAAACAAGTGGCTTGTGATCGCTTAAAATATGGGCGAAAATATTTTACTGCCCACACTATTGCTAAAAGCTTTTTTCTATTGTACGGTAATTTTGTTCATGTTCGTTTAGCGTTCTAATTGAGAAACTAATTGGCTTGTTATCTTGTGACAACACAGCTCCTATTGCAAAATTACATGCGTCGGTTGTTACCTGAAAATTTTTATTAAAATCTGGACAAGTTAATATTGGTTCGTCCATAATAAATAATTTTAATTAAAATGCTTTATTATATTCATCATTTTTAATATCAATTTTTGCTGCTTTCTTTAAGTAAAGAGTCATGGGTTTTGCAATTTTTGCTAGATCTAGAGTAAACTTTCGATAATAACCACATAAACCTAGAAATGATTTAATTTCGTTTGATGATTTTGGCAAAGGAAATTCTGGTATTGTATTGTATTATAATGTAGCCTAAAAATTCTGTTTCCCTTTTTAGAAAGTTGCACTTATCTAATTGAAGTTTCAAATAAATATGTCCTAATTTTACAAAAACTTTATTTATTGAATTTAAATGTTCGTCAAGTAATGTGGTGAAGACAATAATGTCGTCCAAATAAACAAGACAATGCGAAGAACATGATTCATGCGCCTTTGAAATGTTGCTGGTGCATTTCTAAGTCCAAATGGCATTCGAGTATACTCGTAATGTCCGTATTTGGTAGAAAACGCTGTTTTATTAATTGATTTCTGATCCATTTCAATTTGATGGAAACCTTTTGCTAAATCTATTGTTGAAAAATATGAGCATCTTCCTAATTTTCCCAAAATCTCGTCCATGTTTGGCATGGGAAATTTATCATTAATTGTTATGTCTTTCAATCCTCTGTAATTGACAACTAATCTAAATTTTGCTTTTCCTGAAGCGTCTACTTTTTTTGGTGCTATCCATAAGGGACTAAAATAAGGCGACTGAATAATACCTTGGGTTAGCATAACTTTTTAATTAGGTTTTCGACCTCTTGTTCAAAGGCGAAAGGGCAACCGTATGGCTTCCTGTAAATTGGATTTTCATGGTGTATATTAATTTTATGCTTCACAATGCTAGTGAAGACTGAAATTTTTCAATAATTTTAAGTTTTGTTTTTTTTTTCATCATTTAGATGATCAACTCGGTAATCTTGTCCCGATGTTATTTCATTACTTATTGCGTAATTATCTTCTTGTGTATAACTTTCTGGCTTTAAATATGCTTCAAAGTTTTTTTATGCACTTAGATCCCAAACTGATTTCTAATGTTTGAACGATCTCTCGCTAATTATTATAGTGTCATGACTGTAGTCAATAATGGCGTTGTTTGCCTTTAATAAATTTCTGCCTAAAAGCATGTCATAATGAGGTGAAAAATCTTGTATGTAAAATATCTGGGCTTGCCTAAAGAGTTTATTAGGTGCAGTGGATACATAATGATTTATTTTTGATAACCCTGTTATAGATCAAATTAAAGTAGGTCTTGTATAAACTGGTATAGTAAGAAAAGTTTCCCTCATCATATTTATTGACGACCCAGTGTCATTGAGACATCTGCAGCGTCTGTTATAAAATGTAATTTCTATGTACTGGCTTGTCCCGAGGAATTGGAAAATTTTCGTCTTTTATTTCGATATTTTGAATTTCCTCGTATTGGTTGTTCTGACAACCATACTCTTCTTGTACGTAATTACCCTGATAGTTATCTGATGGTTGATAACTTTCATCAACCTGCATTTTTTGGGAACCACTAGTATATTCTCGCATACGCTTGTACGATTGATTTGGTATATATCTACCTGGAGAAATATTTTGATTTATTGGGTTATTTATTTGTGCTCGTTGTAAATTCTGTTTGAATTCTTGAAGGGCTTCTTAAGAATTGGGATTTTGATTATTGTTAGTCATGTAATTTGGGGTAAATTGAGGTTAAATATTTCGTGTAATATTTATGGCATTGTTATACCCTTGCAGAGGGTATTATAATTTTGTCGTGAAATGTGTAACGCATAGAAGGAGACATCTCCGACCCCATAAAGTATATATATTCCTGATCAGCATCAACAGCCGAGTCGATATAGCCATGTCCGTCTGTCCGTCTGTCCGTCTGACCGTCTGACCGTCTGTCCGTCTGTCTGTTTCTATGCGAACTAGTCCCTCAGTTTTAAAGCTATCTTAATGAAACTTTGCAGAAGTCCCTATTTCTGTTGCACGCAGTACATATGTCAATACCAGCTGGATCGGACCACTATATCATATAGCTGCCATAGGAACGATCGGTCGAAAATTAAGTTTTGTATGAAAAAACCTTTTGTTTATCAAGATATCTTGACCAAACTCGACATTTATTAGTTTTACTAAGTTCCTCATATATATGCAAAATCCTATTAAGATCGGACCACTATATCATATAGCTGCCATAGGAACGATTTGTCGAAAAGTAGGATCTTGTATGAAAAAAATTTTGTTTTTCAAGATATCTTGACCAAACTCGGCATTTATTAGTTTAACTATGCTCCTCATATATATGCAAAATCCTATTAAGATCGGACCACTATATCATATAGCTGCCATAGGAACGATCGGTCGAAAATTAATTTAGTATGGAGAATTTTTGTTTTTCATGATTTTTCGATTAAACACGGCATTTAAAGATTTCACTATGCTCCCTTAATTTTTTCAAAATCTTATTTACATCGGTTTTTGATTAATATATTTTTTGTTTATCAATATACCTTGACCAAACTCGGCCTTAACCATTTTCTCGGCATTAAAAGGTTGGGTCTGCAAGGGTATTAGATCTTCGGCATGCCGAAGATAGCCCTTCTTTCTCGTTAGTATTTTGATTTTTATACCCTTGCAGAGGGTATTATAATTTTGTCGTGAAATGTGTAACGCATAGAAGGAGACATCTCCGACCCCATAAAGTATATATATTCTTGATCAGCATCAACAGCCGAGTCGATATAGCCATGTCCGTCTGTCCGTCTGTCTGTTTCTATGCGAACTAGTCCCTCAGTTTTAAAGCTATCTTAATGAAACTTTGCAGAAGTCCCTATTTCTGTTGCACGCAGCACATATATCAAAACCAGCTGGATCGGACCACTATATCATATAGCTGCCATAGGAACGATCGGTCGAAAATTAAGTTTTTGTATGAAAAAACCTTTTGTTTATCAAGATATATTGACCAAACTCGACATTTATTAGTTTTACTATGCTCCCCATATATATGCAAAATTCTATTAAGATCGGACCACTATATCATATAGCCGCCATAGGAACGTTCGGTCGAAAATTAGGTTTTGTATGAAAAAACATTTTGTTTGTCAAGATATCTTGACCAAACTCGGCATTTATTAGTTTTACTAAGCTCCTCATATATATGCAAAATCCTATTAAGATCGGACCACTATATCATATAGCTGCCATAGGAACGATCGGTCGAAAATTAAGTTTTTGTATGAAAAAACCTTTTGTTTATCAAGATATCTTGACCAAACTCGACATTTATTAGTTTTACTATGCTCCTCATATATATGCAAAATCCTATTAAGATCGGACCACTATATCATATAGCCGCCATAGGAACGATCGGTCGAAAATTAAGTTTTTGTATGAAAACATTTTGTTTGTCAAGATATCTTGACCAAACTCGGCATTTATTAGTTTTACTAAGCTCCTCATATATATGCAAAATCCTATTAAGATCGGACCACTATATCATATAGCTGCCATAGGAACGATCGGTCGAAAATTAAGTTTTTGTATGAAAAAACATTTTGTTTGTCAAGATATCTTGACCAAACTCGGCATTTATTAGTTTTACTAAGCTCCTCATATATATGCAAAATCCTATTAAGATCGGACCACTATATCATATAGCTGCCATAGGAACGATCGGTCGAAAATTAAGATTTTGTATGAAAAAACCTTTTGTTTATCAAGATATCTTGACCAAACTCTACATTTATTTGTTTTACTATGCTCCTCATATATATGCAAAATTCTATTAAGATCGGACCACTATGTCATATAGCCGCCATAGGAACGATCGGTCGAAAATTAAGTTTTTGTATGAAAAAACATTTTGTTTGTCAAGATATCTTGACCAAACTCGGCATTTATTAGTTTTACTAAGCTCCTCTATATATGCAAAATCCTATTAAGATCGGACCACTATATCATATAGCTGCCATAGGAACGATCGATCGAAAATTAAGTTTTTGTATGAAAAAACATTTTGTTTTTCAAGATATCTTAACCAAACTCGGCATTTATTAGTTTTACTATGCTCCTCATATATATGCAAAATCCTATTAAGATCGGACCACTATATCATATTATTAAGTTTTTGTATGGAGAATTTTTTGTTTTTCATGATTTTGCGATTAAACACGGCATTTAAAGATTTCACTATGCTTCCTTCATTTTTGCTAAATCTTATTTACATCGGTTTTTGATTAAAAGCCTTTTTTTTTGTTTATCAATATACCTTGACTAAACTCGGCCTTAACCATTTTCTCGGCATTAAAAGGTTGGGTCTGCAAGGGTATTAGATCTTCGGCATGCCGAAGATAGCCCTTCTTTCTCGTTATTATTATTATAATAATTTTCTTCATAGTAGCCCTCCATTTGTGCTACTTGTTTTAATTTCGTAATAGTGGATATGTTGTATCTTGCGAGTGACATAAAGAGTGTACCTGGTACAGTATTATTCATAGCATTGGTATACAATCTGGAATTATCTAATTTCCCTTCTAATTCTAATTTGTCCGTTATAATTATTATCTTAGCGTCTACCTCACTTCAAAACTTGCCTAAATTACCTTGATAATTGGTATTATATAACCTTCGCAGTAGTTCTTCCACGGGTGTTTGCATCTTGTATTCAGAGATTAAAGCCTCCCTGAGTTGCCAGTTGTTGATTTGCAGCATTCTTGGTACCTTCTGGGCATCTCCGGATATCTACAGCTCGATCGCCCCGAATATGATGCAGTGTTGTCGTTTATCGTGAGTAGAGTACAGTTGATCATCCTTCTGATGAATGGACCCAGGGTTATAGGATCATCCTCAAAGGCTGGCACGTTCCGTATTTTACATAGCACGCGAAAAGGATTGTGCATAGCGTAGTCTGTTGTGCACGTAGATAGCAATAAGGGGCGATAATTTCTAGTTGGTCTGGACGGAACAGAGACGGAAGACAACACCGATAATTGTCGTACGGTTGATTAACGACGGAAGATTGAGAAGAAACATTCTGCTGGAGTAAGATGGCAACCGAAGATTAGTGTCCCAATTTAAACCTCGTAAGGCGAAAAACAGAAATTGCTTCTGAACAGATTCAATACGATCCTGACTATTGATATACTGCGGAGACATTCAAGGTATATATATTCAAGGATAGGGCGAACGAGAGAGATGTACAGACGTTTCGTTATAAAAGGATCGTTAAACTCTTTAGACCATCGTTTAATGAATCCAAGTACACCTTTTGCCTCATTAACGATGGTATCCATGTGAACAGAGTTTAGAATCCTTAACTGTTAGTATACGTTGCAAAGGGGTATTGTCGATTGTATAACTGACAAATTGAGGTGTAGTACGATAAAATGTCATAAACATACACTTTGAACAATTCAGATGAAATTGATTGGCCGAACACCAAAGTTGCATAGCGTTCAAATAGTCTTGTAGACGAGAATGATGTAGGGGATTAGTATATGATAGATTAAGTTTCACATCATCCGCATACATGAGTACACGGGCATGTGATATAACAGAGGGGAGATCATTTATAAAAAGAGTAAAGAGTATGTTCGGTTCAGCATCTAAAAATTAAACTTGTATTATGTTAGCATAACATTTCAGTTATATATTGCCCTGCGAGGCAAGCAATGTCACTATTTTGTTTTGTTTGGCGCTTCTCGCATGTCATAAAATAACTCAATATCATTTGCTGTTAACTATCTAGCGCTTATCGCTTTGCGCTCATCGTAGTTTCCTTTATCGCGCTCTTTTACCTTTTGCAATTTGTCTTAAGCGGCTAGCGCATCAATGCTAGCGACGCCGCAATCCATTCTTGTTTCGTATATTCGTTATATCGGATCTCTTATCGATCGCTTCGCTAAAAATTGTACATTTTTGCATATTGTGAATACGTTTGCTATAAGCATAAATAAATCAACCCGTTGCATGTACTTATAAGAAAGGGTGTAGTTTTTATAACATCCTTAATTTCTCGCTACTAAGTGCTAATAAAAAAGCTTGTTAGCCCAACATTTTGGTGACCCCGACGTGATCTTTTTATTTAACATTATAGTGTTGCATAAAATTATTTAAATTAAAATTGAGCTAGTTGTTACTAGTTTCGGCAGCAATTAAAAACCGCTCTTATATACATACATATGTACGAGCAAGTGTCATGCGGTAAATTGCAGTAAAGAGGAGTCTGTGTACATAAGCATTTATACACCTACATACAGACGCGTTGGCTCTCGCTATCTGCATTTTACTTGTGTTTTTATTCGACAAACTGTTGCGCGCGCTTAAGAGTACAGTGGTAACAATAAGTCAACGGTCAACGACTTTTTCTTTGACTTTTTTCGTTTGCTTCGGTTGCCATGGAAAGTTCTAGTGCTGAATCGTTGGCCCAGCCTACAAACAGGGTGTCATTTTTTAAAGCGCAAGGTGGCGTCCTCGTATGAGCGGTTGCAGGCGCTTCAATCTAGCCTCAACCAAACGCCCCTTGCCAGTAATGATGAAATTGCATTGTTGGTGCTGCTCAAGCGGATTGAAAAAATGGAATCTGCATTTGAAGACGCTCAAAACAAATTGGAAGAACTAGACTTTGACGAAATCGGCAGTGAGTTACGCGAGGCTTTTGATGAGCTTTCAGTAACTTTGGAGACTTCGGTGCGGTTTGAAATTGCTAAGCGCAGTAGAGCATTGCCGTCCAGCTCCACATTTGTAAATGAGCCTATTGCTGCTGCGTCAATGACTAGATCCAGAGCGTTACCGACCTTACCGCCAATCAAATTGCCAACGTTTTCTGGAGGTTATACAGAGTGGTCAGATTTCTTTTCAATGTTCACAACTTTAATCGAAAATCATCCCGAACTCACAAACATTGAAAAAATGCAGCATTTGCGGCTCTGCTTGAAGGACTCTGCGCTGGATACCATTCGGAAATATCAGAGGCTAATTATTCCATAGCATTAAATTTATTACAAAAACGATTTGATAACCGTCGATTAGTATTTCAGGCACACATCGTTGAACTGCTGGGGCTCAAGAAGGTAGAGAATGGCTCCGCTGGCATGCTGCGTGAATTGGCGGATAAGTTTAATGCCCATATTCGTGCTCTCACCAGTTTGGGTAGCAAGGAGCAAATTGCTGGTTGCATCCTTGTTCAGGTGCTACTGCAAAAACTGGATCCTGCTACGCAGGCGAAGTGGGAAGAGAAGCTGGAGGATCCCGCCTTTGCAAATTTAATTCCATCATGGGCACAAATAGCCACATTTTTGGAGCAACGCTGCAGAACCCTAGAGAGTGTGGATTATGCTATGGCAACCTATTCGCCGAGCTCTCAGGTGGGCAAAAACAAACAGACTAACTCCAGTAGGACATCACTCGTTGCTACTAACTCAATGGCTGCTGTTTGCGTATTTTGCAATGGTGAAGAGCATAATATATGGCAATGCCCAAGATTTGGCAATTTGTCTCCAGATATGCGTCTCAAGGAAGCAAAACGATTATCTTTATGCCTCAACCGCCTTAAAAGGGGACATCTTTTACGAACATGCAATTCGGAGCTTGTCGCACATGTGGCTCCAAACACCACACACTTCTGCATTTAGACGTTTTGCATTCGATTCATCACTCTGTCACTCCTACTGCAGCTTCTTCAGCCCCCGCCTCTACCTCTCTTGTTGCCCACAACCTCAGCAGCGATGTTGTGTTCCTAGCCACTGCTATTGTACTAGTTAAAAATCGGTCTGGAACTCTAGTTCCGTGTCGTGCTGTATTGGATGGTGGGTCACAGCTACATTTAATTACATCCCGATTCGCTCAACAGCTTCAGTTGAAGAAAAGTCCGTCTTCAGCCGCAGTTGCTGGCCTGGGAAACGCTCCTTTCGCTACTGATGGATGCACTGTGACAGTCAATCTACAATCTCAAACGTCAGAGTACTCTGCAATCATCACAGCCATCGTAGCTTCCACTATAGCAGATCGCCAGCCAAGCATCGCCCTTAATACAACTAATTGGAATGTGCCTGGAAATATTCGCCTCGCTGATCCTTGCTTTTACAAGCCGCAGCGAGTTGACTTATTAATCGGAGCTGGTCTTTTCTACGAGCTAATGTGTGTCGGGCAAATAAAACTGCTACCGGGATTGCCTCTTCTGCAGAAGACACGCTTTGGATGGATAGTTGCAGGTGGCGGTTCCCAGCAAGGCGGTACCTCTCTTTTGGCCAATCGTGTATCGTCTGATGCCCGCACTGATTCTGATGGCCGAACCGATGAGTTAATTCAACGATTTTGGGAAGTAGAACGTTTTCCAGACCCTGTTGCTAAAGCAACAAAGGAAGAGCTTGACTGCGAGGAGCATTTTGTTAAGAATTTCCAAAGGTTGCCAACAGGAGCATATTCCGTGCGACTCCCTCTCAAACTCACGCTGGATCAATTGGGTGAATCTTATCAACAGGCATTTCGTAGATTTATATCGCTTGAGAGAAAATTGCATCGTCATCCCAACCTTAAATCCCAGTATTGCGCGTTCATTCAAGAGTATATGGAGCTCGGACATATGACTCTTGTCCCTCCAGAGTCGTTACGTTTATGCAAATATTTTCTCCCTCATCATTGTGTGCTGAAGGAACAAAGCACGAGCACCAAACTTCGTGTCGTGTTTGATGGTTCAGCTACCACCAGCACTGGGTGTTCGCTGAATGAAGTGTTGATGGCTGGGCCCGTCATACAACCGAAACTGTTTAACATTGTGATGCGATTTCGCACGTTCCCCGTTGCCCTTACTGGAGACATTGGCAAGATGTATCGCTGTGTCAGAGTAACGGTCCCAGATAACTACCTACAATGCATCTTGTGGCGAAATTCTACTAATTCTGAAATAAGTGTCTTCAAGTTGGACACAGTTACGTATGGCACAAAACCAGCTTCCTTTCTTGCCGTTCGAGTAATGCAGCAATTGGCAGTCGACGAGCAACATTCATTTCCAATTGGTGCGAAAATTCTTCGACGCGATTTCTATGTAGATGACCTTATATCTGGCGGTGGCTCGGTCCAAGAGGCGATCGACGTATTAAATCAAACAAAGGGCATCCTATCTAAAGGTTGCTTTGAACTCAGAAAATGGTGCTCGAGTCATTCTGCAGTGCTAAAAGGCATTCCTGGGATCCTTCAACTGATAAATTAATGTTTTCTCTCACGGCTGCCAATCAGACACTTAAACCTTGCAAGAGATCTGTTCTGTCCACCATAGCTCGTTTTTACGATCCACTAGGATTAATTGGACCAGTCATCGTTAAGGCCAAAATCTTTATGCAGCTTCTTTGGAAGGAAAACTTGGATTGGGATGAGAGTCTTCCAACTTCTCTAAATACTGCCTGGCAGGAACTTTGCCAAACTTTCAGGAATGTCCAATTATCCACCTTTCCCCGGTTGGTTTGCAATACAACGTGCGATGTAGAGGTTCACGGTTTCTGTGACGCTAGCATTGCCGCGTACGGAGCTTGCATTTATGTGGTTTCAAAGGGACATCATTCGAGTTCACGCCTATTCTGTTCTAAATCACGAGTGGCTCCACTTAAAACTATTACGGTACCAAAACTCGAGCTTTGTGGCGCACTTTTGTTAGCCCAATTGATGCAGGAAGTAGCTGAAATGAAATTATTTACCGGTTCATCCCGAACTCACAAACATTGAAAAAATGCAGCATTTGCGGCTCTGCTTGAAGGACTCTGCGCTGGATACCATTCGGAAATATCAGAGGCTAATTATTCCATAGCATTAAATTTATTACAAAAACGATTTGATAACCGTCGATTAGTATTTCAGGCACACATCGTTGAACTGCTGGGGCTCAAGAAGGTAGAGAATGGCTCCGCTGGCATGCTGCGTGAATTGGCGGATAAGTTTAATGCCCATATTCGTGCTCTCACCAGTTTGGGTAGCAAGGAGCAAATTGCTGGTTGCATCCTTGTTCAGGTGCTACTGCAAAAACTGGATCCTGCTACGCAGGCGAAGTGGGAAGAGAAGCTGGAGGATCCCGCCTTTGCAAATTTAATTCCATCATGGGCACAAATAGCCACATTTTTGGAGCAACGCTGCAGAACCCTAGAGAGTGTGGATTATGCTATGGCAACCTATACGCCGAGCTCTCAGGTGGGCAAAAACAAACAGACTAACTCCAGTAGGACATCACTCGTTGCTACTAACTCAATGGCTGCTGTTTGCGTATTTTGCAATGGTGAAGAGCATAATATATGGCAATGCCCAAGATTTGGCAATTTGTCTCCAGATATGCGTCTCAAGGAAGCAAAACGATTATCTTTATGCCTCAACCGCCTTAAAAGGGGACATCTTTTACGAACATGCAATTCCGGAGCTTGTCGCACATGTGGCTCCAAACACCACACACTTCTGCATTTAGACGTTTTGCATTCGATTCATCACTCTGTCACTCCTACTGCAGCTTCTTCAGCCCCCGCCTCTACCTCTCTTGTTGCCCACAACCTCAGCAGCGATGTTGTGTTCCTAGCCACTGCTATTGTACTAGTTAAAAATCGGTCTGGAACTCTAGTTCCGTGTCGTGCTGTATTGGATGGTGGGTCACAGCTACATTTAATTACATCCCGATTCGCTCAACAGCTTCAGTTGAAGAAAAGTCCGTCTTCAGCCGCAGTTGCTGGCCTGGGAAACGCTCCTTTCGCTACTGATGGATGCACTGTGACAGTCAATCTACAATCTCAAACGTCAGAGTACTCTGCAATCATCACAGCCATCGTAGCTTCCACTATATCAGATCGCCAGCCAAGCATCGCCCTTAATACAACTAATTGGAATGTGCCTGGAAATATTCGCCTCGCTGATCCTTGCTTTTACAAGCCGCAGCGAGTTGACTTATTAATCGGAGCTGGTCTTTTCTACGAGCTAATGTGTGTCGGGCAAATAAAACTGCTACCGGGATTGCCTCTTCTGCAGAAGACACGCTTTGGATGGATAGTTGCAGGTGGCGGTTCCCAGCAAGGCGGTACCTCTCTTTTGGCCAATCGTGTATCGTCTGATGCCCGCACTGATTCTGATGGCCGAACCGATGAGTTAATTCAACGATTTTGGGAAGTAGAACGTTTTCCAGACCCTGTTGCTAAAGCAACAAAGGAAGAGCTTGACTGCGAGGAGCATTTTGTTAAGAATTTCCAAAGGTTGCCAACAGGAGCATATTCCGTGCGACTCCCTCTCAAACTCACGCTGGATCAATTGGGTGAATCTTATCAACAGGCATTTCGCAGATTTATATCGCTTGAGAGAAAGTTGCATCGTCATCCCAACCTTAAATCCCAGTATTGCGCGTTCATTCAAGAGTATATGGAGCTCGGACATATGACTCTTGTCCCTCCAGAGTCGTTACGTTTATGCAAATATTTTCTCCCTCATCATTGTGTGCTGAAGGAACAAAGCACGAGCACCAAACTTCGTGTCGTGTTTGATGGTTCAGCTACCACCAGCACTGGGTGTTCGCTGAATGAAGTGTTGATGGCTGGGCCCGTCATACAACCGAAACTGTTTAACATTGTGATGCGATTTCGCACGTTCCCCGTTGCCCTTACTGGAGACATTGGCAAGATGTATCGCTGTGTCAGAGTAACGGTCCCAGATAACTACCTACAATGCATCTTGTGGCGAAATTCTACTAATTCTGAAATAAGTGTCTTCAAGTTGGACACAGTTACGTATGGCACAAAACCAGCTTCCTTTCTTGCCGTTCGAGCAATGCAGCAATTGGCAGTCGACGAGCAACATTCATTTCCAATTGGTGCGAAAATTCTTCGACGCGATTTCTATGTAGATGACCTTATATCTGGCGGTGGCTCGGTCCAAGAGGCGATCGACGTATTAAATCAAACAAAGGGCATCCTATCTAAAGGTTGCTTTGAACTCAGAAAATGGTGCTCGAGTCACTCTGCAGTGCTAAAAGGCATTCCTGACAAGGATAAGGACTCGTTTTTAAAATTTAGCGATGGAAGCGACATTACCAAAACCTTGGGCCTTGCGTGGGATCCTTCAACTGATAAATTAATGTTTTCTCTCACGGCTGCCAATCAGACACTTAAACCTTGCAAGAGATCTGTTCTGTCCACCATAGCTCGTTTTTACGTTTTTACCATAGCTCGTTTTACGTTCATCGTTAAGGCCAAAATCTTTATGCAGCTTCTTTGGAAGGAAAACTTGGATTGGGATGAGAGTCTTCCAACTTCTCTAAATACTGCCTGGCAGGAACTTTGCCAAATTTTCAGGAATGTCCAATTATCCACCTTTCCCCGGTTGGTTTGCAATACAACGTGCGATGTAGAGGTTCACGGTTTCTGTGACGCTAGCATTGCCGCGTACGGAGCTTGCATTTATGTGGTTTCAAAGGGACATCATTCGAGTTCACGCCTATTCTGTTCTAAATCACGAGTGGCTCCACTTAAAACTCTTACGGTACCAAAACTCGAGCTTTGTGGCGCACTTTTGTTAGCCCAATTGATGCAGGAAGTAGCTGAAATGAAATTATTTACCGGTACATTCCATTGTTGGTCAGATTCATCAATATGTCTATCATGGATCCGAGATGAATCGTCGAAGTTCAACGTATTCGTTGCAAATCGAATAGCCACCATCCAGGAACTCGCAGCGGGCTTCCAGTGGCATTATGTTCCAACAGCCAGTAATCCAGCTGACATTCTCTCCAGAGGGGCCACTCCTGACGAGCTTATACAGTCAAAACTTTGGTCATGTGGTCCTGAATTTTTGACTGGTCCACAAAGGTGCTGGCCTGCGACTTGTCTTCTTGAAAAACCAATACTGGAGTTACGCAAAAGAGTGTTGCTCATCACAGATCCTACAGATGATGCCATATTAAGGTGCAAATATGTGAATTCCTTCTCTGCTATTCAACGAGTGTTTGCCTATGTGTACAAGTTCATCCATCGTATTCGGCGCCCCGGACTTTTGATCTCCGACATACGTTTTGGATCCTTCATACTTTTACGTAACGTTCAAAAGGGCTCTCTTTGGGATGATATAAAGAACGTGCAATCAAAGGGCGTGGTCGTTCGTTCCAGTATACTCTCATCATTATTGCCCTTTCAGGATGAATTTGGTATTCTTCGAGTTGGTGGGCGCCTCGAAAAGTCAACCCTTCCTTATGAGGCCCGTCATCCTATTATACTGCCTAGACAACATCCAGTCACCATCGCCATTGTCACTCACTTTCATGAGCGGAATCTCCATGCTGGACCACGAGCCTTGTTGGGAACAATTCGCCTGCAATATTGGCCGATTGGTGGCCGCAAAACAGTTTCCAGCATTGTAAACAAATGCATCAGATGTTTCCGGAACAAGCCCCGCTTGGTGGAGCACGTAATGGCTAATCTTCCAAAGGAGCGCTTTGTTGAAACTCGAGCGTTTGATATAACTGGTGTAGAATTTTTGCGGACCATTCTTCTACAATCCTGACACTCGAAACAAAGCTCCTATAAAATGCTACATCAGCGTATTTATTTGCTTCGCCACGAAAGCCATTCATTTGGAGTTGGTCAAGGATCTATCTACGTGTGCATTTCTCAATGCTCTAAAGCGCTTTATATGCACTCGTGGCAAGCCACGTCAGATTTGGTCTGACAATGCCACCAACTTTGTCGGCGCCAAAAACGAGCTGTTGGAGCTAAAAAATCTCTTCATCAGTAGCTGTCATCAAGAGGCTGTGGTCCAGTTTTGTTTGGCGGACACAATTGACTGGCGCTTCATCCCACCGTGCTCCCCTCACTTTGGTGGCCTTTGGGAGGCGGCGGTAAAAACTGCAAAACATCACTTCTATCGGGTTGTGGGGTCAACTGTTCTGGGATTCGAAGAGCTTCGTACCCTTGTGTGCCACATAACGGCAGTCATTAATTCTAGACCACTGCTTCCCATTTCAGAAGATCCAGAAGACCTTGATGTTCTTACCCCAGCTCATTTTTTGGTTGGTGGCCCACAAGCCTCGTTTACAGAACCAGATGTGACACGGCTCAATTTTAATCGTCTAGATAGCTGGCAGCGAGTGTCCTACATGCACCAAGTCTTTTGGTCTCGCTGGCGAGAAGAATATTTAAATCTTCTGCAACAGCGTTCAAAATGGCGGACTCCCAAGCCAGGTGTGGCTCTCAATGACATCGTTCTTGTCAAAGACGAGAACTTACCTCCTTTGAAATGGCCACTAGCTAGAGTGGTTGAATTGGTCAAAGGAACTGATGACATCGCACGCGTTGCAGTTCTCAAGACAGCTAATGGAATCATAAAGCGAGCAACTAATAAGCTGTGTCTGCTTCCCTTAACGATCCTGTTGAAGCTCAATCGTTCAACGGGGGAGTATGTTCGGCTCAGCATCTAAAAATTAAACTTGTATTATGTTAGCATAACATTTCAGTTATATATTGCCCTGCGAGGCAAGCAATGTCACTATTTTGTTTTGTTTGGCGCTTCTCGCATGTCATAAAATAACTCAATATCATTTGCTGTTAACTATCTAGCGCTTATCGCTTTGCGCTCATCGTAGTTTCCTTTATCGCGCTCTTTTACCTTTTTGCAATTTGTCTTAAGCGGCTAGCGCATCAATGCTAGCGACGCCGCAATCCATTCTTGTTTCGTATATTCGTTATATCGGATCTCTTATCGATCGCTTCGCTAAAAATTGTACATTTTTGCATATTGTCAATACGTTTGCTATAAGCATAAATAAATCAACCCGTTGCATGTACTTATAAGAAAGGGTGTAGTTTTTATAACATCCTTAATTTCTCGCTACTAAGTGCTAATAAAAAAGCTTGTTAGCCCAACAGAGTAAATGTCCAAGATGACTACCTTGAGGAACACCAGAAGTAACGTGAACCTGTTTAGAGGTAGTCAGCCTCAGCATAACTTCTTTTTTTTTTTGATAAAATAAATGTCTACTACGTAAGTTTCGTTACAGTTTTCTACTTCTGGCGGAATTTTAAATTTATAAGATGTGTTCCTGTGATCAATCTAAGCTGGATTGCAAACTTCACATTCGTTTACTATGTTTTGGATTAAATTTTAATAGTCTTTAAAAAGTCTGACCATCTTTTCGATATCTGGATGTAAAAGTTTCTTGTGGTAGCTAATTATTATTCTTTAAGTTCTGCATAGCTTCTAATGTCTTTCAGTTTAAGATTTGTTCGTAATATTCGAGTTGTTTTAGGGTTCATTATTTCTTCAAATGCTTGTATTACTTCAAAATCGGAGTCGTATTCACTGTATAATACGCTTGAATTGTTGCAAAAATGTTTTATCAATATCTGTTTAGCTTTTTCAATATTTAGGTTTAAATATAGTATAGTATATATATTCTTGATCAGCATCAACAGCCGAGTCGATATAGCCATGTCCGTCTGTCCGTCTGTCTGTTTCTATGCGAACTAGTCCCTCAGTTTAAAAAGCTATCTTAATGAAACTTTGCAGAAGTCCCTATTTCTGTTCCACGCAGCACATATATCAAAACCAGCTGGATCGGACCACTATATCATATAGCTGCCATAGGAACGATCGGTCGAAAATTAAGTTTTTGTATGAAAAAAACCTTTTTGTTTATCAAGATATCTTGACCAAACTCGACATTTATTAGTTTTACTATGCTCCTCATATATATGCAAAATTCTATTAAGATCGGACCACTATATCATATAGCCGCCATAGGAACGTTCGGTCGAAAATTAGGTTTTTGTATGAAAAAACATTTTGTTTGTCAAGATATCTTGACCAAACTCGGCATTTATTAGTTTTACGAAGCTCCTCATATATATGCAAAATCCTATTAAGATCGGACCACTATATCATATAGCTGCCATAGGAACGATCGGTCGAAAATTAAGTTTTTGTATGAAAAAACATTTTTGTTTGTCAAGATATCTTGACCAAACTCGGCATTTATTAGTTTTACTAAGCTCCTCATATATATGCAAAATCCTATTAAGATCGGACCACTATATCATATAGCTGCCATAGGAACGATCGGTCGAAAATTAAGTTTTTGTATGAAAAAACCTTTTGTTTATCAAGATATCTTGACCAAACTCGACATTTATTAGTTTTACTATGCTCCTCATATATATGCAAAATTCTATTAAGATCGGACCACTATGTCATATAGCCGCCATAGGAACGATCGGTCGAAAATTAAGTTTTTGTATGAAAAAACATTTTTGTTTGTTAAGATATCTTGACCAAACTCGGCATTTATTAGTTTTACTAAGCTCCTCATATATATGCAAAATCCTATTAAGATCGGACCACTATATCATATAGCTGCCATAGGAACGATCGATCGAAAATTAAGTTTTTGTATGAAAAAACATTTTGTTTTTCAAGATATCTTAACCAAACTCGGCATTTATTAGTTTTACTATGCTCCTCATATATATGCAAAAATCCTATTAAGATCGGACCACTATATCATATTATTAAGTTTTGAATGGAGAATTTTTGTTTTTCATGATTTTGCGATTAAACACGGCATTTAAAGATTTCACTATGCTTCCTTCATTTTTGCTAAATCTTATTTACATCGGTTTTTGATTAAAAGCCTTTTTTTTGTTTATCAATATACCTTGACCAAACCTCGGCCTTAACCATTTTCTCGGCATTAAAAGGTTGGGTCTGCAAGGGTATTAGATCTTCGGCATGCCGAAGATAGCCCTTCTTTCTCGTTAAAATATGGATCAACTTCTACATTTTCGGTATCACTTCTAATCAATTCTATTTGTCTTCTAAAAGTATTCAATAGTTTTTCTGTTAAATGTTTTAAGTTTTCGTTATCTTCTTCAGCGCTATGTGCTGTAGCTTGTGTGTTAATATCTTGTTCGCGTAGCGCCTAATTTTCCTTCTAAGTATTTGATTGAGTAAGTATATTCGCTAAGTTTGATACGCCAAAAATGTAATTTCATGTTAAGGTCTTTAATGTTGTTCAGCCAAACAAGTGGCTTGTGATCGCTTAAAATGTCAAATGGTCTTGCATATAAATATGGGCGAAAAAAGCTCTTTTTCTATTGTACTGTAATTTTGTTCACGCGCGTTCTACTTGAGAAACTAATTGGCTTGTTATCTTGTGAAAAAACAGCTCCTATTGCAAAATTACTTGCGTCGGTTGTTGCCTAAAACTGTTTATTAAAATCTGGACAAGTTAATATTGTGTCGTTCATAATTAATAATTTTAATTTTTCAAATACTTTATTATATTCATCATTTTTAATATCAATTTTTGCTGCTTTCATAAAGTAAAGAGTCATGGGTTTTGCAATTTTTGCTAGACCTAGAATAAACTTTCGATAATAACCACATAAACCTAGAAATGATGTAATTTCGTTTGATGATTTTGGCAAAGGAAATTCTTGTATTGCCTTTACTTTTAGTTTATTTGCCCATATGCCTTCTGGACTTATAATGTAGCCTAAAAATTCTGTTTCCTTTTTTAGAAATTTGCACTTATATAATTGAAGTTTCAAATTTGAATGGCATAATTTTTCAAAAACTTTATTTATTGAATTGAAATGTTCATCAAGTGATGTGGAGAAGACAATAACGTATTCCAAATAAAGACATTTATAGCCTGTCCGGCAAGCTATGCCCCTGCTCATAGCTGGGAATGGTCAGTGACTTCTCTAAGGTATCCTGAAAGCAAAGATTTTATTAGGGGTAGAGAGAGTTCTGTAGAAAAAACGTGATGCAAACTATTGTAATTTTTACATAACACGCGAAAAGGATTGTGCATAGCGCAGTCTGTTGTGCACGTAGATAGGAATAAGGGGCGATAATTTCTAGTTGGTCTGGACGGGACAGAGAATTGAAGACGCCCTAACAGAAAAGGAGAATCTATATCGCCAACAATCAACTTATGTAGGAAGACAACACCGAGAATTGTCTTACGCTTGGTTAACGACGGAAGATTAAGAAGAAGCAGCCTGCTGGAGTAAGATGGCAATGGAAGATTAGGGTCCCAATTTAAACCTCATAAGGCAAAAAAACAGAAATTGCTTCTAAACAGATTCAATACGATCCTGGTTATTGTTATACTGCGGAGACCAGATGCAAGAGCAGTATTCAAGGATAGGGCGAACGAGAGAGATGTACAGAAGATTCGTTATAAAAGGATCGTTAAACTCTAGACCATCGTTTAATGAATCCAAGTACACCTTTTGCCTCATTAACGATGGTATCTATATGCAGATTGAAGCTGAGTTTAGAATCAACGAGAAAGAAGGGCTATCTTCGGCATGCCGAAGATCTAATACCCTTGCAGACCCAACCTTTTAATGCCGAGAAAATGGTTAAGGCCGCGTTTGGTCAAGGTATATTGATAAACAAAAAAAAAGGCTTTTAATCAAAAACCGATGTAAATAAGATTTAGCAAAAATGAAGGAAGCATAGTGAAATCTTTAAATGCCGTGTTTAATCGCAAAATCATGAAAAACAAAAAATTCTCCATACAAAAACTTAATAATATGATATAGTGGTCCGATCTTAATAGGATTTTGCATATATATGAGGAGCATAGTAAAACTAATAAGTGCCGAGGTTGGTTAAGATATCTTGAAAAACAAAATGTTTTTTCATACAAAAACTTAATTTTCGATCGATCGTTCCTATGGCAGCTATATGATATAGTGGTCCGATCTTAATAGGATTTTGCATATATATGAGGAGCTTAGTAAAACTAATAAATGCCGAGTTTGGTCAAGATATCTTGACAAACAAAATGTTTTTTCATACAAAAACTTAATTTTCGACCGATCGTTCCTATGGCGGCTATATGACATAGTGGTCCGATCTTAATAGAATTTTGCATATATATGAGGAGCTTAGTAAAACTAATAAATGCCGAGTTTGGTCAAGATATCTTGACAAACAAAATGTTTTTTCATACAAAAACTTAATTTTCGACCGATCGTTCCTATGGCGGCTATATGACATAGTGGTCCGATCTTAATAGAATTTTGCATATATATGAGGAGCTTAGTAAAACTAATAAATGCCGAGTTTGGTCAAGATATCTTGACAAACAAAATGTTTTTTCATACAAAAACTTAATTTTCGACCGATCGTTCCTATGGCAGCTATATGATATAGTGGTCCGATCTTAATAGGATTTTGCATATATATGAGGAGCTTAGTAAAACTAATAAATGCCGAGTTTGGTCAAGATATCTTGACAAACAAAATGTTTTTTCATACAAAAACTTAATTTTCGACCTATCGTTCCTATGGCGGCTATATGATATAGTGGTCCGATCTTAATAGAATTTTGCATATATATGAGGAGCATAGTAAAACTAATAAATGTCGAGGTTGGTCAAGATATCTTGATAAACAAAAGGTTTTTTCATACAAAAACTTAATTTTCGACCGATCGTTCCTATGGCAGCTATATGATATAGTGGTCCGATCTTAATAGGATTTTGCATATATATGAGGAGCTTAGTAAAACTAATAAATGCCGAGTTTGGTCAAGATATCTTGACAAACAAAATGTTTTTTCATACAAAAACCTAATTTTCGACCGAACGTTCCTATGGCGGCTATATGATATAGTGGTCCGATCTTAATAGAATTTTGCATATATATGAGGAGCATAGTAAAACTAGTAAATGTCGAGTTTGGTCAAGATATCTTGATAAACAAAAGGTTTTTTTATACAAAAACTTAATTTTCGACCGATCGTTCCTATGGCAGCTATATGATATAGTGGTCCGATCCAGCTGGTTTTGATATATGTGCTGCGTGCAACAGAAATAGGGACTTCTGCAAAGTTTCATTAAGATAGCTTTAAAACTGAGGGACTAGTTCGCATAGAAACAGACAGACGGACAGACGGACAGACGGACATGGCTATATCGACTCGGCTGTTGATGCTGATCAAGAATATATATACTTTATGGGGTCGGAGATGTCTCCTTCTATGCGTTACACATTTCACGACAAAATTATAATACCCTCTGCAAGGGTATAAAAAGAACGCCAAGATCCTTAACTGTTTTTATACGTTGCAGTGGAGTATTGTCAATTGTATAGCTGACAAGATTAGGTGTAATGCGATTGAAGGTCATAAAGATACACTTTGAACAATTCAGATTCAAATCTTCTTGTAGACGAGACTGATGTAGGGGATTAGTGTATGATAGAATAAGTTTCACATCATCCGCATACATGAGAACACGGGCATGCGATATAACAGAGGGGAGATCATTTATAAAAAGAGTAAAGAGTAAATGTCCAAGATGACTACCTTGAGGAACACCAGAAGAAACGTGAACCTGTTTTGAGGTAGTCAGCCTCAGCATAACTCTTTGTGTCCTGCCTTTTAAATAAGAGCTAATCCAAAGCAAAAGAGACGGAGGGAAACCTATTCGGTCAAGTTTAAAAAATAAAATATCGTGGTGCACAGAGTCAAACGCCTTACTGAAGTCAGTGTAAATGACATCAGTTTGCATTTTCGAAAGGAAAGCATAATTTACCAAGGGAGTAAACTCTAGTAGATTGGTCGTAGTTGACCGATTCTTTACGAATCCATGTTGAACAGGGGAGTCAACAGATTTGCAGAAATGCTGCAAATTTGAAGTGATTATTTTTTCAAATAATTTAGGAATAGCGGACAGTTTTGCAATGCCCCTGGAATTTTGTATACCAGACTTTCCACCTTTCTTGTGGAGAGGTATGATATAAGATTCTTTCCAAAGAGATGGAAAGACTGAAGATTCAAGGGATAGATTAAAAAGCTTAAAGCACTAGATAATTTTCGGCAGTGAATAATGACCAAGAGATGTTCGGCCAATTAAAATCACCCAACACAATAAATAGGTCATTATCACGCACGTGTGAAGATACTTCTGTAATACAAGTAATATGTTTCATATAAACTTGAATATAGAATATAGATGGAGGAACATAAGAGCATGTAATATAGATATTCCGTGTAGGAAAAGACACCTTGACTGAGACAATCTCAGCGTCAGTAGGCATACTAAAACAGAAAAGTTCAGACTGGAGAGTGGCTTTAACTGCAATTAATACCCCATCATCTCGAGTCGGACGAGCAAAATAAAATTATTCGAAAAACCTCAAAATCAGATATGTTTGAATTTAACCATGTTTCTGAAAACGCGATTATATCCGATTCGAAGGAAGTACTGGCCATGAAAAGATTTTTAAGCTTTGAAATAAGACCTCTGACATTCTGATAATGAATACAGATTTGGTCAGAAGATGAAGTTAGTTTTTTGGGGTAGAAATGGTACCCTGTATTGAAGGGACTGGAAGGGTGACAGGCTGGTTACGCTTTTTTGGCTTGAACTCGTGAACAATCATGTGAGGAGGCCAAAATTTGGGATCACAAATGATTGGGAACATATCCTGTGAAACATTTATTTTGAATGATGATATTTCACGAGGTGTGGAGAAATTAAATTTGGTAATTGACACACTAACAGAAGATTTGCTAGCAATATAGGCTGCCAATGACTCAGAAGTGGTGTCAGAAGAAAGTCGAGACACAAAAACTTGCCTACGAGGGGCAACTACAGTTAAGGTAGGAGCTGATGGGGCATCAGGTAATTCAGGATTTGGTGGGGCTAAAGAGGCACCTTGATTGATTTTAACAGTCTGGGCAAGATTGCGCGCGGGTCTACCTTTGAGGCCAGGAGCTGACGGGGCTGAGGCAGTTTGGCTAACTGGGACAGGTTCAGATACGTGGACTAATGGGACTATTAGTGGGGATAAAACGGGGGCAGTCGCTTGGAGAAGGCGATAAGGACAACATTGGTTATAAATCCAAGTTGCTAGGCAGGGACAAAAGAGGCGTAGATGTCTGAACAGACGGAGAGGGCAACTGCAAAAATTGAGGCTCCAACCGGCGATTGGTTGGAGACTCGAATTTGTATTTGCCAAGCAACTCAAAACTCGAGTCAAAATTACTCGAGAGCTGCTTACCCACGTTGTTCAATTTTAAGAATTGATTTCTCACAGAATTATACATTCTAGAGAAATCAAGTTGCTTGTCAATGCATACTGGGCCTGACCAACGCAAGCCGTCGCAGCCCTTCTTGGCAACTGCAGCGATCTTGTCGCAATCACGCCCAGTGAGACCTGCACATTTAGCATGCATCATTTTCTCACACAGCCAGCAATTAACAAATTGCGGCAGTGCAGAATCATCAGCCTGCTTGAACGTGCAAGGTTTCTTACAGCACGACATAATAAGTACCAGCGTTAAAAGGTAAGCAACAGATTGCGAGAGCGCAGATCAAAACAAAAACACAGTGCACAGAAGTAGAGCAAGTAAACGCTCGAAAAATAACTATTCGTACACAAACAAATTGTTTGGAGCGAAAAGCAACAGCAAAAATTTGCGGGAGCGCGATGCACAAGCTGAAATATGCAGCAGCGAACACACGCACAAAGAAGTGTATGCACAGGGGAGCACCAGAGCAAAATAATCAAAACAGGCAATAACAACAATACGGAACTGACGCCGCGTTCAATAAATGCAATTATTAACAGACTTACGCTTTTTAAATAAAGCACAAAAAGGCCAAATTTAGAAATAACAAGTAAGAGGTTCTAGTCGGGAGCTCCCGACTAGAGAGAACCCTGAACCCTCTTTGAGGTGGTAGCGGGGAGGTGGCGATAGGTATAAAATGAAAGATACTTGATATATATATAATATTCTAGAAGCAACATATCATGTTTGGTGACTCTAGCTCTTATTACTTACCCAATTTGCTCAAAAAACAGGATGTCGATATCGATATCGAACATATATACTATATACTATATACTATATACTATATACTATATGCTATATACTATATACTATATACTATATACTATATACTATATACTATATACTATATACTATATATGTTCGCAGCAAAATGCCGTCTGAATAATATTATATCTGAATTACAATATATCTTTACTTCTCAAATCACGATATTGAAGTCATATACTATTATTTTTAAACCACCATAAAATACCATTGTAAATTGCTCATCACTAATCTATCGATAGTTATTGTTGAAAGTTCGAGAAGTAAATCACGCATTACAAGCAGTCTAAAGGCTCCTTTGATTTTTATTAAAATTTATAAAACATAAAAGGGGCCGAAGTGGGGTGCAAACTAGCATCTCCTCAAAACATTGGTGACCCCGACGTGATTTTCTTTCTTGCTTCTCGTCTTGCCGCAAATCTTATTTTTGGAAAAGAAGCCGTTGAGCAGATACCTACATACTTACATACATACATATGAATGTGAATGCAAGTGCCGCTACAATTGATCTCGATACATACACATACACAAGCCGCTGCACACATAAAACGGTAATCGCATTCTCGCACTGCTCACTCTGTGACATTCGGAGTGGTCAAGGGCAAAGCTCTTCTCCATAAGTGAATTTTGGTGACAGGCCGGAGTACAGTGAACACTCAACAAAACGTACCAACCGAACATTACCTCGCCAACAACAGAATGGAAAATTCGACAAGTGAAAAAGACTTTTGCAAAGCCAAATGCGCTTCTGTTCAACGCCAACTATTAGCAATGAACGAATTCTTCAGCGCTGGTGAGATGATCAGCTTTGACGAGGCCGATCTGATGGTGCGTATAGAATCTGCGGAGAGCTTGAAGGCCGAGTTTGATATCAACCAGTCAAGGCTAGAAAAATTAGATTTGCTCGAGCTTTCAACGGATCAAATCCAATCTCGCTCGTCAAATGGATGTAGTCACTAAGGGACGTATGACTGACGCCAATTCAACAACTATCCCACGCTTTGCTGAAAGTACGCACACATTTGCTCACTTGTTCAACCGTAAGTCTCGCCTACCGGAATTGTAGCTGCCCAGGTTCAGCAGCTCCTACGAGGATTGGCCGGATTTGTACGCCATGTACAAGACTGTCATTGGCAGCAATGAGGTCCTAAGTAAGATTGAGAAATTACAACATTAACGTGCGTGCTTGGATGGTGCTGCTCTCAACACAATCAAATCGTTAGAGCCTGTCGACGTGAATTACGACAAGGGGTTGGAGTTACTCATAAAGCGTTTTGATAATAAGTTGCTACATTTTCAGGGCCAAGTGCGGGCTATAGTCGGGCTGCCAGGTGTTGAAAAGGGATCAGCAGAGGCGTTGCGTGAGTTGAGTGACAAAATTAACTCGCATCTTCGGGCGCTTAGCACCATGTCAACAACTGAGGAGCTGGCTGACGGATTACTCATACACACAATATCGCACAAGCTCGATCACCACACCCAGGAAAAGTGGCAGGAGGCGCTTGCAACGGATAAGCTACCCAGGTGGACGGATATGTCGGCGTTCTTAGAGAAGAGATGCCGCATGATGGAAAACTTGAAAGGCGCTACGGCACCTACGCCTAGCCACCAGGTTACCAGAAATGTACAAAAATTGAATCGTAACACATTCATTGCATCCTCATCTAACAATTACCAGCAAAATTGTAATTTTTGCGACTCAAAAGAGCATTTTCTTGTTAAATGCCCATTGTTTTTGAATCTGTCCTCAAGTTTGCGTCACAAGGGGGCCAAGCGATTGCATCTTTGCCTAAACTGCTTGCGCATAGGCCATGGCTTGCAGCAATGTCGCTCAGGTCACTGCAGGCATTGTCAACAAAAACATCATTCGTTGCTGCACATGAGCCCCATCACAACTCAATCATCTGCCCTGTGTACACCAAGCTTGCAGGCTGCAACAACGATCCAGCCTCACGCATCGTCTTTAAGTAATCCACCATCTTCAACTCTCGTCAGCACTGCTCTTGAATTCGCACCTGAAGCCACGAATGCCCAGCCTGTAGACTATGTGGTGCTTCCAACCGCCATCTTATATGCCAAGAGCCACTCAGGTGTATTCATACCCTGCCGCGCATTACTGGACTTCTAACATGTCCACTGACATATCAGCGCAGTCACGTGACAGGAGCTTCAGCACATCATTTTCAGCAGTCGTTACTCGCAGTATAACGGATTATCAGCCCCACTTTGGGTTAGACATCTCTGGGTGGAATATCCCCAAAAACATCTCGCTCGCGGATCCAACGTTTTTCAAATCTCAAAGAATAGATTTATTACTTGGTGCCGGACTATTTTTCGATCTCATTTGCATCGGCCAAATTCGAATGGCGGATAACCTACCAACGCTCCAAAAGACCAAGCTCGGATGGATTGCGTCTGGCGGACTCTCTCGCGTACACAACAAACACACATCCCTTTCAGCCCTTTACAAGGAACCTAATCCATGGGAGGATCCACTGTTGGATATTGTAAAACGATTCTGGGAAGTCGACAATTGCTGCGGTACAACCCCTGCGCTCTCTGATGAAGACGCACTATGTGAGCAGCTATTTCTCCAAGGCTACACGCAACTAAAGTCAGGGCAGTATTCAGTTAGGCTTCCAGGAGACTCATATCAACGTGCTCTACGACGTTTCAAGTCGCTCGAAAACAAATTGGACAAAAATCACCAGCTGAAGGAAAGCTACTCTGCATTCATGTGCGAATACATCGACTTGGGCCACATGTCTTTGGCTTCCAAGCAGCAGCTTGTCCCACAATTCTATTTAGCTCAACCACCAAATTGCGCGTCGTTTTTGATGGGTCAGCCAAATCCACATCAGGCGCATTTCTGAATGATCTTTTGCATACAGGCCCAGCAATACAACCCAACATTCTAATTAATTTTCGTTTTTTATACCCTTGCAGAGGGTATTATAATTTTGTCGTGAAATGTGTAACGCATAGAAGGAGACATCTCCGACCCCATAAAGTATATATATTCTTGATCAGCATCAACAGCCGAGTCGATATAGCCATGTCCGTCTGTCCGTCTGTCTGTTTCTATGCGAACTAGTCCCTCAGTTTTAAAGCTATCTTAATGAAACTTTGCAGAAGTCCCTATTTCTGTTGCACGCAGCACATATATCAAAACCAGCTGGATCGGACCACTATATCATATAGCTGCCATAGGAACGATCGGTCGAAAATTAAGTTTTTGTATGAAAAAACCTTTTGTTTATCAAGATATCTTGACCAAACTCGACATTTATTAGTTTTACTATGCTCCTGATATATATGCAAAATTCTATTAAGATCGGACCACTATATCATATAGCCGCCATAGGAACGTTCGGTCGAAAATTAGGTTTTTGTATGAAAAAACATTTTGTTTGTCAAGATATCTTGACCAACCTCGGCATTTATTAGTTTTACTAAGCTCCTCATATATATGCAAAATCCTATTAAGATCGGACCACTATATCATATAGCTGCCATAGGAACGATCGGTCGAAAATTAAGTTTTTGTATGAAAAAACCTTTTGTTTATCAAGATATCTTGACCAAACTCGACATTTATTAGTTTTACTATGCTCTCTCTATATATGCAAAATTCTATTAAGATCGGACCACTATATCATATAGCCGCCATAGGAACGTTCGGTCGAAAATTAGGTTTTTGTATGAAAAAACATTTTGTTTGTCAAGATATCTTGACCAACCTCGGCATTTATTAGTTTTACTAAGCTCCTCATATATATGCAAAATCCTATTAAGATCGGACCACTATATCATATAGCTGCCATAGGAACGATCGGTCGAAAATGAAGTTTTTGTATGAAAAAACCTTTTGTTTATCAAGATATCTTGACCAAACTCGACATTTATTAGTTTTACTATGCTCCTCATATATATGCAAAATTCTATTAAGATCGGACCACTATGTCATATAGCCGCCATAGGAACGATCGGTCGAAAATTAAGTTTTTGTATGAAAAAACATTTTGTTTGTCTGGATATCTTGACCAAACTCGGCATTTATTAGTTTTACTAAGCTCCTCATATATATGCAAAATCCTATTAAGATCGGACCACTATATCATATAGCTGCCATAGGAACGATCGATCGAAAATTAAGTTTTTGTATGAAAAAACATTTTGTTTTTCAAGATATCTTAACCAAACTCGGCATTTATTAGTTTTACTATGCTCCTCATATATATGCAAAATCCTATTAAGATCGGACCACTATATCATATTATTAAGTTTTTGTATGGAGAATTTAAAGATTTCACTATGCTTCCCTTCATTTTTGCTAAATCTTATTTACATCGGTTTTTGATTAAAAGCCCTTTTTTTTGTTTATCAATATACCTTGACCAAACTCGGCCTTAACCATTTTCTCGGCATTAAAAGGTTGGGTCTGCAAGGGTATTAGATCTTCGGCATGCCGAAGATAGCCCTTCTTTCTCGTTAAAGGTTGCCATGTGCGGTGATATCTGTAAGATGTACCGCTGTGTCCGAATAACGCATCCAGATCAATTTCTGCAATGCATCTTATGGCGTGATCACCAAAATGAAAGCATAAGGACGTACACCCTGGATACAGTAACGTATGGAACCAAACCCGCTGCGTTTCTAGCAATTCGAGAGATGCAGCAGCTGGCCCACGACGAAGAGCCTACCTTTCCACTAGCTGCAAAGATAGTTTGTCGCGACTTCTACGTAGACGATTTAATTTCTGGAGGGGACTCTATAGAAGAAGCCATTCAGATCCGACAGCAAGTAAAACTGCTACTGGCTAAAGGTCACTTTCCAATCAGAAAGTGGTGCTCAAACGAGCCTGATGCATTAAAAGGAGAAAGCGAATCCGATTGTGAGAAGCTAATGGAGTTCAAGGATGGCACCAACATTGCAAAGGCGCTTGGTTTAGCTTGGAGCCCTAGCTCTGATAGCCTGCTTTTCAACTTTGCGGAGATCGTACCCGAAGGATCAGTCACAAAGCGGAGCATATTATCAATGATAGCGAGATTTTACGATCCGCTCGGATTGATCGCGCCCATCGTTACCAGGTTAAAGGTATTTCTCCAAGCATTGTGGAAGGAAAGGGTCAATTGGGACGAATGCCTGTCGCAGTCGCTGCACGTCGAATGGATCAAACTCATATCGCAACTCTCATTTGTCAGCAGCTTGAAATTCTCCCGTTTTGTATTGATGCCGCTGGCTACGTATGAGCTGCATGGATTTTGCGACGCCAGCACAGCCGCTTATGGTGCTTGCGTATTTGTCAGATCCGAAATGCAAGGGGTATTTTCATCACATTTGCTATGCTCTAAATCAAGGGTCGCCCCATTAAAGACGCTGACAATCCCAAAGCTTGAGCTAGCAGCTGCACTTTTATTATCAGAGCTCATAGGAAACATTGCCAAGTGCATTCAGTTCGAATGCAGATATCATTGCTGGACCGACTCAACAGTAGCGCTTGCATGGATTCGTGATTCACCTTCAAAGTTTAACGTCTTTGTATCCAACAGGGTATCACAAATTCAAGAGCGGACCAAGGGCATGACCTGGCATCATGTACCCTCTCAGCTGAACCCTGCGGACATGTTATCACGTGGATGCACACCTTTGGAACTTTTAGACTCACAGCTATGGCATAATGGACCCCCATTCATACAGGCCGCTAGCTCGACTTGGCCTCAAAACGTCGCATAGCCCTTTGAGCTTCCAGAACGACGCCAGAAAGTGCTGGTACTATCAACGAAGACGGACCTATCGGCATCTTGTAAATTCAGCAACACATTTGCCAAGTTATAGCGCTAAAAAGATCTGATTCGACGAGATCAAAAGGTCCACTCACTCCAGATGATATCAAGTGCGGAACGCATTTACTTATAAACGAGAAAGAAGGGCTATCTTCGGCATGCCGAAGATCTAATACCCTGCAGACCCAACCTTTTAATGCCGAGAAAATGGTTAAGGCCGAGTTTGGTCAAGGTATATTGATAAACAAAAAAAAAGGCTTTTAATCAAAAACCGATGTAAATAAGATTTAGCAAAAATGAAGGAAGCATAGTGAAATCTTTAAATGCCGTGCTTAATCGCAAAATCATGAAAAACAAAAAATGCTCCATACATAAACTTAATAATATGATATAGTGGTCCGATCTTAATAGAATTTTGCATATATGAGGAGCATAGTAAAACTAATAAATGCCGAGTTTGGTTAAGATATCTTGAAAAACAAAAATGTTTTTTCATACAAAAACTTAATTTTCGATCGATCGTTCTATGGCAGCTATATGATATAGTGGTCCGATCTTAATAGGATTTTGCATATATATGAGGAGCTTAGTAAAACTAATAAATGCCGAGTTTGGTCAAGATATCTTAACAAACAAAATGTTTTTTCATACAAAAACTTAATTTTCGACCGATCGTTCCTATGGCGGCTATATGACATAGTGGTCCGATCTTAATAGAATTTTGCATATATATGAGGAGCATAGTAAAACTAATAAATGTCGAGTTTGGTCAAGATATCTTGATAAACAAAAGGTTTTTTCATACAAAAACTTAATTTTCGACCGATCGTTCCTATGGCAGCTATATGATATAGTGGTCCGATCTTGATAGGATTTTGCATATATATGAGGAGCTTAGTAAAACTAATAAATGCTGAGTTTGGTCAAGATATCTTGACATCCAAAATGTTTTTTCATACAAAAACTTAATTTTCGACCGATCGTTCCTATGGCAGCTATATGATATAGTGGTCCGATCTTAATAGGATTTTGCATATATATGAGGAGCTTAGTAAAACTAATAAATGCCGAGTTTGGTCAAGATATCTTGACAAACAAAATGTTTTTTCATACAAAAACTTAATTTTCGACCGATCGTTCCTATGGCGGCTATATGATATAGTGGTCCGATCTTAATAGAATTTTGCATATATATGAGGAGCATAGTAAAACTAATAAATGTCGAGTTTGGTCAAGATATCTTGACAAACAAAATGTTTTTTCATACAAAAACCTAATTTTCGACCGAACGTTCCTATGGCGGCTATATGATATAGTGGTCCGATCTTAATAGAATTTTGCTATATATGAGGAGCATAGTAAAACTAATAAATGTCGAGTTTGGTCAAGATATCTTGATAAACAAAAAGGTTTTTTCATACAAAACTTAATTTTCGACCGATCGTTCCTATGGCAGCTATATGATATAGTGGTCCGATCCAGCTGGTTTTGATATATGTGCTGCGTGCAACAGAAATAGGGACTTCTGCAAAGTTTCATTAAGATAGCTTTAAAACTGAGGGACTAGTTCGCATAGAAACAGACAGACGGACAGACGGACATGGCTATATCGACTCGGCTGTTGATGCTGATCAAGAATATATATACTTTATGGGGTCGGAGATGTCTCCTTCTATGCGTTACACATTTCACGACAAAATTATAATACCCTCTGCAAGGGTATAAAAACATTCAACTTACGCACTTCGCCGAAGAGTACAAGGCACTCAGCTTAAATAGGCCGCTTCCAACAAGAAGCAAACTTCGTTCATTGTGCCCTCTGTTGGACGCTGAGGGACTCTTACGTATCGGCGGGCGCCTTCAGAACTCAAACTTGGAATATGAAGCAAAGCATCCGTTATTGTTGCCTAAACGCCACCCAGTCACCGCAGCTATTATCACATATTATCATTTGGAATTTCTTCATGCTGGTCCGCAATTCCTTCTAGCAACACTCCGCCAGCGATACTGGCCCATCGGAGGTCTCAAGGCTGTCTCAAATATCATCAACAGGTGCGTGCGCTGCTTTCGAATGCGCCCTAAACTTCTGGAGCAAGTCATGGCCCCGCTACCAGCTGAGTGTGTGCAGCCAAGTCCGACGTTTCACGTAACTGGCATCGACTTTTGCGGTCCTTCCTACGTCAAATCAGAGGTCAGGAATCGCTCACCAACGAAATGCTACATCTCAATTTTTATATGCTTTGCAACGAAAGCCACGCATTTAGAGTTGGTACCTGTCCACGTCATCGTTTATCGCTGCCTTGAAGAGATTCATCAGCCTTCGAGGGAAACCGCATACAATATGGACAGACAACTCCACAAATTTCGTGGGTGCTCGAAATGAGCTGAAGGAACTGCGCGACCTGTTTATAAGCGATCCCCAGCGCAATGAGATTGTTCGCAACTGCCTAGCTCTGGGAATCAACTGGAAATTCATTCCGCCCCGTTCGCCACATTTTGGAGGATTGTGGGAGGCCGCTGTCAAGTCAGCAAAATATCATTTTTACCGCGTCGTTGGAAATTCTCTTCTCTCATTCCACGAATTCCGAACTCTCATCTGTCAAATATCCGCAATGCTTAACTCAAGACCCATTTGCTATATTACAGAAAACCCGAAAGACTTGGAGATACTCACGCCTGGGCCCTTCATCTGGGGCAAAGCCAATGCCACTATCGACGAGCCAGACATAACTCACCTAAGCATAGGTCGCCTCAGCCGTTGGCAGCGAATATGTCACATGCAGCAAACATGACATGTTTTGAGGAGATGCTAGTTTGCACCCCACTTCGGCCCCTTTTATGTTTTATAAATTTTAATAAAAATCAAAGGAGCCTTTAGACTGCTTGTAATGCGTGATTTACTTCTCGAACTTTCAACAATAACTATCGATAGATAAGTGATGAGCAATTTACAATGGTATTTTATGGTGGTTTAAAAATAATAGTATGTGACTTCAATATCGTGATTTGAGAAGTAAAGATATATTGTAATTCAGATATAATATTATTCAGACGGCGTTCTGCTGCGAACATGCTCCCCCGTTGGAAGATACAAGCTTTCAACCGATGTGGTCTCGATTGGCAGAACGGCGATTTTGGCAATGGCTCTCTTGACCAGACCATTTTGTGTACGAATGATTGCTACTCTCACAATGCCGTCGTCACCCGTGATGACGCTGTCGACTCGACCAAGCGGCCACCTGAGTGGTGGTGCATTGTCCTCCTTGAGCAGCACGATGCTGCCGGCCTGAAGATTTTGCTTGGACGATCGCCATTTCCCGCGCTCTTGGAGCAACGACAAATTCGATGTACTCCATTTCTTCCAAAATGATTGCTGCATGTGACATATTCGCTGCCAACGGCTGAGGCGACCTATGCTTAGGTGAGTTATGTCTGGCTCGTCGATAGTGGCATTGGCTTTGCCCCAGATGAAGTGCCCAGGCGTGAGTATCTCCAAGTCTTTCGGGTTTTCTGTAATATAGCAAATGGGTCTTGAGTTAAGCATTGCGGATATTTGACAGATGAGAGTACGGAATTCGTGGAATGAGAGAAGAGAATTTCCAACGACGCGGTAAAAATGATATTTTGCTGACTTGACAGCGGCCTCCCACAATCCTCCAAAATGTGGCGAACGGGGCGGAATGAATTTCCAGTTGATTCCCAGAGCTAGGCAGTTGCGAACAATCTCATTGCGCTGGGGATCGCTTATAAACAGGTCGCGCAGTTCCTTCACTCATTTCGAGCACCCACGAAATTTGTGGCGTTGTCTGTCCATATTGTATGCGGTTTCCCTCGAAGGCTGATGAATCTCTTCAAGGCAGCGATAAACGATGACGTGGACAGGTCCTCTACCAACTCTAAATGCGTGGCTTTCGTTGCAAAGCATATACAAATTGAGATGTAGCATTTCGTTGGTGAGCGATGTATTTGTGATACCCTGTTGGATACAAAGGCGTTAAACTTTGAAGGTGAATCACGAATCCATGCAAGCGCTACTGTTGAGTCGGTCCAGCAATGATATCTGCATTCGAACTGAATGCACTTGGCAATGTTTCCTATGAGCTCTGATAATAAAAGTGCAGCTGCCAACTCAAGCTTTGGGATTGTCAGCGTCTTTAATGGGGCGACCCTTGATTTAGAGCATAGCAAATGTGATGAAAATACCCCTTGCATTTCGGATCTGACAAATACGCAAGCACCATAAGCGGCTGTGCTGGCGTCGCAAAATCCATGCAGCTCATACGTAGCCAGCGGCATCAATACAAAACGGGAGAATTTCTAGCTGCTGACAAATGAGAGTTGCGATATGAGTTTGATCCATTCGACGTGCAGCGACTGCGACAGGCATTCGTCCCAATTGACCCTTTCCTTCCACAATGCTTGGAGAAATACCTTTAACCTGGTAACGATGGGCGCGATCAATCCGAGCGGATCGTAAAATCTCGCTATCATTGATAATATGCTCCGCTTTGTGACTGATCCTTCGGGTACGATCTCCGCAAAGTTGAAAAGCAGGCTATCAGAGCTAGGGCTCCAAGCTAAACCAAGCGCCTTTGCAATGTTGGTGCCATCCTTGAACTCCATTAGCTTCTCACAATCGGATTCGCTTTCTCCTTTTAATGCATCAGGCTCGTTTGAGCACCACTTTCTGATTGGAAAGTGACCTTTAGCCAGTAGCAGTTTTACTTGCTGTCGGATCTGAATGGCTTCTTCTATAGAGTCCCCTCCAGAAATTAAATCGTCTACGCAGAAGTCGCGACAAACTATCTTTGCAGCTAGTGGAAAGGTAGGCTCTTCGTCGTGGGCCAGCTGTCAAGTCAGCTTGCAGCCTGCAAGCTTGGTGTACACAGGGCAGATGATTGAGTTGTGATGGAGCTCATGTGCAGCAACGAATGATGTTTTTGTTGACAATGCCTGCAGTGACCTGAGCGACATTGCTGCAAGCCATGGCCTTTGCACAAGCAGTTTAGGCAAAGATGCAATCGCTTGGCCTCCTTGTGGCGCAAACTTGGGGACAAATTCAAAAACAACGGGCATTTAACAAGAAAATGCTCTTTTGAGTCGCAAAAATTACAATTTTGCTGGTAATTGTTAGATGAGGATGCAATGAATGTGTTACGATTCAATTTTTGTACATTTCTGGTAACCTGGTGGCTAGGCGTAGGTGCCGTAGCGCCTTTCAAGTTTTCCATCATGCGGCATCTCTTCTCTAAGAACGCCGACATATCCGTCCACCTGGGTAGCTTATCCGTTGCAAGCGCCTCCTGCCACTTTTCCTGGGTGTGGTGATCGAGCTTGTGTGATATTGTGTGTATGAGTAATCCGTCAGCCAGCTCCTCAGTTGTTGACATGGTGCTAAGCGCCCGAAGATGCGAGTTAATTTTGTCACTCAACTCACGCAACGCCTCTGCTGATCCCTTTTCAACACCTGGCAGCCCGACTATAGCCCGCACATGGCCCCTGAAAATGTAGCAACTTATTATCAAAACGCTTTATGAGTAACTCCAACGCCTTGTCGTAATTCACGTCGACAGGCTCTAACGATTTGATTGTGTTGAGAGCAGCACCATCCAAGCACGCACGTAAATGTTGTAATTTCTCAATCTTACTTAGGTCCTCATTGCTGCCAATGGCAGTCTTGTACATGGCGTAAAAATCCGGCCAAATGGGCAAATGGGCAGCTGCAATTCCGGTAGGCGAGACTTACGGTTGAACAAGTGAGCAAATGTGTGCGTACTTTCAGCAAAGCGTGGGATAGTTGTTGAATTGGCGTCAGTCATACGTCCCTTAGTGACTACATCCATTTGACGAGCGAGATTGGATTTGATCTTCCAGTAAACCTTCTCGAAGTCTGAGCGTGCGTCCGTTGAAAGCTCGAGCAAATCTAATTTTTCTAGCCTTGACTGGTTGATATCAAACTCGGCCTTCATGCTCTCCGCAGATTCTATACGCACCATCAGATCGGCCTCGTCAAAGCTGATCATCTCACCAGCGCTGAAGAATTCGTTCATTGCTAATAGTTGACGTTGAACAGAAGCGCATTTGGCTTTGCAAAAGTCTTTTTCACTTGTCGAATTTTCCATTCTGTTGTTGGCGAGGTAATGTTCGGTTGGTACGTTTTGTTGAGTGTTCACTGTACTCCGGCCTGTCACCAAAATTCACTTATGGAGAAGAGCTTTCCCCTTGACCACTGCGAATGTCACAGAGTGAGCAGTGCGAGAATGCGATTACCGTTTTATGTGTGCAGCGGCTTGTGTATGTGTATGTATCGAGATCAATTGTAGCGGCACTTGCATTCACATTCATATGTATGTATGTAAGTATGTAGGTATCTGCTCGACGGCTTCTTTTCCAAGCAAACGGTTGTGCTTGGCACTGATATGCACCAAACAGCTTGGTTATAATAGCCGATCTGCTAAATAACGCGATAAGATCGTTAGAGAGAAGCGCGCACTCGAGCCGGTGTGCGAAATATGTACATACATGTGTACATATGTCTGTACTTGAGTTTAGTGCCTATGCTGCAGCAGCAAAGAGCGATGAACAACGAAAATAAGATTTGCGGCAAGACGAGAAGCAAGAAAGAAAATCACATCGGGGTCACCAATGTTTTGAGGAGATGCTAGTTTGCACCCCACTTCGGCCCCTTTTATGTTTTATAAATTTTAATAAAAAATCAAAGGAGCCTTTAGACTGCTTGTAATGCGTGATTTACCTTTCGAACTTTCAACAATAACTATCGATAGATTAGTGATAAGCAATTTAAAATGGTATTTTATGGTGGTTTAAAAATAATAGTATGTGACTTCAATATCGTGATTTGAGAAGTAAAGATATATTGTAATTCAGATATAATATTATTCAGACGGCGTTCTCCTGCGAACAATATACTATATACTATATACTATATACTATATACTATATACTATATACTATATACTATATACTATATACTATAAACTATATACTATATACTATATACTATATACTATATACTATATACTATATACTATATACTATATACTGATTGGTGATCAACACACAGCCCAAACCGTAAGAGCTAGGAGGCTGAAATTGGCACTGTAGTTACCTTATGTGATGAAGGTGAACGTTAAGACCGTGTTTCCGGAAATTCCACCCGCAAGGAACAATCGCGAAAAACGTTTGTATGAAACTTTTTTGTCTACCATCCGATCGGCCTCAAACTCAATTTCAAAGTTCTTTGTTCAAATTCATTTGAGGGGTGTTTCACACTTTTGGAATATCCATCCCTCCTTGGAATAAATGGGGTCAAAGATTTGGTGGATGACGTTTCGCGCTCAAATTCATTTCCAAGGATCTATATGAAAATCAGTTGAGACGTGTTTCACATTTTTCGCAGAATCAAAGCATCCTCAGGGAAAAAAGCGATTCTAAGACTATTTTGGTGCAGTTTTAAGTTTAGTCCGATTTGCTTCAAACTTTTTCAGAGCTCTACGTAAGAACTTAATAAATATACTCGTGAAGGTCAAATTGTCAACTTCTCAATATTGAATATCACTGAAATATTTCAATAATTATAATAGTTTTGTTTTTCTTCATCATTTAGACGATCAACTCGGTAATCTTGTCCCGATGTTATTTCATTACTTATTGCGTAATTAACTTCTTGTGTATAACTTTCTGGCTTTAAATAAGCTTCAAAGTTTTTTTCTGCCTTTAATAAATTTCTGCCTAAAAGCATGTCATAATAAGGTGAAAAATCGTGTATGTAAAATATCTGGTCTTGCCTAAAGAGTTTATTAGGTGCAGTGGATACATAATGATTTGGTTTTGATAAGCCTGTCATAGGTCTAATGAAAGTAGGTCTTGTATAAACTGGTATAGTAAGAAAATTTTCCTTCATCATATTTATTGACGACCCAGTGTCAATGAGACATCTGTAGCGTCTTTTATTAAATGTAATTTCTATGTACTGGCTTGTCCCAAGGCTCCAATTGGAAAATTTTCGTCTTTTATATAAGTTAACAACAAATAAATGCACACAGTCCCAATAAGAAGCATTGCAACACCTCATAAGAAGTGCAGCAAAATGCTGACTTGGTGTCTGTGCCATTTCCTCCACGCGCCGATTGGCAACCGCCAAAAATTCCATGAAGAATTGCCCAACGGGCCAACAACATCAGCAGCGACGCCGCTGCCAACGCCGCTGCCGCTAAGCCACAGGTTACTAGGGCTAGAATTAATTTAAGTTTATTCAGTTGCAAATTGACATCAATAAAAGGAAGACTTGCTTCCACAAAAAAACATATTTTTTTCATCGTTGAATAAACCATGGAATTAACTGGCGCCCGAGCAGGGACCGGCTCGTGTTACAAAAGAACAAAACGCTTCTACGTGCGCGTTAGTCGGTTATACGCGAAAACAAAACCAGTGCAACTCTCGTTAATTAAATTCAACGACTGGTGAAATTCGCGAAACGCAATTAGAACTTAATTGTTTATTTGCCCATCGGTGGACAACACATCTTGTAAGGCCAGCCCGCAGGATACTCTCAACGAAGACTGGTCACAGGATCCCCAGTAGATACCCAAAAGCTTCAAAAATGATGAAATCCGGACCGGCATGGGAGGTTGCCACATCAGGAATAGTACTGTAAGTTAGAAATTAAGTGAAAGACAAACAAACAAACAACTAACACAAAAAGTGAAATAAAATTATAAGAAAAGAAATACAAAAATATTGTAGAACAATAAGCAAGATAAAGAAGTGTAAAACGATAAACAAACATAAAGACTACAAACGTAGTATAACTAAATTCCAACTTTGCGATTCCCAAGGGACCCTCCAAAGTAGAAGGAAGAAACCAGCCACTGGTTTTAAAAAGAAAACAAAAACGATCAAAATCAATTAATCAAAATATAGAATAAGAAAACTAATACTAGATTTAAAATTATTTCAAAAATATCCTAAAAATACACAATACTAGTAATATCTCTTGTTTATGGCTAATGAAAGCAATTTAGTTAGGCCCCCAATAGTATCAGATCAACCACAGGTAGGCGGACATAACTTGAACAGACAACAGCAACGACATCTCGACAGACAAAACTAACATCTACAAAATAGAGGCATGGCGAATAACGCAGAGCAGGTGATAGCAGCCACGGTTAGCCAGATTTTGGCACAACAATTGCCGACGTTAGTAAGGCAATTAGTGAACCCCTCTAGGGAGTTTAGTGACGTAGACGACCAAACGATAACTGCCAACCACAACTTGAACGACTTGGACAGAGTTCCGGACATAGTAAAAAGCCTTAGAGAATTTTCCGGTAATCCAGCGGAATTTAGCTCATGGAAAAAGAGTGTAGATCGTATACTCTCAGCCTATGCAGCCGAAATAGGTTCGCCGAAATACTTCGGCATATTGCATACAGTGAGAAATAAAATCACTGGCAATGCTGACACGGCCCTCGAGTCGTATAATGTTCCCTTAAATTGGAGCGCTATCTCCAGATATCTCACGCTGCACTACGCGGACAAAAGAGATCTGGGAACATTAGAATATCAGATGACAATGTAAGTGCAGGGTAACAACCAGACAGTAGAAGATTTCTATCAGGTCGTCTACAACCATTTGTCGCTGATATTAAATAAAGTAGGCTGTATGGAATTGAATAGGGAATCCGAAACCCTTATGACAAAAATATACAGAGATAAAGCATTAGATACCTTCATTAGAGGTTTGAAGGGAGATTTACCACGGATCCTTGGAATAAAGGAGCCAGCAGATCTACCTTCAGTCCTTCATTATTGTTTAAAACTAGAGAATCAAAGCTATCGCACTAACATGGCTTTGAATAGGAATCAT
Source organism: Drosophila littoralis (assembly GCA_018903485.1). Classification (NCBI taxonomy): domain Eukaryota; kingdom Metazoa; phylum Arthropoda; class Insecta; order Diptera; family Drosophilidae; genus Drosophila; species Drosophila littoralis. Next base: position 111,093 of record JAEIGF010000611.1, read on the forward strand.
CAGGCACATGCCAGAAACCAAAATAGAAATGTACCACCACCTATACTGCCACCTCGAACAGCCCAGCCTTCTTTCGCCCAAACCTTTAGGCCACCACCTATTAGCTTCAGGCCCCAACTCCCGATTCATACACCTTGGCCAACCAATACAAACTATGGACCACCGACTTATAACAATAATGGACCGACTCCACAACACCCTAACCAACGAACTTACCAGACACAACCACAACAGGTTTACGTACCCAATAGACCTTCTGCACCAAAACCCCAACCACGTCCTGAACCAATGGACGTGGACCAAAGCATCCGCACAAGAATGATAAACTACATGAACAGACCCAACTTTGAAGTAGGAAAAGACCTCCACCACCAACAAACGCCACGGACAAAAAACAAAGAAACTTCAACATACAAACAGGAGAAGAACAGACCGAGACAGAAAACACTGACAACTATGTGACCATGGAGGAATACGTACAATCAATGCTAAATTACGAACAGCAGGCCGAATACGAACAGCCATTAAATGAATATACCCAACAAATCGAAGAAGCAGATGACGGACAGAATAACCAGTACGAACATTCAGACATTAATTTTTTAGGATAAATAGCTCGTCTCTTCCTTACATAGAATGTAAGATGGGGAGCGGAAAATTACTCAAAATATTAATAGATACAGGATCAAACAGAAATTATGTCCAACCCAAATCGTGTCCGAACCTATCCCAAATGAAAAGCCTTTCGAAGCCGTCACAGTCGGCGGAAGCATTAAGATTACACACCATAAGTTCGCTAATCTTTTAATAGAAATGATATCAAAATAAAATTCTTTCTCTTACCCACTTTAAAATCATTTGACGCCATATTAGGTAACGATAGTCTTAAAGATTTAGATGCTGTCAAACAAAGCAGCAAAAATCTACTAATAATCAAGAATAATATTTGCATACCCATTAAGCAGAAAAGAATCGAGGCAGTAAACACGGTAATACCACGGACAGACCACATGACAAACGAACAAAGGAATAGCCTAAATCAACTTATTAAAATGCACCCAAGTCTCTTCAGCAATCCGGACGAAAAATTGACTTATACAACTAACGTTAGAGCAGAAATCAGAACCAAAACCGATTCCCCAGTATATTCGAAATTTTACCAATTTCCAATGTCTTTAAAAGGCGAAGTACACAACCAAATTAAGGAACTTTTAGAGGACGGAATAATCCGACCCTCCCGATCCCCATATAATTCAACTGTGTGGATTGTCCCCAAAAAAATAGATATCGCATGGTCATAGACTATAGGAAATTAAATAAGGAAACTACCGCAGACAAATACCCAATACACGAAATCAACGAGGTATTAGCACAGCTAGGTAATAATAAGGTATTCTCTGTTCTAGACTTGAAAAGTGGATTTCACCAAATTCCCCTCAAAGAATCAGACATAGAAAAAACAGCCTTCTCCGTTAACAACGGAAAATACGAGTTTACACGACTCCCCTTCGGTCTGAAGAATGCGCCCTCAATCTTCCAGAGAGCCCTAGACGATATCCTTCGCGAGCATATTGGAAAAATATGCTTCATTTATATTGACGATATCATTATCTTTAGCAAGGATGATGAATCGCATGCGCTTCACCTTAGCGCCATATTCAGAACTCTACAGGAAGCCAACATGAAATGTCAGTTGGACAAATGTGAGTTCTTTAAAAAACCCCTTACATCTCTTTTAAGAGGGAAAGATGGACGTGTGTCCAAAAATCTATCAGCTAAAAAGCTCATTAATCTCAACGAAGAATCAATCGAAGCATTTAATAAAATTAAAAACGCCATGGTTTCAAACGAGGTAATACTCCATTACCCGGACTTCAGCAAAGAGTTTCATCTGACAACAGATGCATCCAACTTTGCTATTGGCGCTGTTCTATCCCAGAACAAGCGACCCATTTGTTTTCTATCTAAAACTCTCTCTAAAACAGAAGAGAACTACGCCACCAATGAAAGGGAAATGTTGGCAATAATTTGGGCCCTCAAAGCCCTCAAAAACTACCTTTACGGTAAAGCAAGAGTAAAAATATATACCGACCATCAACCATTAACCCACTCTCTCAGTAGTTGGAACGGCAACTCAAGGATAACGAGAGAGAAAGGATATCTTCGGCACGGCGAAGATCTAATACCCTTGCAGACCCAACCTTTTCATAATGCTCATAGTGCTTTGCCCGTATCTAAGAAGCACATGGAAAATAGTTAATGCCGAGTTTGGTCAAGATATCTTGATAAATCAAAAACCTAGTTTTCGACCGATCGCTCCTATGGCAGCTATATGATATAGTGGTCCGATCTTAATATGATTTTGCTTATATATGAGGAGCATAGTAAAACTAATAAATGCCGAGTTTGGTCAAGATATCTTGAAAAACAAAATGTTTTTTCATACAAAAACTTAATTTTTGACCGATCGTTCCTATGGCAGCTATATGATATAGTGGTCCGATCTTCATAGGATTACGCATATATAAGAGGAGTATAGTAAAACTAATAAGTGCCGAGTTTGGTCAAGATATCTTGATAAACAAAATGTTTTTTCATACAAAAACTTAATTTTCGACCGATCGTTCCTATGGCAGCTATATGATATAGTGGTCCGATCTTAATAGGATTTTGCATATATATGAGGAGCTTAGTAAAACTAATAAATGCCGAGTTTGGTCAAGATATCTTGAAAAACAAAATGTTTTTTCATACAAAAACTTAATTTTCGACCGATCGTTCCTATGGCAGCTATATGATATAGTGGTCCGATCTTAATAGGATTTTGCATATATATGAGGAGCTTAGTAAAACTAATAAATGCCGAGTTTGGTCAAGATATCTTGACAAACAAAATGTTTTTTCATACAAAAACTTAATTTTCGACCGATCGTTCCTATGGCGGCTATATGATATAGTGGTCCGATCTTAATAGAATTTTGCATATATATGAGGAGCTTAGTAAAACTAATAAATGTCGAGTTTGGTCAAGATATCTTGATAAACAAAAGGTTTTTTCATACAAAAACTTAATTTTCGACCGGTCGTTCCTATGGCAGCTATATGATATAGTGGTTCGATCCAGCTGGTTTTGACATATGTGCTGCGTGCAACAGAAATAGGGACTTCTGCAAAGTTTCATTAAGATAGCTTTAAAACTGAGGGACTAGTTCGCATAGAAACAGACAGACGGACAGACGGACATGGCTATATCGACTCGGCTGTTGATGCTGATCAAAAATATATATACTTTATGGGGTCGGAGATGTCTCCTTCTATGCGTTACACATTTCACGACAAAATTATAATACCCTCTGCAAGGGTATAAAAAGGTGGAAAGCTTACCTGGAAGAGTTCGACTATGAACTCCTCTATAAGCCAGGTAGGGATAATATTGTAGCCGATGCGCTATCACGAATCCCTGTTATCAATATAATATTGGATCAGTAGCCTCCACCCAGCACAGTGCTGACAGTTCAAGTCACAATTTAATACCTAGCATAGAAGCCCCCATAAACGTCTATAAAAACCAGATATTTCTCAGCAAAGCTAACGAAACTGATTACAAGTTTCACATCCCATTCCCAACATTCCACAGACACACAATAACTCGACCAAACTTCTCAGAACACGACCTTACGCAAATATTGAAAGCTCATCTAAACCCATCCATTAACGGAATAATAACCTCAAAAGAAATAATGAACCATATTCAGCAGATATATCCCCAACACTTTAGTAACTTCAAGATTAGATTCACGCAGTCTCAAGTAAAAGATTTAACTAATGAAACAGAGCAAGATGAGAAGATATTGGCTACACACAACAGAGCACACCGCAACGCACTAGAAAACAAACTACAATTGTCCGAAACTTTCTATTTCCCAAAAATGAAACAACGAATAACAGAATTAGTCAAACAGTGTCAAGTCTGTAAAGAAGAAAAATACGATAGACATCCAACTAACCCAAAACTCAGAGAAACACCAATCCCCGAATCCCCAGGACATACAATCCATATTGACATATACACGACAGAAAATAACTTAGTACTAACAGCAGTAGATAAATTTTCAAAATTAGCCCAGGGACGAATAATCAAATCTAGAGCAATAGAAGACATTAAAAAACCACTTCATGAAATCCTATTTTATTTTGGCGTACCTAAAGCCGTTGTAATCGATAACGAAAAATCCCTTAACTCAGCCTCAATCACTTTTACGATGCAGGACCAATTAGGTATAGAAGTTTATAAAACACCACCCTACAAAAGCGCAGTGAATGGTCAGGTAGAAAGATTTCATTCAACACTATCAGATATTATGAGATGTAATAAAAGAAAACAAGAACACAGAACATTTGAAGAACTTCTTAACAATTCAATATACGACTACAACAACACTATACACTCGACAACAAACAAGAGACCATTAGACATATTCTTCGGCAGAAACATGACTACAGACCCAGATCAATACGAACGAGAAAGAAGGGCTATCTTCGGCATGCCGAAGATCTAATACCCTTGCAGACCCAACCTTTTAATGCCGAGAAAATGGTTAAGGCCGAGTTTGGTCAAGGTATATTGATAAACAAAAAAAAAGGCTTTTAATCAAAAACCGATGTAAATAAGATTTAGCAAAAATGAAGGAAGCATAGTGAAATCTTTAAATGCCGTGTTTAATCGCAAAATCATGAAAAACAAAAAATTCTCCATACAAAAACTTAATAATATGATATAGTGGTCCGATCTTAATAGGATTTTGCATATATATGAGGAGCATAGTAAAACTAATAAATGCCGAGTTTGGTTAAGATATCTTGAAAAACAAAATGTTTTTTCATACAAAAACTTAATTTTCGATCGATCGTTCCTATGGCGGCTATATGACATAGTGGTCCGATCTTAATAGAATTTTGCATATATATGAGGAGCATAGTAAAACTAATAAATGTCGAGTTTGGTCAAGATATCTTGATAAACAAAAGGTTTTTTCATACAAAAACTTAATTTTCGACCGATCGTTCCTATGGCAGCTATATGATATAGTGGTCCGATCTTAATAGGATTTTGCATATATATGAGGAGCTTAGTAAAACTAATAAATGCCGAGTTTGGTCAAGATATCATGACAAACAAAATGTTTTTTCATACAAAAACTTAATTTTCGACCGATCGTTCCTATGGCGGCTATATGACATAGTGGTCCGATCTTAATAGAATTTTGCATATATATGAGGAGCATAGTAAAACTAATAAATGTCGAGTTTGGTCAAGATATCTTGATAAACAAAAGGTTTTTTCATACAAAAACTTAATTTTCGACCGATCGTTCGTGGCAGCTATATGATATAGTGGTCCGATCCAGCTGGTTTTGATATATGTGCTGCGTGCAACAGAAATAGGGACTTCTGCAAAGTTTCATTAAGATAGCTTTAAAACTGAGGGACTAGTTCGCATAGAAACAGACAGACGGACAGACGGGCATGGCTATATCGACTCGGCTGTTGATGCTGATCAAGAATATATATACTTTATGGGGTCGGAGATGTCTCCTTCTATGCGTTACACATTTCACGACAAAATTATAATACCCTCTGCAAGGGTATAAAAAGACCTAAGAACCAATACATTATACCACACCTTACGACACGAAATAGCGCAAGCTATTGTCACTTTCGACACAATATCACTTTTCCATAAACGAAAGACCAGAGCAATCAACATTATAGGCACAGCTTGGAAGTATGTAGCCAGCAGCCCGGACAATGATGACTTAATAATGCTTACCGACAACATAAACAAACTGATAGAAAACGACAATAAACAGCTTATCATAAACAGGCAATTAGAAGATCGAATTAATAAGCTTACGAAAATCTCAAATGATTTAACCAACAGCATAAGGAAGGAATCTCTCATAAGTGACGAGATAGCTATCAGCTTACAAAATCAAATTAGGCTCATAAAAGAAGGAATAATTAACATTAAGTACGCCATACAATGGGCGAAATTGAATTTAATTAATACATTCCTACTTGGCGAAAAAGAAATAGAGATAGTAAATGATTTAAATATTGAAGAAATGTTAGAATTTGCAGATGTGTCCATTTTGCATAATGGAACAACCTTGTTTTACATTGTAAAAATTCCAAATTTAGAAGAAATAGAGTGCAAAAATACCATCATAAAGCCAGTAGTGAAAAATAACAATATTATAAATTTAGAATTTAACGAACTGTTTCATTGTAATAAAACAATTTATGGCATAAACAACAATTGTAAAAGATATCATAATATTAAAATTTGTAACAAATCGAAAATTGTAAACTTATAAACAATAATAACTGTATACCTAAGTTAGTTAGTGGAGAGCAAGCGCTCTGTGGCTTTAGCAATGCAGACCAATGCAGGAGATCGAAGAAATCAACGATGGACTTATACTAGTGAACGACTTCAACGGCACTATTAGATGGCAAGAAGAGGAGAAACGTGTGAGAGGCACCTAAATGATCAACTTCTGGAACGAAACCTTATTCATCAACAAACAAGAGTTCAGCAACTTGGAGGTCACAGTCATGACCCCAGGAAATCCCACAATACAAATAACCCCAATAGAAAACGAAAGAATTAAGATTCTTTCTCTGGAAGCATTGGAAGAACTGCACATCAACAACATAAAAAACATGCAAAAACTTCAGACGCACTCTATAGCCAATAGAGTCGGCTTCATAACTCTGTTCACAGTTGCCATCCTTCTTACCTGTGTATTACACGTATTGAAGAGAAAAAAGAAAAATATAATACTGCAACTGAACAAAGAACTAGAGATCCCCAGAAAAGAACCTACGCATATCCAAATACAAAATACAGACGCCAACAACCTCAGGTTCAACAACATACCTTTCAAATTGACATCAATAAAAGGAAGACTTGCTTCCACAAAAAAACATATTTTTTTCATCGTTGAATAAACCTTGGAATTAACTTATATACTCTTCTTATACGTAATTACCCTGATAGTTGTCTGATTGTTGATAATTTTCATCAACCTGCATTTTTTGGGAACCACTAGTATATTCTCTCATCTACCTGGAAAAATATTTTGATTTATGGGGTTATTTATTTGTGCTCGTTGTAAATTCTGTTTGAATTCTTGAAGGGCTTGTTAAAAATTGGGATTTTGATTATTGTTAGTCATGTAATTTGGGGTAAATTGAGGTTAAATATTTCGTGTAATATTTATAGCATTGTTAGTATTTTGATTTTTATTATTATTATTATAATAATTTTCTTCATAGTAGCCCTTCATTTGTGCTAATTGTTTAAATTTCGTAATAGTGGAAATGTCGTATCTTGCAAGTGACATAAAGAGTGTACCTGGTACAGTATTATTCATAGCATTGGTATACAATCTGGAATTATCTTAATTCCCTTCTAATTCTAATTTGTCCGTTATAATTATTATCTAAGCGTCTACCTCACTTCAAAACATGCCTAATGTAATAACCATCGCATCAAATAATAACCACCTCATTAGGTCTTGCTCGGTTTTCTTTTCTTTATTCCCTTCATAGTTCTCTTAGCTTAAGGCTGCCTGTTGTCGACGCAGCGGCAGAGCAGCCGTTATATATATATATTCTATATGTATAGTGACAATTTGTATAGCGAGCAGAGAGTGTTATGCATATAAGCGGTCAGCGTGGGAACCATGCTGACTCGGCTTTAAAACGGTCAGTGTTCTGAAGTGTGTCTCATATTTCGGCTGCACTTGGAATGTGCTGGGCACTTGGCACGTTGCAGCTGAGTGACAAAGGCAATGCCCTATACGTTTATCATTGGCATAACAACAAAGTAATGTGGCTTAGGCTAACCAAGTGCTGCCGCTCAATATTTATGTTATATATATTGTAGGCATATGTGTATACACTACATCTCCCTCCTTTTGAAAAATAACGTAATTATATGTAGTTATTTTAAGTCTTATTATTATTATTATTATTATACCCTTGCAGAGGGTATTATAATTTTGTCGTGAAATGTGTAACGCATAGAAGGAGACATCTCCGACCCCATAAAGTATATATATTCTTGATCAGCATCAACAGCCGAGTCGATATAGCCATGTCCGTCTGTCCGTCTGTCCGTCTGTCTGTTTCTATGCGAACTAGTCCCTCAGTTTTAAAGCTATCTTAATGAAACTTTGCAGAAGTCCCTATTTCTGTTGCACGCAGCACATATATCAAAACCAGCTGGATCGGACCACTATATCATATAGCTGCCATAGGAACGATCGGTCGAAAATTAAGTTTTGTATGAAAAAACCTTTTGTTTATCAAGATATCTTGACCAAACTCGACATTTATTAGTTTTACTATGCTCCTCATATATATGCAAAATTCTATTAAGATCGGACCACTATATCATATAGCCGCCATAGGAACGTTCGGTCGAAAATTAGGTTTTTGTATGAAAAAACATTTTGTTTGTCAAGATATCTTGACCAAACTCGGCATTTATTAGTTTTACTAAGCTCCTCATATATATGCAAAATCCTATTAAGATCGGACCACTATATCATATAGCTGCCATAGGAACGATCGGTCGAAAATTAAGTTTTTGTATGAAAAAACCTTTTGTTTATCAAGATATCTTGACCAAACTCGACATTTATTAGTTTTACTATGCTCCTCATATATATGCAAAATTCTATTAAGATCGGACCACTATATCATATAGCCGCCATAGGAACGATCGGTCGAAAATTAATTTTTTGTATGAAAAAACATTTTGTTTGTCAAGATATCTTAACCAAACTCGGCATTTATTAGTTTTACTAAGCTCCTCATATATATGCAAAATCCTATTAAGATCGGACCACTATATCATATAGCTGCCATAGGAACGATCGGTCGAAAATTAAGTTTTTGTATGAAAAAACATTTTGTTTGTCAAGATATCTTGACCAAACTCGGCATTTATTAGTTTTACTAAGCTCCTCATATATATGCAAAATCCTATTAAGATCGGACCACTATATCATATAGCTTTTGTATGAAAAAACCATGAAAAACCTTTTGTTTATCAAGATATCTTGACCAAACTCGACATTTATTAGTTTTACTATGCTCCTCATATATATGCAAAATTCTATTAAGATCGGACCACTATATCATATAGCCGCCATAGGAACGTTCGGTCGAAAATTAGGTTTTTGTATGAAAAAACATTTTGTTTGTCAAGATATCTTGACCAAACTCGGCATTTATTAGTTTTACTAAGCTCCTCATATATATGCAAAATCCTATTAAGATCGGACCACTATATCATATAGCTGCCATAGGAACGATCGGTCGAAAATTAAGTTTTTGTATGAAAAAACCTTTTGTTTGTCAAGATATCTTGACCAAACTCGGCATTTATTAGTTTTACTAAGCTCCTCATATATATGCAAAATCCTATTAAGATCGGACCACTATATCATATAGCTGCCATAGGAACGATCGGTCGAAAATTAAGTTTTTGTATGAAAAAACCTTTTGTTTGTCAAGATATCTTGACCAAACTCGGCATTTATTAGTTTTACTAAGCTCCTCATATATATGCAAAATCCTATTAAGATCGGACCACTATATCATATAGCTGCCATAGGAACGATCGGTCGAAAATTAAGTTTTTGTATGAAAAAACCTTTTGTTTATCAAGATATCTTGACCAAACTCGACATTTATTAGTTTTACTATGCTCCTCATATATATGCAAAATTCTATTAAAATCGGACCACTATGTCATATAGCCGCCATAGGAACGATCGGTCGAAAATTAAGTTTTTGTATGAAAAAACATTTTGATTTTCAAGATATCTTAACCAAACTCGGCATTTATTAGTTTTTCTATGCTCCTCATATATATGCAAAATCCTATTAAGATCGGACCACAATATCATATTATTAAGTTTATGTATGGAGAATTTTTTGTTTTTCATGATTTTGCGATTAATCACGGCATTTAAAGATTTCACTATGCTTCCTTCATTTTTGCTAAATCTTATTTACATCGGTTTTTGATTAAAAGCCTTTTTTTTTGTTTATCAATATACCTTGACCAAACTCGGCCTTAACCATTTTCTCGGCATTAAAAGGTTGGGTCTGCAAGGGTATTAGATCTTCGGCATGCCGAAGATAGCCCTTCTTTCTCGTTGTTTATCAATATACCTTGACCAAACTCGGCCTTAACCATTTTCTCGGCATTAAAAGGTTGGGTCTGCAAGGGTATTAGATCTTAGGCATGCCGAAGATAGCCCTTCTTTCTCGTTTTTTTATTATTATTATTATTTCTCATATTTATAATCGTACTTAATAACGACACAGAAAATAAAATCATAAAAAATATTCATGGATTATCCAATATATATCTAAGTATGGCCATACTAAATATGATTATGAAATAAAAATTTTTAGTCTATCCTTATGAACTGTTTGTTTTTTATTTTTATTATTCATTATTATGACGTTATTTCTATCTCCTATTTCCGTTACTTTATACGGACCAGTATATTTATAATCTAACTTATGATCTGTTTCATTTCTTAGTAAGACTTTATCACCTATTGATATATCTATGTTGTTTGTTTTGTGGTCATATAGTATCTTATTCTGTTTCTTATGTTCTTCTATCATTATTCTAGCTCTTTTGTATACTACTTCCAATCTATATTTACTTTCTTTAGCATAATCATCTATATTATATATGCGTTCTATATTATCTATACTATTAAATTGTTTTGGTAAATTATTTGTTTTACGGACAATAATTATGGACAATAATTATGTGCCATTGAGGGGGTCGTGTTGAAACAAAAAACGAAATATTGAAGCCATACGTCCCAATCAGTTTTATCAACCGATATATATGAGCGTATGTATTCATTGAAAGTTCTATGACTTCTTTCTATTGTTCCAACTGTCTGGTGGTGGTGTGCCGTAGATGTTATATTTTTAATTTTTAGGTATTTGCACAAATCATCTATAATTGAATTCTTATATTTTGTTCCCATGTCCGTAATGAACGTCTTCATTGGACCGTACTTCAGAATAAATGATTCCAAAATTGCTTTAGCGACTGTGTTTGCGTTCTTATTTGGAACTGGTATGGCAACTAAATATTGCCATTTTCTGATTTTGGTAGCGGACCAATAGTGTCCACTATCACTCTGTCGAAAACTTTTATAGGCGTATCAGTTATTATTAGTGGGGTCTTATTATGCTTAGTTATGTTAGCTTTTTGGCATTTCTGACATTTTCGTATGTAATCAGTAATATGTCGAGTCATACCTTTCCAAAAATAATGTCTTTTGACCTTGGCCAAGGTTTTTGCAATGCCTGTATGACCTCCTTGCATTGGATCGTCATGGAATATAGACAGTATAGCTTCTTTCTCATCTTGTTTTTCTACAAGGGTCACCGGGTTGAGTAGCGCTACTCTTAATGTATTCAATATTTTATTGCCCATTTGTTTGAAATTATCTATTGAAACATGTTCAAAGATATTTTCCCACGGTGCCATTTTGAGTTGGCTGATTTTGTTTATACCGGCTTGCTTTTCAAGCCTTTGGAAAAATTGACCTAAGTCTAGAATTCCATTGGTATATAAATCGCTAACATCATATCTTGCAGTAATTTTTCTACCATGCTTAAATAATCATAGCATATCTTTTACATGCAAGGTCACTACCTTACGTACTTCGTCATTGTTTATGACTTCATATACTTTGGGCTTAGAAGCTTTCTCTATAGATTGCGTAGGCAATACTATTTCTTTGCTTTCCGCGCGGAATTGCTTTCTATTTTTATATCTAGTAGTGACTTTCTTTATATTTCCAGTAATATTTTTTAGTTCTTTAATGGTTATTCTTGATAACGCATCAGCTACATGATTGTCTTTTCCCTTTAAATATTCGACTGTGAAGTCATACTCTTCTAATTCTAGCCTCATACGTGTCAGTTTAGAGCTTGGATTGATTGTAAAGTGTTTTCCATAAATATATGGTCGAAAATGTAATGTTGCCCAGTGTATTGCAGCTAACTCCTGCTCAGTAGTACACTTATTACTTTCTCCCTTAGTGAAAACTCTTGATGCATATGCAATGGGAAGTTGGAGTCCGTTATGATTTTGAGTTAAAACCGCTCCACATGCTTGCTTAATTGCATCAGTAATTATACAAAATTCTTTGCTGAAATCGGGATATTGTAGCAAAGTAGGTTCCATTAGTTTTGTTTTTAAATATTGGAATGCGTTTTGGCATTCATCTGTCCATTCAAAAGGAACATTCTTTTTACATAATCTTGTTATGTGCCGTGAATATTCGGCGAAATTTTTTATGAAACGTCTATAATAATTGCAAAATGCTATGAAACGTCTAGCGCTGTCCGCATTGTGCGGCGCTGGGTAATTCATAATGACGTCATATTTCTTGACGTCTGGGAGTATTCCTTTATCTGTGCATTTATGACCGAGAAAAGTCACCTCATGCATAAAAAATGAACATATTTCTGGATGTAACTTAAGATTGTATTCCCTACATTTCTCGAAAACATCTGTTAAGTTATTAAGCATGTGTTTTTCGGAACAACCTATAACTATTAAGTCATCCATTAAAGGAATGCTTGTGAAGGTTCTAATCCAGAGAATGCTATGGTCATCATTCTCTGAAATGAATTAGGCGCTATTTTTAGTCCGAAAGGTAATCGCGTGAAGCGATACGAGCCATTGCTCGTTGAAAATGACGTTATATCTCTTGAACTTTTTTCGAGTTCAATTTGGTGAAATCCTGACATTAAGTCAAGACATGAAAAATATTTTGCTCGTCCAAGTTGATCCAAAATATCATCAATTCTTGGGAGTGGAAATTTGTCGGACAGTAATTTTTTATTAATTTGACGATAGTCAATCACTAATCGCCATTTCTTTTGCTTTGAACCTGGAGATGGTTTTTTAGGGACAAGTAATAATGGGCTATTATATTCAGATACAGATGGTTCAACAATCCCGTCGGTGATCAATTTTCCGACTTGTTTCTGTATTTCGTTCACCTGACTGTGTGGGCTTCTGTAGTTTTTTGTATACACTGGTTCATCATCTTTTAATCTCAGCTTTTGTTTATAAAAGTTATTTGTGCTTATTGGTTCTGTTTCTTATCCGAATATATCATTATATTTGGTGCATAAGCTTGAAAGCTGTGACTTGAATTGTGGTGGAAAGTTTTTTGAAAGTTGAGATAATACAGACTTTTCCTTATCTTCTGGATTAGTTTAGACTACTTCGTAGTTCGAAAATGATTCATACGTTAAGTTGTTTGCACTGACTACTTGATCTTTATTTGTTGTATTAAGTAATCTTTTGAAAGCGTTTTCAGTTGTTGCTATGGTATTTGCTATGTAAATACCATGTTTAATTTCTTGATTTGGAATCAATACACTGTCCTCTTTTGAATTTAGTTGAATTTTTCTAATAACTTGGGATCTTGCTGGAAGAAGTATTGAGTTGTTGCCAGAACTGTATGTTATCGGAACATAAATTGGAAATTTTAAGTTATTAGGTCTAATTATAAGCCAATCTTCAGATTGCTTGAAGTCTAATTGACAGTTATATTTTTTAATAAAATCGATTCCTATTATGCCATCACAAGGAATAGCGAATTGTAAATCCACGATATGAAAATCATGTGGGATTATATGCTTAGTGGTCTGTATCTCAATAGAGGTTAATCCTTTGGACTTGATAACCTCTTCACTTATTCCTTTTATATAATGTAATTATCTTGTATGTCTTGAAAGATATCAGAATTTTCTTTAACTATTGAAATGTGTTGACCTGTGTCTACTAAAAAGACAAGTTCTTTTCCTGTAGCCACATGATTGAATGGTACGAATATGTTCTGACTGTGAACCCTTGCATCTTCTACTGTTGAGCATTTAAAGGGTTTTGTGAGTTTTCCGATGCATTGTTGACTACTCGGACACTATTTGAGGTATTGCTGTTGTGGCACCTATTCGAATTGCCACGGCCTCTTGAGTTTCCTCTATATTGACCTCGTCCATTGTTATAATAGTTTTGACTACGAAAGTTACCTCTATAATTTCCTCGTCCGCGGTTTCCGCCGCGCTGTGAATAATTTTTGTAATATAGGACAGTGTTCGGCTGTCCAGTTGCTTCTGTGCAACTATTTACAAATTTGGATATGGCATCATTCATTGTATTGAAGGTACCAGCTTGCATGATAAGTTTCACCTTATCAACCGTGCAATTCTTAATCATTGCTTTGACTGCATGCTGAGCGGAATAACTTCTGGCTAACTCTCGGGTTAAACCGGCTGTTATATACGCACCTTCTAAAGCTTTTGTCATCTGCTCAATCTCTAATGTATATTGGTTTGCAGGTTTGTTGCGTTGCTGTAGGTTCATCAGTTTTGCTGACAATACTTCTACAGTTTCGCCTTTGACATTGCTTTTCAATCTGGTAATGACTTCAGTTACTGTTGTTTCATTTCCGATTATATTTCTGGCAACACCTTTTAGCTTGGTTTTTATACCCTTGCAGAGGGTATTATAATTTTGTCGTGAAATGTGTAACGCATAGAAGGAGACATCTCCGACCCCATAAAGTATATATATTCTTGATCAGCATCAACAGCCGAGTCGATATAGCCATGTCCGTCTGTCCGTCTGTCTGTTTCTATGCGAACTAGTCCCTCAGTTTTAAAGCTATCTTAATGAAACTTTGCAGAAGTCCCTATTTCTGTTGCACGCAGCACATATATCAAAACCAGCTGGATCGGACCAATATATCATATAGCTGCCATAGGAACGATCGGTCGAAAATTAAGTTTTTGTATGAAAAAACCTTTTGTTTATCAAGATATCTTGACCAAACTCGACATTTATTAGTTTTACTATGCTCCTCATATATATGCAAAATTCTATTAAGATCGGACCACTATATCATATAGCCGCCATAGGAACGTTCGGTCGAAAATTAGGTTTTTGTATGAAAAAACATTTTGTTTGTCAAGATATCTTGACCAAACTCGGCATTTATTAGTTTTACTAAGCTCCTCATATATATGCAAAATCCTATTAAGATCGGACCACTATATCATATAGCTGCCATAGGAACGATCGGTCGAAAATTAAGTTTTTGTATGAAAAAACCTTTTGTTTATCAAGATATCTTGACCAAACTCGACATTTATTAGTTTTACTATGCTCCTCATATATATGCAAAATTCTATTAAGATCGGACCACTATATTATATAGCCGCCATAGGAACGATCGGTCGAAAATTAAGTTTTTGTATGAAAAAACATTTTGTTTGTCAAGATATCTTGACCAAACTCGGCATTTATTAGTTTTACTAAGCTCCTCATATATATGCAAAATCCTATTTAGATCGGACCACTATATCATATAGCTGCCATAGGAACGATCGATCGAAAATTAAGTTTTTGTATGAAAAAACCTTTTGTTTATCAAGATATCTTGACCAAACTCGACATTTATTAGTTTTACTATGCTCCTCATATATATGCAACATCCTATTAAGATCGGACCACTATATCATATAGCCGCCATAGGAACGATCGGTCGAAAATTAAGTTTTTGTATGAAAAAACATTTTGATTGTCAAGATATCTTGACCAAACTCGGCATTTATTAGTTTTACTAAGCTCCTCATATATATGCAAAATCCTATTAAGATCGGACCACTATATCATATAGCTGCCATAGGAACGATCGGTCGAAAATTAAGTTTTTGTATGAAAAAACATTTTGTTTGTCAAGATATCTTGACCAAACTCGGCATTTATTAGTTTTACTAAGCTCCTCATATATATGCAAAATCCTATTAAGATCGGACCACTATATCATATAGCTGCCATAGGAACGATCGGTCGAAAATTAAGTTTTTGTATGAAAAAACCTTTTGTTTATCAAGATATCTTGACCAAACTCGACATTTATTAGTTTTACTATGCTCCTCATATATATGCAAAATTCTATTAAGATCGGACCACTATGTCATATAGCCGCCATAGGAACGATCGGTCGAAAATTAAGTTTTTGTATGAAAAAACATTTTGTTTGTCAAGCTATCTTGACCAAACTCGGCATTTATTAGTTTTACTAAGCTCCTCATATATATGCAAAATCCTATTAAGATCGGACCACTATATCATATAGCTGCCATAGGAACGATCGGTCGAAAATTAAGTTTTTGTATGAAAAAACATTTTGTTTGTCAAGATATCTTGACCAAACTCGGCATTTATTAGTTTTACTAAGCTCCTCATATATATGCAAAATCCTATTAAGATCGGACCACTATATCATATAGCTGCCATAGGAACGATCGATCGAAAATTAAGTTTTTGTATGAAAAAACATTTTGTTTTTCAAGATATCTTAACCAAACTCGGCATTTATTAGTTTTACTATGCTCCTCATATATATGCAAAATTCTATTAAGATCGGACCACTATATCATATAGCTGCCATAGGAACGATCGGTCGAAAATTAAGTTTTTGTATGAAAAAACATTTTGTTTGTCAAGATATCTTGACCAAACTCGGCATTTATTAGTTTTACTAAGCTCCTCATATATATGCAAAATCCTATTAAGATCGGACCACTATATCATATAGCTGCCATAGGAACGATCGATCGAAAATTAAGTTTTTGTATGAAAAAACATTTTGTTTTTCAAGATATCTTAACCAAACTCGGCATTTATTAGTTTTACTATGCTCCTCATATATATGCAAAATCCTATTAAGATCGGACCACTATATCATATTATTAAGTTTTTGTATGGAGAATTTTTTGTTTTTCATGATTTTGCGATTAAACACGGCATTTAAAGATTTCACTATGCTTCCTTCATTTTTGCTAAATCTTATTTACATCGGTTTTTGATTAAAAGCCTTTTTTTTTGTTTATCAATATACCTTGACCAAACTCGGCCTTAACCATTTTCTCGGCATTAAAAGGTTGGGTCTGCAAGGGTATTAGATCTTCGGCATGCCGAAGATAGCCCTTCTTTCTCGTTATTATTGAAACTGCTAATTGTTCGTGTTCGCCTTTTATTGATTCTATTATGTGCAATGCATCAATAAAACTTGTTAAGTTTTCAGCATTACCATCGAAAACTGGTATAAGCTTGGATGCAGTGTTAATGAAATCAATATTGGATTGTGCCATTGTGATATTATTACTGAATTTATTCTCTATTATGCTTGAACTAGTATCAGAATCTGTATTATCATCCAGATCTGACATTAAAGCTGCTGGAATAGTAAGGTTATTTAAATCTTGCTCTTCCATTTTGGGGTTTGTCTCTAACTCTTCTGACTCTAACTCTAACTCTAACTCTATTGGTTCAATGTCAGCCGGTTCCGTTGATTCCGGTTAATCATCAGTTGCAACTGTTAGAGAAGTATTAAGTATAGTCGGGAATGATATATCTATATCGAATTTTGCTTAATTGATATTAAATTCGCTCGAAGTCTGATCAAAAATTTGGATACTCTGATGATCTTTATTTAATTTTCCTCTTTGGCCATGTATTAATATACGTGCTTCATTAAAGCACTTTACTAATATTTCTGCATGTTTCTTAACAGTATTCTTCTGAATTGGCCTATTTTGGTTAAGTGATTTATATGATTTACCAAAGATAATTTTTATTTTATTTAGTTCTTGATATAATTCATTCCATTCCATTATAAGATTCTCTAATTGTCTTTAGTTTAGCCATATTTTTATTTGTATTTGTTTTTATTAATTTTATTTCATTTTCTCAATGTTACAAATTAAATTACGGAATTATTGTCAAAATTATAATTTTTTTTTAATCAATATTTGCGCTTTTTTTTTTTTTTTAATTTAAATCTTGTCCAGATGATTTGCCTGGCTCATATACCTCTTTTTTAAGCATTTGTTATGCAACTTGTATAATTTATAAAAACAATTAGCGCACATTATAACAACAATTATTATCAATAGTATATTTACTAATTGTAAATCCATGTTACTTGACTCTACTTTATTAATGACATTAGCAGTGGAATCCACTGTCTTTAAGTCTACTAGTCCCATTTTGGGTTTATATATAATTAAATTATAATTATAATTATTAGGTAAATCTTCATCAAATTTGCTTATTGAATTATTTTGCATTTATTTTTACAGTTTTCCTACCTATTGTTTCGCATACTTCTAATTGAGCGGAGAAGGTTCCGCACAATTTTAAAATTTTTGTGTAATATATATTTTTTTAATTGTAATCATTTTAATTGCTGCTCCGGATCCTCGGATGTAATAATGCCTCGGATATCCTCCGCGTCAGCTGGTCGTCGCCGGTTTGGCTATGCTGACGCTCCTTCGAAGGCGAAAGTGGCGGATTGCCCCTCGCGCTGTAGCTTTCTCTGCTGCTGATGTCCGTGGCCTATGAGCTCAGGCGGGGCCGGTGCCGGTCTTCGTACTGTTCGTTAGTCTCATGCACGTAGATTTGCATGCTGCAGCGTATAATGGTCCAGGGCAGTCGTTTGGGCAGACGTCTGGCTATTCGGCAAAGGCTTTGGGGATTGCGGTTTTTTAATTAGTGTTTCATTTATAATTTTTATATTTGTTGAGTGAGTTGCGGCATTCGGCTTTCTTAGCCGGAGGCTTTCTTTCAGAAAATCAAGTTCATCTTTTAGCTTTTGTGCCGTTGCCCATGTGTGCGGCGTTTTTATACCCTTGCAGAGGGTATTATAATTTTGTCGTGAAATGTGTAACGCATAGAAGGAGACATCTCCGACCCCATAAAGTATATATATTCTTGATCAGCATCAACAGCCGAGTCGATATAGCCATGTCCGTCTGTCCGTCTGTCCGTCTGTCTGTTTCTATGCGAACTAGTCCCTCAGTTTTAAAGCTATCTTAATGAAACTTTGCAGAAGTCCCTATTTCTGTTGCACGCAGCACATATATATCAAAACCAGCTGGATCGGACCACAATATCATATAGCTGCCATAGGAACGATCGGTCGAAAATTAAGTTTTTGTATGAAAAAACCTTTTGTTTATCAAGATATCTTGACCAAACTCGACATTTATTAGTTTTACTATGCTCCTCATATATATGCAAAATTCTATTAAGATCGGACCACTATATCATATAGCCGCCATAGGAACGATCGGTCGAAAATTAAGTTTTTGTATGAAAAAACATTTTGTTTGTCAAGATATCTTGACCAAACTCGGCATTTATTAGTTTTACTAAGCTCCTCATATATATGCAAAATCCTATTAAGATCGGACCACTATATCATATAGCTGCCATAGGAACGATCGGTCGAAAATTAAGTTTTTGTATGAAAAAACATTTTGTTTGTCAAGATATCTTGACCAAACTCGGCATTTATTAGTTTTACTAAGCTCCTCATATATATGCAAATTTCTATTAAGATCGGACCACTATATCATATAGCTGCCATAGGAAAGATCGGTCGAAAATTAAGTTTTTGTATGAAAAAACCTTTTGCTTATCAAGATATCTTGACCAAACTCGACATTTATTAGTTTTACTATGCTCCTCATATATATGCAAAATTCTATTAAGATCGGACCACTATGTCATATAGCCGCCATAGGAACGATCGGTCGAAAATTAAGTTTTTGTATGAAAAAACATTTTATTTGTCAAGATATCTTGGCCAAACTCGGCATTTATTAGTTTTACTAAGCTCCTCATATATATGCAAAATCCTATTAAGATCGGACCACTATATCATATAGCTGCCATAGGAACGATCGATCGAAAATTAAGTTTTTGTATAAAAAAACATTTTGTTTTTCAAGATATCTTAACCAAACTCGGCATTTATTAGTTTTACTATGCTCCTCATATATATGCAAAATCCTATTAAGATCGGACCACTATATCATATTATTAAGTTTTTGTATGGAGAATTTTTTGTTTTTCATGATTTTGCGATTAAACACGGCATTTAAAGATTTCACTATGCTTCCTTCATTTTTGCTAAATCTTATTTACATCGGTTTTTGATTAAAAGCCTTTTTTATACCCTTGCAGAGGGTATTATAATTTTGTCGTGAACTGTGTAACGCATAGAAGGAGACATCTCCGACCCCATAAAGTATATATATTCTTGATCAGCATCAACAGCCGAGTCGATATAGCCATGTCCGTCTGTCCGTCTGTCTGTTTCTACGCGAACTAGTCCCTCAGTTTTAAAGCTATCTTAATGAAACTTTGCAGAAGTCCCTATTTCTGTTGCACGCAGCACATATATCAAAACCAGCTGGATCGGACCACTATATCATATAGCTGCCATAGGAACGATCGGTCGAAAATTAAGTTTTTGTATGAAAAAACCTTTTGTTTATCAAGATATCTTGACCAAACTCGACATTTATTAGTTTTACTATGCTCCTCATATATATGCAAAATTCTATTAAGATCGGACCACTATATCATATAGCTGCCATAGGAACGATCGGTCGAAAATAAAGTTTTTGTATGAAAAAACCTTTTGTTTATCAAGATATCTTGACCAAACTCGACATTTATTAGTTTTACTATGCTCCTCATATATATGCAAAATTCTATTAAGATCGGACCACTATATCATATAGCCGCCATAGGAACGATCGGTCGAAAATTAAGTTTTTGTATGAAAAAACATTTTGTTTGTCAAGATATCTTGACCAAACTCGGCATTTATTAGTTTTACTATGCTCCTCATATATATGCAAAATTCTATTAAGATCGGACCACTAAAAATTAGGTTTTTGTATGAAAAAACATTTTGTTTGTCAAGATATCTTGACCAAACTCGGCATTTATTAGTTTTACTAAGCTCCTCATATATATGCAAAATCCTATTAAGATCGGACCACTATATCATATATAGAACGATCGGTCGAAAATTAAGTTTTGTATGAAAAACCTTTTGTTTATCAAGATATCTTGACCAAACTCGGCATTTATTAGTTTTACTATGCTCCTCATATATATGCAAAATTCTATTAAGATCGGACCACTATATCATATAGCCGCCATAGGAACGATCGGTCAAAAATTAAGTTTTTGTATGAAAAAACATTTTGTTTGTCAAGATATCTTGACCAAACTCGGCATTTATTAGTTTTACTAAGCTCCTCATATATATGCAAAATCCTATTAAGATCGGACCACTATATCATATAGCTGCCATAGGAACGATCGGTCGAAAATTAAGTTTTTGTATGAAAAAACATTTTGTTTGTCAAGATATCTTGACCAAACTCGGCATTTATTAGTTTTACTAAGCTCCTCATATATATGCAAAATCCTATTAAGATCGGACCACTATATCATATAGCTGCCATAGGAACGACCGGTCGAAAATTAAGTTTTTGTATGAAAAAACCTTTTGTTTATCAAGATATCTTGACCAAACTCGGCATTTATTAGTTTTACTATGCTCCTCATATATATGCAAAATTCTATTAAGATCGGGCCACTATGTCATATAGCCGCCATAGGAACGATCGGTCGAAAATTAAGTTTTTGTATGAAAAAACATTTTGTTTGTCAAGATATCTTGACCAAACTCGGCATTTATTAGTTTTACTAAGCTCCTCATATATATGCAAAATCCTATTAAGATCGGACCACTATATCATATAGCTGCCATAGGAACGATCGATCGAAAATTAAGTTTTTGTATGAAAAAACATTTTGTTTTTCAAGATATCTTAACCAAACTCGGCATTTATTAGTTTTACTATGCTCCTCATATATATGCAAAATCCTATTAAGATCGGACCACTATATCATATTATTAAGTTTTTGTATGGAGAATTTTTTGTTTTTCATGATTTTGCGATTAAACACGGCATTTAAAGATTTCACTATGCTTCCTTCATTTTTGCTAAATCTTATTTACATCGGTTTTTGATTAAAAGCCTTTTTTTTTGTTTATCAATATACCTTGACCAAACTCGGCCTTAACCATTTTCTCGGCATTAAAAGGTTGGGTCTGCAAGGGTATTAGATCTTCGGCATGCCGAAGATAGCCCTTCTTTCTCGTTTTTGTTTATCAATATACCTTGACCAAACTCGGCCTTAACCATTTTCTCGGCATTAAAAGGTTGGGTCTGCAAGGGTATTAGATCTTCGGCATGCCGAAGATAGCCCTTCTTTCTCGTTGTATATAAAAGCCACTTAATGTGTGCTATTCTTTTAGTGATCTTGTTCTTTTGGCCTCCGCGCTTGCCCATTACACGCACTCTACTCTCTCAGACTTTTTCCGTTTCCAACCCGGTGCCGTGCCGTGCCCGTTGATTTCCTCCTTGTTGTTCTTCGCCTGGGTTTCCTCCTTGAAGTTTTTGCAGCTTAGTTCAGGTTACCACTGCACGGTCATAATAACCATCGCATCAAATAATAACCACCTCACTAGGTCTTGCTCGGTTGAGCGTCTTTTCTTTATTCCCTTCATAGTACTCTAAGCTTAAGGCTGCCTGCTGTCGACTCAGCGGCAGAGCAGCCGTTATATATATATATTCTTTATGTATAGTGATAATTTGTATAGCGGGCAGAGAGTGTTATGCATGCACCCATCAGGACAGAATTGAATCCGTTCAGAAACAATTCTTGTTGTTTGCCCTTAGGGGTTTAAATTGGGATCCTCGTGTGCGGTTACCGTCATACTCCATTAGACTTCTGATGATTAACCTTCCTTTTTTAATTAATCGTAGAATTACTGGTGAAATCGACTCTTCTCTAACCAATTAAATTTCTCTATCCCTATGAGCGTATGTATTCATTGAAAGTTCTATGACTTCTTTCTATTGTTCCAACTGTCTGGTGGTGGTGTGCCGTAGATGTTATATTTTTAATTTTTAGGTATTTGCACAAATCATCTATAATTAAATTATAGATCTATAATTGAATTATAGAATCAAAAATTGCTTTAGCGACTGTGTTTGCGCTCTTATTTGGAACTGGTATGGCAACTAAATATTGCCATTTTCTGATTTTGTTAGCGGACCAATAGTGTCCACTATCACTCTGTCGAAAACTTTTATAGGCGTATCAGTTATTATTAGTGGGGTCTTATTATGCTTAGTTATGTTAGCTTTTTGGCATTTCTGATATTTTCGTATGTAATCAGTAATATGTCGAGTCATACCTTTCCAAAAATAATGTCTTTTGACCTTGGCCAAGGTTTTTGCAATGCCTGTATGACCTCCTTGCATTGGATCGTCATGGAATATAGACAGTATAGCTTCTTTCTCATCTTGTTTTTCTACAAGGGTCACCGGGTTGAGTAGCGCTACTCTTAATGTATTCAATATTTTATTGCCCATTTGTTTGAAATTATCTATTGAAACATGTTCAAAGATATTTTCCCACGGTGCCATTTTGAGTTGGCTGATTTTGTTTATACCGGCTTGCTTTTCAAGCCTTTGGAAATATTGACCTAAGTCTAGAATTCCATTGGTATATAAATCGCTAACATCATATCTTGCAGTAATTTTTCTACCATGCTTAAATAAACATAGCATATCTTTTACATGCAAGGTCACTACCTTACGTACTTCGTCATTGTTTATGACTTCATATACTTTGGGCTTAGAAGCTT
This sequence comes from Drosophila littoralis, assembly GCA_018903485.1. Taxonomy (NCBI): domain Eukaryota; kingdom Metazoa; phylum Arthropoda; class Insecta; order Diptera; family Drosophilidae; genus Drosophila; species Drosophila littoralis. The sequence goes on from JAEIGF010000611.1 coordinate 134,825, forward strand.
TCTCTATAGATTGCGTAGGCAATACTATTTCTTTGCTTTCCGCGCGGAATTTCTTTCTATTTTTATATCTAGTAGTGACTTTCTTTATATTTCCAGTAATATTTTGTAGTTCTTTAATGGTTATTCTTGATAACGCATCAGCTACATGATTGTCTTTTCCCTTTAAATATTCGACTGTGAAGTCATACTCTTCTAATTCTAGCCTCATACGTGTCAGTTTAGAGCTTGGATTGATTGTAAAGTGTTTTCCATAAATATATGGTCGAAAATGTAATGTTGCCCTGTGTATTGCAGCTAACTCCTGCTCAGTAGTACACTTATTACTTTCTCCCTTAGTGAAAACTCTTGATGCATATGCAATGGGAAGTTGGAGTCCGTAATGATTTTGAGTTAAAACCGCTCCACATGCTTGCTTAATTTCATCAGTAATTATACAAAATTCTTTGCTGCAATCGGGATATTGTAGCAAAGTAGGTTCCATTAGTTTTGTTTTTAAATATTGGAATGCGTTTTGGCATTCATCTGTCCATTCAAAAGGAACATTCTTTTTACATAATCTTGTAATGTGCCGTGAATATTCGGCGAAATTTTTTATGAAACGTCTATAATAATTGCAAAATGCTATGAAACGTCTAGCGCTGTCCGCATTGTGCGGCGCTGGGTAATTCATAATGACGTCATATTTTTTGACGTCTGGGAGTATTCCTTTATCTGTGCATTTATGACCGAGAAAAGTCACCTCATGCATAAAAAATGAACATTTTTCTGGATGTAACTTTAGATTGTATTCCCTACATTTCTCGAAAACATCTGTTAAGATATTAAGCATGTGTTTTTCGGAACAACCTATAACTATTAAGTCATCCATTAAAGGAATGCTTGTGAAGGTTCTAATCCAGAGAATGCTATGGTCATCATTCTCTGAAATGAATTAGGCGCTATTTTTAGTCCGAAAGGTAATCGCGTGAAGCGATACGAGCCATTGCTCGTTGAAAATGACGTTATATCTCTTGAACTTTTTTCGAGTTCAATTTGGTGAAATCCTGACATTAAGTCAAGACATGAAAAATATTTTGCTCGTCCAAGTTGATCCAAAATATCATCAATTCTTGGGAGTGGAAATTTGTCGGACAGTAATTTTTATTAATTTGACTATAGTCAATCACTAATCGCCATTTCTTTTGCTTTGAACCTGGAGATGGTTTTTTAGGGACAAGTAATAATGGGCTATTATATACAGATACAGATGGTTCAACAATCCCGTCGGTGATCAATTTTCCGACTTGTTTCTGTATTTCGTTCACCTGACTGTGTGGGCTTCTGTAGTTTTTTGTATACACTGGTTCATCATCTTTTAATCTCAGCTTTTGTTTATAAAAATTATTTGTGCTTATTGGTTCTGTTTCTTATCCGAATATATCATTATATTTGGTGCATAAGCTTGAAAGCTGTAACTTGAATTGTGGTGGAAAGTTTTTTGAAAGTTGAGATAATACAGACTTTTCCTTATCTTCTGGATTAGTTTTGACTACTTCGTAGTTCGAAAATGATTCATACGTTAAGTTGTTTGCACTGACTACTTGATCTTTATTTGTTGTATTAAGTAAATTAATTAAGTAAATGAAAGCGTTTTCAGTTGTTGCTATGGTACTTGCTATGTAAATACCATGTTTAATTTCTTGATTTGGAATCAATACACTGTCCTCTTTTGAATTTAGTTGAATTTTTCTAATAACTTGGGATCTTGCTGGAAGAAGTATTGAGTTGTTGCCAGAACTGTATGTTATCGGAACATAAATTGGAAATTTTAAGTTATTAGGTCTAATTATAAGCCAATCTTCAGATTGCTTGAAGTCTAATTGACAGTTATATTTTTTAATAAAATCGATTCCTATTATGCCATCACTAGGAATAGCGAATTGTAAATCCACGATATGAAAATCATGTGGGATTATATGCTTAGTGGTCTGTATCTCAATAGAGGTTAATCCTTTGGACTTGATAACCTCTTCACTTATTCCTTTTATATAATGTAATTATCTTGTATGTCTTGAAAGATATCAGAATTTTCTTTAACTATTGAAATGTGTTGACCTGTGTCTACTAAAAAGACAAGTTCTTTTCCTGTAGCCACATGATTGAATGATACGAATATGTTCTGACTGAGATTAATAGTGTGAACCCTTGCATCTTCTACTGTTGAGCATTTAAAGGGTTTTGTGAGTTTTCCGATGCATTGTTGACTACTCGGACACTATTTGAGGTATTGCTGTTGTGGCAACTATTCGAATTGCCACGGCCTCTTGAGTTTCCTCTATATTGGCCTCGTCCATTGTTATAATAGTTTTGACTACGAAAGTTACCTCTATAATTTCCTCGTCCGCGGTTTCCGCCGCGCTGTGAATAATTTTTGTAATATAGGACAGTGTTCGGCTGTCCAGTTGCTTCTGTGCAACTATTTACAAATTTGGATATGGCATCATTCATTGTATTGAAGGTACCAGCTTGCATGATAAGTTTCACCTTATCAACCGTGCAATTCTTAATCATTGCTTTGACTGCATGCTGAGTGGAATAACTTCTGGCTAACTCTCGGGTTAAACCGTCTGTTATATACGCACCTTCTAAAGCTTTTGTCATCTGCTCAATCTCTAATGTATATTGGTTTGTAGTTTTGTTGCGTTGCTGTAGGTTCATCAGTTTTGCTGACAATACTTCTACAGTTTCGCCTTTGACATTGCTTTTCAATCTGGTAATGACTTCAGTTACTGTTGTTTCATTTCCGATTATATTTCTGGCAACACCTTTTAGCTTGGTTTTTATGTGATCAGCATCAACAGCCGAGTCGATATAGCCATGTCCGTCTGTCCGTCTGTCTGTTTCTATGCGAACTAGTCCCTCAGTTTTAAAGCTATCTTAATGAAACTTTGCAGAAGTCCCTATTTCTGTTGCACGCAGCACATATATCAAAACCAGCTGGATCGGACCACTATGTCATATAGCTGCCATAGGAACGATCGGTCGAAAATTAAGTTTTTGTATGAAAAAACCTTTTGTTTATCAAGATATCTTGACCAAACTCGGCATTTATTAGTTTTACTAAGCTCCTCATATACATGCAAAATCCTATTAAGATCGGACCACTATATCATATAGCTGCCATAGGAACGATCGGTCGAAAATTAAGTTTTTGTATGAAAAAACCTTTTGTTTATCAAGATATCTTGACCAAACTCGACATTTATTAGTTTTACTATGCTCCTCATATATATGCAAAATTCTATTAATATCGGACCACTATGTCATATAGCCGCCATAGGAACGATCGGTCGAAAATTAAGTTTTTGTATGAAAAAACATTTTGTTTGTCAAGATATCTTGACCAAACTCGGCATTTATTAGTTTTACTAAGCTCCTCATATATATGCAAAATCCTATTAAGATCGGACCACTATATCATATAGCTGCCATAGGAACGATCGGTCGAAAATTAAGTTTTTGTATGAAAAACCCTTTTGTTTATCAAGATATCTTGACCAAACTCGACATTTATTAGTTTTACTATGCTCCTCATATATATGCAAAATTCTATTAAGATCGGACCACTACGTCATATAGCCGCCATAGGAACGATCGGTCGAAAATTAAGTTTTTGTATGAAAAAACATTTTGTTTGTCAAGATATCTTGACCAAACTCGACATTTATTAGTTTTACTATGCTCCTCATATATATGCAAAATTCTATTAAGATCGGACCACTATATCATATAGCCGCCATAGGAACGTTCGGTCGAAAATTAGGTTTTTGTATGAAAAAACATTTTGTTTGTCAAGATATCTTGACCAAACTCGGCATTTATTAGTTTTACTAAGCTCCTCATATATATGCAAAATCCTATTAAGATCGGACCACTATATCATATAGCTGCCATAGGAACGATCGGTCGAAAATTAAGTTTTTGTATGAAAAAACCTTTTGTTTATCAAGATATCTTGACCAAACTCGACATTTATTAGTTTTACTATGCTCCTCATATATATGCAAAATTCTATTAAGATCGGACCACTATGTCATATAGCCGCCATAGGAACGATCGGTCGAAAATTAAGTTTTTGTATGAAAAAACATTTTGTTTGTCAAGATATCTTGACCAAACTCGGCATTTATTAGTTTTACTAAGCTCCTCATATATATGCAAAATCCTATTAAGATCGGACCACTATATCATATAGCTGCCATAGGAACGATCGATCGAAAATTAAGTTTTTGTATGAAAAAACCTTTTGTTTATCAAGATATCTTGACCAAACTCGACATTTATTAGTTTTACTATGCTCCTCATATATATGCAAAATTCTATTAAGATCGGACCACTATGTCATATAGCCGCCATAGGAATGATCGGTCGAAAATTAAGTTTTTGTATGAAAAAACATTTTGTTTGTCAAGATATCTTGACCAAACTCGGCATTTATTAGTTTTACTAAGCTCCTCATATATATGCAAAATCCTATTAAGATCGGACCACTATATCATATAGCTGCCATAGGAACGATCGATCGAAAATTAAGTTTTTGTATGAAAAAACATTTTGTTTTTCAAGATATCTTAACCAAACTCGGCATTTATTAGTTTTACTATGCTCCTCATATATATGCAAAATCCTATTAAGATCGGACCACTATATCATATTATTAAGTTTTTGTATGGAGAATTTTTTGTTTTTCATGATTTTGCGATTAAACACGGCATTTAAAGATTTCACTATGCTTCCTTCATTTTTGCTAAATCTTATTTACATCGGTTTTTGATTAAAAGCCTTTTTTTTGTTTATCAATATACCTTGACCAAACTCGGCCTTAACCATTTTCTCGGCATTAAAAGGTTGGGTCTGCAAGGGTATTAGATCTTCGGCATGCCGAAGATAGCCCTTCTTTCTCGTTATTATTGAAACTGCTAATTGTTCGTGTTCGCCTTTTATTGATTCTATTATGTGCAATGCATCAATAAAACTTGTTAAGTTTTCAGCATTACCATCGAAAACTGGTATAAGCTTGGATGCAGTATGAATGAAATCAATATTGGATTGTGCCATTGTGATATTATTACTGAATTTATTCTCTATTATGCTTGAACTAGTATCAGAATCTGTATTATCATCCAGATCTGACATTAAAGCTGCTGGAATAGTAAGGTTATTTAAATCTTGCTCTTCTATTTTGGGGTTTGTCTCTAACTCTTCTGACTCTAACTCTAACTCTTCTAACTCTATTGGTTCAATGTCAGCCGGTTCCTTTGATTCCGGTTAATCATCAGTTGCAACTGTTAGAGAAGTATTAAGTATAGTCGGGACTGATATATCTATATCGAATTTTGCTTAATTGATATTAAATTCGCTCGAAGTCTGATCAAAAATTTGGATACTCTGATGATCTTTATTTAATTTTCCTCTTTGGCCATGTATTAATATACGTGCTTCATTAAAGCACTTTACTAATATTTCTGCATGTTTCTTAACAGTATCCTTCTGAATTGGCCTATTTTGGTTAAGTGATTTATATGATTTACCAAAGACAATTTTTATTTTATTTGGTTCTTGATATAATTCATTCCATTCCATTATAAGATTCTCTAATTGTCTTTAGTTTAGCCATATTTATACCCTTGCAGAGGGTATTATAATTTTGTCGTGAAATGTGTAACGCATAGAAGGAGACATCTCCGACCCCATAAAGTATATATATTCTTGATCAGCATCAACAGCCGAGTCGATATAGCCATGTCCGTCTGTCCGTCTGTCCGTCTGTCTGTCTGTTTCTATGCGAACTAGTCCGTCAGTTTTAAAGCTATCTTAATGAAACTTTGCAGAAGTCCCTATTTCTGTTGCACGCAGCACATATATCAAAACCAGCTGGATCGGACCACTATATCATATAGCTGCCATAGGAACGATCGGTCGAAAATTAAGTTTTTGTATGAAAAAACCTTTTGTTTATCAAGATATCTTGACCAAACTCGGCATTTATTAGTTTTACTAAGCTCCTCACATATATGCAAAATCCTATTAAGATCGGACCACTATATCATATAGCTGCCATAGGAACGATCGGTCGAAAATTAAGTTTTTGTATGAAAAAACATTTTGTTTGTCAAGATATCTTGACCAAACTCGGCATTTATTAGTTTTACTAAGCTCCTCATATATATGCAAAATCCTATTAAGATCGGACCACTATATCATATAGCCGCCATAGGAACGATCGGTCAAAAATTAAGTTTTTGTATGAAAAAACATTTTGTTTGTCAAGATATCTTGACCAAACTCGGCATTTATTAGTTTTACTAAGCTCCTCATATATATGCAAAATCCTATTAAGATCGGACCACTATATCATATAGCTGCCATAGGAACGATCGATCGAAAATTAAGTTTTTGTATGAAAAAACATTTTGTTTTTCAAGATATCTTAACCAAACTCGGCATTTATTACTTTTACTATGCTCCTCATATATATGCCAAATCCTATTAAGATCGGACCACTATATCATATTATTAAGTTTTTGTATGGAGAATTTTTTGTTTTTCATGATTTTGCGATTAAACACGGCATTTAAAGATTTCACTATGCTTCCCTCATTTTTGCTAAATCTTATTTACATCGGTTTTTGATTAAAAGCCTTTTTTTTTGTTTATCAATATACCTTGACCAAACTCGGTCTTAACCATTTTCTCGGCATTAAAAGGTTGGGTCTGCAAGGGTATTAGATCTTCGGCATGCCGAAGAAAGCCCTTCTTTCTCGTTTTATTATTGAAACTGCTAATTGTTCGTGTTCGCCTTTTATTGATTCTATTATGTGCAATGCATCAATAAAACTTGTTAAGTTTTCAGCATTACCATCGAAAACTGGTATAAGCTTGGATGCAGTATTAATGAAATCAATATTGGATTGTGCCATTGTGATATTATTACTGAATTTATTCTCTATTATGCTTGAACTAGTATCAGAATCTGTATTATCATCCAGATCTGACATTAAAGCTGCTGGAATAGTAAGGTTATTTAAATCTTGCTCTTCTATTTTGGGGTTTGTCTCTAACTCTTCTGACTCTAACTCTAACTCTTCTAACTCTATTGGTTTAATGTCAGCCGGTTCCTTTGATTCCGGTTAATCATCAGTTGCAACTGTTAGAGAAGTATTAAGTATAGTCGGGACTGATATATCTATATCGAATTTTGCTTAATTGATATTAAATTCGCTCGAAGTCTGATCAAAAATTGGGATACTCTGATGATCTTTATTTAATTTTCCTCTTTGGCCATGTATTAATATACGTGCTTCATTAAAGCACTTTACTAATATTTCTGCATGTTTCTTAACAGTATCCTTCTGAATTGGCCTATTTTGGTTAAGTGATTTATATGATTTACCAAAGATAATTTTTATTTTATTTGGTTCTTGATATAATTCATTCCATTCCATTATAAGATTCTCTAATTGTCTTTAGTTTAGCCATATTTATACCCTTGCAGAGGGTATTATAATTTTGTCGTGAAATGTGTAACGCATAGAAGGAGACATCTCCGACCCCATAAAGTATATATATTCTTGATCAGCATCAACAGCCGAGTCGATATAGCCATGTCCGTCTGTCCGTCTGTCCGTCTGTCTGTCTGTTTCTATGCGAACTAGTCCGTCAGTTTTAAAGCTATCTTAATGAAACTTTGCAGAAGTCCCTATTTCTGTTGCACGCAGCACATATATCAAAACCAGCTGGATCGGACCACTATATCATATAGCTGCCATAGGAACGATCGGTCGAAAATTAAGTTTTTGTATGAAAAAACCTTTTGTTTATCAAGATATCTTGACCAAACTCGACATTTATTAGTTTTACTAAGCTCCTCACATATATGCAAAATCCTATTAAGATCGGACCACTATATCATATAGCTGCCATAGGAACGATCGGTCGAAAATTAAGTTTTTGTATGAAAAAACATTTTGTTTGTCAAGATATCTTGACCAAACTCGGCATTTATTAGTTTTACTAAGCTCCTCATATATATGCAAAATCCTATTAAGATCGGACCACTATATCATATAGCTGCCATAGGAACGATCGGTCGAAAATTAAGTTTTTGTATGAAAAAACCTTTTGTTTATCAAGATATCTTGACCAAACTCGACATTTATTAGTTTTACTATGCTCCTCATATATATGCAAAATTCTATTAAGATCGGACCACTATGTCATATAGCCGCCATAGGAACGATCGGTCGAAAATTAAGTTTTTGTATGAAAAAACATTTTGTTTGTCAAGATATCTTGACCAAACTCGGCATTTATTAGTTTTACTAAGCTCCTCATATATATGCAAAATCCTATTAAGATCGGACCACTATATCATATAGCTGCCATAGGAACGATCGATCGAAAATTAAGTTTTTGTATGAAAAAACATTTAGTTTTTCAAGATATCTTAACCAAACTCGGCATTAATTAGTTTTACTATGCTCCTCATATATATGCAAAATCCTATTAAGATCGGACCACTATATCATATTATTAAGTTTTTGTATGGAGAATTTTTTGTTTTTCATGATTTTGCGATTAAACACGGCATTTAAAGATTTCACTATGCTTCCTTCATTTTTGCTAAATCTTATTTACATCGGTTTTTGATTAAAAGCCTTTTTTTGTTTATCAATATACCTTGACCAAACTCGGCCTTAACCATTTTCTCGGCATTAAAAGGTTGGGTCTGCAAAAGGTATTAGATCTTCGGCATGCCGAAGATAGCCCTTCTTTCTCGTTTTAATTGTAATCATTTTAATTGCTGCTCCGGATCCTCGGATGTAATAATGCCTCGGATATCCTCCGCGTCAGCTGGTCGTCGCCGGTTTGGCTATGCTGACGCTCCTTCGAAGGCGAAAGTGGCGGATTGCCCCTCGCGCTGTAGCTTTCTCTGCTGCTGATATCCGTGGCCTATGAGCTCAGGCGGGGCCGGTGCCGGTCTTCGTACTGTTCGTTAGTCTCATGCACGTAGATTTGCATGCTGCAGCGTATAATGGTCCAGGGCAGTCGTTTGGGCAGACGTCTATTCGGCAAAGGCTTTGGGGATTGCGTTTTTTAATTAGTGTTTCATTTATAATTTTTATATTTGTTGAGTGAGTTGCGGCATTCGGCTTTCTTAGCCGGAGGCTTTCTTTCAGAAAATCAAGTTCATCTTTTAGCTTTTGTGCCGTTGCCCATGTGGGCGGCGTTTTTGTATATAAAAGCCACTTAATGTGTGCTATTCTTTTAGTGATCTTGTTCTTTTGGCCTCCGCGCTTGCCCATTACACGCACTCTACTCTCTCAGACTTTTTCCGTTTCCAACCCGGTGCCGTGCCGTGCCCGTTGATTTCCTCCTTGTTGTTCTTCGCCTGGGTTTCCTCCTTGAAGTTTTTGCAGCTTAGTTCAGGTTACCACTGCACGGTCATAATAACCATCGCATCAAATAATAACCACCTCACTAGGTCTTGCTCGGTTGAGCGTCTTTTCTTTATTCCCTTCATAGTACTCTAAGCTTAAGGCTGCCTGCTGTCGACTCAGCGGCAGAGCAGCCGTTATATATATATATTCTTTATGTATAGTGACAATTTGTATAGCGGGCAGAGAGTGTTATGCATGCACCCATCAGGACAGAATTGAATCCGTTCAGAAACAATTCTTGTTGTTTGCCCTTAGGGGTTTAAATTGGGATCCTCGTGTGCGGTTACCGTCATACTCCAGTAGACTTCTGATGATTAACCTTCCTTTTTTAATTAATCGTAGAACCATGCTGGGTGTAATATTTATTCATAAATTAATTACTGGTGAAATCGACTCTTCTCTAACCAATTAAATTTCTCTATCCCTATGAGCGTATGTATTCATTGAAAGTTCTATGACTTCTTTCTATTGTTCCAACTGTCTGGTGGTGGTGTGCCGTAGATGTTATATTTTTAATTTTTAGGTATTTGCACAAATCATCTATAATTGAATTCTTATATTTTGTTCCCATGTCCGTAATGAACGTCTTCATTGGACCGTACTTCAGAATAAATGATTCAAAAATTGCTTTAGCGACTGTGTTTGCGTTCTTATTTGGAACTGGTATGGCAACTAAATATTGCCATTTTCTGATTTTGGTAGCGGACCAATAGTGTCCACTATCACTCTGTCGAAAACTTTTATAGGCGTATCAGTTATTATTAGTGGGGTCTTATTATGCTTAGTTATGTTAGCTTTTTGGCATTTCTGACATTTTCGTATGTAATCAGTAATATGTCGAGTCATACCTTTCCAAAAATAATGTCTTTTGACCTTGGCCAAGGTTTTGCAATGCCTGTATGACCTCCTTGCATTGGATCGTCATGGAATATAGACAGTATAGCTTCTTTCTCATCTTGTTTTTCTACAAGGGTCACCGGGTTGAGTAGCGCTACTCTTAATGTATTCAATATTTTATTGCCCATTTGTTTGAAATTATCTATTGAAACATGTTCAAAGATATTTTCCCACGGTGCCATTTTGAGTTGGCTGATTTTGTTTATACCGGCTTGCTTTTCAAGCCTTTGGAAATATTGACCTAAGTCTAGAATTCCATTGGTATATAAATCGCTAACATTATATCTTGCAGTAGTATTTCTACCATGCTTAAATAAACATAGCATATCTTTTACATGCAAGGTCACTACCTTACGTACTTCGTCATTGTTTATGACTTCATATACTTTGGGCTTAGAAGCTTTCTCTATAGATTGCGTAGGCAATACTATTTCTTTGCTTTCCGCGCGGAATTTCTGTCTATTTTTATACCCTTGCAGAGGGTATTATAATTTTGTCGTGAAATGTGTAACGCATAGAAGGAGACATCTCCGACCCCATAAAGTATATATATTCTTGATCAGCATCAACAGCCGAGTCGATATAGCCATGTCCGTCAGTCCGTCTGTCCGTCTGTCTGTTTCTATGCGAACTAGTCCCTCAGTTTTAAAGCTATCTTAATGAAACTTTGCAGAAGTCCCTATTTCTGTTGCACGCAGCACATATATCAAAACCAGCTGGATCGGACCACTATATCATATAGCTGCCATAGGAACGATCGGTCGAAAATTAAGTTTTTGTATGAAAAAACCTTTTGTTTATCAAGATATCTTGACCAAACTCGACATTTATTAGTTTTACTATGCTCCTCATATATATGCAAAATTCTATTAAGATCGGACCACTATGTCATATAGCCGCCATAGGAACGATCGGTCGAAAATTAAGTTTTTGTATGAAAAAACATTTTGTTTGTCAAGATATCTTGACCAAACTCGGCATTTATTAGTTTTACTAAGCTCCTCATATATATGCAAAATCCTATTAAGATCGGACCACTATATCATATAGCTGCCCTAGGAACGATCGATCGAAAATTAAGTTTTTGTATGAAAAAACCTTTTGTTTATCAAGATATCTTGACCAAACTCGACATTTATTAGTTTTACTATGCTCCTCATATATATGCAAAATTCTATTAAGATCGGACCACTATGTCATATAGCCGCCATAGGAACGATCGGTCGAAAATTAAGTTTTGTATGAAAAAACATTTTGTTTGTCAAGATATCTTGACCAAACTCGGCATTTATTAGTTTTACTAAGCTCCTCATATATATGCAAAATCCTATTAAGATCGGACCACTATATCATATAGCTGCCATAGGAACGATCGATCGAAAATTAAGTTTTTGTATGAAAAAACATTTTATTTTTCAAGATATCTTAACCAAACTCGGAATTTATTAGTTTTACTATGCTCCTCATATATATGCAAAATCCTATTAAGATCGGACCACTATATCATATTATTAAGTTTTTGTATGGAGAATTTTTGTTTTTCATGATTTTGCGATTAAACACGGCATTTAAAGATTTCACTATGCTTCCTTCATTTTTGCTAAATCTTATTTACATCGGTTTTTGATTAAAAGCTTTTTTTTTGTTTATCAATATACCTTGACCAAACTCGGCCTTAACCATTTTCTCGGCATTAAAGGTTGGGTCTGCAAGGGTATTAGATCTTCGGCATGCCGAAGATAGCCCTTCTTTCTCGTTATATCTAGTAGTGACTTTCTTTATATTTCCAGTAATATTTTGTAGTTCTTTAATGGTTATTCTTGATAACGCATCAGCTACATGATTGTCTTTTCCCTTTAAATATTCGACTGTGAAGTCATACTCTTCTAATTCTAGCCTCATACGTGTCAGTTTAGAGCTTGGATTTATCATTGAAAATAGATATATTAATGGTCTGTGATTTGTTTTGATTGTAAAGTGTTTTCCATAAATATATGGTCGAAAATGTAATGTTGCCCAGTGTATTGCAGCTAACTCCTGCTCAGTAGTACACTTATTACTTTCTCCCTTAGTGAAAACTCTTGATGCATATGCAATGGGAAGTTTGAGTCCGTTATGATTTTGAGTTAAAACCGCTCCACATGCTTGCTTAATTGCATTAGTAATTATACAAAATTCTTTGCTGAAATCGGGATATTGTAGCAAAGTAGGTTCCATTAGTTTTGTTTTTAAATATTGGAATGCGTTTTGGCATTCATCTGTCCATTCAAAAGGAACATTCTTTTTACATAATCTTGTTATGTGCCGTGAATATTCGGCGAAATTTTTTATGAAACGTCTATAATAATTGCAAAATGCTATGAAACGTCTAGCGCTGTCCGCATTGTGCGGCGCTGGGTAATTCATAATGACGTCATATTTCTTGTCGTCTGGGAGTATTCCTTCATCTGTGCATTTATGACCGAGAAAAGTCACCTCATGCATAAAAAATGAACATTTTTCTGGATGTAACTTTAGATTGTATTCCCTACATTTCTCGAAAACATCTGTTAAGTTATTAAGCATGTGTTTTCGAAACAACCTATTGTTAAAAAGAGCACTCTTTAAATGAAAAAAGACAGCACGTCAGTGCTGGTTAGTATCTTGGTTCAGAATGAATTTATTCAGTTTTTATAATGTTCGCTTAGCCTATGGATATACATATATACTTATGCTGTTATTCGTTAACAGCTACAAAGAGAGGGAGAGTGAGTAGCTCGCATATGCCTGTATTAGTGAGCATATATATTGCTCACGGAATGCGCTCAGACGGAGCGAGGGATATGCAGCATAAGCATAAACGGTCAGCTAGTGAGGCCAGTGAACCGCGCTGCGTAATATGAGACCGAGCCAATACATAATGTGGCTCTGGGCTCGTTTACTATATTATTGTTATTGTATGCAACAAAGTGCTGCATACTTTATATTTAAGTACAGGGTATTCTGTAAGGGCATATACGCACTACACCTCCCCTTTTAGAGAAATAACGTAACATTATGAATGTGTAGTTATTAAATGAACTTAATTATTGAGGTTTTCTTCTTTTTTTTGTAAAAATTTTTTTTTGTATATAATAAGAAATTTAAAATGTTGGAGTATAAAAATACAAAATTATTAAAGGTATAAAAAAATTTATAATTCGTTTATTTGTAAAAAAATTTTTTTTTTTTCATTCGGTTGATCAGGCCGTCATATATTTATACCCTTGCAGAGGGTATTATAATTTTGTCGTGAAATGTGTAACGCATAGAAGGAGACATCTCCGACCCCATAAAGTATATATATTCTTGATCAGCATCAACAGCCGAGTCGATATAGCCATGTCCGTCTGTCCGTCTGTCCGTCTGTCTGTTTCTATGCGAACTAGTCCCTCAGTTTTAAAGCTATCTTAATGAAACTTTGCAGAAGTCCCTATTTCTGTTGCACGCAGCACATATATCAAAACCAGCTGGATCGGACCACTATATCATATAGCTGCCATAGGAACGATCGGTCGAAAATTAAGTTTTTGTATGAAAAAACCTTTTGTTTATCAAGATATCTTGACCAAACTCGACATTTATTAGTTTTACTATGCTCCTCATATATATGCAAAATTCTATTAAGATCGGACCACTATATCATATAGCCGCCATAGGAACGTTCGGTCGAAAATTAAGTTTTTGTATGAAAAAACATTTTGTTTGTCAAGATATCTTGACCAAACTCGGCATTTATTAGTTTTACTAAGCTCCTCATATATATGCAAAATCCTATTAAGATCGGACCACTATATCATATAGCTGCCATAGGAACGATCGGTCGAAAATTAAGTTTTTGTATGAAAAAACCTTTTGTTTATCAAGATATCTTGACCAAACTCGACATTTATTAGTTTTTACTATGCTCCTCATATATGCAAAATCCTATTAAGATCGGACCACTATGTCATATAGCCGCCATAGGAACGATCGGTCGAAAATTAAGTTTTTGTATGAAAAAACATTTTGTTTGTCAAGATATCTTGACCAAACTCGGCATTTATTAGTTTTACTAAGCTCCTCATATATATGCAAAATCCTATTAAGATCGGACCACTATATCATAAAGCTGCCCTAGGAACGATCGATCGAAAATTAAGTTTTTGTATGAAAAAACCTTTTGTTTATCAAGATATCTTGACCAAACTCGACATTTATTAGTTTTACTATGCTCCTCATATATATGCAAAATTCTATTAAGATCGGACCACTATGTCATATAGCCGCCATAGGAACGATCGGTCGAAAATTAAGTTTTTGTATGAAAAAACATTTTGTTTGTCAAGATATCTTGACCAAACTCGGCATTTATTAGTTTTACTAAGCTCCTCATATATATGCAAAATCCTATTAAGATCGGACCACTATATCATATAGCTGCCATAGGAACGATCGATCGAAAATTAAGTTTTGTATGAAAAAACATTTTTTTTTTTCAAGATATCTTAACCAAACTCGGAATTTATTAGTTTTACTATGCTCCTCATATATATGCAAAATCCTATTAAGATCGGACCACTATATCATATTATTAAGTTTTTGTATGGAGAATTTTTGTTTTTCATGATTTTGCGATTAAACACGGCATTTAAAGATTTCACTATGCTTCCTTCATTTTTGCTAAATCTTATTTACATCGGTTTTTGATTAAAAGCTTTTTTTTTGTTTATCAATATACCTTGACCAAACTCGGCCTTAACCATTTTCTCGGCATTAAAAGGTTGGGTCTGCAAGGGTATTAGATCTTCGGCATGCCGAAGATAGCCCTTCTTTCTCGTTATATCTAGTAGTGACTTTCTTTATATTTCCAGTAATATTTTGTAGTTCTTTAATGGTTATTCTTGATAACGCATCAGCTACATGATTGTCTTTTTCCTTTAAATATTCGACTGTGAAGTCATACTCTTCTAATTCTAGCCTCATACGTGTCAGTTTAGAGCTTGGATTGATCATTGAAAATAGATATATTAATGGTCTGTGATTTGTTTTGATTGTAAAGTGTTTTCCATAAATATATGGTCGAAAATGTAATGTTGCCCAGTGTATTGCAGCTAACTCCTGCTCAGTAGTACACTTATTACTTTCTCCCTTAGTGAAAACTCTTGATGCATATGCAATGGGAAGTTTGAGTCCGTTATGATTTTGAGTTAAAACCGCTCCACATGCTTGCTTAATTGCATTAGTAATTATACAAAATTCTTTGCTGAAATCGGGATATTGTAGCAAAGTAGGTTCCATTAGTTTTGTTTTTAAATATTGGAATGCGTTTTGGCATTCATCTGTCCATTCAAAAGGAACATTCTTTTTACATAATCTTGTTATGTGCCGTGAATATTCGGCGAAATTTTTATGAAACGTCTATAATAATTGCAAAATGCTATGAAACGTCTAGCGCTGTCCGCATTGTGCGGCGCTGGGTAATTCATAATGACGTCATATTTCTTGTCGTCTGGGAGTATTCCTTCATCTGTGCATTTATGACCGAGAAAAGTCACCTCATGCATAAAAAATGAACATTTTTCTGGATGTAACTTTAGATTGTATTCCCTACATTTCTCGAAAACATCTGTTAAGTTATTAAGCATGTGTTTTTCGAAACAACCTATTGTAAAAAGAGCACTCTTTAAATGAAAAAGACAGCACGTCAGTGCTGGTTAGTATCTTGGTTCAGAATGAATTTATTCAGTTTTTATAATGTTCGCTTAGCCTATGGATATACATATATACTTATGCTGTTATTCGTTAACAGCTACAAAGAGAGGGAGAGTGAGTAGCTCGCATATGCCTGTATTAGTGAGCATATATATTGCTCACGGAATGCGCTCAGACGGAGCGAGGGATATGCAGCATAAGCATAACGGTCAGCTAGTGAGGCCAGTGAACCGCGCTGCGTAATATGAGACCGAGCCAATACATAATGTGGCTCTGGGCTCGTTTACTATATTATTGTTATTGTATGCAACAAAGTGCTGCATACTTTATATTTAAGTACAGGGTATTCTGTAAGGGCATATACGCACTACACCTCCCCTTTTAGAGAAATAACGTAACATTATGAATGTGTAGTTATTAAATGAACTTAATTATTGAGGTTTTCTTCTTTTTTTTTGTAAAAATTTTTTTTTTGTTTATTAAAGGTATAAAAAATTTATAATTCGTTTATTTGTAAAAAAAAATTTTTTTTTTTTCATTCGGTTGATCAGGCCGTCATATATTTATACCCTTGCAGAGGGTATTATAATTTTGTCGTGAAATGTGTAACGCATAGAAGGAGACATCTCCGACCCCATAAAGTATATATTCTTGATCAGCATCAACAGCCGAGTCGATATAGCCATGTCCGTCTGTCCGTCTGTCCGTCTGTCTGTTTCTATGCGAACTAGTCCCTCAGTTTTAAAGCTATCTTAATGAAACTTTGCAGAAGTCCCTATTTCTGTTGCACGCAGCACATATATCAAAACCAGCTGGATCGGACCACTATATCATATAGCTGCCATAGGAACGATCGGTCGAAAATTAAGTTTTTGTATGAAAAAACCTTTTGTTTATCAAGATATCTTGACCAAACTCGACATTTATTAGTTTTACTATGCTCCTCATATATATGCAAAATTCTATTAAGATCGGACCACTATATCATATAGCCGCCATAGGAACGTTCGGTCGAAAATTAGGTTTTTGTATGAAAAAACCTTTTGTTTATCAAGATATCTTGACCAAACTCGACATTTATTAGTTTTACTAAGCTCCTCATATATATGCAAAATTCTATTAAGATCGGACCACTATATCATATAGCTGCCATAGGAACGATCGGTCGAAAATTAAGTTTTTGTATGAAAAAACCTTTTGTTTATCAAGATATCTTGACCAAACTCGACATTTATTAGTTTTACTATGCTCCTCATATATATGCAAAATTCTATTAAGATCGGACCACTATATCATATAGCCGCCATAGGAACGATCGGTCGAAAATTAAGTTTTTGTATGAAAAAACATTTTGTTTGTCAAGATATCTTGACCAAACTCGGCATTTATTAGTTTTACTAAGCTCCTCATATATATGCAAAATCCTATTAAGATCGGACCACTATATCATATAGCTGCCATAGGAACGATCGGTCGAAAATTAAGTTTTTGTATGAAAAAACATTTATTTAACCATTTCTCGGCATTAAAAGGTTGGGTCTGCAAGGGTATTAGATCTTCGGCATGCCGAAGATAGCCCTTCTTTCTCGTTTTAATTGTAATCATTTTAATTGCTGCTCCGGATCCTCGGATGTAATAATGCCTCGGATATCCTCCGCGTCAGCTGGTCGTCGCCGGTTTGGCTATGCTGACGCTCCTTCGAAGGCGAAAGTGGCGGATTGCCCCTCGCGCTGTAGCTTTCTCTGCTGCTGATGTCCGTGGCCTATGAGCTCAGGCGGGGCACGTAGATTTGCATGCTGCAGCGTATAATGGTCCAGGGCAGTCGTTTGGGCAGACGTCTGGCTATTCGGCAAAGGCTTTGGGGATTGCGGTTTTTTAATTAGTGTTTCATTTATAATTTTTATATTTGTTGAGTGAGTTGCGGCATTCGGCTTTCTTAGCCGGAGGCTTTCTTTCAGAAAATCAAGTTCATCTTTTAGCTTTTGTGCCGTTGCCCATGTGGGCGGCGTTTTTGTATATAAAAGCCACTTAATGTGTGCTATTCTTTTAGTGATCTTGTTCTTTTGGCCTCCGCGCTTGCCCATTACACGCACTCTACTCTCTCAGACTTTTTCCGTTTCCAACCCGGTGCCGTGCCGTGCCCGTTGATTTCCTCCTTGTTGTTCTTCGCCTGGGTTTCCTCCTTGAAGTTTTTGCAGCTTAGTTCAGGTTACCACTGCACGGTCATAATAACCATCGCATCAAATAATAACCACCTCACTAGGTCTTGCTCGGTTGAGCGTCTTTTCTTTATTCCCTTCATAGTACTCTAAGCTTAAGGCTGCCTGCTGTCGACTCAGCGGCAGAGCAGCCGTTATATATATATATTCTTTATGTATAGTGACAATTTGTATAGCGGGCAGAGAGTGATATGCATGCACCCATCAGGACAGAATTGAATCCGTTCAGAAACAATTCTTGTTGTTTGCCCTTAGGGGTTTAAATTGGGATCCTCGTGTGCGGTTACCGTCATACTCCAGTAGACTTCTGATGATTAACCTTCCTTTTTTAATTAATCGTAGAACCATGCTGGGTGGATATTTATTCATAAATTAATTACTGGTGAAATCGACTCTTCTCTAACCAATTAAATTTCTCTATCCCTATGAGCGTATGTATTCATTGAAAGTTCTATGACTTCTTTCTATTGTTCCAACTGTCTGGTGGTGGTTTTAATTTTTAGGTATTTGCACAAATCATCTATAATTGAATTCTTATATTTTGTTCCCATGTCCGTAATGAACGTCTTCATTGGACCGTACTTCAGAATAAATTATTCAAAAATTGCTTTAGCGACTGTGTTTGCGTTCTTATTTGGAACTGGTATGGCAACTAAATATTGCCATTTTCTGATTTTGTTAGCGGACCAATAGTGTCCACTATCACTCTGTCGAAAACTTTTATAGGCGTATCAGTTATTATTAGTGGGGTCTTATTATGCTTAGTTATGTTAGCTTTTTGGCATTCCTGATATTTTCGTATGTAATCAGTAATATGTCGAGTCATACCTTTCCAAAAATAATGTCTTTTGACCTTGACCAAGGTTTTTGCAATGCCTGTATGACCTCCTTGCATTGGATCGTCATGGAATATAGACAGTATAGCTTCTTTCTCATCTTGTTTTTCTACAAGGGTCACCAGGTTGAGTAGCGCTACTCTTAATGTATTCAATATTTTATTGCCCATTTGTTTGAAATTATCTATTGAAACATGTTCAAAGATATTTTCCCACGGTGCCATTTTGAGTTGGCTGATTTTGTTTATACCGGCTTGCTTTTCAAGCCTTTGGAAATATTGACCTAAGTCTAGAATTCCATTGGTATATAAATCGCTAACATCATATCTTGCAGTAATTTTTCTACCATGCTTAAATAAACATAGCATATCTTTTACATGCAAGGTCACTACCTTACGTACTTCGTCATTGTTTATGACTTCATATACTTTGGGCTTAGAAGATTTCTCTATAGATTGCGTAGGCAATACTATTTCTTTGCTTTCCGCGCGGAATTTCTTTCTATTTTTATATCTAGTAGTGACTTTCTTTATATTTCAGTAATATTTTGTAGTTCTTTAATGGTTATTCTTGATAACGCATCAGCTCACATGATTGTCTTTTCCCTTTAAATATTCGACTGTGAAGTCATACTCTTCTAATTTAGCCTCATACGTGTCAGTTTAGAGCTTGGATTGATTGTAAAGTGTTTTCCATAAATATATGGTCGAAAATGTAATGTTGCCCAGTGTATTGCAGCTAACTCCTGCTCAGTAGTACACTTAGTACACTTATTACTCCCTTAGTGAAAACTCTTGATGCATATGCAATGGGAAGTTGGAGTCCGTAATGATTTTGAGTTAAAACCGCTCCACATGCTTGCTTAATTTCATCAGTAATTATACAAAATTCTTTGCTGAAATCGGGATATTGTAGCAAAGTAGGTTCCATTAGTTTTGTTTTTAAATATTGGAATGCGTTTTGGCATTCATCTGTCCATTCAAAAGGAACATTCTTTTTACATAATCTTGTTATGTGCCGTGAATATTCGGCGAAATTTTTTTATGAAACGTCTATAATAATTGCAAAATGCTATGAAACGTCTAGCGCTGTCCGCATTGTGCGGCGCTGGGTAATTCATAATGACGACATATTTCTTGTCGTCTGGGAGTATTCCTTTATCTGTGCATTTATGACCGAGAAAAGTCACCTCATGCATAAAAAATGAACATTTTTCTGGATGTAACTTTAGATTGTATTCCCTACATTTCTCGAAAACATCTGTTAAGTTATTAAGCATGTGTTTTTCGGAACAACCTATTGTAAAAAGAGCACTCTTTAAATGAAAAAGACAGCACGTCAGTGCTGTTTAGTATCTTGGTTCAGAATGAATTTATTCAGTTTTTATAATGTTCGCTTAGCCTATGGATATACATATACTTATGCTGTTATTCGTTAACAGCTACAAAGAGAGGGAGAGTGAGTAGCTCGCATATGCCTGTATTAGTGAGCATATATATTGCTCACGGAATGCGCTCAGACGGAGCGTGGGATATGCAGCATAAGCATAAACGGTCAGCTAGTGAGGCTAGTGAACCGCGCTGCGTAATATGAGACCGAGCCAATACATAATGTGGCTCTGGGCTCGTTTACTATATTATTGTTATTGTATGCAACAAAGTGCTGCATACTTTATATTTAAGTACAGGGTATTCTGTAAGGGCATATACGCACTACACCTCCCTTTTAGAGAAATAACGTAACATTATGAATGTGTAGTTATTAAATGAACTTAATTATTGAGGTTTTTCTTTTTTTGTAAAAATTTTTTTTTTGTATATAATAAGAAATTTAAAATGTTGGAGTATAAAAATACAAAATTATTAATGGTATAAAAAATTTATAATTCGTTTTTTTTTTTTTTCATTCGGTTGATCAGGCCGTCATATACTTATACCCTTGCAGAGGGTATTATAATTTTGTCGTGAAATGTGTAACGCATAGAAGGAGACATCTCCGACCCCATAAAGTATATATATTCTTGATCAGCATCAACAGCCGAGTCGATATAGCCATGTCCGTCTGTCCGTCTGTCTGTTTCTATGCGAACTAGTCCCTCAGTTTTAAAGCTATCTTAATGAAACTTTGCAGAAGTCCCTATTTCATAGCAGCACATATATCAAAACCAGCTGGATCGGACCACTATATCATATAGCTGCCATAGGAACGATCGGTCGAAAATTAAGTTTTTGTATGAAAAAACCTTTTGTTTATCAAGATATCTTGACCAAACTCGACATTTATTAGTTTTACTATGCTCCTCATATATATGCAAAATTCTATTAAGATCGGACCACTATATCATATAGCCGCCATAGGAACGATCGGTCGAAAATTAAGTTTTTGTATGAAAAAACATTTTGTTTGTCAAGATATCTTGACCAAACTCGGCATTTATTAGTTTTACTAAGCTCCTCATATATATGCAAAATCCTATTAAGATCGGACCACTATATCATATAGCTGCCATAGGAACGATCGGTCGAAAATTAAGTTTTTGTATGAAAAAACATTTTGTTTATCAAGATATCTTGACCAAACTCGACATTTATTAGTTTTACTATGCTCTTCATATATGCAAAATTCTATTAAGATCGGACCACTATATCATATAGCCGCCATAGGAACGATCGGTCGAAAATTAAGTTTTTGTATGAAAAAACATTTTGTTTGTCAAGATATCTTGACCAAACTCGGCATTTATTAGTTTTACTAAGCTCCTAATATATATGC
This sequence comes from Drosophila littoralis, assembly GCA_018903485.1. Classification (NCBI taxonomy): domain Eukaryota; kingdom Metazoa; phylum Arthropoda; class Insecta; order Diptera; family Drosophilidae; genus Drosophila; species Drosophila littoralis. Next base: position 156,740 of record JAEIGF010000611.1, read on the forward strand.
AAAATCCTATTAAGATCGGACCACTATATCATATAGCTGCCATAGGAACGATCGGTCGAAAATTAAGTTTTTGTATGAAAAAACATTTTGTTTGTCAAGATATCTTGACCAAACTCGGCATTTATTAGTTTTACTAAGCTCCTCATATATATGCAAAATCCTATTAAGATCGGACCACTATATCATATAGCTGCCATAGGAACGATCGGTCGAAAATTAAGTTTTTGTATGAAAAAACCTTTTGTTTATCAAGATATCTTGACCAAACTCGGCATTTATTAGTTTTACTAAGCTCCTCATATATATGCAAAATCCTATTAAGATCGGACCACTATATCATATAGCTGCCATAGGAACGATCGGTCGAAAATTAAGTTTTTGTATGAAAAAACCTTTTGTTTATCAAGATATCTTGACCAAACTCGACATTTATTAGTTTTACTATGCACCTCATATATATGCAAAATTCTATTAAGATCGGACCACTATGTCATATAGCCGCCATAGGAACGATCGGTCGAAAATTAAGTTTTTGTATGAAAAAACATTTTGTTTGTCAAGATATCTTGACCAAACTCGGCATTTATTAGTTTTACTAAGCTCCTCATATATATGCAAAATCCTATTAAGATCGGACCACTATATCATATAGCTGCCATAGGAACGATCGATCGAAAATTAAGTTTTTGTATGAAAAAACTTTTTGTTTTTCAAGATATCTTAACCAAACTCGGCATTTATTAGTTTTACTATGCTCCTCATATATATGCAAAATCCTATTAAGATCGGACCACTATATCATATTATTAAGTTTTTGTATGGAGAATTTTTTGTTTTTCATGATTTTGCGATTAAACACGGCATTTAAAGATTTCACTATGCTTCCTTCATTTTTGCTAAATCTTATTTACATCGGTTTTTGATTAAAAGCCTTTTTTTTGTTTATCAATATACCTTGACCAAACTCGGCCTTAACCATTTTCTCGGCATTAAAAGGTTGGGTCTGCAAGGGTATTAGATCTTCGGCATGCCGAAGATAGCCCTTCTTTCTCGTTTTTTTCTTATTTTTTTTTTTTTTTGAGTTCGAATTCATAAAGAGAATTTTGGATTATTAAGAATTAAAAATTTTTAATCTATTTTTATGAACTTTTTGTTTTTTATCTTTACTATCTTTAATAAGAATGTTGTCATTTTCTTCTATTTTCTCTACTATATATGGTCCTAAATATACTGGGTCTAATTTGTGCCCTGTTTCGTTTCTTATAAGTACTTTGTCTCCTACTTTTAATTCAAAGTTTTTTGTTTTTTCGTCATATGCTAATTTCCTATAAGCCTTGGCAGTCTGCCAAATACTAGTTCGTATGGACAATACTCATGCGTTGCTGATGGTGTCGTGTTGAAGCAATAAGTGAAATATTGAATCCAGACATTCCAATCAGATTTGTCTGCAGAGATGTATGAACGAATGTATTCATTAAAAGTTCGATGACTTCGTTCGATTGTCCCTAATGTTTGATGATGATATGCAGTAGAGGTGAGATTCTTGATCTTCAAATACTTGCATAAATCAGTTAAAATCTGGTTTTTATACTCTGTTCCCATGTCCGAGATGAACGTCTTCATTGGACCAAACTTGAGTATGAAATTTTCGAATATAGCTTTTGCGACATTATTTGCGCTTTTGCTTTTTATTGGAATGGCTACTAAATATTTTGTAAGGTCACATATTAATGTGACTATGTATTCATTACCATTTTCCGATTTGGGTAGCGGACCAACTGTATCCACTATCACTATATCGAAAGCATTCACAGGTGTTTCTGTGAGAGTCAGAGAAGTTTTTGTGTGCGTCTTTGTTTTAGACATTTGGCATTTTTGACATTTACGTACGTACTCTTTTATATGACGTGTCATATTTTTCCAGTAGTAGTGTCTTTTTATTTTCGCTAACGTTCTTGTTATGCCGCTATGACCTCCTTGAATTGGGTCGTCATGGTATGTAGACAATATTTGTTGTATCTCTTTTTATACCCTTGCAGAGGGTATTATAATTTTGTCGTGAAATGTGTAACGCATAGAAGGAGACATCTCCGACCCCATAAAGTATATATATTCTTGATCAGCATCAACAGCCGAGTCGATATAGCCATGTCCGTCTGTCCGTCTGTCCGTCTGTCTGTTTCTATGCGAACTAGTCCCTCAGTTTTAAAGCTATCTTAATGAAACTTTGCAGAAGTCCCTAATTCTGTTGCACGCAGCACATATGTCAAAACCAGCTGGATCGGACCACTATATCATATAGCTGCCATAGGAACGATCGGTCGAAAATTAAGTTTTTGTATGAAAAAACATTTTGTTTATCAAGATATCTTGACCAAACTCGACATTTATTAGTTTTACTATGCTCCTCATATATATGCAAAATTCTATTAAGATCGGACCACTATATCATATAGCCGCCATAGGAACGATCGGTCGAAAATTAAGTTTTTGTATGAAAAAACATTTTGTTTGTCAAGATATCTTGACCAAACTCGGCATTTATTAGTTTTACTAAGCTCCTCATATATGCAAAATCCTATTAAGATCGGACCACTATATCATATAGCTGCCATAGGAACGATCGGTCGAAAATTAAGTTTTTGTATGAAAAAACCTTTTGTTTATCAAGATATCTTGACCAAACTCGACATTTATTAGTTTTACTATGCTCCTCATATATATGCAAAATTTTATTAAGATCGGACCACTATATCATATAGCCGCCATAGGAACTATCGGTCGAAAATTAAGTTTTTGTATGAAAAAACATTTTGTTTGTCAAGATATCTTGACCAAACCCGGGATTTATTAGTTTTACTAAGCTCCTCATATATATGCAAAATCCTATTAAGATCGGACCACTATATCATATAGCTGCCATAGGAACGATCTATCGAAAATTAAGTTTTTGTATGAAAAAACATTTTGTTTTTCAAGATATCTTAACCAAACTCGGCATTTATTAGTTTTACTATGCTCCTCATATATATGCAAAATCGTATTAAGATCGGACCACTATATCATATTATTAAGTTTTTGTATGGAGAATTTTTTGTTTTTCATGATTTTGCCATTAAACACGGCATTTAAAGATTTCACTATGCTCCCTTCATTTTTGCTAAATCTTATTTACATCGGTTTTTGATAAAAAAGCCTTTTTTTGTTTATCAATATACCTTGACCAAACTCGGCCTTAACCATTTTCTCGGCATTAAAAGGTTGGGTCTGCAAGGGTATTAAATCTTCGGCGTGCCGAAGATAGCCCTTCTTTCTCGTTCATCTTTTATTTGGGTCACCGGCTGGAGTAGCGCTACTCTTAAAGATTTTAATATTTTATTGCCCATATTTTTAAAAGAATCTATTGAAACTGATTCAAAGATCTTTTCGCTCGGTGCCACCTTTGAGTTGGCTGATTTTTAATATACCGGCCTCTTTTTCGACTCTTTGGAGGAACTGACCTAGGTCGAGAACTCCATTAGTATATAAATCGCTAACTTCAATTCTTGCGATAATTTTATTTCCATGTTTAAATAAACATTTAGATGCTGTTATGCGCAAGGTCACTACTTTTCGTACTTCATCATTTGTAATGACTTCATGTACGTTGGGCTTAGATACATTTTTTTGACTTTGCCTTGGCAGAAGTTCATAATTTTCTACTGTACAGTTTTTATTTTGTCTACTTTGTCGCCTGGTAGTGACTTTCAGGACTTTATGTTGCATATCTTTGAGTTCTTTTATATTAATACGCGAAAGCGCGTCTGCTACAAAATTATCTTTCCCCTTTAGGTATTCTACTGTGAAATCGTATTCTTCAAGCTCTAGCCGCATGCGAGTTAATTTAGAACTGGGATTAGTCATAGAAAAAAGATATGTCAATGGTCTGTGATCCGTTTTAATAGTAAAGTGTTTGCCATAAATATATGGTCTAAAATGGGTAATTGCCCAGTGAATTGCCGCTAACTCTTGTTCTGTTGTGCTCTTATTGCTTTCCCCTTTTGTAAATGAACGAGATGCATAAGCTATTGGGAGCTGAATTCCGTCACGGTTCTGAGTTAGAACTGCTCCGCAAGCTTGTTTACTGGCATCTGTTATAATGCAAAATTCTTTGCGAAAATCAGGATATTGTAATAATGTGGGGTGCATAAGCTTTTCTTTAAGGTATTGGAATGCGTTTTGGCATTCACTTGACCATTCAAAAGGAACATTCTTTTTACATAATCTAGTTATGTGCCGTGAATAATCGGCGAAGTTTTTTATAAATCGACGATAATAATTGCAGAATGCTACAAATCGTCTCGCGCTGTCCGCATCATGAGGGACAGGATAATTTTTGATGACGTCAAATTTCTTGACATCTGGCAATACTCCTTTGTCAGTGCATTTGTGACCTAAGAATGTCACTTCATGCATGAAAAATGAACATTTTTCTGGATGCAACTTTAGGTTATATTTCCTACATACATTAAAAACATCAGTTAAGTTTTTAATCGTGTGTTTTTTGGAACATCCTATCACCATTAAGTTCTAAGCCCGAGAATGCTATAGTCATCATTCTCTGAAACGAATTTGGTGCTATTTTAAGACCAAATGGTAATCGCGTGAAGCGATATGAGCCATTGCTCGTTGAAAAAGATGTTATATTTCTTGAATTTTCTTCAAGTTCAATTTGGTGGAAATCTGACATTAAGTCAAGGCATGAAAAGTATTTAGCTCTGCCCAGTTGGTCTAGAATATCATCAATTCTGGGGAGCGGGAATTTATCAGACAGTAGTTTTTTGTTGATTTGGCGATAGTCAATTACTAATCGCCATTTCTTCTCTTCCGAATTTGGTAATGATTTTTTCGGAAATAACAAGAGTGGGCTGTTATACTCGGATACAGACGGTTCTACGATTTTGTCGATTATTAATTTCCCTACTTGTTTTTGAATTTCTTTAACGTGGCTATGCGGGCTTCTGTAGTTTTTTAATATAAATGGGTTCATCATCTTTAAGTCTTAATGTTTGTTTATAGAAATTATTTGTCGCTATTGGTTCGGTTTCCAGTCCGAACACGTCACTATACTTGGTGCATAATTCTGTTAGTTGACTTTTGAATTGTTCTGGAAAATTTTTCTTTAATTTTGAAAGTACTTGTTCGCTTCTATTTTCTGGATTAGTGCTATGAATGTCGTAATCTGTTAAATTTTCATATTGATTTTGTTTACTTTGACCAATTGGTCGAAATTAGTTGTGTTTAGAAGGCGAATGTATACATGTTTGGATGCTGCTATTGTATTTGCAACATAAATTCCATTATGTATTTCTTGATTAGGAACAAATATATAATCATTAGCTGTATTAATGTCTATTTTTCGAATTACTTGGGATCTGGCTGGCAAGAGAACTGTATTATTGCCAGAACTATATGTTATCGGAACATAAATTGGATAATTTAAATTTTGAGGTCTAATTATAAATTATTTTTAAAAGTGAGATATCTGCACCAGTATCTATTAGGAATGTGAGTTTATTTTCAGTTGAATGATTATAAAAAGTGACAAATATATTAAGACTGTAATTGATGGAATGAACTTTTACATTTACTGGTTGTTTCCTAAAGGGTTCTGAGAGTTTTCCGGCGTATTTTGAGCCATTCTCACATTGTTACTATTATAACCTTGGTTGGAGTTACCTCGACCTCTTCCTCTATTTTGGCCTCGTCTTCCTCCACGATTATTATACCCTTGCAGAGGGTATTATAATTTTGTCGTGAAATGTGTAACGCATAGAAGGAGACATCTCCGACCCCATAAAGTATATATATTCTTGATCAGCATCAACAGCCGAGTCGATATAGCCATGTCCGTCTGTCCGTCTGTCTGTTTCTATGCGAACTAGTCCCTCAGTTTTAAAGCTATCTTAATGAAACTTTGCAGAAGTCCCTATTTCTGTTGCACGCAGCACATATGTCAAAACCAGCTGGATCGGACCACTATATCATATAGCTGCCATAGGAACGAAAATTAAGTTTTTGTATGAAAAAACCTTTTGTTTGTCAAGATATCTTGACCAAACTCGGCATTTATTAGTTTTACTAAGCTCCTCATATATATGCAAAATCCTATTAAGATCGGACCACTATATCATATAGCTGCCATAGGAACGATTGGTCGAAAATTAAGTTTTTGTATGAAAAAACCTTTTGTTTATCAAGATATCTTGACCAAACTCGACATTTATTAGTTTTACTAAGCTCCTCATATATATGCAAAATCCTATTAAGATCGGACCACTATATCATTTAGCCGCCATAGGAACGATCGGTCGAAAATTAAGTTTTTGTATGAAAAAACATTTTGTTTGTCAAGATATCTTGACCAAACTCGGCATTTATTAGTTTTACTAAGCTCCTCATATATATGCAAAATCCTATTAAGATCGGACCACTATATCATACAGCTGCCATAGGAACGATCGGTCGAAAATTAAGTTTTTGTATGAAAAAACCTTTTGTTTATCAAGATATCTTGACCAAACTCGACATTTATTACTTTAACTATGCTCCTCATATATATGCAAAATTCTTGTAAGATCGGACCACTATGTCATATAGCCGCCATAGGAACAATCGGTCGAAAATTAAGTTTTTGTATGAAAAAACATTTTGTTTGTCAAGATATCTTGACCAAACTCGGCATTTATTAGTTTTACTAAGCTCCTCATATATATGCAAAATCCTATTAAGATTGGACCACTATATCATATAGCTGCAATAGGAACGATCGGTCGAAAATTAAGTTTTTGTATGAAAAAACATTTTGTTTGTCAAGATATCTTGACCAAACTCGGCATTTATTAGTTTTACTAAGCTCCTCATATATATGCAAAATCCTATTAAGATCGGACCACTATATCATATAGCTGCCATAGGAACGATCGGTCGAAAATTAAGTTTTTGTATGAAAAACCTTTGTTTATCAAGATATCTTGACCAAACTCGACATTTATTAGTTTAACTATGCTCCTCATATATATGCAAAATTCTTGTAAGATCGGACCACTATGTCATATAGCCGCCATAGGAACGATCGGTCGAAAATTAAGTTTTTGTATGAAAAAACATTTTGTTTGTCAAGATATCTTGACCAAACTCGGCATTTATTAGTTTTACTAAGCTCCTCATATATATGCAAAATCCTATTAAGATCGGACCACTATATCATATAGCTGCCATAGGAACGATCGGTCGAAAATTAAGTTTTTGTATGAAAAAACATTTTGTTTGTCAAGATATCTTGACCAAACTCGGCATTTATTAGTTTTACTAAGCTCCTCATATATATGCAAAATCCTATTAAGATCGGACCACTATATCATATAGCTGCCATAGGAACGATCGGTCGAAAATTAAGTTTTGTATGAAAAAACCTTTTGTTTATCAAGATATCTTGACCAAACTCGACATTTATTAGTTTAACTATGCTCGTCATATATATGCAAAACTCCTATTAAGATCGGACCACTATATCATATAGCTGCCATAGGAACGATCGGTCGAAAATTAAGTTTTTTGTATGAGAAAACCTTTGTTTATCAAGATATCTTGACCAAACTCGACATTTATTACTTTAACTATGCTCCTCATATATATGCAAAATTTATTAAGATCGGACCACTATATCATATAGCCGCCATAGGAACGATCGGTCGAAAATTAAGTTTTTGTATGAAAAAAACATTTTGTTTGTCAAGATATCTTGACCAAACTCGGCATTTATTAGTTTTACTAAGCTCCTCATATATGCAAAATCCTATTAAGATCGGACCACTATATCATATAGCTGCCATAGGAACGATCGGTCGAAAATTAAGTTTTTGTATGAAAAAACCTTTTGTTTATCAAGATATCTTGACCAAACTCGACATTTATTTGTTTAACTATGCTCCTCATATATATGCAAAATCCTATTAAGATCGGACCACTATATCATATAGCTGCCATAGGAACGATCGGTCGAAAATTAAGTTTTTGTATGAAAAACATTTTGTTTTTCAAGATATCTTGACCAAACTCGGCATTTATTAGTTTTACTAAGCTCCTCATATATATGCAAAATCCTATTAAGATCGGACCACTATATCATATAGCTGCCATAGGAACGATCGGTCGAAAATTAAGTTTTTGTATGAAAAACATTTTGTTTTTCAAGATATCTTGACCAAACTCGGCATTTATTAGTTTTACTAAGCTCCTCATATATATGCAAAATCCTATTAAGATCGGACCACTATATCATATAGCTGCCATAGGAACGATCGGTCGAAAATTAAGTTTTTGTATGAAAAAACATTTTGTTTGTCAAGATATCTTGACCAAACTCGGCATTTATTAGTTTTACTAAGCTCCTCATATATATGCAAAATCCTATTAAGATCGGACCACTATATCATATAGCTGCCATAGGAACGATCGGTCGAAAATTAAGTTTTTGTATGAAAAAACCTTTTGTTTATCAAGATATCTTGACCAAACTTGACATTTATTACTTTAACTATGCTCCTCATATATATGCAAAATTCTATTAAGATCGGACCACTATGTCATATAGCCGCCATAGGAACGATCGGTCGAAAATTAAGTTTTTGTATGAAAAAACATTTTGTTTGTCAAGATATCTTGACCAAACTCGGCATTTATTAGTTTTACTAAGCTCCTCATATATATGCAAAATCCTATTAAGATCGGACCACTATATCATATAGCTGCCATAGGAACGATCGGTCGAAAATTAAGTTTTTGTATGAAAAAACATTTTGTTTGTCAAGATATCTTGACCAAACTCGGCATTTATTAGTTTTACTAAGCTCCTCATATATATGCAAAATCCTATTAAGATCGGACCACTATATCATATAGCTGCCATAGGAACGATCGGTCGAAAATTAAGTTTTTGTATGAAAAAACCTTTTGTTTATCAAGATATCTTGACCAAACTCGACATTTATTAGTTTAACTATGCTCGTCATATATATGCAAAATCCTATTAAGATCGGACCACTATATCATATAGCTGCCATAGGAACGATCGGTCGAAAATTAAGTTTTTGTATGAGAAAACCTTTTGTTTATCAAGATATCTTGACCAAACTCGACATTTATTACTTTAACTATGCTCCTCATATATATGCAAAATTCTATTAAGATCGGACCACTATATCATATAGCCGCCATAGGAACGATCGGTCGAAAATTAAGTTTTTGTATGAAAAAACATTTTGTTTGTCAAGATATCTTGACCAAACTCGGCATTTATTAGTTTTACTAAGCTCCTCATATATATGCAAAATCCTATTAAGATCGGACCACTATATCATATAGCTGCCATAGGAACGATCGGTCGAAAATTAAGTTTTTGTATGAAAAAACCTTTTGTTTATCAAGATATCTTGACCAAACTCGACATTTATTTGTTTAACTATGCTCCTCATATATATGCAAAATTCTATTAAGATCAGACCACTATGTCATATAGCCGCCATAGGAACGATCGGTCGAAAATTAAGTTTTTGTATGAAAAAACATTTTGTTTGTCAAGATATCTTGACCAAACTCGGCATTTATTAGTTTTACTAAGCTCCTCATATATATGCAAAATCCTATTAAGATCGGACCACTATATCATATATCTGCCATAGGAACGATCGGTCGAAAATTAAGTTTTTGTATGAAAAAACCTTTTGTTTATCAAGATATCTTGACCAAACTCGGCATTTATTAGTTTTACTAAGCTCCTCATATATATGCAAAATCCTATTAAGATCGGACCACTATATCATATAGCTGCCATAGGAACGATCGGTCGAAAATTAAGTTTTTGTATGAAAAAACATTTTGTTTGTCAAGATATCTTGACCAAACTCGGCATTTATTAGTTTTACTAAGCTCCTCATATATATGCAAAATCCTATTAAGATCGGACCACTATATCATATAGCTGCCATAGGAACGATCGGTCGAAAATTAAGTTTTTGTATGAAAAAACCTTTTGTTTATCAAGATATCTTGACCAAACTTGACATTTATTACTTTAACTATGCTCCATATATATGCAAAATTCTATTAAGATCGGACCACTATGTCATATAGCCGCCATAGGAACGATCGTTCGAAAATTAAGTTTTTGTATGAAAAAACATTTTGTTTGTCAAGATATCTTGACCAAACTCGGCATTTATTAGTTTTACTAAGCTCCTCATATATATGCAAAATCCTATTAAGATCGGACCACTATATCATATAGCTGCCATAGGAACGATCGGTCGAAAATTAAGTTTTTGTATGAAAAAACATTTTGTTTGTCAAGATATCTTGACCAAACTCGGCATTTATTAGTTTTACTAAGCTCCTCATATATATGCAAAATCCTATTAAGATCGGACCACTATATCATATAGCTGCCATAGGAACGATCGGTCGAAAATTAAGATTTTGTATGAAAAACCTTTGTTTATCAAGATATCTTGACCAAACTCGACATTTATTAGTTTAACTATGCTCCTCATATATATGCAAAATTCTATTAAGATCGGACCACGATGTCATATAGCCGCCATAGGAACGATCGGTCGAAAATTAAGTTTTTGTATGAAAAAACATTTTGTTTGTCAAGATATCTTGACCAAACTCGGCATTTATTAGTTTTACTAAGCTCCTCATATATATGCAAATCCTATTAAGATCGGACCACTATATCATATAGCTGCCATAGGAACGATCGGTCGAAAATAAGTTTTTGTATGAAAAAACATTTTGTTTGTCAAGATATCTTGACCAAACTCGGCATTTATTAGTTTTACTAAGCTCCTCATATATATGCAAAATCCTATTAAGATCGGACCACTATATCATATAGCTGCCATAGGAACGATCGGTCGAAAATTAAGTTTTTGTATGAAAAAACCTTTTGTTTATCAAGATATCTTGACCAAACTCGACATTTATTAGTTTAACTATGCTCCTCATATATATGCAAAATTCTATTAAGATCGGACCACTATGTCATATAGCCGCCATAGGAACGATCGGTCGAAAATTAAGTTTTTGTATGAAAAAACATTTTGTTTGTCAAGATATCTTGACCAAACTCGGCATTTATTAGTTTTACTAAGCTCCTCATATATATGCAAAATCCTATTAAGATCGGACCACTATATCATATAGCTGCCATAGGAACGATCGGTCGAAAATTAAGTTTTTGTATGAAAAACCTTTTGTTTATCAAGATATCTTGACCAAAGTCGACATTTATTAGTTTTACTATGCTCCTCATATATATGCAAAATTCTATTAAGATCGGACTACTATATCATATAGCCGCCATAGGAACGATCGGTCGAAAATTAAGTTTTTGTATGAAAAAACATTTTGTTTGTCAAGATATCTTGACCAAACTCGGCATTTATTAGTTTTACTAAGCTCCTCATATATATGCAAAATCCTATTAAGATCGGACCACTATATCATATAGCTGCCATAGGAACGATCGGTCGAAATTTAAGTTTTTGTATGAAAAAACCTTTTGTTTATCAAGATATCTTGACCAAACTCGACATTTATTTGTTTAACTATGCTCCTCATATATATGCAAAATTCTATTAAGATCAGACCACTATGTCATATAGCCGCCATAGGAACGATCGGTCGAAAATTAAGTTTTTGTATGAAAAAACATTTTGTTTGTCAAGATATCTTGACCAAACTCGGCATTTATTAGTTTTACTAAGCTCCTCATATATATGCAAAATCCTATTAAGATCGGACCACTATATCATATATCTGCCATAGGAACGATCGGTCGAAAATTAAGTTTTTGTATGAAAAAACATTTTGTTTGTCAAGATATCTTGACCAAACTCGGCATTTATTAGTTTTACTAAGCTCCTCATATATATGCAAAATCCTATTAAGATCGGACCACTATATCATATAGCTGCCATAGGAACGATCGGTCGAAAATTAAGTTTTTGTATGAAAAAACCTTTTGTTTATCAAGATATCTTGACCAAACTCGACATTTATTACTTTAACTATGCTCCTCATATATATGCAAAATTCTATTACGATCGGACCACTATGTCATATAGCCGCCATAGGAACGATCGGTCGAAAATTAAGTTTTTGTATGAAAAAACATTTTGTTTGTCAAGATATCTTGACCAAACTCGGCATTTATTAGTTTTACTAAGCTCCTCATATATATGCAAAATCCTATTAAGATCGGACCACTATATCATATAGCTGCCATAGGAACGATCGGTCGAAAATTAAGTTTTTGTATAAAAAAACATTTTGTTTGTCAAGATATCTTGACCAAACTCGACATTTATTAGTTTAACTATGCTCCTCCTATATATGCAAAATTCTATTAAGATCGGACCACTATGTCATATAGCCGCCATAGGAACGATCGGTCGAAAATTAAGTTTTTGTATGAAAAAACATTATGTTTGTCAAGATATCTTGACCAAACTCGGCATTTATTAGTTTTACTAAGCTCCTCATATATATGCAAAATCCTATTAAGATCAGACCACTATATCATATAGCTGCCATAGGAACGATCGATCGAAAATTAAGTTTTTGTATGAAAAAACATTTTGTTTTTCAAGATATCTTAACCAAACTCGGCATTTATTAGTTTTACTATGCTCCTCATATATATGCAAAATCCTATTAAGATCGGACCACTATATCATATTATTAAGTTTTTGTATGGAGAATTTTTTGTTTTTCATGATTTTGCGATTAAACACGGCATTTAAAGATTTCACTATGCTTCCTTCATTTTTGCTAAATCTTATTTACATCGGTTTTTTGATTAAAAGCCTTTTTTTATACCCTTGCAGAGGGTATTATAATTTTGTCGTGAAATGTGTAACGCATAGAAGGAGACATCTCCGACCCCATAAAGTATATATATTCTTGATCAGCATCAACAGCCGAGTCGATATAGCCATGTCCGTCTGTCCGTCTGTCTGTTTCTATGCGAACTAGTCCCTCAGTTTTAAAGCTATCTTAATAGAACTTTGCAGAAGTCCCTATTTCTGTTGCACGCAGCACATATGTCAAAACCAGCTGGATCGGACCACTATATCATATAGCTGCCATAGGAACGATCGGTCGAAAATTAAGTTTTTGTATGAAAAAACCTTTTGTTTATCAAGATATCTTGACCAAACTCGACATTTATTAGTTTTACTATGCTCCTCATATATATGCAAAATTCTATTAAGATCGGACCACTATATCATATAGCCGCCATAGGAACGATCGGTCGAAAATTAAGTTTTTGTATGAAAAAACATTTTGTTTGTCAAGATATCTTGACCAAACTCGGCATTTATTAGTTTTACTAATCTCCTCATATATATGCAAAATCCTATTAAGATCGGACCACTATATCATATAGCTGCCATAGGAACGATCGGTCGAAAATTAAGTTTTTGTATGAAAAAACCTTTTGTTTATCAAGATATCTTGACCAAACTCGGCATTTATTAGTTTTACTAATCTCCTCATATATATGCAAAATCCTATTAAGATCGGACCACTATATCATATAGCTGCCATAGGAACGATCGGTCGAAAATTAAGTTTTTGTAAGAAAAAACCTTTTGTTTATCAAGATATCTTGACCAAACTCGACATTTATTACTTTAACTATGCTCCTCATATATATGCAAAATTCTATTACGATCGGACCACTATGTCATATAGCCGCCATAGGAACGATCGGTCGAAAATTAAGTTTTTGTATGAAAAAACATTTTGTTTGTCAAGATATCTTGACCAAACTCGGCATTTATTAGTTTTACTAAGCTCCTCATATATATGCAAAATCCTATTAAGATCGGACCACTATATCATATAGCTGCCATAGGAACGATCGGTCGAAAATTAAGTTTTTGTATAAAAAAACATTTTGTTTGTCAAGATATCTTAACCAAACTCGACTTTTATTAGTTTAACTATGCTCCTCATATATATGCAAAATTCTATTAAGATCGGACCACTATGTCATATAGCCGCCATAGGAACGATCGGTCGAAAATTAAGTTTTTGTATGAAAAAACATTATGTTTGTCAAGATATCTTGACCAAACTCGGCATTTATTAGTTTTACTAAGCTCCTCATATATATGCAAAATCCTATTAAGATCAGACCACTATATCATATAGCTGCCATAGGAACGATCGATCGAAAATTAAGTTTTTGTATGAAAAAACATTTTGTTTTTCAAGATATCTTAACCAAACTCGGCATTTATTAGTTTTACTATGCTCCTCATATATATGCAAAATCCTATTAAGATCGGACCACTATATCATATTATTAAGTTTTTGTATGGAGAATTTTTTGTTTTTCATGATTTTGCGATTAAACACGGCATTTAAAGATTTCACTATGCTTCCTTCATTTTTGCTAAATCTTATTTACATCGGTTTTTTGATTAAAAGCCTTTTTTATACCCTTGCAGAGGGTATTATAATTTTGTCGTGAAATGTGTAACGCATAGAAGGAGACATCTCCGACCCCATAAAGTATATATATTCTTGATCAGCATCAACAGCCGAGTCGATATAGCCATGTCCGTCTGTCCGTCTGTCTGTTTCTATGCGAACTAGTCCCTCAGTTTTAAAGCTATCTTAATAAAACTTTGCAGAAGTCCCTATTTCTGTTGCACGCAGCACATATGTCAAAACCAGCTGGATCGGACCACTATATCATATAGCTGCCATAGGAACGATCGGTCGAAAATTAAGTTTTTGTATGAAAAAACCTTTTGTTTATCAAGATATCTTGACCAAACTCGACATTTATTAGTTTTACTATGCTCCTCATATATATGCAAAATTCTATTAAGATCGGACCACTATATCATATAGCCGCCATAGGAACGATCGGTCGAAAATTAAGTTTTTGTATGAAAAAACATTTTGTTTGTCAAGATATCTTGACCAAACTCGGCATTTATTAGTTTTACTAATCTCCTCATATATATGCAAAATCCTATTAAGATCGGACCACTATATCATATAGCTGCCATAGGAACGATCGGTCGAAAATTAAGTTTTTGTATGAAAAAACCTTTTGTTTATCAAGATATCTTGACCAAACTCGACATTTATTAGTTTTACTATGCTCCTCATATATATGCAAAATTCTATTAAGATCGGACCACTATATCATATAGCCGCCATAGGAACGTTCGGTCGAAAATTAGGTTTTTGTATGAAAAAACATTTTGTTTGTCAAGATATCTTGACCAAACTCGGCATTTATTAGTTTTACTAATCTCCTCATATATATGCAAAATCCTATTAAGATCGGACCACTATATCATATAGCTGCCATAGGAACGATCGGTCGAAAATTAAGTTTTTGTATGAAAAAACCTTTTGTTTATCAAGATATCTTGACCAAACTCGACATTTATTAGTTTTACTATGCTCCTCATATATATGCAAAATTCTATTAAGATCGGACCACTATGTCATATAGCCGCCATAGGAACGATCGGTCGAAATTAAGTTTTTGTATGAAAAAACATTTTGTTTGTCAAGATATCTTGACCAAACTCGGCATTTATTAGTTTTACTAAGCTCCTCATATATATGCAAAATCCTATTAAGATCGGACCACTATATCATATAGCTGCCATAGGAACGATCGGTCGAAAATTAAGTTTTTGTACGAAAAAACATTTTGTTTGTCAAGATATCTTGACCAAACTCGGCATTTATTAGTTTTACTAAGCTCCTCATATATATGCAAAATCCTATTAAGATCGGACCACTATATCATATAGCTGCCATAGGAACGATCGGTCGAAAATTAAGTTTTTGTATGAAAAAACATTTTGTTTATCAAGATATCTTGACCAAACTAAACATTTATTAGTTTAACTATGCTCCTCATATATATGCAAAATCCTATTAAGATCGGACCACTATATCATATAGCTGCCATAGGAACGATCGGTCGAAAATTAAGTTTTTGTATGAAAAAACCTTTTGTTTATCAAGATATCTTGACCAAACTCGACATTTATTAGTTTAACTATGCTCCTCATATATATGCAAAATTCTATTAAGATCGGACCACTATGTCATATAGCCGCCATAGGAACGATCGGTCGAAAATTAAGTTTTGTATGAAAAAACATTTTGTTTGTCAAGATATCTTGACCAAACTCGGCATTTATTAGTTTTACTATGCTCCTCATATATATGCAAAAACCTATTAAGATCGGACCACTATATCATATTATTAAGTTTTTGTATGAAGAATTTTTTGTTTTTCATGATTTTGCGATTAAACACGGCATTTAAAGATTTCACTATGCTTCCTTCATTTTTGCTAAATCTTATTTACATCGGTTTTTTGATTAAAAGCCTTTTTATACCCTTGCAGAGGGTATTATAATTTTGTCGTGAAATGTGTAACGCATAGAAGGAGACATCTCCGACCCCATAAAGTATATATATTCTTGATCAGCATCAACAGCCGAGTCGATATAGCCATGTCCGTCTGTCCGTCTGTCTGTTTCTATGCGAACTAGTCCCTCAGTTTTAAAGCTATCTTAATAAAACTTTGCAGAAGTCCCTATTTCTGTTGCACGCAGCACATATGTCAAAACCAGCTGGATCGGACCACTATATCATATAGCTGCCATAGGAACGATCGGTCGAAAATTAAGTTTTTGTATGAAAAAACCTTTTGTTTATCAAGATATCTTGTCCAAACTCGACATTTATTAGTTTTACTATGCTCCTCATATATATGCAAAATTCTATTAAGATCGGACCACTATATCATATAGCCGCCATAGGAACGATCGGTCGAAAATTAAGTTTTTGTATGAAAAACATTTTGTTTGTCAAGATATCTTGACCAAACTCGGCATTTATTAGTTTTACTAATCTCCTCATATATATGCAAAATCCTATTAAGATCGGACCACTATATCATATAGCTGCCATAGGAACGATCGGTCGAAAATTAAGTTTTTGTATGAAAAAACCTTTTGTTTATCAAGATATCTTGACCAAACTCGACATTTATTAGTTTTACTATGCTCCTCATATATATGCAAAATTCTATTAAGATCGGACCACTATATCATATAGCCGCCATAGGAACGTTCGGTCGAAAATTAGGTTTTTGTATGAAAAAACATTTTGTTTGTCAAGATATCTTGACCAAACTCGGCATTTATTAGTTTTACTAATCTCCTCATATATATGCAAAATCCTATTAAGATCGGACCACTATATCATATAGCTGCCATAGGAACGATCGGTCGAAAATTAAGTTTTTGTATGAAAAACCTTTTGTTTATCAAGATATCTTGACCAAACTCGACATTTATTAGTTTTACTATGCTCCTCATATATATGCAAAATTCTATTAAGATCGGACCACTATGTCATATAGCCGCCATAGGAACGATCGGTCGAAAATTAAGTTTTTGTATGAAAAAACATTTTGTTTGTCAAGATATCTTGACCAAACTCGGCATTTATTAGTTTTACTAAGCTCCTCATATATATGCAAAATCCTATTAAGATCGGACCACTATATCATATAGCTGCCATAGGAACGATCGGTCGAAAATTAAGTTTTTGTACGAAAAAAACTTTTGTTTGTCAAGATATCTTGACCAAACTCGGCATTTATTAGTTTTACTAAGCTCCTCATATATATGCAAAATCCTATTAAGATCGGACCACTATATCATATAGCTGCCATAGGAACGATCGGTCGAAAATTAAGTTTTTGTATGAAAAAACATTTTGTTTATCAAGATATCTTGACCAAACTAAACATTTATTAGTTTAACTATGCTCCTCATATATATGCAAAATCCTATTAAGATCGGACCACTATATCATATAGCTGCCATAGGAACGATCGGTCGAAAATTAAGTTTTTGTATGAAAAAACCTTTTGTTTATCAAGATATCTTGACCAAACTCGACATTTATTAGTTTAACTATGCTCCTCATATATATGCAAAATTCTATTAAGATCGGACCACTATATCATATAGCCGCCATAGGAACGTTCGGTCGAAAATTAGGTTTTTGTATGAAAAAACATTTTGTTTGTCAAGATATCTTGACCAAACTCGGCATTTATTAGTTTTACTAAGCTCCTCATATATATGCAAAATCCTATTAAGATCGGAGCACTATATCATATAGCTGCCATAGGAACGATCGGTCGAAAATTAAGTTTTTGTATGAAAAAACCCTTTTGTTTATCAAGATATCTTGACCAAAGTCGACATTTATTAGTTTTACTATGCTCCTCATATATATGCAAAATTCTATTAAGATCGGACCACTATATCATATAGCCGCCATAGGAACGATCGGTCGAAAATTAAGTTTTTGTATGAAAAAACATTTTGTTTGTCAAGATATCTTGACCAAACTCGGCATTTATTAGTTTTACTAAGCTCCTCATATATATGCAAAATCCTATTAAGATCGGACCACTATATCATATAGCTGCCATAGGAACGATCGGTCGAAAATTAAGTTTTTGTATGAAAAAACCTTTTGTTTATCAAGATATCTTGACCAAACTCGACATTTATTTGTTTAACTATGCTCCTCATATATATGCAAAATTCTATTAAGATCAGACCACTATGTCATATAGCCGCCATAGGAACGATCGGTCGAAAATTAAGTTTTTGTATGAAAAAACATTTTGTTTGTCAAGATATCTTGACCAAACTCGGCATTTATTAGTTTTACTAAGCTCCTCATATATATGCAAAATCCTATTAAGATCGGACCACTATATCATATATCTGCCATAGGAACGATCGGTCGAAAATTAAGTTTTTGTATGAAAAAACATTTTGTTTGTCAAGATATCTTGACCAAACTCGGCATTTATTAGTTTTACTAAGCTCCTCATATATATGCAAAACTCCTATTAAGATCGGACCACTATATCATATAGCTGCCATAGGAACGATCGGTCGAAAATTAAGTTTTTGTATGAAAAAACCTTTTGTTTATCAAGATATCTTGACCAAACTCGACATTTATTACTTTAACTATGCTCCTCATATATATGCAAAATTCTATTACGATCGGACCACTATGTCATATAGCCGCCATAGGAACGATCGGTCGAAAATTAAGTTTTTTGTATGAAAAAACATTTTGTTTGTCAAGATATCTTGACCAAACTCGGCATTTATTAGTTTTACTAAGCTCCTCATATATATGCAAAATCCTATTAAGATCGGACCACTATATCATATAGCTGCCATAGGAACGATCGGTCGAAAATTAAGTTTTTGTATAAAAAAACATTTTGTTTGTCAAGATATCTTGACCAAACTCGACATTTATTAGTTTAACTATGCTCCTCCTATATATGCAAAATTCTATTAAGATCGGACCACTATGTCATATAGCCGCCATAGGAACGATCGGTCGAAAATTAAGTTTTTGTATGAAAAAACATTATGTTTGTCAAGATATCTTGACCAAACTCGGCATTTATTAGTTTTACTAAGCTCCTCATATATATGCAAAAATCCTATTAAGATCAGACCACTATATCATATAGCTGCCATAGGAACGATCGATCGAAAATTAAGTTTTTGTATGAAAAAACATTTTGTTTTTCAAGATATCTTAACCAAACTCGGCATTTATTAGTTTTACTATGCTCCTCATATATATGCAAAATCCTATTAAGATCGGACCACTATATCATATTATTAAGTTTTTGTATGGAGAATTTTTTGTTTTTCATGATTTTGCGATTAAACACGGCATTTAAAGATTTCACTATGCTTCCTTCATTTTTGCTAAATCTTATTTACATCGGTTTTTTGATTAAAAGCCTTTTTTATACCCTTGCAGAGGGTATTATAATTTTGTCGTGAAATGTGTAACGCATAGAAGGAGACATCTCCGACCCCATAAAGTATATATATTCTTGATCAGCATCAACAGCCGAGTCGATATAGCCATGTCCGTCTGTCCGTCTGTCTGTTTCTATGCGAACTAGTCCCTCAGTTTTAAAGCTATCTTAATAGAACTTTGCAGAAGTCCCTATTTCTGTTGCACGCAGCACATATGTCAAAACCAGCTGGATCGGACCACTATATCATATAGCTGCCATAGGAACGATCGGTCGAAAATTAAGTTTTTGTATGAAAAAACCTTTTGTTTATCAAGATATCTTGACCAAACTCGACATTTATTACTTTAACTATGCTCCTCATATATATGCAAAATTCTATTACGATCGGACCACTATGTCATATAGCCGCCATAGGAACGATCGGTCGAAAATTAAGTTTTTGTATGAAAAAACATTATGTTTGTCAAGATATCTTGACCAAACTCGGCATTTATTAGTTTTACTAAGCTCCTCATATATATGCAAAATCCTATTAAGATCAGACCACTATATCATATAGCTACCATAGGAACGATCGATCGAAAATTAAGTTTTTGTATGAAAAAACATTTTGTTTTTCAAGATATCTTAACCAAACTCGGCATTTATTAGTTTTACTATGCTCCTCATATATATGCAAAATCCTATTAAGATCGGACCACTATATCATATTATTAAGTTTTTGTATGGAGAATTTTTTTGTTTTTCATGATTTTGCGATTAAACACGGCATTTAAAGATTTCACTATGCTTCCTTCATTTTTGCTAAATCTTATTTACATCGGTTTTTGATTAAAAGCCTTTTTTATACCCTTGCAGAGGGTATTATAATTTTGTCGTGAAATGTGTAACGCATAGAAGGAGACATCTCCGACCCCATAAAGTATATATATTCTTGATCAGCATCAACAGCCGAGTCGATATAGCCATGTCCGTCTGTCCGTCTGTCTGTTTCTATGCGAACTAGTCCCTCAGTTTTAAAGCTATCTTAATAAAACTTTGCAGAAGTCCCTATTTCTGTTGCACGCAGCACATATATCAAAACCAGCTGGATCGGACCACTATATCATATAGCTGCCATAGGGAACGATCGGTCGAAAATTAAGTTTTTGTATGAAAAAACCTTTTGTTTATCAAGATATCTTGACCAAACTCGACATTTATTAGTTTTACTATGCTCCTCATATATATGCAAAATTCTATTAAGATCGGACCACTATATCATATAGCCGCCATAGGAACGATCGGTCGAAAATTAAGTTTTTGTATGAAAAAACATTTTGTTTGTCAAGATATCTTGACCAAACTCGGCATTTATTAATTTTACTAATCTCCTCATATATATGCAAAATCCTATTAAGATCGGACCACTATATCATATAGCTGCCATAGGAACGATCGGTCGAAAATTAAGTTTTGTATGAAAAAACCTTTTGTTTATCAAGATATCTTGACCAAACTCGACATTTATTAGTTTTACTATGCTCCTCATATATATGCAAAATTCTATTAAGATCGGACCACTATATCATATAGCCGCCATAGGAACGTTCGGTCGAAAATTAGGTTTTTGTACGAAAAAACATTTTGTTTGTCAAGATATCTTGACCAAACTCGGCATTTATTAGTTTTACTAATCTCCTCATATATATGCAAAATCCTATTAAGATCGGACCACTATATCATATAGCTGCCATAGGAACGATCGGTCGAAAATTAAGTTTTTGTATGAAAAAACCTTTTGTTTATCAAGATATCTTGACCAAACTCGACATTTATTAGTTTTACTAAGCTCCTCATAT
Source organism: Drosophila littoralis (assembly GCA_018903485.1). Classification (NCBI taxonomy): domain Eukaryota; kingdom Metazoa; phylum Arthropoda; class Insecta; order Diptera; family Drosophilidae; genus Drosophila; species Drosophila littoralis. The sequence continues at coordinate 178,568 of JAEIGF010000611.1, forward strand.
ATATGCAAAATCCTATTAAGATCGGACCACTATATCATATAGCTGCCATAGGAACGATCGGTCGAAAATTAAGTTTTTGTATGAAAAAACATTTTGTTTATCAAGATATCTTGACCAAACTCGACATTTATTAGTTTAACTATGCTCCTCATATATATGCAAAATTCTATTAAGATCGGACCACTATGTCATATAGCCGCCTTAGGAACGATCGGTCGAAAATTAAGTTTTTGTATGAAAAAACATTTTGTTTGTCAAGATATCTTGACCAAACTCGGCATTTATTAGTTTTACTAAGCTCCTCATATATATGCAAAATCCTATTAAGATCGGACCACTATATCATATAGCTGCCATAGGAACGATCGGTCGAAAATTAAGTTTTTGTATGAAAAAACCTTTTGTTTATCAAGATATCTTGACCAAAGTCGACATTTATTAGTTTTACTATGCTCCTCATATATATGCAAAATTCTATTAAGATCGGACCACTATATCATATAGCCGCCATAGGAACGATCGGTCGAAAATTAAGTTTTTGTATGAAAAAACATTTTGTTTGTCAAGATATCTTGACCAAACTCGGCATTTATTAGTTTTACTAAGCTCCTCATATATATGCAAAATCCTATTAAGATCGGACCACTATATCATATATCTGCCATAGGAACGATCGGTCGAAAATTAAGTTTTTGTATGAAAAAACATTTTGTTTGTCAAGATATCTTGACCAAACTCGGCATTTATTAGTTTTACTAAGCTCCTCATATATATGCAAAATCCTATTAAGATCGGACCACTATATCATATAGCTGCCATAGGAACGATCGGTCGAAAATTAAGTTTTTGTATGAAAAAACCTTTTGTTTATCAAGATATCTTGACCAAACTCGACATTTATTACTTTAACTATGCTCCTCATATATATGCAAAATTCTATTACGATCGGACCACTATGTCATATAGCCGCCATAGGAACGATCGGTCGAAAATTAAGTTTTTGTATGAAAAAACATTTTGTTTGTCAAGATATCTTGACCAAACTCGGCATTTATTAGTTTTACTAAGCTCCTCATATATATGCAAAATCCTATTAAGATCGGACCACTATATCATATAGCTGCCATAGGAACGATCGGTCGAAAATTAAGTTTTTGTATAAAAAAACATTTTGTTTGTCAAGATATCTTGACCAAACTCGACATTTATTAGTTTAACTATGCTCCTCATATATATGCAAAATTCTATTAAGATCGGACCACTATGTCATATAGCCGCCATAGGAACGATCGGTCGAAAATTAAGTTTTTGTATGAAAAAACATTATGCTTGTCAAGATATCTTGACCAAACTCGGCATTTATTAGTTTTACTAAGCTCCTCATATATATGCAAAATCCTATTAAGATCAGACCACTATATCATATAGCTGCCATAGGAACGATCGATCGAAAATTAAGTTTTTGTATGAAAAAACATTTTGTTTTTCAAGATATCTTAACCAAACTCGGCATTTATTAGTTTTACTATGCTCCTCATATATATGCAAAATCCTATTAAGATCGGACCACTATATCATATTATTAAGTTTTTGTATGGAGAATTTTTTGTTTTTCATGATTTTGCGATTAAACACGGCATTTAAAGATTTCACTATGCTTCCTTCATTTTTGCTAAATCTTATTTACATCGGTTTTTTGATTAAAAGCCTTTTTTTATACCCTTGCAGAGGGTATTATAATTTTGTCGTGAAATGTGTAACGCATAGAAGGAGACATCTCCGACCCCATAAAGTATATATATTCTTGATCAGCATCAACAGCCGAGTCGATATAGCCATGTCCGTCTGTCCGTCTGTCTGTTTCTATGCGAACTAGTCCCTCAGTTTTAAAGCTATCTTAATAAAACTTTGCAGAAGTCCCTATTTCTGTTGCACGCAGCACATATGTCAAAACCAGCTGGATCGGACCACTATATCATATAGCTGCCATAGGAACGATCGGTCGAAAATTAATTTTTGTATGAAAAAAACCTTTTGTTTATCAAGATATCTCGACCAAACTCGACATTTATTAGTTTTACTATGCTCCTCATATATATGCAAAATTCTATTAAGATCGGACCACTATATCATATAGCCGCCATAGGAACGATCGGTCGAAAATTAAGTTTTTGTATGAAAAAACATTATGCTTGTCAAGATATCTTGACCAAACTCGGCATTTATTAGTTTTACTAAGCTCCTCATATATATGCAAAATCCTATTAAGATCAGACCACTATATCATATAGCTGCCATAGGAACGATCGATCGAAAATTAAGTTTTTGTATGAAAAAACATTTTGTTTTTCAAATGCCAAACTCGGCATTTATTAGTTTTACTATGCTCCTCATATATATGCAAAATCCTATTAAGATCGGACCACTATATCATATTATTAAGTTTTTGTATGGAGAATTTTTTGTTTTTCATGATTTTGCGATTAAACACGGCATTTAAAGATTTCACTATGCTTCCTTCATTTTTGCTAAATCTTATTTACATCGGTTTTTTGATTAAAAGCCTTTTTTATACCCTTGCAGAGGGTATTATAATTTTGTCGTGAAATGTGTAACGCATAGAAGGAGACATCTCCGACCCCATAAAGTATATATATTCTTGATCAGCATCAACAGCCGAGTCGATATAGCCATGTCCGTCTGTCCGTCTGTCTGTTTCTATGCGAACTAGTCCCTCAGTTTTAAAGCTATCTTAATAAAACTTTGCAGAAGTCCCTATTTCTGTTGCACGCAGCACATATGTCAAAACCAGCTGGATCGGACCACTATATCATATAGCTGCCATAGGAACGATCGGTCGAAAATTAATTTTTTGTATGAAAAAACCTTTTGTTTATCAAGATATCTCGACCAAACTCGACATTTATTAGTTTTACTATGCTCCTCATATATATGCAAAATTCTATTAAGATCGGACCACTATATCATATAGCCGCCATAGGAACGATCGGTCGAAAATTAAGTTTTTGTATGAAAAAACATTTTGTTTGTCAAGATATCTTGACCAAACTCGGCATTTATTAGTTTTACTAATCTCCTCATATATGTGCAAAATCCTATTAAGATCGGACCACTATATCATATAGCTGCCATAGGAACGATCGGTCGAAAATTAAGTTTTTGTATGAAAAAACCTTTTGTTTATCAAGATATCTTGACAAAACTCGACATTTATTAGTTTTACTATGCTCCTCATATATATGCAAAATTCTATTAAGATCGGACCACTATATCATATAGCCGCCATAGGAACGTTCGGTCGAAAATTAGGTTTTTGTATGAAAAAACATTTTGTTTGTCAAGATATCTTGACCAAACTCGGCATTTATTAGTTTTACTAATCTCCTCATATATATGCAAAATCCTATTAAGATCGGACCACTATATCATATAGCTGCCATAGGAACGATCGGTCGAAAATTAAGTTTTTGTATGAAAAAACCTTTTGTTTATCAAGATATCTTGACCAAACTCGACATTTATTAGTTTTACTATGCTCCTCATATATATGCAAAATTCTATTAAGATCGGACCACTATGTCATATAGCCGCCATAGGAACGATCGGTCGAAAATAAAGTTTTTGTGTGAAAAAACATTTTGTTTGTCAAGATATCTTGACCAAACTCGGCATTTATTAGTTTTACTAAGCTCCTCATATATATGCAAAGTCCTATTAAGATCGGACCACTATATCATATAGCTGCCATAGGAACGATCGGTCGAAAATTAAGTTTTTGTACGAAAAAACATTTTGTTTGTCAAGATATCTTGACCAAACTCGGCATTTATTAGTTTTACTAAGCTCCTCATATATATGCAAAATCCTATTAAGATCGGACCACTATATCATATAGCTGCCATAGGAACGATCGGTCGAAAATTAAGTTTTTGTATGAAAAAACCTTTTGTTTATCAAGATATCTTGACCAAACTCGACATTTATTAGTTTAACTATGCTCCTCATATATATGCAAAATTCTATTAAGATCGGACCTCTATGTCATATAGCCGCCATCGGAACGATCGGTCGAAAATTAAGTTTTTGTATGAAAAAACATTTTGTTTGTCAAGATATCTTGACCAAACTCGGCATTTATTAGTTTTACTAAGCTCCTCATATATATGCAAAATCCTATTAAGATCGGACCACTATATCATATAGCTGCCATAGGAACGATCGGTCGAAAATTAAGTTTTTGTATGAAAAAACATTTTGTTTGTCAAGATATCTAGACCAAACTCGGCATTTATTAGTTTTACTAAGCTCCTCATATATATGCAAAATCCTATTAAGATCGGACCACTATATCATATAGCTGCCATAGGAACGATCGGTCGAAAATTAAGTTTTTGTATGAAAAAACATTTTGTTTGTCAAGATATCTTGACCAAACTCGGCATTTATTAGTTTTACTAAGCTCCTCATATATATGCAAAATCCTATTAAGATCGGACCACTATGTCATATAGCCGCCATAGGAACGATCGGTCGAAAATTAAGTTTTTGTATGAAAAAACATTTTGTTTGTCAAGATATCTTGACCAAACTCGGCATTTATTAGTTTTACTAAGCTCCTCATATATGCAAAATCCTATTAAGATCGGACCACTATATCATATAGCTGCCATAAGAACGATCGGTCGAAAATTAAGTTTTTGTATGAAAAAACATTTTGTTTGTCAAGATATCTAGACCAAACTCGGCATTTATTAGTTTTACTAAGCTCCTCATATATATGCAAAATCCTATTAAGATCGGACCACTATATCATATAGCTGCCATAGGAACGATCGGTCGAAAATTAAGTTTTTGTACGAAAAAACATTTTGTTTGTCAAGATATCTTGACCAAACTCGACATTTATTAGTTTAACTATGCTCCTCATATATATGCAAAATTCTATTAAGATCGGACCACTATGTCATATAGCCGCCATAGGAACGATCGGTCGAAAATTAAGTTTTTGTATGAAAAAACATTATGCTTGTCAAGATATCTTGACCAAACTCGGCATTTATTAGTTTTACTAAGCTCCTCATATATATGCAAAATCCTATTAAGATCAGACCACTATATCATATAGCTGCCATAGGAACGATCGATCGAAAATTAAGTTTTTGTATGAAAAAACATTTTGTTTTTCAAGATATCTTAACCAAACTCGGCATTTATTAGTTTTACTATGCTCCTCATATATATGCAAAATCCTATTAAGATCGGACCACTATATCATATTATTAAGTTTTTGTATGGAGAATTTTTTGTTTTTTCATGATTTTGCGATTAAACACGGCATTTAAAGATTTCACTATGCTTCCTTCATTTTTGCTAAATCTTATTTACATCGGTTTTTTGATTAAAAGCCTTTTTTATACCCTTGCAGAGGGTATTATAATTTTGTCGTGAAATGTGTAACGCATAGAAGGAGACATCTCCGACCCCATAAAGTATATATATTCTTGATCAGCATCAACAGCCGAGTCGATATAGCCATGTCCGTCTGTCCGTCTGTCCGTCTGTCTGTTTCTATGCGAACTAGTCCCTCAGTTTTAAAGCTATCTTAATAAAACTTTGCAGAAGTCCCTATTTCTGTTGCACGCAGCACATATGTCAAAACCAGCTGGATCGGACCACTATATCATATAGCTGCCATAGGAACGATCGGTCGAAAATTAAGTTTTGTATGAAAAAACCTTTTGTTTATCAAGATATCTTGACCAAACTCGACATTTATTAGTTTTACTATGCTCCTCATATATATGCAAAATTCTATTAAGATCGGACCACTATATCATATAGCCGCCATAGGAACGATCGGTCGAAAATTAAGTTTTTGTATGAAAAAACATTTTGTTTGTCAAGATATCTTGACCAAACTCGGCATTTATTAGTTTTACTAATCTCCTCATATATGTGCAAAATCCTATTAAGATCGGACCACTATATCATATAGCTGCCATAGGAACGATCGGTCGAAAATTAAGTTTTTGTATGAAAAAACCTTTTGTTTATCAAGATATCTTGACCAAACTCGACATTTATTAGTTTTACTATGCTCCTCATATATATGCAAAATTCTATTAAGATCGGACCACTATATCATATAGCCGCCATAGGAACGTTCGGTCGAAAATTAGGTTTTTGTATGAAAAAACATTTTGTTTGTCAAGATATCTTGACCAAACTCGGCATTTATTAGTTTTACTAATCTCCTCATATATATGCAAAATCCTATTAAGATCGGACCACTATATCATATAGCTGCCATAGGAACGATCGGTCGAAAATTAAGTTTTTGTATGAAAAAACCTTTTGTTTATCAAGATATCTTGACCAAACTCGACATTTATTAGTTTTACTATGCTCCTCATATATATGCGAAATTCTATTAAGATCGGACCACTATGTCATATAGCCGCCATAGGAACGATCGGTCGAAAATTAAGTTTTTGTATGAAAAAACATTTTGTTTGTCAAGATATCTTGACGAAACTCGGCATTTATTAGTTTTACTAAGCTCCTCATATATATGCAAAGTCCTATTAAGATCGGACCACTATATCATATATCTGCCATAGGAACGATCGGTCGAAAATTAAGTTTTTGTACGAAAAAACATTTTGTTTGTCAAGATATCTTGACCAAACTCGGCATTTATTAGTCTTACTAAGCTCCTCATATATATGCAAAATCCTATTATGATCGGACCACTATATCATATAGCTGCCATAGGAACGATCGGTCGAAAATTAAGTTTTTGTATGAAAAAACCTTTTGTTTATCAAGATATCTTGACCAAACTCGACATTTATTAGTTTAACTATGCTCCTCATATATATGCAAAATTCTATTAAGATCGGACCTCTATGTCATATAGCCGCCATAGGAACGATCGGTCGAAAATTAAGTTTTTGTATGAAAAAACATTTTGTTTGTCAAGATATCTTGACCAAACTCGGCATTTATTAGTTTTACTAAGCTCCTCATATATATGCAAAATCCTATTAAGATCGGACCACTATATCATATAGCTGCCATAGGAACGATCGGTCGAAAATTAAGTTTTTGTATGAAAAAACATTTTGTTTGTCAAGATATCTAGACCAAACTCGGCATTTATTAGTTTTACTAAGCTCCTCATATATATGCAAAATCCTATTAAGATCGGACCACTATATCATATAGCTGCCATAGGAACGATCGGTCGAAAATTAAGTTTTTGTATGAAAAAACATTTTGTTTGTCAAGATATCTTGACCAAACTCGGCATTTATTAGTTTTACTAAGCTCCTCATATATATGCAAAATCCTATTAAGATCGGACCACTATGTCATATAGCCGCCATAGGAACGATCGGTCGAAAATTAAGTTTTTGTATGAAAAAACATTTTGTTTGTCAAGATATCTTGACCAAACTCGGCATTTATTAGTTTTACTAAGCTCCTCATATATATGCAAAATCCTATTAAGATCGGACCACTATATCATATAGCTGCCATAGGAACGATCGGTCGAAAATTAAGTTTTTGTATGAAAAAACATTTTGTTTGTCAAGATATCTAGACCAAACTCGGCATTTATTAGTTTTACTAAGCTCCTCATATATATGCAAAATCCTATTAAGATCGGACCACTATATCATATAGCTGCCATAGGAACGATCGGTCGAAAATTAAGTTTTTGTATGAAAAAACCTTTTGTTTATCAAGATATCTTGACCAAACTCGACATTTATTTGTTTAACTATGCTCCTCATATATATGCAAAATTCTATTAAGATCAGACCACTATGTCATATAGCCGCCATAGGAACGATCGGTCGAAAATTAAGTTTTTGTATGAAAAAACATTTTGTTTGTCAAGATATCTTGACCAAACTCGGCATTTATTAGTTTTACTAAGCTCCTCATATATATGCAAAATCCTATTAAGATCGGACCACTATATCATATATCTGCCATAGGAACGATCGGTCGAAAATTAAGTTTTTGTATGAAAAAACATTTTGTTTGTCAAGATATCTTGACCAAACTCGGCATTTATTAGTTTTACTATGCTCCTCATATATATGCAAAATTCTATTAAGATCGGACCACTATATCATATAGCCGCCATAGGAACGATCGGTCGAAAATTAAGTTTTTGTATGAAAAAACATTTTGTTTGTCAAGATATCTTGACCAAACTCGGCATTTATTAGTTTTACTAATCTCCTCATATATGTGCAAAATCCTATTAAGATCGGACCACTATATCATATAGCTGCCATAGGAACGATCGGTCGAAAATTAAGTTTTTGTATGAAAAAACCTTTTGTTTATCAAGATATCTTGACCAAACTCGACATTTATTAGTTTTACTATGCTCCTCATATATATGCAAAATCCTATTAAGATCGGACCACTATATCATATAGCCGCCATAGGAACGTTCGGTCGAAAATTAGGTTTTTGTATGAAAAAACATTTTGTTTGTCAAGATATCTTGACCAAACTCGGCATTTATTAGTTTTACTAATCTCCTCATATATATGCAAAATCCTATTAAGATCGGACCACTATATCAAATAGCTGCCATAGGAACGATCGGTCGAAAATTAAGTTTTTGTATGAAAAAACCTTTTGTTTATCAAGATATCTTGACCAAACTCGACATTTATTAGTTTTACTATGCTCCTCATATATATGCAAAATTCTATTAAGATCGGACCACTATGTCATATAGCCGCCATAGGAACGATCGGTCGAAAATTAAGTTTTTGTATGAAAAAACATTTTGTTTGTCAAGATATCTTGACCAAACTCGGCATTTATTAGTTTTACTAAGCTCCTCATATATATGCAAAGTCCTATTAAGATCGGACCACTATATCATATAGCTGCCATAGGAACGATCGGTCGAAAATTAAGTTTTTGTACGAAAAAACATTTTGTTTGTCAAGATATCTTGACCAAACTCGGCATTTATTAGTCTTACTAAGCTCCTCATATATATGCAAAATCCTATTAAGATCGGACCACTATATCATATAGCTGCCATAGGAACGATCGGTCGAAAATTAAGTTTTTGTATGAAAAAACCTTTTGTTTATCAAGATATCTTGACCAAACTCGACATTTATTAGTTTAACTATGCTCCTCATATATATGCAAAATTCTATTAAGATCGGACCTCTATGTCATATAGCCGCCATAGGAACGATCGGTCGAAAATTAAGTTTTTGTATGAAAAAACATTTTGTTTGTCAAGATATCTTGACCAAACTCGGCATTTATTAGTTTTACTAAGCTCCTCATATATATGCAAAATCCTATTAAGATCGGACCACTATATCATATAGCTGCCATAGGAACGATCGGTCGAAAATTAAGTTTTTGTATGAAAAAACATTTTGTTTGTCAAGATATCTAGACCAAACTCGGCATTTATTAGTTTTACTAAGCTCCTCATATATATGCAAAATCCTATTAAGATCGGACCACTATATCATATAGCTGCCATAGGAAAGATCGGTCGAAAATTAAGTTTTTGTATGAAAAAACATTTTGTTTGTCAAGATATCTTGACCAAACTCGGCATTTATTAGTTTTACTAAGCTCCTCATATATATGCAAAATCCTATTAAGATCGGACCACTATGTCATATAGCCGCCATAGGAACGATCGGTCGAAAATTAAGTTTTTGTATGAAAAAACATTTTGTTTGTCAAGATATCTTGACCAAACTCGGCATTTATTAGTTTTACTAAGCTCCTCATATATATGCAAAATCCTATTAAGATCGGACCACTATATCATATAGCTGCCATAGGAACGATCGGTCGAAAATTAAGTTTTTGTATGAAAAAACATTTTGTTTGTCAAGATATCTAGACCAAACTCGGCATTTATTAGTTTTACTAAGCTCCTCATATATATGCAAAATCCTATTAAGATCGGACCACTATATCATATAGCTGCCATAGGAACGATCGGTCGAAAATTAAGTTTTTGTATGAAAAAACCTTTTGTTTATCAAGATATCTTGACCAAAGTCGACATTTATTAGTTTTACTATGCTCCTCATATATATGCAAAATTCTATTAAGATCGGACCACTATATCATATAGCCGCCATAGGAACGATCGGTCGAAAATTAAGTTTTTGTATGAAAAAACATTTTGTTTGTCAAGATATCTTGACCAAACTCGGCATTTATTAGTTTTACTAAGCTCCTCATATATATGCAAAATCCTATTAAGATCGGACCACTATATCATATAGCTGCCAAAGGAACGATCGGTCGAAAATTAAGTTTTTGTATGAAAAAACATTTTGTTTGTCAAGATATCTTGACCAAACTCGGCATTTATTAGTTTTACTAAGCTCCTCATATATATGCAAAATCCTATTAAGATCGGACCACTATATCATATAGCTGCCATAGGAACGATCGGTCGAAAATTAAGTTTTTGTATGAAAAAACCTTTTGTTTATCAAGATATCTTGACCAAACTCGACATTTATTTGTTTAACTATGCTCCTCATATATATGCAAAATTCTATTAAGATCAGACCACTATGTCATATAGCCGCCATAGGAACGATCGGTCGAAAATTAAGTTTTTGTATGAAAAAACATTTTGTTTGTCAAGATATCTTGACCAAACTCGGCATTTATTAGTTTTACTAAGCTCCTCATATATATGCAAAATCCTATTAAGATCGGACCACTATATCATATATCTGCCATAGGAACGATCGGTCGAAAATTAAGTTTTTGTATGAAAAAACATTTTGTTTGTCAAGATATCTTGACCAAACTCGGCATTTATTAGTTTTACTAAGCTCCTCATATATATGCAAAATCCTATTAAGATCGGACCACTATATCATATAGCTGCCATAGGAACGATCGGTCGAAAATTAAGTTTTTGTATGAAAAAACCTTTTGTTTATCAAGATATCTTGACCAAACTCGACATTTATTAGTTTTACTATGCTCCTCATATATATGCAAAATTCTATTAAGATCGGACCACTATGTCATATAGCCGCCATAGGAACGATCGGTCGAAAATTAAGTTTTTGTATGAAAAAACATTTTGTTTGTCAAGATATCTTGACCAAACTCGGCATTTATTAGTTTTACTAAGCTCCTCATATATATGCAAAATCCTATTAAGATCGGACCACTATATCATATAGCTGCCATAGGAACGATCGGTCGAAAATTAAGTTTTTGTATGAAAAAACCTTTTGTTTATCAAGATATCTTGACCAAACTCGACATTTATTAGTTTTACTATGCTCCTCATATATATGCAAAATTCTATTAAGATCGGACCACTATGTCATATAGCCGCCATAGGAACGATCGGTCGAAAATTAAGTTTTTGTATGAAAAAACATTTTGTTTGTCAAGATATCTTGACCAAACTCGGCATTTATTAGTTTTACTAAGCTCCTCATATATATGCAAAATTGTATTAATATCGGACCACTATATCATATAGCTGCCATAGGAACGATCGATCGAAAATTAAGTTTTTGTATGAAAAAACATTTTGTTTGTCAAGATATCTTGACCAAACTCGGCATTTATTAGTTTTACTAAGCTCCTCAGATATATGCAAAATCCTATTAAGATCGGACCACTATATCATATAGCTGCCATAGGAACGATCGGTCGAAAATTAAGTTTTTGTATGAAAAAACCTTTTGTTTATCAAGATATCTTGACCAAACTCGACATTTATTAGTTTTACTATGCTCCTCATATATGCAAAATTCTATTAAGATCGGACCACTATATCATATAGCCGCCATAGGAACGTTCGGTCGAAAATTAGGTTTTTGTATGAAAAAACATTTTGTTTGTCAAGATATCTTGACCAAACTCGGCATTTATTAGTTTTACTAAGCTCCTCATATATATGCAAAATCCTATTAAGATCGGACCACTATATCATATAGCTGCCATAGGAACGATCGGTCGAAAATTAAGTTTTTGTATGAAAAAACCTTTTGTTTATCAAGATATCTTGACCAAACTCGACATTTATTAGTTTTACTAAGCTCCTCATATATATGCAAAATCCTATTAAGGTCGGACCACTATATCATATAGCTGCCATAGGAACGATCGGTCGAAAATTAAGTTTTTGTATGAAAAAACATTATGCTTGTCAAGATATCTTGACCAAACTCGGCATTTATTAGTTTTACTAAGCTCCTCATATATATGCAAAATCCTATTAAGATCAGACCACTATATCATATAGCTGCCATAGGAACGATCGATCGAAAATTAAGTTTTTGTATGAAAAAACATTTTGTTTTTCAAGATATCTTAACCAAACTCGGCATTTATTAGTTTTACTATGCTCCTCATATATATGCAAAATCCTATTAAGATCGGACCACTATATCATATTATTAAGTTTTTGTATGGAGAATTTTTTGTTTTTCATGATTTTGCGATTAAACTCGGCATTTAAAGATTTCACTATGCTTCCTTCATTTTTGCTAAATCTTATTTACATCGGTTTTTTGATTAAAAGCCTTTTTTATACCCTTGCAGAGGGTATTATAATTTTGTCGTGAAATGTGTAACGCATAGAAGGAGACATCTCCGACCCCATAAAGTATATATATTCTTGATCAGCATCAACAGCCGAGTCGATATAGCCATGTCCGTCTGTCCGTCTGTCCGTCTGTCTGTTTCTATGCGAACTAGTCCCTCAGTTTTAAAGCTATCTTAATAAAACTTTGCAGAAGTCCCTATTTCTGTTGCACGCAGCACATATGTCAAAACCAGCTGGATCGGACCACTATATCATATAGCTGCCATAGGAACGATCGGTCGAAAATTAAGTTTTTGTATGAAAAAACCTTTTGTTTATCAAGATATCTTGACCAAACTCGACATTTATTAGTTTTACTATGCTCCTCATATATCTGCAAAATTCTATTAAGATCGGACCACTATATCATATAGCCGCCATAGGAACGATCGGTCGAAAATTAAGTTTTTGTATGAAAAAACATTTTGTTTGTCAAGATATCTTGACCAAACTCGGCATTTATTAGTTTTACTAATCTCCTCATATATATGCAAAATCCTATTAAGATCGGACCACTATATCATATAGCTGCCATAGGAACGATCGGTCGAAAATTAAGTTTTTGTATGAAAAAACCTTTTGTTTATCAAGATATCTTGACCAAACTCGACATTTATTAGTTTTACTATGCTCCTCATATATGCAAAATTCTATTAAGATCGGACCACTATATCATATAGCCGCCATAGGAACGTTCGGTCGAAAATTAGGTTATTGTATGAAAAAACATTTTGTTTGTCAAGATATCTTGACCAAACTCGGCATTTATTAGTTTTACTAATCTCCTCATATATATGCAAAATCCTATTAAGATCGGACCACTATATCATATAGCTGCCATAGGAACGATCGGTCGAAAATTAAGTTTTTGTATGAAAAAACCTTTTGTTTATCAAGATATCTTGACCAAACTCGACATTTATTAGTTTTACTATGCTCCTCATATATATGCAAAATTCTATTAAGATCGGACCACTATGTCATATAGCCGCCATAGGAACGATCGGTCGAAAATTAAGTTTTTGTATGAAAAAACATTTTGTTTGTCAAGATATCTTGACCAAACTCGGCATTTATTAGTTTTACTAAGCTCCTCATATATATGCAAAGTCCTATTAAGATCGGACCACTATATCATATAGCTGCCATAGGAACGATCGGTCGAAAATTAAGTTTTTGTACGAAAAAACATTTTGTTTGTCAAGATATCTTGACCAAACTCGGCATTTATTAGTTTTACTAAGCTCCTCATATATATGCAAAATCCTATTAAGATCGGACCACTATATCATATAGCTGCCATAGGAACGATCGGTCGAAAATTAAGTTTTTGTATGAAAAAACCTTTTGTTTATCAAGATATCTTGACCAAACTCGACATTTATTAGTTTAACTATGCTCCTCATATATATGCAAAATTCTATTAAGATCGGACCTCTATGTCATATAGCCGCCATAGGAACGATCGGTCGAAAATTAAGTTTTTGTATGAAAAAACATTTTGTTTGTCAAGATATCTTGACCAAACTCGGCATTTATTAGTTTTACTAAGCTCCTCATATATATGCAAAAATCCTATTAAGATCGGACCACTATATCATATAGCTGCCATAGGAACGATCGGTCGAAAATTAAGTTTTTGTATGAAAAAACATTTTGTTTGTCAAGATATCTAGACCAAACTCGGCATTTATTAGTTTTACTAAGCTCCTCATATATATGCAAAATCCTATTAAGATCGGACCACTATATCATATAGCTGCCATAGGAACGATCGGTCGAAAATTAAGTTTTTGTATGAAAAAACCTTTTGTTTATCAAGATATCTTGACCAAAGTCGACATTTATTAGTTTTACTATGCTCCTCATATATATGCAAAATTCTATTAAGATCGGACCACTATGTCATATAGCCGCCATAGGAACGATCGGTCGAAAATTAAGTTTTTGTATGAAAAAACATTTTGTTTGTCAAGATATCTTGACCAAACTCGGCATTTATTAGTTTTACTAAGCTCCTCATATATATGCAAAATCCTATTAAGATCGGACCACTATATCATATAGCTGCCATAGGAACGATCGGTCGAAAATTAAGTTTTTGTATGAAAAAACATTTTGTTTGTCAAGATATAGCTGCCATAGGAACGATCGGTCGAAAAATAAATTTTTGTATGAAAAAACCTTTTGTTTATCAAGATATCTTGACCAAAGTCGACATTTATTAGTTTTACTATGCTCCTCATATATATGCAAAATTCTATTAAGATCGGACCACTATATCATATAGCCGCCATAGGAACGATCGGTCGAAAATTAAGTTTTTGTATGAAAAAACATTTTGTTTGTCAAGATATCTTGACCAAACTCGGCATTTATTAGTTTTACTAAGCTCCTCATATATATGCAAAATCCTATTAAGATCGGACCACTATATCATATAGCTGCCAAAGGAACGATCGGTCGAAAATTAAGTTTTTGTATGAAAAAACATTTTGTTTGTCAAGATATCTTGACCAAACTCGGCATTTATTAGTTTTACTAAGCTCCTCATATATATGCAAAATCCTATTAAGATCGGACCACTATATCATATAGCTGCCATAGGAACGATCGGTCGAAAATTAAGTTTTTGTATGAAAAAACCTTTTGTTTATCAAGATATCTTGACCAAACTCGACATTTATTTGTTTAACTATGCTCCTCATATATATGCAAAATTCTATTAAGATCAGACCACTATGTCATATAGCCGCCATAGGAACGATCGGTCGAAAATTAAGTTTTTGTATGAAAAAACATTTTGTTTGTCAAGATATCTTGACCAAACTCGGCATTTATTAGTTTTACTAAGCTCCTCATATATATGCAAAATCCTATTAGGATCGGACCACTATATCATATATCTGCCATAGGAACGATCGGTCGAAAATTAAGTTTTCGTATGAAAAAACATTTTGTTTGTCAAGATATCTTGACCAAACTCGGCATTTATTAGTTTTACTAAGCTCCTCATATATATGCAAAATCCTATTTAGATCGGACCACTATATCATATAGCTGCCATAGGAACGATCGGTCGAAAATTAAGTTTTTGTATGAAAAAACCTTTTGTTTATCAAGATATCTTGACCAAACTCGACATTTATTACTTTAACTATGCTCCTCATATATATGCAAAATTCTATTACGATCGGACCACTATGTCATATAGCCGCCATAGGAACGATCGGTCGAAAATTAAGTTTTTGTATGAAAAAACATTTTGTTTGTCAAGATATCTTGACCAAACTCGGCATTTATTAGTTTTACTAAGCTCCTCATATATATGCAAAATTTTATTATCATCGGACCACTATGTCATATAGCCGCCATAGGAACGATCGGTCGAAAATTAAGTTTTTGTATGAAAAAACCTTTTGTTTATCAAGATATCTTGACCAAACTCGACATTTATTAGTTTTACTATGCTCCTCATATATATGCAAAATTCTATTAAGATCGGACCACTATGTCATATAGCCGCCATAGGAACGATCGGTCGAAAATTAAGTTTTTGTATGAAAAAACATTTTGTTTGTCAAGATATCTTGACCAAACTCGGCATTTATTAGTTTTACTAAGCTCCTCATATATATGCAAAATCCTATTAAGATCGGACCACTATATCATATAGCTGCCATAGGAACGATCGGTCGAAAATTAAGTTTTGTATGAAAAAACCTTTTGTTTATCAAGATATCTTGACCAAACTCGACATTTATTAGTTTTACTATGCTCCTCATATATATGCAAAATTCTATTAAGATCGGACCACTATATCATATAGCCGCCATAGGAACGTTCGGTCGAAAATTAGGTTTTTGTATGAAAAAACATTTTGTTTGTCAAGATATCTTGACCAAACTCGGCATTTATTAGTTTTACTAAGCTCCTCATATATATGCAAAATCCTATTAAGATCGGACCACTATATCATATAGCTGCCATAGGAACGATCGGTCGAAAATTAAGTTTTTGTATGAAAAAACCTTTTGTTTATCAAGATATCTTGACCAAACTCGACATTTATTAGTTTTACTATGCTCCTCATATATATGCAAAATTCTATTAAGATCGGACCACTATATCATATAGCCGCCATAGGAACGATCGGTCGAAAATTAAGTTTTTGTATGAAAAAACATTTTGTTTGTCAAGATATCTTGACCAAACTCGGCATTTATTAGTTTTACTAAGCTCCTCATATATATGCAAAATCCTATTAAGGTCGGACCACTATATCATATAGCTGCCATAGGAACGATCGGTCGAAAATTAAGTTTTTGTACGAAAAAACATTTTGTTTGTCAAGATATCTTGACCAAACTCGGCATTTATTAGTTTTACTAAGCTCCTCATATGTATGCAAAATCCTATTAAGATCGGACCACTATATCATATAGCTGCCATAGGAACGATCGGTCGAAAATTAAGTTTTTGTATGAAAAAACCTTTTTGTTTATCAAGATATCTTGACCAAACTCGACATTTATTAGTTTTACTATGCTCCTCATATATATGCAAAATTCTATTAAGATCGGACCACTATGTCATATAGCCGCCATAGGAACGATCGGTCGAAAATTAAGTTTTTGTATGAAAAAACATTTTGTTTGTCAAGATATCTTGACCAAACTCGGCATTTATTAGTTTTACTAAGCTCCTCATATATATGCAAAAATCCTATTAAGATCGGACCACTATATCATATAGCTGCCATAGGAACGATCGATCGAAAATTAAGTTTTTGTATGAAAAAAATTTTGTTTTTCAAGATATCTTAACCAAACCTCGGCATTTATTAGTTTTACTATGCTCCTCATATATATGCAAAATCCTATTAAGATCGGACCACTATATCATATTATTAATTTTTTGTATGGAGAATTTTTTGTTTTTCATGATTTTGCGATTAAACACGGCATTTAAAGATTTCACTATGCTTCCTTCATTTTTGCTAAATCTTATTTACATCGGTTTTTGATTAAAAGCCTTTTTTTTTGTTTATCAATATACCTTGACCAAACTCGGCCTTAACCATTTTCTCGGCATTAAAAGGTTGGGTCTGCAAGGGTATTAGATCTTCGGCATGCCGAAGATAGCCCTTCTTTCACGTTATACCCTTGCAGAGGGTATTATAATTTTGTCGTGAAATGTGTAACGCATAGAAGGAGACATCTCCGACCCCATAAAGTATATATATTCTTGATCAGCATCAACAGCCGAGTCGATATAGCCATGTCCGTCTGTCCGTCTGTCTGTTTCTATGCGAACTAGTCCCTCAGTTTTAAAGCTATCTTAATGAAACTTTGCAGAAGTCCCTATTTCTGTTGCACGCAGTACATATGTCAAAACCAGTTGGATCGGACCACTATATCATATAGCTGCCATAGGAACGATCGGTCGAAAATTAAGTTTTTGTATGAAAAAACCTTTTGTTTATCAAGATATCTTGACCAAACTCGACATTTATTAGTTTTACTATGCTCCTCATATATATGCAAAATTCTATTAAGATCGGACCACTATATCATATAGCCGCCATAGGAACGATCGGTCGAAAATTAAGTTTTTGTATGAAAAAACATTTTGTTTGTCAAGATATCTTGACCAAACTCGGCATTTATTAGTTTTACTAAGCTCCTCATATATATGCAAAATCCTATTAAGATCGGACCACTATATCATATAGCTGCCATAGGAACGATCGATCGAAAATTAAGTTTTTGTATGAAAAAACATTTTGTTTTTCAAGATATCTTAACCAAACTCGGCATTTATTAGTTTTACTATGCTCCTCATATATATGCAAAATCCTATTAAGATCGGACCACTATATCATATTATTAAGTTTTTGTATGGAGAATTTTTTGTTTTTCATGATTTTGCGATTAAACACGGCATTTAAAGATTTGTCTATGCTTCCTTCATTTTTGCTAAATCTTATTTACATCGGATTTTGATTAAAAGCCTTTTTTTTTTTTGTTTATCAATATACCTTGACCAAACTCGGCCTTAACCATTTTCTCGGCATTAAAAGGTTGGGTCTGCAAGGGTATTAGATCTTCGGCATGCCGAAGATAGCCCTTCTTTCTCGTTATTTATGTACTATTACTTTTTAACATGTTCGTGACACTTGTCACGGTCGCCATGTAAAAAGAGCACTCTTTAAATGAAAAAGACAGCACGTCAGTGCTGTTTAGTATCTTGGTTCAGAATGAATTTATTCAGTTTTTATAATGTTCGCTTAGCCTATGGATATACATATATACTTATGCTGTTATTCGTTAACAGCTACAAAGAGAGGGAGAGTGAGTAGCTCGCATATGCCTGTATTAGTGAGCATATATATTGCTCACGGAATGCGCTCAGACGGAGCGTGGGATATGCAGCATAAGCATAAACGGTCAGCTAGTGAGGCTAGTGAACCGCGCGGCGTAATATGAGACCGAGCCAATACATAATGTGGCTCTGGGCTCGTTCACTATATTATTGTTATTGTATGCAACAAAGTGCTGCATACTTTATATTTAAGTACAGGGTATTCTGTAAGGGCATATACGCACTACACTATAACTATTAAGTCATCCATATAAAGGAATGCTTGTGAAGGTTCTAGTCCAGAGAATGCAATAGTCATCATTCTTTGGAATGAATTAGGCGCTATCTTTAATCCGAAAGGTAATCGCGTGAAGCGATACGAGCCATTGATCGTTGAAAAAGACGTTATATCTCTTGAACTTTTTTCGAGTTCAATTTGATGAAATCCTGACATTAAGTCAAGGCATGGAAAATATTTTGCTCGTCCTAGTTGATCTAGGATATCATCAATTCTAGGGAGTGGAAATTTACCGGACAGTAATTTTTTATTAATTTGACGATAGTCAATCACTAATCGCCATTTCTTTTCTTCTGAACCTGGAGATGGTTTTTAGTACAAGTAATAATGGGCTATTATATTCAGATACGGATGGTTCAACAATCCCGTCGGTGATCAATTTTCCAACTTGCTTCTGTATTTCGTTCACCTGACTGTGTGGGCTTCTCTAGTTTTTTGTATACACTGGTTCATCATCTTTTAATCTCAGCTTTTGTTTATAAAAATTATTTGTGCTTATTGGTTCTGTTTCTTATCCGAATATATCATTATATTTGGTGCATAAGCTTGAAAGCTGTGACGTGAATTGTGGTGGAAAGTTTTTTGAAAGTTGAGATAATACAGACTTTTCCTTATCTTCTGGATTAGTTTTGACTACTTCGTAGTTCGAAAGTGATTCATACGTTAAGTTGTTTGCACTGACTACTTGATCTTTATTTGTTGTATTAAGTAATCTTATGAAAGCGTTTTTCAGTTGTTGCTATGGTACTTGCTATGTAAATACCATGTTTAATTTCTTGATTTGGAATCAATACACTGTCCTCTTTTTGAATTTAGTTGAATTTTTCTAATAACTTGGGATCTTGCTGGAAGAAGTATTGAGTTGTTACCAGAACTGTATGTTATCGGAACATAAATTGGAAATTTTAAGTTATTAGGTCTAATTATAAGCCAATCTTCAGATGGCTTGAAGTCTAATTGACAGTTATATTTTTTAATAAAATCGATTCCTATTATGCCATCACAAGGAATAGCGAATTGTAAATCCACGATATGAAAATCATGTGGGATTATATGCTTAGTGGTCTGTATCTCAATAGAGGTTAATCCTTTGGACTTGATAACCTCTTCACTTGTTCCTTTTATATAATGTAATTATCTTGTATGTCTTGAAAGATATCAGAATTTTCTTTAACTATTGAAATGTGTTGACCTGTGTCTACTAAAAAGACAAGTTCTTTTCCTGTAGCCACATGATTGAATGATACGAATATGTTCTGACTGAGATTAATAGTGTGAACCCTTGCATCTTCTACTGTTGAGCATTTAAAGGGTTTTGTGAGTTTTCCGATGCATTGTTGACTACTCGGACACTATTTGAGGTATTGCTGTTGTGGCACCTATTCGAATTGCCACGGCCTCTTGAGTTTCCTCTATATTGGCCTCGTCCATTGTTATAATAGTTACGACTACGAAAGTTACCTCTATAATTTCCTCGTCCGCGGTTTCCGCCGCGCTGTGAATAATTTTTGTAATATAGGACAGTGTTCGGCTGTACAGTTGCTTCTGTGCAACTATTTACAAATTTGTATATGGCATCATTCATTGTATTGAAGGTACCAGCTTGCATGATAAGTTTTACCTTATCAACCGTGCAATTCTTAATCATTGCTTTGACTGCATGCTGAGTGGAATAACTTCTGGCTAACTCTCGGGTTAAACCGTCTCTTATATACGCACCTTCTAAAGCTTTTGTCATCTGCTCAATCTCTAATGTATATTGGTTAGCAGTTTTGTTGCGTTGCTGTAGGTTTTGCTGACAATACTTCTACAGTTTCGCCTTTGACATTGCTTTTCAATCTGGTAATGATTTCAGTTACTGTTGTTTCATTTCCGATTATATTTCTGGCAACACCTTTTAGCTTGGTTTTTATTATTGAAACTGCTAATTGTTCGTGTTCGCCTTTTATTGATTCTATTATGTGCAATGCATCAATAAAACTTGTTAAGTTTTCAGCATTACCATCGAAAACTGGTATAAGCTTGGATGCAGTATTAATGAAATCAATATTGGATTGTGCCATTGTGATATTATTACTGAATTTATTCTCTATTATGCTTGAACTAGTATCAGAATCTGTATTATCATCCAGATCTGACATTAAAGCTGCTGGAATAGTAAATCTTGCTCTTCCATTTTGGGGTTTGTCTCTAACTCTTCTGACTCTAACTCTAACTCTTCTAACTCTATTGGTTCAATGTCAGCCGGTTCCATTGATTCCGGTTAATCATCAGTTGCAACTGTTAGAGAAGTATTAAGTATAGTCGGGACTGATATATCTATATCGAATTTTGCTTAATTGATATTAAATTCGATCGAAGTCTGATCAAAAATTTGGATACTCTGATGATCTTTATTTAATTTTCCTCTTTGGCCATGTATTAATATACGTGCTTCATTAACGCACTTTACTAATATTTCTGCATGTTTCTTAACAGTATCCTTCTGAATTGGCCTATTTTGGTTAAGTGATTTATATGATTTACCAAAGACAATTTTTATTTTATTTAGTTCTTGATATAATTCATTCCATTCCATTATAAGATTCTCTAATTGTCTTTAGCTTAGCCATATTTATACCCTTGCAGAGGGTATTATAATTTTGTCGTGAAATGTGTAACGCATAGAAGGAGACATCTCCGACCCCATAAAGTATATATATTCTTGATCAGCATCAACAGCCGAGTCGATATAGCCATGTCCGTCTGTCCGTCTGTCTGTTTCTATGCGAACTAGTCCCTCAGTTTTAAAGCTATCTTAATGAAACTTTGCAGAAGTCCCTATTTCTGTTGCACGCAGCACATATTTCAAAACCAGCTGGATCGGACCACTATATCATATAGCTGCCATAGGAACGATCGGTCGAAAATTAAGTTTTTGTATGAAAAAACCTTTTGTTTATCAAGATATCTTGACCAAACTCGACATTTATTAGTTTTACTATGCTCCTCATATATATGCAAAATTCTATTAAGATCGGACCACTATATCATATAGCCGCCATAGGAACGTTCGGTCGAAAATTAGGTTTTTGTATGAAAAAACATTTTGTTTGTCAAGATATCTTGACCAAACTCGGCATTTATTAGTTTTACTAAGCTCCTCATATATATGCAAAATCCTATTAAGATCGGACCACTATATCATATAGCTGCCATAGGAACGATCGGTCGAAAATTAAGTTTTTGTATGAAAAAACCTTTTGTTTATCAAGATATCTTGACCAAACTCGACATTTATTAGTTTTACTATGCTCCTCATATATGCCAAATTTTATTAAGATCGGACCACTATATCAAATAGCCGCCATAGGAACGATCGGTCGAAAATTAAGTTTTTTGTATGAAAAAAACATTTTGTTTGTCAAGATATCTTGACCAAACTCGGCATTTATTAGTTTTACTAAGCTCCTCATATATATGCAAAATCCTATTAAGATCGGACCACTATATCATATAGCTGCCATAGGAACGATCGGTCGAAAATTAAGTTTTTGTATGAAAAAACCTTTTGTTTATTAAGATATCTTGACCAAACTCGACATTTATTAGTTTTACTATGCTCCTCATATATATGCAAAATTTTATTAAGATCGGACCACTATATCATATAGCCGCCATAGGAACGATCGGTCGAAAATTAAGTTTTTGTATGAAAAAACCTTTTGTTTTTCAAGATATCTTAACCAAACTCGGCATTTATTAGTTTTACTATGCTCCTCATATATATGCAAAATCCTATTAAGATCGGACCACTATATCATATTATTAAGTTTTTGTATGGAGAATTTTTTGTTTTTCATGATTTTGCGATTAAACACGGCATTTAAAGATTTCACTATGCTTCCTTCATTTTTGCTAAATCTTATTTACATCGGTTTTTGATTAAAAGCCTTTTTTTTTGTTTATCAATATACCTTGACCAAACTCGGCCTTAACCATTTTCTCGGCATTAAAAGGTTGGGTCTGCAAGGGTATTAGATCTTCGGCATGCCGAAGATAGCCCTTCTTTCTCGTTCATACAGAAAATTAATTTTCGACCGATCGTTCCTATGGCAGCTATATGATATAGTGGTCCGATCTTAGTAGGATTTTGCATATATATGAGGAGCTTAGTAAAACTAATAAATGCCGAGTTTGGTCAAGATATCTTGATAAACAAAAGGTTTTTTCATACAAAAACTTAATTTTCGACTGATCGTTCCTATGGCAGCTATATGATATAGTGGTTCGATCTTAATAGGATTTTGCATATATATGAGGAGCTTAGTAAACTAATAAATGCCGAGTTTGGTCAAGATATCTTGACAAACAAAATGTTTTTTTCAAAAACCAATTTTCGACCGAACGTTCCTATGGCGGCATATGATATAGTGGTCCGATCTTAATAGAATTTTGCATATATATGAGGAGCATAGTAAAACTAATAAATGTCGAGTTTGGTCAAGATATCTTGATAAACAAAAGGTTTTTTCATACAAAAACTTAATTTTCGACCGATCGTTCCTATGGCAGCTATATGATATAGTGGTCCGATCCAGCTGGTTTTGATATATGTGCTGCGTGCAACAGAAATAGGGACTTCTGCAAAGTTTCATTAAGATAGCTTTAAAACTGAGGGACTAGTTCGCATAGAAACAGACAGACGGACAGACGGACAGACGGACATGGCTATATCGACTCGGCTGTTTATGCTGATCAAGAATATATATACTTTATGGGGTCGGAGATGTCTCCTTCTATGCGTTACACATTTCACGACGAAATTATAATACCCTCTGCAAGGGATCGGACCACTATATCATATAGCTGCCATAGGAACGATCAGTCGAAAATTAAGTTTTTGTATGAAAAAACCTTTTGTTTATCAAGATATCTTGACCAAACTCGACATTTATTAGTTTTACTATGCTCCTCATATATATGCAAAATTCTATTAAGATCGGACCACTATGTCATATAGCCGCCATAGGAACGATCGGTCGAAAATTAAGTTTTTGTATGAAAAAACATTTTGTTTGTCAAGATATCTTGACCAAACTCGGCATTTATTAGTTTTACTAAGCTCCCCATATATATGCAAAATCCTATTAAGATCGGACCACTATATCATATAGCTGCCATAGGAACGATCGATCGAAAATTAAGTTTTTGTATGAAAAAACATTTTGTTTTTCAAGATATCTAACCAAACTCGGCATTTATTAGTTTTACTATGCTCCTCATATATATGCAAAATCCTATTAAGATCGGACCACTATTGTCATATTATTAAGTTTTTATATGGAGAATTTTTTGTTTTTCATGATTTTGCGATTAAACACGGCATTTAAAGATTTCACTATGCTTCCTTCATTTTTGCTAAATCGCGCTGTTGGTTTCTCTGCTGCTGATGTCCGTGGCCTATGAGCTCAGGCGGGGCCGGTGCCGGTCTTCGCACTGTTCGTTAGTCTCATGCACGTAGATTTGCATGCTGCAGGGTATAATGGTCCAGGGCAGTCGTTTGGGCAGACGTCTGGCTATTCGGCAAAGGCTTTGGGGATTGCGGTTTTTATACCCTTGCAGAAGGTATTATAATTTTGTCGTGAAATGTGTAACGCATAGAAGGAGACATCTCCGACCCCATAAAGTATATATATTCTTGATCAGCATCAACAGCCGAGTCGATATAGCCATGTCCGTCTGTCCGTCTGTCTGTTTCTATGCGAACTAGTCCCTCAGTTTTAAAGCTATCTTAATGAAACTTTGCAGAAATCCCTATTTCTGTTGCACGCAGCACATATTTCAAAACCAGCTGGATCGGACCACTATATCATATAGCTGCCATAGGAACAATCGGTCGAAAATTAAGTTTTTGTATGAAAAAACCTTTTGTTTATCAAGATATCTTGACCAAACTCGACATTTATTAGTTTTACTATGCTCCTCATATATATGCAAAATTCTATTAAGATCGGACCACTATATCATATAGCCGCCATAGGAACGTTCGGTCGAAAATTAGGTTTTTGTATGAAAAAACATTTTGTTTGTCAAGATATCTTGACCAAACTCGGCATTTATTAGTTTTACTAAGCTCCTCATATATATGCAAAATCCTATTAAGATCGGACCACTATATCATATAGCTGCCATAGGAACGATCGGTCGAAAATTAAGTTTTTGTATGAAAAAACCTTTTGTTTATCAAGATATCTTGACCAAACTCGACATTTATTAGTTTTACTATGCTCCTCATATATATGCAAAATTCTATTAAGATCGGACCACTATATCAAATAGCCGCCATAGGAACGATCGGTCGAAAATTAAGTTTTTGTATGAAAAAACATTTTGTTTGTCAAGATATCTTGACCAAACTCGGCATTTATTAGTTTTACTAAGCTCCTCATATATATGCAAAATCCTATTAAGATCGGACCACTATATCATATAGCTGCCATAGGCACGATCGATCGAAAATTAAGTTTTTGTACGAAAAAACATTTTGTTTTTCAAGATATCTTAACCAAACTCGGCATTTATTAGTTTTACTATGCTCCTCATATATATGCAAAATCCTATTAAGATCGGACCACTATATCATATTATTAAGTTTTTTGTATGGAGAATTTTTTGTTTTTCATGATTTTGCGATTAAACACGGCATTTAAAGATTTCACTATGCTTCCTTCATTTTGCTAAATCTTATTTACATCGGTTTTTGGTTAAGCCTTTTTTTTGTTTATCAATATACCTTGACCAAACTCGGCCTTAACCATTTTCTCGGCATTAAAGGTTGGGTCTGCAAGGGTATTAGATCTTCGGCATGCGAAGATAGCCCTTCTTTCTCGTTCATACAGAAAATTAATTTTCGACCGATCGTTCCTATGGCAGCTATATGATATAGTGGTCCGATCTTAGTAGGATTTTGCATATATATGAGGAGCTTAGAAAACAATAAATGCCGAGTTTGGTCAAGATATTGATAAACAAAAGGTTTTTCATACAAAACATTTTGCTGATCGTTCCTATGGCGCTATATGATAGTGGTCCGATCAGGATTTGCATATATATGGAGCTTAGTAAAACTAATAAATGCCGAGTTTGTCAAGATATCTTGACAAACAAAATGTTTTTTCATACAAAAACCTAATTTTCGACCGAACGTTCCTATGGCATATTTATAGTGGTCCATATGCATAGATGAGCATAGTAAAACTGTAAATGTCGAGTTTGGTCCAAGATATCTTGATAAAAAAGGTTTCATACAAAAAAAAACTTTCGACCGATCGTTCCTGGCAGCTATATGATATAGTGGTCCGATCCAGCTGGTTTTGATATATGTGCTGCGTGCAACAGAAATAGGGACTTCTGCAAAGTTTCATTAAGATAGCTTTAAAACTGAGGGACTAGTTCGCATAGAAACAGACAGACGGACAGACGGACATGGCTATATCGACTCGGCTGTTGATGCTGATCAAGAATATATATACTTTATGGGGTCGGAGATGTCTCCTTCTATGCGTTACACATTTTACGACAAAATTATAATACCCTCTGCAAGGGTATAAAAAACATTTTGTTTGTCAAGATATCTTGACCAAACTCGGCATTTATTAGTTTTACTAAGCTCCTCATATATATGCAAAATCCTATTAAGATCGGACCACTATATCATATAGCTGCCATAGGAACGATCGGTCGAAAATTAAGTTTTTGTATGAAAAAACCTTTTGTTTATCAAGATATCTTGACCAAACTCGACATTTATTAGTTTTACTATGCTCCTCATATATATGCAAAATTCTATTAAGATCGGACCACTATATCATATAGCCGCCATAGGAACGATCGGTCGAAAATTAAGTTTTTGTATGAAAAAACCTTTTGTTTATCAAGATATCTTCACCAAACTCGGCATTTATTAGTTTTACTAAGCTCCACATATATATGCAAAATCCTATTAAGATCGGACCACTATATCATATAGCTGCCATAGGAACGATCGATCGAAAATTAAGTTTTTGTATGAAAAAACATTTTGTTTTTCAAGATATCTTAACCAAACTCGGCATTTATTAGTTTTACTATGCTCCTCCTATATATGCAAAATCCTATTAAGATCGGACCACTATATCATATTATTAAGTTTTTGTATGGAGAATTTTTTGTTTTTCATGATTTTCGATTAAACACGGCATTTAAAGATTTCACTATGCTTCCTTCATTTTTGCTAAATCTTATTTACATCGGTTTTTGATTAAAAGCCTTTTTTTTTGTTTATCAATATACCTTGACCAAACTCGGCCTTAACCATTTTCTCGGCATTAAAGGTTGGGTCTGCAAGGGTATTAGATCTTCGGCATGCCGAAGATAGCCCTTCTTTTCGTTCATACAGAAAATTAATTTTCGACCGATCGTTCCTATGGCATAATATATGTAGATGGTCCGATCTTAGTAGGATTTTGCATATATGAGGGCTTAGTAAAACTAATAAATGCCGATCAAGATATCTTGATAAACAAAGGTTTTTTCATACAAAAAATTTCGACGATTTTCCTATGGCAGCTGTTGGGTCCGATCTGGTTTTGCATATATGAAGACTTAGTAAAACTAATAAATGCCAGTTTGGTCAAGAGATCTTGACAAGCAAAAGGTTTTTCGTACAAAACATTTTCGACCGACGTCTAGGCGGCGTATAGTTAAGTGGTCCGTCTTAGCAGAATTTTGCATATATATGAGGGCATAGTAAAAGCTAGTAAATGTCGTGTTTGGTCAGATATCTTGATAAACAAAGGTTTTTTTACAAAGCAATTTTGACCGATCGTTCTGGGGTATATGATATAGTGGTCCGATCCGGCTGGTTTTGATATATGTGCTGCGTGCAACAGAAATAGGGACTTCTGCAAAGTTTCATTAAGATAGCTTTAAAACTGAGGGACTAGTTCGCATAGAAACAGACAGACGGACAGACGGACATGGCTATATCGACTCGGCTGTTGATGCTGATCAAGAATATATATACTTTATGGGGTCGGAGATGTCTCCTTCTATGCGTTACACATTTTACGACAAAATTATAATACCCTCTGCAAGGGTATAAAAAACATTTTGTTTGTCAAGATATCTTGACCAAACTCGGCATTTATTAGTTTTACTAAGCTCCTCATATATGCAAAATCCTATTAAGATCGGACCACTATATCATATAGCTGCCATAGGAACGATCGGTCGAAAATTAAGTTTTGTATGAAAAACCTTTTTGTTTATCAAGATATCTTGACCAAACTCGACATTTATTAGTTTTACTATGCTCCTCATATATATGCAAAATTTATTAAGATCGGACCACTATATCATATAGCCGCCATAGAACGATCGGTCGAAAATTAAGTTTTTGTATGAAAAAACCTTTTGTTTATCAAGATATCTTCACCAAACTCGGCATTTATTAGTTTTACTAAGCTCCACATATATGCAAAATCCTATTAAGATCGGACCACTATATCATATAGGCTGCCATAGGAACGATCGATCGAAAATTAAGTTTTTGTATGAAAACATTTTGTTTTTCAAGATATCTTAACCAAACTTGGCATTTATTAGTTTTACTATGCTCCTCATATATATGCAAAATCCTATTAAGATCGGACCACTATATCATATTATTAAGTTTTTTGTAATGGAGAATTTTTTGTTTTTCATGATTTTGCGATTAAACACGGCATTTAAAGATTTCACTATGCTTCCTTCATTTTTGCTAAATCTTATTTACATCGTTTTTTGATTAAAAGCCTTTTTTTGTTTATCAATATACCTTGACCAAACTCGGCCTTAACCATTTTCTCGGCATTAAAAGGTTGGGTCTGCAGGATTAGATCTTCGGCATGCCGAAGATAGCCCTTCTTTCTCGTTTTATTTGTATTTGTTTTTATTAATTTTATTTCATTTTTCTCAATGTTTCAAAGTAAATTACGGAATTATTGTAAAAATTATAATTTTTTTTTAATCAATGTTTGCGCTTTTTTTTTTTTTTTTAATTTAAATCTTGTCCAGATCATTTGC
The DNA here is from genome assembly GCA_018903485.1 of Drosophila littoralis. Lineage (NCBI taxonomy): Eukaryota > Metazoa > Arthropoda > Insecta > Diptera > Drosophilidae > Drosophila > Drosophila littoralis. The sequence goes on from JAEIGF010000611.1 coordinate 207,985, forward strand.
CTGGCTCATACCGTCTTTTTTAAGCATTTGTTATGCAACTTGTATAATTTATAAAAACAATTAGCGCACATTATAACAACAATTATTATCAATAGTATATTTACTAATTGTAAATCCATGTTACTTGACTCTACTTTATTAATGACATTAGCAGTGGAATCCACTGTCTTTAAGTCTACTAGTCCCAATTTTGGGTTTATATATAATTAAATTATAATTATAATTATTAGGTAAATCTTCATCAAATTTGCTTATTGAATTATTTTGCATTTATTTTTACAGTTTTCCTACCTATTGTTTCTGCATACTTCTAATTGAGCGGAGAAGGTTCCGCACAATTTTAAAATTTTTGTAGTATATATTTTTATACCCTATGCATATAATTTTGTCTTGAAATGTGTAACGCATAGAAGGAGACATCTCCGACCCCATAAAGTATATATATTCTTGATCAGCATAAACAGCCGAGTCGATATAGCCATGTCCGTCTGTCCGTCTGTCTGTCGTTTCTATGCGAACTAGTCCTCAGTTTTTAAAGCTATCTTAATGAAACTTTGCAGAAGTCCCTATTTCTGTTGCACGCAGCACATATATCAAACCAGCTGGATCGGACCACTATCATATAGCTGCCATAGGAACGATCGGTCGAAAATTAAGTTTTTGTATGAAAAAACCTTTTGTTTATCAAGATATCTTGACCAAACTCGGCATTTATTAGTTTTTACCCCCTTATATGCAAAATCCTATTAAGAGCGGACCACTATATCATATAGCTGACACAGGAACGATCGGTCGAAATTAGGTTTTTGTATGAAACTTTATTTTGTTTGTCAAGATATCTTGACCAAACTCGGCATTTATTAGTTTTACTAAGCTCCTCATATATATGCAAAATCCTATTAAGATTATATCATATAGCTGCCATAGGGAACGATCGAAAATTAAGTTTTTGTATGAAAAACCTTTTGTTTATCAAGATATCTTGACCAAACTCGACATTTATTAGTTTTACTATGCTCCTCATATATATGCAAATTCTATTAAGATCGGACCACTATATCATATAGCCGCCATAGGAACGATCGGTCGAAAATTAAGTTTTTGTATGAAAAACATTTTGTTTGTCAAGATATCTTGACCAAACTCGGCATTTATTAGTTTTACTAAGCTCCTCATATATGCAAGATCCTATTAAGATCGGACCATTATATCATATAGCTGCCATAGGAACGATCGATCGAAAATTAAGTTTTTGTATGAAAAAAACATTTTGTTTTTTAAGATATCTTAACCAAACTCGGCATTTATTAGTTTTACTATGCTCCTCATATATATGCAAAATCCTATTAAGATCGGACCACTATATCATATTATTAAGTTTTTGTATGGAGAATTTTTTGTTTTTCATGATTTTTGCGATTAAACACGGCATTTAAAGATTTCACTATGCTTCCTTCATTTTTGCTAAATCTTATTTACATCGGTTTTTTTGATTAAAAGCCTTTTTTATACCCTTGCAGAGGTTATTATAATTTTGTCGTGAAATGTGTAACGCATAGAAGGAGACATCTCCGACCCCATAAAGTATATATATTCTTGATCAGCATCAACAGCCGAGTCGATATAGCCATGTCCGTCTGTCCGTCTGTCCGTCTGTCTGTTTCTATGCGAACTAGTCCCTCAGTTTTAAAGCTATCTTAAATAAGAAACTTTGCAGAGTCCTGTATTTCTGTTGCACGCAGCACATATATCAAAACCAGCTGGATCGGACCACTATATCATATGGCTGCCCATAGGAACGATCGGTCGAAAATTAAGTTTTTGTATGAAAAACCCTTTTGTTTATCAAGATATCTTGATTAAACTCGACATTTATTAGTTTAACTATGCTCCTCATATATGCAAAAATTCTATTAAGATCGGGACAATACTATATCACATAGCGCCATAGGAACGTTCGGTCGAAAATTAGGTTTTTTGTACGAAAAAACATTTGTTTGTCAAGATATCTTGACCAAACTCGGCATTTATTAGTTTTACTAAGCTCCTCATATATGCAAAGTCCTAATATCGGATCCACTATATCATATAGCTGCCATAGGAACACGTGGTCGAAAATTAAGTTTTTGTATGAAAAAACCTTTTGTTTATCAAGATATCTTGACCAAACTCGACATTTATTAGTTTTACTATGCTCCTCATATATATGCAAAATTCTATTATGATCGGACCACTATATCATAATTAAGTTTTTGTATGAAAAAAAACCTTTTGTTTATCAAGATATCTTGACCAAACCTCGACATTTATTAGTTTTACTATGCTCCTCATATATATGCAAAATTCTATTAAGATCGGACCCACTATCTTATAGCCGCCATAGGAACGATCGGTCGAAAATTAAGTTTTTGTATGAAAAAACATTTTGTTTGTCAAGATATCTTGACCAAACTCGGCATTTATTAGTTTTACTAAGCTCCTCATATATATGCAAATCCTATTAAGATCGGACCACTATATCATACAGGCGCCATAGGAACGATCGGTCGAAAATTAAGTTTTGTATGAAAAAAACCTTTTGTTTATCAAGATATCTTGACCAAACTCACATTTATTAGTTTTACTATGCTCCTCATATATATGTGAAATTCTATTAAGATCGGACCACTATGTCATATAGCCGCCATAGGAACGATCGGTCGAAAATTTGTATTACAAAAAACATTTTTTATTGTCAAGATATCTTGACCAAACTCGGCATTTATTAGTTTTACTAAGCTCCTCCTTATATATGCAAAATCCTATTAAGATCGGACCATTTATTAGTTTTACTAAGCTCCTCATATATATGCAAAATCCTATTAAGATCGGACCACTATATCATATAGCTGCCATAGGAACGATCGGTCGAAAATTAAGTTTTGTATGAAAAAACCTTTTGTTTATCAAGATATCTTGACCAAACTCGACATTTATTAGTTTTACTATGCTCCTCATATATATGCAAAATTCTATTAAGATCGGACCACTATGTCATATAGACGCCATAGGAACGATCGGTCGAAAATTAAGTTTTTGTATGAAAAAACATTTTGTTTGTCAAGATATCTTGACCAAACTTGGCATTTATTAGTTTTACTAAGCTCCTCATATATATGCAAAATCCTATTAAGATCGGACCACTATATCATAGCTGCCATAGGAACGATCGATCGAAATTAAGTTTTTGTATGAAAAAAAAACATTTTGTTTTTCAAGATATCTTAACCAAACTCGGCATTTATTAGTTTTACTATGTCCTCCTATATATGCAAAACCTATTAAGATCGGACCACTATATCATATTATTAAGTTTTTGTATGGAGAAATTTTTTGTTTTTCATGATTTTTGCGATTAAACACGGCATTTAAAGATTTCACTATGCTTCCTTCATTTTTGCTAAATCTTATTTACATCGGTTTTTTGATTAAAAAGCCTTTTTTTTTTGTTTATCAATATACCTTGACCAAACTCGGCCTTAACCATTTTCTCGGCATTAAAAGGTTGGGTCTGCAAGGGTATTAGATCTTCGGCATACCGAAGATAGCCCCTTCTTTCTCGTTTTATTTGTATTTGTTTTTATTAATTTTTATTTCATTTTCTCAATGTTACAAAGTAAATTACGGAATTATTGTAAAAATTATAATTTTTTTTTAATCAATGTTGTTTTTTGTTTTTTTTTAATTTAAATCTTGTCCAGATCATTTGACTGGCTCATATACTTTTTAAGCATTTGTTATGCAACTTGTATAATTTATAAAACAATTACGCACATTATAACAACAATTATTATCAATAGTATATTTACTAATTGTAAATCCATGTTACTTGACTCTACTTTATTAATGACATTAGCAGTGGAATCCACTGTCTTTAAGTCTACTAGTCCCATTTTGGGTTTATATATAATTAAATTATAATTATAATTATTAGGTAAATCTTCATCAAATTTGCTTATTGAATTATTTTGCATTTATTTTTTACAGTTTTCCTACCTATTGTTTCTTGCATACTTCTAATTGAGCGGAGAAGGTTCCGCACAATTTTAAAATTTTTGTGTAATATATATTTTTATACCCTTGCAGAGGGTATTATAATTTGTCGTGAAATGTGTAACGCATAGAAGGAGACATCTCCGACCCCATAAAGTATATATTCTTGATCAGCATAAACAGCCGAGTCGATATAGCCATGTCCGTCTGTCCGTCTGTCCGTCTGTCTGTTTCTATGCGAACTAGTCCCTCAGTTTTAAAGCTATCTTAATGAAACTTTGCAGAAGTCCCTATTTCTGTTGCACGCAGCACATATATCAAAACCAGCTGGATCGGACCACTATATCATATAGCTGCCATAGGAACGATCGGTCGAAAATTAAGTTTTTGTATGAAAAAACCTTTTGTTTATCAAGATATCTTGACCAAACTCGGCATTTATTAGTTTTACTAAGCTCCTCATATATATGCAAAATCCTATTAAGAGCGGACCACTATATCATATAGCTGACATAGGAACGATCGGTCGAAAATTAGGTTTTTGTATGAAAAAACATTTTGTTTGTCAAGATATCTTGACCAAACTCGGCATTTATTAGTTTTACTAAGCTCCTCATATATATGCAAAATCCTATTAAGATCGGACCACTATATCATATAGCTGCCATAGGAACGATCGGTCGAAAATTAAGTTTTTGTATGAAAAAACCTTTTGTTTATCAAGATATCTTGACCAAACTCGACATTTATTAGTTTTACTATGCTCCTCATATATATGCAAAATTCTATTAAGATCGGACCACTATATCATATAGCCGCCATAGGAACGATCGGTCGAAAATTAAGTTTTTGTATGAAAAAACATTTTGTTTGTCAAGATATCTTGACCAAACTCGGCATTTATTAGTTTTACTAAGCTCCTCATATATGCAAGATCCTATTAAAGATCGGACCACTATATCATATAGCTGCCATAGGAACGATCGATCGAAAATTAAGTTTTTGTATGAAAAAACATTTTGTTTTTTAAGATATCTTAACCAAACTCGGCATTTATTAGTTTTACTATGCTCCTCATATATATGCAAAATCCTATTAAGATCGGACCACTATATCATATTATTAAGTTTTTGTATGGAGAATTTTTTGTTTTTCATGATTTTGCGATTAAACACGGCATTTAAAGATTTCACTATGCTTCCTTCATTTTGCTAAATCTTATTTACATCGGTTTTGATTAAAAGCCTTTTTTATACCCTTGCAGAGGTTATTATAATTTTGTCGTGAAATGTGTAACGCATAGAAGGAGACATCTCCGACCCCATAAAGTATATATATTCTTGATCAGCATCAACAGCCGAGTCGATATAGCCATGTCCGTCTGTCCGTCTGTCCGTCTGTCTGTTTCTATGCGAACTAGTCCCTCAGTTTTAAAGCTATCTTAATGAAACTTTGCAGGAGTCCCTATTTCTGTTGCACGCAGCACATATATCAAAACCAGCTGGATCGGACCACTATATCATATAGCTGCCATAGGAACGATCGGTCGAAAATTAAGTTTTTGTATGAAAAACCCTTTTGTTTATCAAGATATCTTGACCAAACTCGACATTTATTAGTTTAACTATGCTCCTCATATATATGCAAAATTCTATTAAGATCGGACCACTATATCATATAGCCGCCATAGGAACGTTCGGTCGAAAATTAGGTTTTTGTATGAAAAAACATTTTGTTTGTCAAGATATCTTGACCAAACTCGGCATTTATTAGTTTTACTAAGCTCCTCATATATATGCAAAGTCCTATTAAGATCGGACCACTATATCATATAGCTTCCATAGGAACGATCGGTCGAAAATTAAGTTTTTGTATGAAAAAACCTTTTGTTTATCAAGATATCTTGACCAAACTCGACATTTATTAGTTTTACTATGCTCCTCATATATATGCAAAATTCTATTAAGATCGGACCACTATATCATAATTAAGTTTTTGTATGAAAAAACCTTTTGTTTATCAAGATATCTTGACCAAACTCGACATTTATTAGTTTTACTATGCTCCTCATATATATGCAAAATTCTATTAAGATCGGACCACTATATCATATAGCCGCCATAGGAACGATCGGTCGAAAATTAAGTTTTTGTATGAAAAAACATTTTGTTTGTCAAGATATCTTGACCAAACTCGGCATTTATTAGTTTTACTAAGCTCCTCATATATATGCAAAATCCTATTAAGATCGGACCACTATATCATATAGCTGCCATAGGAACGATCGGTCGAAAATTAAGTTTTTGTATGAAAAAACCTTTTGTTTATCAAGATATCTTGACCAAACTCGACATTTATTAGTTTTACTATGCTCCTCATATATATGCGAAATTCTATTAAGATCGGACCACTATGTCATATAGCCGCCATAGGAACGATCGGTCGAAAATTAAGTTTTTGTATGAAAAAACATTTTGTTTGTCAAGATATCTTGACCAAACTCGGCATTTATTAGTTTTACTAAGCTCCTCATATATATGCAAAATCCTATTAAGATCGGACCATTTATTAGTTTTACTAAGCTCCTCATATATATGCAAAATCCTATTAAGATCGGACCACTATATCATATAGCTGCCATAGGAACGATCGGTCGAAAATTAAGTTTTTGTATGAAAAAACCTTTTGTTTATCAAGATATCTTGACCAAACTCGACATTTATTAGTTTTACTATGCTCCTCATATATATGCAAAATTCTATTAAGATCGGACCACTATGTCATATAGCCGCCATAGGAACGATCGGTCGAAAATTAAGTTTTTGTATGAAAAAACATTTTGTTTGTCAAGATATCTTGACCAAACTCGGCATTTATTAGTTTTACTAAGCTCCTCATATATATGCAAAATCCTATTAAGATCGGACCATTTATTAGTTTTACTAGCTCCTCATATATATGCAAAATCCTATTAAGATCGGACCACTATATCATATAGCTGCCATAGGAACGATCGGTCGAAAATTAAGTTTTTGTATGAAAAAACCTTTTGTTTATCAAGATATCTTGACCAAACTCGACATTTATTAGTTTTACTATGCTCCTCATATATATGCAAAATTCTATTAAGATCGGACCACTATGTCATATAGCCGCCATAGGAACGATCGGTCGAAAATTAAGTTTTTGTATGAAAAAACATTTTGTTTGTCAAGATATCTTGACCAAACTTGGCATTTATTAGTTTTACTAAGCTCCTCTATATATGCAAAATCCTGTTAAGATCGGACCACTATATCATATAGCTGCCTAGGAACGATCGATCGAAAATTAAGTTTTTGTATGAAAAAACATTTTGTTTTTCAAGATATCTTAACCAAACTCGGCATTTATTAGTTTTACTATGCTCCTCATATATATGCAAAATCCTATTAAGATCGGACCACTATATCATATTATTAAGTTTTTGTATGGAGAATTTTTTGTTTTTTTCATGATTTTGCGATTAAACACGGCATTTAAAGATTTCACTATGCTTCCTTCATTTTTGCTAAATCTTATTTACATCGGTTTTGATTAAAAGCCTTTTTTTTGTTTATCAATATACCTTGACCAAACTCGGCCTTAACCATTTTCTCGGCATTAAAAGGTTGGGTCTGCAAGGGTATTAGATCTTCGGCATGCCGAAGATAGCCCTTCTTTCTCGTTTTATTTGTATTTGTTTTTATTAATTTTATTTCATTTTCTCAATGTTACAAAGTAAATTACGGAATTATTGTAAAAATTATAATTTTTTTTAATCAATGTTTGCGCTTTTTTTTTTTTAATTTAAATCTTGTCCAGATCATTTGCCTGGCTCATATACCTTTTTTTAAGCATTTGTTATGCAACTTGTATAATTTATAAAAACAATTAGCGCACATTATAACAACAATTATTATCAATAGTATATTTACTAATTGTAAATCCATGTTACTTGACTCTACTTTATTAATGACATTAGCAGTGGAATCCACTGTCTTTAAGTCTACTAGTCCCATTTTGGGTTTATATATAATTAAATTATAATTATAATTATTAGGTAAATCTTCATCAAATTTGCTTATTGAATTATTTTGCATTTATTTTTACAGTTTTCCTACCTATTGTTTCGCATACTTCTAATTGAGCGGAGAAGGTTCCGCACAATTTTAAAATTTTTGTGTAATATATATTTTTATACCCTTGCAGAGGGTATTATAATTTTGTCGTGAAATGTGTAACGCATAGAAGGAGACATCTCCGACCCCATAAAGTATATATATTCTTGATCAGCATAAACAGCCGAGTCGATATAGCCATGTCCGTCTGTCCGTCTGTCCGTCTGTCTGTTTCTATGCGAACTAGTCCCTCAGTTTTAAAGCTATCTTAATGAAACTTTGCAGAAGTCCCTATTTCTGTTGCACGCAGCACATATATCAAAACCAGCTGGATCGGACCACTATATCATATAGCTGCCATAGGAACGATCGGTCGAAAATTAAGTTTTTGTATGAAAAAACCTTTTGTTTATCAAGATATCTTGACCAAACTCGGCATTTATTAGTTTTACTAAGCTCCTCATATATATGCAAAATCCTATTAAGAGCGGACCACTATATCATATAGCTGACATAGGAACGATCGGTCGAAAATTAGGTTTTTGTATGAAAAAACATTTTGTTTGTCAAGATATCTTGACCAAACTCGGCATTTATTAGTTTTACTAAGCTCCTCATATATATGCAAAATCCTATTAAGATCGGACCACTATATCATATAGCTGCCATAGGAACGATCGGTCGAAAATTAAGTTTTTGTATGAAAAAACCTTTTGTTTATCAAGATATCTTGACCAAACTCGACATTTATTAGTTTTACTATGCTCCTCATATATATGCAAAATTCTATTAAGATCGGACCACTATATCATATAGCCGCCATAGGAACGATCGGTCGAAAATTAAGTTTTGTATGAAAAAACATTTTGTTTGTCAAGATATCTTGACCAAACTCGGCATTTATTAGTTTTACTAAGCTCCTCATATATATGCAAGATCCTATTAAGATCGGACCACTATATCATATAGCTGCCATAGGAACGATCGATCGAAAATTAAGTTTTTGTATGAAAAAACATTTTGTTTTTTAAGATATCTTAACCAAACTCGGCATTTATTAGTTTTACTATGCTCCTCATATATATGCAAAATCCTATTAAGATCGGACCACTATATCATATTATTAAGTTTTTGTATGGAGAATTTTTTGTTTTTCATGATTTTGCGATTAAACACGGCATTTAAAGATTTCACTATGCTTCCTTCATTTTTGCTAAATCTTATTTACATCGGTTTTTGATTAAAAGCCTTTTTTTATACCCTTGCAGAGGTTATTATAATTTTGTCGTGAAATGTGTAACGCATGAAGGAGACATCTCCGACCCCATAAAGTATATATATTCTTGATCAGCATCAACAGCCGAGTCGATATAGCCATGTCCGTCTGTCCGTCTGTCCGTCTGTCTGTTTCTATGCGAACTAGTCCCTCAGTTTTAAAGCTATCTTAATGAAACTTTGCAGGAGTCCCTATTTCTGTTGCACGCAGCACATATATCAAAACCAGCTGGATCGGACCACTATATCATATAGCTGCCATAGGAACGATCGGTCGAAAATTAAGTTTTTGTATGAAAAACCCTTTTGTTTATCAAGATATCTTGACCAAACTCGACATTTATTAGTTTAACTATGCTCCTCATATATATGCAAAATTCTATTAAGATCGGACCACTATATCATATAGCCGCCATAGGAACGTTCGGTCGAAAATTAGGTTTTTGTATGAAAAAACATTTTGTTTGTCAAGATATCTTGACCAAACTCGGCATTTATTAGTTTTACTAAGCTCCTCATATATATGCAAAATTCTATTAAGATCGGACCACTATGTCATATAGCCGCCATAGGAACGATCGGTCGAAAATTAAGTTTTTGTATGAAAAAACCTTTTGTTTATCAAGATATCTTGACCAAACTCGACATTTATTAGTTTTACTATGCTCCTCATATATATGCAAAATCCTATTAAGATCGGACCATTTATTAGTTTTACTAAGCTCCTCATATATATGCAAAATCCTATTAAGATCGGACCACTATATCATATAGCTGCCATAGGAACGATCGGTCGAAAATTAAGTTTTTGTATGAAAAAACCTTTTGTTTATCAAGATATCTTGACCAAACTCGACATTTATTAGTTTTACTATGCTCCTCATATATATGCAAAATTCTATTAAGATCGGACCACTATGTCATATAGCCGCCATAGGAACGATCGGTCGAAAATTAAGTTTTTGTATGAAAAAACATTTTGTTTGTCAAGATATCTTGACCAAACTTGGCATTTATTAGTTTTACTAAGCTCCTCATATATATGCAAAATCCTATTAAGATCGGACCACTATATCATATAGCTGCCATAGGAACGATCGATCGAAAATTAAGTTTTTGTATGAAAAAACATTTTGTTTTTCAAGATATCTTAACCAAACTCGGCATTTATTAGTTTTACTATGCTCCTCATATATATGCAAAATCCTATTAAGATCGGACCACTATATCATATTATTAAGTTTTTGTATGGAGAATTTTTGTTTTTCATGATTTTGCGATTAAACACGGCATTTAAAGATTTCACTATGCTTCCCTCATTTTTGCTAAATCTTATTTACATCGGTTTTTGATTAAAAGCCTTTTTTTTTGTTTATCAATATACCTTGACCAAACTCGGCCTTAACCATTTTCTCGGCATTAAAGGTTGGGTCTGCAGGGGTATTAGATCTTCGGCATGCCGAAGATAGCCCTTCTTTCTCGTTTTATTTGTATTTGTTTTTATTAATTTTATTTCATTTTCTCAATGTTACAAAGTAAATTACGGAATTATTGTAAAAATTATAATTTTTTTTTAATCAATGTTTGCGCTTTTTTTTTTTTTTAATTTAAATCTTGTCCAGATCATTTGCCTGGCTCATATACCTTTTTTTTAAGCATTTGTTATGCAACTTGTATAATTTATAAAAACAATTAGCGCACATTATAACAACAATTATTATCAATAGTATATTTACTAATTGTAAATCCATGTTACTTGACTCTACTTTATTAATGACATTAGCAGTGGAATCCACTGTCTTTAAGTCTACTAGTCCCATTTTGGGTTTATATATAATTAAATTATAATTATAATTATTAGGTAAATCTTCATCAAATTTGCTTATTGAATTATTTTGCATTTATTTTTACAGTTTTCCTACCTATTGTTTCGCATACTTCTAATTGAGCGGAGAAGGTTCCGCACAATTTTAAAATTTTTGTGTAATATATATTTTTATACCCTTGCAGAGGGTATTATAATTTTGTCGTGAAATGTGTAACGCATAGAAGGAGACATCTCCGACCCCATAAAGTATATATATTCTTGATCAGCATAAACAGCCGAGTCGATATAGCCATGTCCGTCTGTCCGTCTGTCCGTCTGTCTGTTTCTATGCGAACTAGTCCCTCAGTTTTAAAGCTATCTTAATGAAACTTTGCAGAAGTCCCTATTTCTGTTGCACGCAGCACATATATCAAAACCAGCTGGATCGGACCACTATATCATATAGCTGCCATAGGAACGATCGGTCGAAAATTAAGTTTTTGTATGAAAAAACCTTTTGTTTATCAAGATATCTTGACCAAACTCGGCATTTATTAGTTTTACTAAGCTCCTCATATATATGCAAAATCCTATTAAGAGCGGACCACTATATCATATAGCTGACATAGGAACGATCGGTCGAAAATTAGGTTTTTGTATGAAAAAACATTTTGTTTGTCAAGATATCTTGACCAAACTCGGCATTTATTAGTTTTACTAAGCTCCTCATATATATGCAAAATCCTATTAAGATCGGACCACTATATCATATAGCTGCCATAGGAACGATCGGTCGAAAATTAAGTTTTTGTATGAAAAAACCTTTTGTTTATCAAGATATCTTGACCAAACTCGACATTTATTAGTTTTACTATGCTCCTCATATATATGCAAAATTCTATTAAGATCGGACCACTATATCATATAGCCGCCATAGGAACGATCGGTCGAAAATTAAGTTTTTGTATGAAAAAACATTTTGTTTGTCAAGATATCTTGACCAAACTCGGCATTTATTAGTTTTACTAAGCTCCTCATATATATGCAAGATCCTATTAAGATCGGACCACTATATCATATAGCTGCCATAGGAACGATCGATCGAAAATTAAGTTTTTGTATGAAAAAACATTTTGTTTTTTAAGATATCTTAACCAAACTCGGCATTTATTAGTTTTACTATGCTCCTCTATATATGCAAAATCCTATTAAGATCGGACCACTATATCATATTATTAAGTTTTTGTATGGAGAATTTTTTGTTTTTCATGATTTTGCGATTAAACACGGCATTTAAAGATTTCACTATGCTTCCTTCATTTTTGCTAAATCTTATTTACATCGGTTTTTGATTAAAAGCCTTTTTTTATACCCTTGCAGAGGTTATTATAATTTTGTCGTGAAATGTGTAACGCATAGAAGGAGACATCTCCGACCCCATAAAGTATATATATTCTTGATCAGCATCAACAGCCGAGTCGATATAGCCATGTCCGTCTGTCCGTCTGTCCGTCTGTCTGTTTCTATGCGAACTAGTCCCTCAGTTTTAAAGCTATCTTAATGAAACTTTGCAGGAGTCCCTATTTCTGTTGCACGCAGCACATATATCAAAACCAGCTGGATCGGACCACTATATCATATAGCTGCCATAGGAACGATCGGTCGAAAATTAAGTTTTTGTATGAAAAACCCTTTTGTTTATCAAGATATCTTGACCAAACTCGACATTTATTAGTTTAACTATGCTCCTCATATATATGCAAAATTCTATTAAGATCGGACCACTATATCATATAGCCGCCATAGGAACGTTCGGTCGAAAATTAGGTTTTTGTATGAAAAAACATTTTGTTTGTCAAGATATCTTGACCAAACTCGGCATTTATTAGTTTTACTAAGCTCCTCATATATATGCAAAGTCCTATTAAGATCGGACCACTATATCATATAGCTTCCATAGGAACGATCGGTCGAAAATTAAGTTTTTGTATGAAAAAACCTTTTGTTTATCAAGATATCTTGACCAAACTCGACATTTATTAGTTTTACTATGCTCCTCATATATGCAAAATTCTATTAAGATCGGACCACTATATCATAATTAAGTTTTTGTATGAAAAAACCTTTTGTTTATCAAGATATCTTGACCAAACTCGACATTTATTAGTTTTACTATGCTCCTCATATATGCAAAATTCTATTAAGATCGGACCACTATATCATATAGCCGCCATAGGAACGATCGGTCGAAAATTAAGTTTTTGTATGAAAAAACATTTTGTTTGTCAAGATATCTTGACCAAACTCGGCATTTATTAGTTTTACTAAGCTCCTCTATATATGCAAAATCCTATTAAGATCGGACCACTATATCATATAGCTGCCATAGGAACGATCGGTCGAAAATTAAGTTTTTGTATGAAAAAACCTTTTGTTTATCAAGATATCTTGACCAAACTCGACATTTATTAGTTTTACTATGCTCCTCATATATATGCGAAATTCTATTAAGATCGGACCACTATGTCATATAGCCGCCATAGGAACGATCGGTCGAAAATTAAGTTTTTGTATGAAAAAACATTTTGTTTGTCAAGATATCTTGACCAAACTCGGCATTTATTAGTTTTACTAAGCTCCTCATATATATGCAAAATCCTATTAAGATCGGACCATTTATTAGTTTTACTAAGCTCCTCATATATATGCAAAATCCTATTAAGATCGGACCACTATATCATATAGCTGCCATAGGAACGATCGGTCGAAAATTAAGTTTTTGTATGAAAAAACCTTTTGTTTATCAAGATATCTTGACCAAACTCGACATTTATTAGTTTTACTATGCTCCTCATATATATGCAAAATTCTATTAAGATCGGACCACTATGTCATATAGCCGCCATAGGAACGATCGGTCGAAAATTAAGTTTTTGTATGAAAAAACATTTTGTTTGTCAAGATATCTTGACCAAACTTGGCATTTATTAGTTTTACTAAGCTCCTCATATATATGCAAAATCCTATTAAGATCGGACCACTATATCATATAGCTGCCATAGGAACGATCGATCGAAAATTAAGTTTTTGTATGAAAAAACATTTTGTTTTCAAGATATCTTAACCAAACTCGGCATTTATTAGTTTTTACTATGCTCCTCATATATATGCAAAATCCTATTAAGATCGGACCACTATATCATATTATTAAGTTTTTGTATGGAGAATTTTTTGTTTTTCATGATTTTGCGATTAAACACGGCATTTAAAGATTTCACTATGCTTCCTTCATTTTTGCTAAATCTTATTTACATCGGTTTTTGATTAAAAGCCTTTTTTTTTGTTTATCAATATACCTTGACCAAACTCGGCCTTAACCATTTTTTCGGCATTAAAAGGTTGGGTCTGCAAGGGTATTAGATCTTCGGCATGCCGAAGATAGCCCCTTCTTTCTCGTTTTAATTGTAATCATTTTAATTGCTGCTCCGGATCCTCGGATGTTATAATGCCTCGGATATCCTCCGCGTCAGCTGGTCGTCGCCGGTTTGGCTATGCTGACGCTCCTTCGAAGGCGAAAGTGGCGGATTGCCCCTCGCGCTGTCTCTTTCTCTGCTGCTGATGTCCGTGTTCTATGAGCTCAGGCGGGGCCGGTGCTGGTCTTCGCACTGTTCGTTAGTCTCATGCACGTAGATTTGCATGCTGCAGGGTATAATGGTCCAGGGCAGTCGTTTGGGCAGACGTCTGGCTATTCGGCAAAGGCTTTGGGGATTGAGTTTTTTATACCCTTGCAGAGGGTATTATAATTTTGTCGTGAAATGTGTAACGCATAGAAGGAGACATCTCCGACCCCATAAAGTATATATATTCTTGATCAGCATCAACAGCCGAGTCGATATAGCCATGTCCGTCTGTCCGTCTGTCCGTCTGTCTGTTTCTATGCGAACTAGTCCCTCAGTTTAAAGCTATCTTAATGAAACTTTGCAGAAGTCCCCTATTTCTGTTGCACGCAGCACATATATCAAAACCAGCTGGATCGGACCACTATATCATATAGCTGCCATAGGAACGATCGGTCGAAAATTAAGTTTTTGTATGAAAAAACCTTTTGTTTATCAAGATATCTTGACCAAACTCGACATTTATTAGTTTTACTATGCTCCTCATATATATGCAAAATTCTATTAAGATCGGACCACTATATCATATAGCCGCCATAGGAACGTTCGGTCGAAAATTAGGTTTTTGTATGAAAAAACATTTTGTTTGTCAAGATATCTTGACCAAACTCGGCATTTATTAGTTTTACTAAGCTCCTCATATATATGCAAAATCCTATTAAGATCGGACCACTATATCATATAGCTGCCATAGGAACGATCGGTTGAAAATTAAGTTTTTGTATGAAAAAACCTTTTGTTTATCAAGATATCTTGACCAAACTCGACATTTATTAGTTTTACTATGCTCCTCATATATATGCAAAATCCTATTAAGATCGGACCACTATATCATATAGCCGCCATAGGAACGATCGGTCGAAAATTAAGTTTTTGTATGAAAAAACATTTTGTTTGTCAAGATATCTTGACCAAACTCGGCATTTATTAGTTTTACTAAGCTCCTCATATATATGCAAAATCCTATTAAGAGCGGACCACTATATCATATAGCTGCCATAGGAACGATCGGTCGAAAATTAAGTTTTTGTATGAAAAACCTTTTGTTTGTCAAGATATCTTGACCAAACTCGGCATTTATTAGTTTTACTAAGCTCCTCATATATATGCAAAATCCTATTAAGATCGGACCACTATATCATATAGCTGCCATAGGAACGATCGGTCGAAAATTAAGTTTTGTATGAAAAAACCTTTTGTTTATCAAGATATCTTGACCAAACTCGACATTTATTAGTTTTACTATGCTCCTCATATATATGCAAAATTCTATTAAGATCGGACCACTATGTCATATAGCCGCCATAGGAACGATCGGTCGAAAATTAAGTTTTTGTATGAAAAAACATTTTGTTTGTCAAGATATCTTGACCAAACTCGGCATTTATTAGTTTTACTAAGCTCCTCATATATATGCAAAATCCTTTTAAGATCGGACCACTATATCATATAGCTGCCATAGGAACGATCGGTCGAAAATTAAGTTTTTGTATGAAAAAACCTTTTGTTTATCAAGATATCTTGACCAAACTCGACATTTATTAGTTTTACTATGCTCCTCATATATATGCAAAATTCTATTAAGATCGGACCACTATGTCATATAGCCGCCATAGGAACGATCGGTCGAAAATTAAGTTTTTGTATGAAAAAACATTTTGTTTGTCAAGATATCTTGACCAAACTCGACATTTATTAGTTTTACTATGCTCCTCATATATATGCAAAATTCTATTAAGATCGGACCACTATATCATATAGCCGCCATAGGAACGATCGGTCGAAAATTAAGTTTTTGTATGAAAAACATTTTGTTTGTCAAGATATCTTGACCAAACTCGGCATTTATTAGTTTTACTAAGCTCCTCTTATATATGCAAAAATCCTATTAAGATCGGACCACTATATCATATAGCTGCCATAGGAACGATCGGTCGAAAATTAAGTTTTTGTATGAAAAAAACCTTTTGTTTATCAAGATATCTTGACCAAACTCGACATTTATTAGTTTTACTATGCTCCTCATATATATGCAAAAATTCTATTAAGATCGGACCACTATGTCATATAGCCGCCATAGGAACGATCGGTCGAAAATTAAGTTTTGTATGAAAAAACATTTTGTTTGTCAAGATATCTTGACCAAACTCGGCATTTATTAGTTTTACTAAGCTCCTCATATATATGCAAAATCCTATTAAGATCGGACCACTATATCATATTATTAAGTTTTTGTATGGAGAATTTTTTGTTTTTCATGATTTTGCGATTAAACACGGCATTTAAAGATTTCACTATGCTTCCTTCATTTTTGCTAAATCTTATTTACATCGGTTTTTGATTAAAAAGCCTTTTTTTGTTTATCAATATACCTTGACCAAACTCGGCCTTAACCATTTTCTCGGCATTAAAAGGTTGGGTCTGCAAGGGTATTAGATCTTCGGCATGCCGAAGATGCCCTTCTTTCTCGTTTTAATTGTAATCATTTTAATTGCTGCCCGGATCCTCGGATGTTATAATGCCTCGGATATCCTCCGCGTCAGCTGGTCGTCGCCGGTTTGGCTATGCTGACGCTCCTTCGAAGGCGAAAGTGGCGGATTGCCCCTCGCGCTGTTGCTTTCTCTGCTGCTGATGTCCGTGTTCTATGAGCTCAGGCGGGGCCGGTGCCGGTCTTCGCACTGTTCGTTAGTCTCATGCACGTAGATTTGCATGCTGCAGGGTATAATGGTCCAGGGCAGTCGTTTGGGCAGACGTCTGGCTATTCGGCAAAGGCTTTGGGGGATTGCGGTTTTTATACCCTTGCAGAGGGTATTATAATTTTGTCGTGAAATGTGTAACGCATAGAAGGAGACATCTCCGACCCCATAAAGTATATATATTCTTGATCAGCATCAACAGCCGAGTCGATATAGCCATGTCCGTCTGTCCGTCTGTCTGTTTCTATGCGAACTAGTCCCTCAGTTTTAAAGCTATCTTAATGAAACTTTGCAGAAGTCCCTATTTCTGTTGCACGCAGCACATATATCAAAACCAGCTGGATCGGACCACTATATCATATAGCTGCCATAGGAACGATCGGTCGAAAATTAAGTTTTTGTATGAAAAAACCTTTTGTTTATCAAGATATCTTGACCAAACTCGACATTTATTAGTTTTACTATGCTCCTCATATATATGCAAAATTCTATTAAGATCGGACCACTATATCATATAGCCGCCATAGGAACGTTCGGTCGAAAATTAGGTTTTTTGTATGAAAAAAACATTTTGTTTGTCAAGATATCTTGACCAAACTCGGCATTTATTAGTTTTACTAAGCTCCTCATATATATGCAAAATTGTATTAAGATCGGGCCACTATATCATATAGCCGCCATAGGAACGATCGGTCGAAAATTAAGTTTTTGTATGAAAAAACCTTTTGTTTATCAAGATATCTTGACCAAACTCGACATTTATTAGTTTTACTATGCTCCTCATATATATGCAAAATTGTATTAAGATCGGGCCACTATATCATATAGCCGCCATAGGAACGATCGGTCGAAAATTAAGTTTTTGTATGAAAAAACCTTTTGTTTATCAAGATATCTTGACCAAACTCGACATTTATTAGTTTTACTAAGCTCCTCATATATATGCAAAATCCTATTAAGATCGGACCACTATATCATATAGCTGCCATAGGAACGATCGGTTGAAAATTAAGTTTTTGTATGAAAAAACCTTTTGTTTATCAAGATATCTTGACCAAACTCGACATTTATTAGTTTTACTATGCTCCTCATATATATGCAAAATCCTATTAAGATCGGACCACTATATCATATAGCCGCCATAGGAACGATCGGTCGAAAATTAAGTTTTTGTATGAAAAAACATTTTGTTTGTCAAGATATCTTGACCAAACTCGGCATTTATTAGTTTTACTAAGCTCCTCATATATATGCAAAATCCTATTAAGAGCGGACCACTATATCATATAGCTGCCATAGGAACGATCGGTCGAAAATTAAGTTTTTGTATGAAAAACCTTTTGTTTGTCAAGATATCTTGACCAAACTCGGCATTTATTAGTTTTACTAAGCTCCTCATATATATGCAAAATCCTATTAAGATCGGACCACTATA
Organism: Drosophila littoralis; assembly: GCA_018903485.1. Taxonomy (NCBI): domain Eukaryota; kingdom Metazoa; phylum Arthropoda; class Insecta; order Diptera; family Drosophilidae; genus Drosophila; species Drosophila littoralis. Next base: position 227,046 of record JAEIGF010000611.1, read on the forward strand.
TCATATAGCTGCCATAGGAACGATCGGTCGAAAATTAAGTTTTTGTATGAAAAAACCTTTTGTTTATCAAGATATCTTGACCAAACTCGACATTTATTAGTTTTACTATGCTCCTCATATATATGCAAAATTCTATTAAGATCGGACCACTATGTCATATAGCCGCCATAGGAACGATCGGTCGAAAATTAAGTTTTTGTATGAAAAAACATTTTGTTTGTCAAGATATCTTGACCAAACTCGGCATTTATTAGTTTTACTAAGCTCCTCATATATATGCAAAATCCTTTTAAGATCGGACCACTATATCATATAGCTGCCATAGGAACGATCGGTCGAAAATTAAGTTTTTGTATGAAAAAACCTTTTGTTTATCAAGATATCTTGACCAAACTCGACATTTATTAGTTTTACTATGCTCCTCATATATATGCAAAATTCTATTAAGATCGGACCACTATGTCATATAGCCGCCATAGGAACGATCGGTCGAAAATTAAGTTTTTGTATGAAAAAACATTTTTGTTTGTCAAGATATCTTGACCAAACTCGACATTTATTAGTTTTACTATGCTCCTCATATATATGCAAAATCCTATTAAGATCGGACCACTATATCATATAGCTGCCATAGGAACGATCGGTCGAAAATTAAGTTTTTGTATGAAAAAACCTTTTGTTTATCAAGATATCTTGACCAAACTCGACATTTATTAGTTTTACTATGCTCCTCATATATATGCAAAATTCTATTAAGATCGGACCACTATGTCATATAGCCGCCATAGGAACGATCGGTCGAAAATTAAGTTTTTGTATGAAAAAACATTTTGTTTGTCAAGATATCTTGACCAAACTCGGCATTTATTAGTTTTACTAAGCTCCTCATATACATGCAAAATCCTATTAAGATCGGACCACTATATCATATTATTAAGTTTTTGTATGGAGAATTTTTTTGTTTTTCATGATTTTGCGATTAAACACGGCATTTAAAGATTTCACTATGCTTCCTTCATTTTTGCTAAATCTTATTTACATCGGTTTTTGATTAAAAGCCTTTTTTTTGTTTATCAATATACCTTGACCAAACTCGGCCTTAACCATTTTCTCGGCATTAAAAGGTTGGGTCTGCAAGGGTATTAGATCTTCGGCATGCCGAAGATAGCCCTTCTTTCTCGTTATACCCTTGCAGAGGGTATTATAATTTTGTCGTGAAATGTGTAACGCATAGAAGGAGACATCTCCGACCCCATAAAGTATATATATTCTTGATCAGCATCAACAGCCGAGTCGATATAGCCATGTCCGTCTGTCCGTCTGTCCGTCTGTCCGTCTGACCGTCTGTCCGTCTGTCCGTCTGTCTGTTTCTATGCGAACTAGTCCCTCAGTTTTAAAGCTATCTTAATGAAACTTTGCAGAAGTCCCTATTTCTGTTGCACGCAGCACATATGTCAAAACCAGCTGGATCGGACCACTATATCATATAGCTGCCATAGGAACGATCGGTCGAAAATTAAGTTTTTGTATGAAAAAACCTTTTGTTTATCAAGATATCTTGACCAAACTCGACATTTATTAGTTTTACTATGCTCCTCATATATAGGCGAAATCCTATTAAGATCGGACCACTATATCATATAGCTGCCATAGGAACGATCGGTGGAAAATTAAGTTTTTGTATGAAAAAACCTTTTGTTTATCAAGATATCTTGACCAAACTCGACATTTATTAGTTTTACTATGCTCCTCATATATAGGCGAAATCCTATTAAGATCGGACCATTATCTCATATAGCTGCCATAGGAACGATTTGTCGAAAAGTAGGATCTTGTATGAAAAAAATTTTGTTTTTCAAGATATCTTGACCAAACTCGGCATTTATTAGTTTAACTATGCTCCTCATATATATGCAAAATTCTATTAAGATCGGACCACTATATCATATAGCCGCCATAGGAACGATCGGTCGAAAATTAAGTTTTTGTATGAAAAAACATTTTGTTTGTCAAGATATCTTGACCAAACTCGGCATTTATTAGTTTTACTAAGCTCCTCATATATATGCAAAATCCTATTAAGATCGGACCACTATATCATATAGCTGCCATAGGAACGATCGATCGAAAATTAAGTTTTTGTATGAAAAAACCTTTTGTTTATCAAGATATCTTGACCAAACTCGACATTTATTAGTTTTACTATGCTCCTCATATATAGGCGAAATCCTATTAAGATCGGACCACTATATCATATAGCTGCCATAGGAACGATTTGTCGAAAAGTAGGATCTTGTATGAAAAAAATTTTGTTTTTCAAGATATCTTGACCAAACTCGGCATTTATTAGTTTAACTATGCTCCTCATATATATGCAAAATTCTATTAAGATCGGACCACTATATCATATAGCCGCCATAGTAACTATCGGTCGAAAATTAATTTAGTATGGAGAATTTTTGTTTTTCATGATTTTTCGATTAAACACGGCATTTAAAGATTTCACTATGCTCCCTTCATTTTTGCAAAATCTTATTTACATCGGTTTTTGATTAATATATTTTTTGTTTATCAATATACCTTGACCAAACTCGGCCTTAACCATTTTCTCGGCATTAAAAGGTTGGGTCTGCAAGGGTATTAGATCTTCGGCATGCCGAAGATAGCCCTTCTTTCTCGTTTTAATTGTAATCATTTTAATTGCTGCTCCGGATCCTCGGATGTTATAATGCCTCGGATATCCTCCGCGTCAGCTGGTCGTCGCCGGTTTGGCTATGCTGACGCTCCTTCGAAGGCGAAAGTGGCGGATTGCCCCTCGCGCTGTTGCTTTCTCTGCTGCTGATGTCCGTGTTCTATGAGCTCAGGCGGGGCCGGTGCCGGTCTTCGCACTGTTCGTTAGTCTCATGCACGTAGATTTGCATGCTGCAGGGTATAATGGTCCAGGGCAGTCGTTTGGGCAGACGTCTGGCTATTCGGCAAAGGCTTTGGGGATTGCGGTTTTTATACCCTTGCAGAGGGTATTATAATTTTGTCGTGAAATGTGTAACGCATAGAAGGAGACATCTCCGACCCCATAAAGTATATATATTCTTGATCAGCATCAACAGCCGAGTCGATATAGCCATGTCCGTCTGTCCGTCTGTCCGTCTGTCTGTTTCTATGCGAACTAGTCCCTCAGTTTTAAAGCTATCTTAATGAAACTTTGCAGAAGTCCCTATTTCTGTTGCACGCAGCACATATATCAAAACCAGCTGGATCGGACCACTATATCATATAGCTGCCATAGGAACGATCGGTCGAAAATTAAGTTTTTGTATGAAAAAACCTTTTGTTTATCAAGATATCTTGACCAAACTCGACATTTATTAGTTTTACTATGCTCCTCATATATATGCAAAAATTCTATTAAGATCGGACCACTATATCATATAGCCGCCATAGGAACGTTCGGTCGAAAATTAGGTTTTTGTATGAAAAAACATTTTGTTTGTCAAGATATCTTGACCAAACTCGGCATTTATTAGTTTTACTAAGCTCCTCATATATATGCAAAATCCTATTAAGATCGGACCACTATATCATATAGCTGCCATAGGAACGATCGGTCGAAAATTAAGTTTTTGTATGAAAAAACCTTTTGTTTATCAAGATATCTTGACCAAACTCGACATTTATTAGTTTTACTATGCTCCTCATATATGCAAAATTGTATTAAGATCGGGCCACTATATCATATAGCCGCCATAGGAACGATCGGTCGAAAATTAAGTTTTTGTATGAAAAAACATTTTGTTTGTCAAGATATCTTGACCAAACTCGGCATTTATTAGTTTTACTAAGCTCCTCATATATATGCAAAATCCTATTAAGAGCGGACCACTATATCATATAGCTGCCATAGGAACGATCGGTCGAAAATTAAGTTTTTGTATGAAAAAACATTTTGTTTGTCAAGATATCTTGACCAAACTCGGTATTTATTAGTTTTACTAAGCTCCTCATATATATGCAAAATCCTTTTAAGAACGGACCACTATATCATATAGCTGCCATAGGAACGATCGGTCGAAAATTAAGTTTTTGTATGAAAAAAGCTTTTGTTTATCAAGATATCTTGACCAAACTCGACATTTATTAGTTTTACTATGCTCCTCATATATATGCAAAATTCTATTAAGATCGGACCACTATGTCATATAGCCGCCATAGGAACGATCGGTCGAAAATTAAGTTTTTGTATGAAAAAACATTTTTGTTTGTCAAGATATCTTGACCAAACTCGGCATTTATTAGTTTTACTAAGCTCCTCATATATATGCAAAATCCTATTAAGATCGGACCACTATATCATATAGCTGCCATAGGAACGATCGATCGAAAATTAAGTTTTTGTATGAAAAAACATTTTGTTTTTCAAGATATCTTAACCAAACTCGGCATTTATTAGTTTTACTATGCTCCTCATATATATGCAAAATCCTATTAAGATCGGACCACTATATCATATTATTAAGTTTTTGTATGGAGAATTTTTTGTTTTTCATGATTTTGCGATTAAACACGGCATTTAAAGATTTCACTATGCTTCCTTCATTTTTGCTAAATCTTATTTACATCGGTTTTTGATTAAAAGCCTTTTTTTATATCCCCTTGCAGAGGGTATTATAATTTTGTCGTGAAATGTGTAACGCATAGAAGGAGACATCTCCGACCCCATAAAGTATATATATTCTTGATCAGCATCAACAGCCGAGTCGATATAGCCATGTCCGTCTGTCCGTCTGTCCGTCTGTCCGTCTGTCCGTCCGTCCGTCTGTCCGTCTGTCTGTTTCTATGCGAACTAGTCCCTCAGTTTTAAAGCTATCTTAATGAAACTTTGCAGAAGTCCCTATTTCTGTTGCACGCAGCACATATGTCAAAACCAGCTGGATCGGACCACTATATCATATAGCTGCCATAGGAACGATCGGTCGAAAATTAAGTTTTTGTATGAAAAAACCTTTTGTTTATCAAGATATCTTGACCAAACTCGACATTTATTAGTTTTACTATGCTCCTCATATATATGCAAAATTCTATTAAGATCGGACCACTATATCATATAGCCGCCATAGGAACGATCGGTCGAAAATTAAGTTTTTGTATGAAAAAACATTTTGTTTGTCAAGATATCTTGACCAAACTCGGCATTTATTAGTTTTACTAAGCTCCTCATATATATGCAAAATCCTATTAAGATCGGACCACTATATCATATAGCTGCCATAGGAACGATCGGTCGAAAATTAAGTTTTTGTATGAAAAAACATTTTGTTTGTCAAGATATCTTGACCAAACTCGGCATTTATTAGTTTTACTAAGCTCCTCATATATATGCAAAATCCTATTAAGATCGGACCACTATATCATATAGCTGCCATAGGAACGATCGGTCGAAAATTAAGTTTTTGTATGAAAAAACCTTTTGTTTATCAAGATATCTTGACCAAACTCGACATTTATTAGTTTTACTATGCTCCTCATATATATGCAAAATTCTATTAAGATCGGACCACTATATCATATAGCCGCCATAGGAACGATCGGTCGAAAATTAAGTTTTTGTATGAAAAAACATTTTGTTTGTCAAGATATCTTGACCAAACTCGGCATTTATTAGTTTTACTAAGCTCCTCATATATATGCAAAATCCTATTAAGATCGGACCACTATATCATATAGCTGCCATAGGAACGATCGGTCGAAAATTAAGTTTTTGTATGAAAAAACATTTTGTTTGTCAAGATATCTTGACCAAACTCGGCATTTATTAGTTTTACTAAGCTCCTCATATATATGCAAAATCCTATTAAGATCGGACCACTATATCATATAGCTGCCATAGGAACGATCGGTCGAAAATTAAGTTTTTGTATGAAAAAACATTTTGTTTGTCAAGATATCTTGACCAAACTCGGCATTTATTAGTTTTACTATGCTCCTCATATATATGCAAAATCCTATTAAGATCGGACCACTATATCATATAGCTGCCATAGGAACGATCGGTCGAAAATTAAGTTTTTGTATGAAAAAACCTTTTGTTTATCAAGATATCTTGACCAAACTCGACATTTATTAGTTTTACTATGCTCCTCATATATATGCAAAATTCTATTAAGATCGGACTACTATGTCATATAGCCGCCATAGGAACGATCGGTCGAAAATTAAGTTTTTGTATGAAAAAACATTTTGTTTGTCAAGATATCTTGACCAAACTCGGCATTTATTAGTTTTACTAAGCTCCTTTATATATGCAAAATCCTATTAAGATCGGACCACTATATCATATAGCTGCCATAGGAACGATCGATCGAAAATTAAGTTTTTGTATGAAAAAACATTTTGTTTTTCAAGATATCTTAACCAAACTCGGCATTTATTAGTTTTACTATGCTCCTCATATATATGCAAAATCCTATTAGGATCGGACCACTATATCATATTATTAAGTTTTTGTATGGAGAATTTTTTGTTTTTCATGATTTTGCGATTAAACACGGCATTTAAAGATTTCACTATGCTTCCTTCATTTTTGCTAAATCTTATTTACATCGGTTTTTGATTAAAAGCCTTTTTTTTTGTTTATCAATATACCTTGACCAAACTCGGCCTTAACCATTTTCTCGGCATTAAAAGGTTGGGTCTGCAAGGGTATTAGATCTTCGGCATGCCGAAGATAGCCCTTCTTTCTCGTTTTAATTGTAATCATTTTAATTGCTGCTCCGGATCCTCGGATGTTATAATGCCTCGGATATCCTCCGCGTCAGCTGGTCGTCGCCGGTTTGGCTATGCTGACGCTCCTTCGAAGGCGAAAGTGGCGGATTGCCCCTCGCGCTGTTTCTTTCTCTGCTGCTGATGTCCGTGTTCTATGAGCTCAGGCGGGGCCGGTGCTGGTCTTCGCACTGTTCGTTAGTCTCATGCACGTAGATTTGCATGCTGCAGGGTATAATGGTCCAGGGCAGTCGTTTGGGCAGACGTCTGGCTATTCGGCAAAGGCTTTGGGGATTGAGGTTTTTATACCCTTGCAGAGGGTATTATAATTTTGTCGTGAAATGTGTAACGCATAGAAGGAGACATCTCCGACCCCATAAAGTATATATATTCTTGATCAGCATCAACAGCCGAGTCGATATAGCCATGTCCGTCTGTCCGTCTGTCTGTTTCTATGCGAACTAGTCCCTCAGTTTTAAAGCTATCTTAATGAAACTTTGCAGAAGTCCCTATTTCTGTTGCACGCAGCACATATATCAAAACCAGCTGGATCGGACCACTATATCATATAGCTGCCATAGGAACGATCGGTCGAAAATTAAGTTTTTGTATGAAAAAACCTTTTGTTTATCAAGATATCTTGACCAAACTCGACATTTATTAGTTTTACTATGCTCCTCATATATATGCAAAATTCTATTAAGATCGGACCACTATATCATATAGCCGCCATAGGAACGTTCGGTCGAAAATTAGGTTTTTTGTATGAAAAAACATTTTGTTTGTCAAGATATCTTGACCAAACTCGGCATTTATTAGTTTTACTAAGCTCCTCATATATATGCAAAATCCTATTAAGATCGGACCACTATATCATATAGCTGCCATAGGAACGATCGGTTGAAAATTAAGTTTTTGTATGAAAAAACCTTTTGTTTATCAAGATATCTTGACCAAACTCGACATTTATTAGTTTTACTATGCTCCTCATATATATGCAAAATCCTATTAAGATCGGACCACTATATCATATAGCCGCCATAGGAACGATCGGTCGAAAATTAAGTTTTTGTATGAAAAAACATTTTGTTTGTCAAGATATCTTGACCAAACTCGGCATTTATTAGTTTTACTAAGCTCCTCATATATATGCAAAATCCTATTAAGATCGGACCACTATATCATATAGCCGCCATAGGAACGATCGGTCGAAAATTAAGTTTTTGTATGAAAAAAAACATTTTGTTTGTCAAGATATCTTGACCAAACTCGGCATTTATTAGTTTTACTAAGCTCCTCATATATATGCAAAATCCTTTTAAGATCGGACCACTATATCATATAGCTGCCATAGGAACGATCGGTCGAAAATTAAGTTTTTGTATGAAAAAACCTTTTGTTTATCAAGATATCTTGACCAAACTCGACATTTATTAGTTTTACTATGCTCCTCATATATATGCAAAATTCTATTAAGATCGGACCACTATGTCATATAGCCGCCATAGGAACGATCGGTCGAAAATTAAGTTTTTGTATGAAAAAACATTTTTTTTGTCAAGATATTTTGACCAAACTCGACATTTATTAGTTTTACTATGCTCCTCATATATATGCAAAATTCTATTAAGATCGGACCACTATATCATATAGCCGCCATATTAACGATCGGTCGAAAATTAAGTTTTTGTATGAAAAAACATTTTGTTTGTCAAGATATCTTGACCAAACTCGGCATTTATTAGTTTTACTAAGCTCCTCATATATATGCAAAATCCTATTAAGATCGGACCACTATATCATATAGCTGCCATAGGAACGATCGGTCGAAAATTAAGTTTTTGTATGAAAAAACCTTTTGTTTATCAAGATATCTTGACCAAACTCGACATTTATTAGTTTTACTATGCTCCTCATATATATGCAAAATTCTATTAAGATCGGACCACTATGTCATATAGCCGCCATAGGAACGATCGGTCGAAAATTAAGTTTTTGTATGAAAAAACATTTTGTTTGTCAAGATATCTTGACCAAACTCGGCATTTATTAGTTTTACTAAGCTCCTCATATATATGCAAAATCCTATTAAGATCGGACCACTATATCATATTATTAAGTTTTTGTATGGAGAATTTTTTGTTTTTCATGATTTTGCGATTAAACACGGCATTTAAAGATTTCACTATGCTTCCTTCATTTTTGCTAAATCTTATTTACATCGGTTTTTGATTAAAAGCTCTTTTTTTTTTGTTTATCAATATACCTTGACCAAACTCGGCCTTAACCATTTTCTCGGCATTAAAAGGTTGGGTCTGCAGGGTATTAGATCTTCGGCATGCCGAAGATAGCCCTTCTTTCTCGTTTTAATTGTAATCATTTTAATTGCTGCCCGGATCCTCGGATGTTATAATGCCTCGGATATCCTCCGCGTCAGCTGGTCGTCGCCGGTTTGGCTATGCTGACGCTCCTTCGAAGGCGAAAGTGGCGGATTGCCCCTCGCGCTGTTGCTTTCTCTGCTGCTGATGTCCGTGTTCTATGAGCTCAGGCGGGGCCGGTGCCGGTCTTCGCACTGTTCGTTAGTCTCATGCACGTAGATTTGCATGCTGCAGGGTATAATGGTCCAGGGCAGTCGTTTGGGCAGACGTCTGGCTATTCGGCAAAGGCTTTGGGGATTGCGGTTTTTATACCCTTGCAGAGGGTATTATAATTTTGTCGTGAAATGTGTAACGCATAGAAGGAGACATCTCCGACCCCATAAAGTATATATATTCTTGATCAGCATCAACAGCCGAGTCGATATAGCCATGTCCGTCTGTCCGTCTGTCCGTCTGTCTGTTTCTATGCGAACTAGTCCCTCAGTTTTAAAGCTATCTTAATGAAACTTTGCAGAAGTCCCTATTTCTGTTGCACGCAGCACATATATCAAAACCAGCTGGATCGGACCACTATATCATATAGCTGCCATAGGAACGATCGGTCGAAAATTAAGTTTTTGTATGAAAAAACCTTTTGTTTATCAAGATATCTTGACCAAACTCGACATTTATTAGTTTTACTATGCTCCTCATATATATGCAAAATTCTATTAAGATCGGACCACTATATCATATAGCCGCCATAGGAACGTTCGGTCGAAAATTAGGTTTTTGTATGAAAAAACATTTTGTTTGTCAAGATATCTTGACCAAACTCGGCATTTATTAGTTTTACTAAGCTCCTCATATATATGCAAAATCCTATTAAGATCGGACCACTATATCATATAGCTGCCATAGGAACGATCGGTCGAAAATTAAGTTTTTGTATGAAAAAACCTTTTGCTTATCAAGATATCTTGACCAAACTCGACATTTATTAGTTTTACTATGCTCCTCATATATATGCAAAATTGTATTAAGATCGGGCCACTATATCATATAGCCGCCATAGGAACGATCGGTCGAAAATTAAGTTTTTGTATGAAAAACATTTTGTTTGTCAAGATATCTTGACCAAACTCGGCATTTATTAGTTTTACTAAGCTCCTCATATATATGCAAAATCCTTTTTAAGATCGGACCACTATATCATATAGCTGCCATAGGAACGATCGGTCGAAAATTAAGTTTTTGTATGAAAAAACCTTTTGTTTATCAAGATATCTTGACCAAACTCGACATTTATTAGTTTTACTATGCTCCTCATATATATGCAAAATTCTATTAAGATCGGACCACTATGTCATATAGCCGCCATAGGAACGATCGGTCGAAAATTAAGTTTTTGTATGAAAAACATTTTGTTTGTCAAGATATCTTGACCAAACTCGGCATTTATTAGTTTTACTAAGCTCCTCATATATATGCAAAATCCTATTAAGATCGGACCACTATATCATATAGCTGCCATAGGAACGATCGATCGAAAATTAAGTTTTTGTATGAAAAAACATTTTGTTTTTCAAGATATCTTAACCAAACTCGGCATTTATTAGTTTTACTATGCTCCTCATATATATGCAAAATCCTATTAAGATCGGACCACTATATCATATTATTAAGTTTTTGTATGGAGAATTTTTTGTTTTTCATGATTTTGCGATTAAACACGGCATTTAAAGATTTCACTATGCTTCCTTCATTTTTTGCTAAATCTTATTTACATCGGTTTTTGATTAAAAGCCTTTTTTTATACCCTTGCTGAGGGTATTATAATTTTGTCGTGAAATGTGTAACGCATAGAAGGAGACATCTCCGACCCCATAAAGTATATATATTCTTGATCAGCATCAACAGCCGAGTCGATATAGCCATGTCCGTCTGTCTGTTTCTATGCGAACTAGTCCCTCAGTTTTAAAGCTATCTTAATGAAACTTTGCAGAAGTCCCTATTTCTGTTGCACGCAGCACATATATCAAAACCAGCTGGATCGGACCACTATATCATATAGCTGCCATAGGAACGATCGGTCGAAAATTAAGTTTTTGTATGAAAAAACCTTTTGTTTATCAAGATATCTTGACCAAACTCGACATTTATTAGTTTTACTATGCTCCTCATATATATGCAAAATTCTATTAAGATCGGACCACTATATCATATAGCCGCCATAGGAACGTTCGGTCGAAAATTATGTTTTTGTATGAAAAAACATTTTGTTTGTCAAGATATCTTGACCAAACTCGGCATTTATTAGTTTTACTAAGCTCCTCATATATATGCAAAATCCTATTAAGATCGGACCACTATATCATATAGCTGCCATAGGAACTATCGGTCGAAAATTAAGTTTTTGTATGAAAAAACCTTTTGTTTATCAAGATATCTTGACCAAACTCGACATTTATTAGTTTTACTATGCTCCTCATATATATGCAAAATTCTATTAAGATCGGACCACTATATCATATAGCCGCCATAGGAACGATCGGTCGAAAATTAAGTTTTTGTATGAAAAAAACATTTTGTTTGTCAAGATATCTTGACCAAACTCGGCATTTATTAGTTTTACTAAGCTCCTCATATATATGCAAAATCCTATTAAGATCGGACCACTATATCATATAGCTGCCATAGGAACGATCGGTCGAAAATTAAGTTTTTGTATGAAAAAACCTTTTGTTTATCAAGATATCTTGACCAAACTCGACATTTATTAGTTTTATTATGCTCCTCATATATATGCAAAATTCTATTAAGATCGGACCACTATGTCATATAGCCGCCATAGGAACGATCGGTCGAAAATTAAGTTTTTGTATGAAAAAACATTTTGTTTGTCAAGATATCTTGACCAAACTCGGCATTTATTAGTTTTACTAAGCTCCTCATATATATGCAAAATCCTATTAAGATCGGACCACTATATCATATAGCTGCCATAGGAACGATCGGTCGAAAATTAAGTTTTTGTATGAAAAAACCTTTTGTTTATCAAGATATCTTGACCAAACTCGACATTTATTAGTTTTACTATGCTCCTCATATATATGCACAATTCTTTTAAGATCGGACCACTATGTCATATAGCCGCCATAGGAACGATCGGTCGAAAATTAAGTTTTTGTATGAAAAAACATTTTGTTTGTCAAGATATCTTGACCAAACTCGGCATTTATTAGTTTTACTAAGCTCCTCATATATATGCAAAATCCTATTAAGATCGGACCACTATATCATATAGCTGCCATAGGAACGATCGATCGAAAATTAAGTTTTTGTATGAAAAAACATTTTGTTTTTCAAGATATCTTAACCAAACTCGGCATTTATTAGTTTTACTATGCTCCTCATATATATGCAAAATCCTATTAAGATCGGACCACTATATCATATTATTAAGTTTTTGTATGGAGAATTTTTTGTTTTTCATGATTTTGCGATTAAACACGGCATTTAAAGATTTCACTATGCTTCCTTCATTTTTGCTAAATCTTATTTACATCGGTTTTTGATTAAAAGCCTTTTTTTATACCCTTGCTGAGGGTATTATAATTTTGTCGTGAAATGTGTAACGCATAGAAGGAGACATCTCCGACCCCATAAAGTATATATATTCTTGATCAGCATCAACAGCCGAGTCGATATAGCCATGTCCGTCTGTCCGTCTGTCCGTCTGTCTGTTTCAATGCGAACTAGTCCCTCAGTTTTAAAGCTATCTTAATGAAACTTTGCAGAAGTCCCTATTTCTGTTGCACGCAGCACATATATCAAAACCAGCTGGATCGGACCACTATATCATATAGCTGCCATAGGAACGTTCGGTCGAAAATTATGTTTTTGTATGAAAAAACCTTTTGTTTGTCAAGATATCTTGACCAAACTCGGCATTTATTAGTTTTACTAAGCTCCTCATATATATGCAAAATCCTATTAAGATCGGACCACTATATCATATAGCTGCCATAGGAACGATCGGTCGAAAATTAAGTTTTTGTATGAAAAAACCTTTTGTTTATCAAGATATCTTGACCAAACTCGACATTTATTAGTTTTACTATGCTCCTCATATATATGCAAAATTCTATTAAGATCGGACCACTATATCATATAGCCGCCATAGGAACGATCGGTCGAAAATTAAGTTTTTGTATGAAAAAACATTTTGTTTGTCAAGATATCTTGACCAAACTCGGCATTTATTAGTTTTACTAAGCTCCTCATATATATGCAAAATCCTATTAAGATCGGACCACTATATCATATAGCTGCCATAGGAACGATCGGTCGAAAATTAAGTTTTTGTATGAAAAAACCTTTTGTTTATCAAGATATCTTGACCAAACTCGACATTTATTAGTTTTACTATGCTCCTCATATATATGCAAAATTCTATTAAGATCGGACCACTATGTCATATAGCCGCCATAGGAACGATCGGTCGAAAATTAAGTTTTTGTATGAAAAAACATTTTGTTTGTCAAGATATCTTGACAAAACTCGGCATTTATTAGTTTTACTAAGCTCCTCATATATATGCAAAATCCTATTAAGATCGGACCACTATATCATATAGCTGCCATAGGAACGATCGGTCGAAAATTAAGTTTTTGTATGAAAAACCTTTTGTTTATCAAGATATCTTGACCAAACTCGACATTTATTAGTTTTACTATGCTCCTCATATATATGCACAATTCTTTTAAGATCGGACCACTATGTCATATAGCCGCCATAGGAACGATCGGTCGAAAATTAAGTTTTTGTATGAAAAAACATTTTGTTTGTCAAGATATCTTGACCAAACTCGGCATTTATTAGTTTTACTAAGCTCCTCATATATATGCAAAATCCTATTAAGATCGGACCACTATATCATATAGCTGCCATAGGAACGATCGATCGAAAATTAAGTTTTTGTATGAAAAAACATTTTGTTTTTCAAGATATCTTAACCAAACTCGGCATTTATTAGTTTTACTATGCTCCTCATATATATGCAAAATCCTATTAAGATCGGACCACTATATCATATTATTAAGTTTTTGTATGGAGAATTTTTTGTTTTTCATGATTTTGCGATTAAACACGGCATTTAAAGATTTCACTATGCTTCCTTCATTTTTGCTAAATCTTATTTACATCGGTTTTTGATTAAAAGTCTTTTTTTTTTGTTTATCAATATACCTTGACCAAACTAGGCCTTAACCATTTTCTCGGCATTAAAAGGTTGGGTCTGCAAGGGTATTAGATCTTCGGCATGCCGAAGATAGCCCTTCTTTCTCGTTTTAATTGTAATCATTTTAATTGCTGCTCCGGATCCTCGGATGTTATAATGCCTCGGATATCCTCCGCGTCAGCTGGTCGTCGCCGGTTTGGCTATGCTGACGCTCCTTCGAAGGCGAAAGTGGCGGATTGCCCCTCGTGCTGTTGCTTTCTCTGCTGCTGATGTCCGTGTTCTATGAGCTCAGGCGGGGCCGGTGCCGGTCTTCGCACTGTTCGTTAGTCTCATGCACGTAGATTTGCATGCTGCAGGGTATAATGGTCCAGGGCAGTCGTTTGGGCAGACGTCTGGCTATTCGGCAAAGGCTTTGGGGATTGCGGTTTTTATACCCTTGCAGAGGGTATTATAATTTTGTCGTGAAATGTGTAACGCATAGAAGGAGACATCTCCGACCCCATAAAGTATATATATTCTTGATCAGCATCAACAGCCGAGTCGATATAGCCATGTCCGTCTGTCCGTCTGTCCGTCTGTCTGTTTCTATGCGAACTAGTCCCTCAGTTTTAAAGCTATCTTAATGAAACTTTGCAGAAGTCCCTATTTCTGTTGCACGCAGCACATATATCAAAACCAGCTGGATCGGACCACTATATCATATAGCTGCCATAGGAACGATCGGTCGAAAATTAAGTTTTTGTGTGAAAAAACCTTTTGTTTATCAAGATATCTTGACCAAACTCGACATTTATTAGTTTTACTATGCTCCTCATATATATGCAAAATTCTATTAAGATCGGACCACTATATCATATAGCCGCCATAGGAACGATCGGTCGAAAATTAAGTTTTTGTATGAAAAAACATTTTGTTTGTCAAGATATCTTGACCAAACTCGGCATTTATTAGTTTTACTATGCTCCTCATATATATGCAAAATCCTATTAAGATCGGACCACTATATCATATAGCTGTCATAGGAACGATCGGTCGAAAATTAAGTTATTGTATGAAAAAACCTTTTGTTTATCAAGATATCTTGACCAAACTCGACATTTATTAGTTTTACTATGCTCCTCATATATATGCAAAATTCTATTAAGATCGGACCACTATATCATATAGCTGCCATAGGAACGATCGGTCGAAAATTAAGTTTTTGTATGAAAAAAACCTTTTGTTTATCAAGATATCTTGACCAAACTCGACATTTATTAGTTTTACTATGCTCCTCATATATATGCAAAATTCTATTAAGATCGGACCACTATGTCATATAGCCGCCATAGGAACGATCGGTCGAAAATTAAGTTTTTGTATGAAAAAACCTTTTGTTTGTCAAGATATTTTGACCAAACTCGGCATTTATTAGTTTTACTAAGCTCCTCATATATATGCAAAATCCTATTAAGATCGGACCACTATATCATATTATTAAGTTTTTGTATGGAGAATTTTTTGTTTTTCATGATTTTGCGATTAAACACGGCATTTAAAGATTTCACTATGCTTCCTTCATTTTTGCTAAATCTTATTTACATCGGTTTTTGATTAAAAGCCTTTTTTTTTGTTTAACAATATACCTTGACCAAACTCGGCCTTAACCATTTTCTCGGCATTAAAAGGTTGAGTCTGCAAGGGTATTAGATCTTCGGCATGCCGAAGATAGACCTTCTTTCTCGTTATACCCTTGCAGAGGGTATTATAATTTTGTCGTGAAATGTGTAACGCATAGAAGGAGACATCTCCGACCCCATAAAGTATATATATTCTTGATCAGCATCAACAGCCGAGTCGATATAGCCATGTCCGTCTGTCCGTCTGTCTGTTTCTATGCGAACTAGTCCCTCAGTTTTAAAGCTATCTTAATGAAACTTTGCAGAAGTCCCTATTTCTGTTGCACGCAGCACATATGTCAAAACCAGCTGGATCGGACCACTATATCATATAGCTGCCATAGGAACGATCGGTCGAAAATTAAGTTTTTGTATGAAAAAACATTTTGTTTGTCAAGATATCTTGACCAAACTCGGCATTTATTAGTTTTACTAAGCTCCTCATATATATGCAAAATCCTATTAAGATCGGACCACTATATCATATAGCTGCCATAGGAACGATCGATCGAAAATTAAGTTTTTGTATGAAAAAACATTTTGTTTTTCAAGATATCTTAACCAAACTCGGCATTTATTAGTTTTACTATGCTCCTCATATATATGCAAAATCCTATTAAGATCGGACCACTATATCATATTATTAAGTTTTTGTATGGAGAATTTTTTGTTTTTCATGATTTTGCGATTAAACACGGCATTTAAAGATTTCACTATGCTTCCTTCATTTTTGCTAAATCTTATTTACATCGGTTTTTGATTAAAAGCCTTTTTTTTTTGTTTATCAATATACCTTGACCAAACTCGGCCTTAACCATTTTCTCGGCATTAAAAGGTTGGGTCTGCAAAGGGTATTAGATCTTCGGCATGCCGAAGATAGCCCTTCTTTCTCGTTTTAATTGTAATCATTTTAATTGCTGCTCCGGATCCTCGGATGTTATAATGCCTCGGATATCCTCCGCGTCAGGTGGTCGTCGCCGGTTTGGCTATGCTGACGCTCCTTCGAAGGCGAAAGTGGCGGATTGCCCCTCGTGCTGTTGCTTTCTCTGCTGCTGATGTCCGTGTTCTATGAGCTCAGGCGGGGCCGGTGCCGGTCTTCGCACTGTTCGTTAGTCTCATGCACGTAGATTTGCATGCTGCAGGGTATAATGGTCCAGGGCAGTCGTTTGGGCAGACGTCTGGCTATTCGGCAAAGGCTTTGGGGATTGCGGTTTTTATACCCTTGCAGAGGGTATTATAATTTTGTCGTGAAATGTGTAACGCATAGAAGGAGACATCTCCGACCCCATAAAGTATATATATTCTTGATCAGCATCAACAGCCGAGTCGATATAGCCATGTCCGTCTGTCCGTCTGTCCGTCTGTCTGTTTCTATGCGAACTAGTCCCTCAGTTTTAAAGCTATCTTAATGAAACTTTGCAGAAGTCCCTATTTCTGTTGCACGCAGCACATATATCAAAACCAGCTGGATCGGACCACTATATCATATAGCTGCCATAGGAACGATCGGTCGAAAATTAAGT
Organism: Drosophila littoralis; assembly: GCA_018903485.1. Classification (NCBI taxonomy): domain Eukaryota; kingdom Metazoa; phylum Arthropoda; class Insecta; order Diptera; family Drosophilidae; genus Drosophila; species Drosophila littoralis. The sequence continues at coordinate 244,582 of JAEIGF010000611.1, forward strand.
TTTTGTGTGAAAAAACCTTTTGTTTATCAAGATATCTTGACCAAACTCGACATTTATTAGTTTTACTATGCTCCTCATATATATGCAAAATTCTATTAAGATCGGACCACTATGTCATATAGCCGCCATAGGAACGATCGGTCGAAAATTAAGTTTTTGTATGAAAAAACATTTTGTTTGTCAAGATATCTTGACCAAACTCGGCATTTATTAGTTTTACTAAGCTCCTCATATATATGCAAAATCCTATTAAGATCGGACCACTATATCATATAGCTGCCATAGGAACGATCGGTCGAAAATTAAGTTTTTGTATGAAAAAACCTTTTGTTTATCAAGATATCTTGACCAAACTCGACATTTATTAGTTTTACTATGCTCCTCATATATATGCAAAATTCTATTAAGATCGGACCACTATGTCATATAGCCGCCATAGGAACGATCGGTCGAAAATTAAGTTTTTGTATGAAAAACCTTTTGTTTGTCAAGATATTTTGACCAAACTCGGCATTTATTAGTTTTACTAAGCTCCTCATATATATGCAAAATCCTATTAAGATCGGACCACTATATCATATTATTAAGTTTTTGTATGGAGAATTTTTTGTTTTTCATGATTTTGCGATTAAACACGGCATTTAAAGATTTCACTATGCTTCCTTCATTTTTGCTAAATCTTATTTACATCGGTTTTTGATTAAAAGCCTTTTTTTTGTTTAACAATATACCTTGACCAAACTCGGCCTTAACCATTTTCTCGGCATTAAAAGGTTGAGTCTGCAAGGGTATTAGATCTTCGGCATGCCGAAGATAGACCTTCTTTCTCGTTATACCCTTGCAGAGGGTATTATAATTTGTCGTGAAATGTGTAACGCATAGAAGGAGACATCTCCGACCCCATAAAGTATATATATTCTTGATCAGCATCAACAGCCGAGTCGATATAGCCATGTCCGTCTGTCCGTCTGTCTGTTTCTATGCGAACTAGTCCCTCAGTTTTAAAGCTATTTTAATGAAACTTTGCTGAAGTCCCTATTTCTGTTGCACGCAGCACATATGTCAAAACCAGCTGGATCGGACCACTATATCATATAGCTGCCATAGGAACGATCGGTCGAAAATTAAGTTTTTGTATGAAAAAACATTTTGTTTGTCAAGATATCTTGACCAAACTCGGCATTTATTAGTTTTACTAAGCTCCTCATATATATGCAAAATTCTATTAAGATCGGACCACTATGTCATATAGCCGCCATAGGAACGATCGGTCGAAAATTAAGTTTTTGTATGAAAAAACCTTTTGTTTATCAAGATATCTTGACCAAACTCGACATTTATTAGTTTTACTATGCTCCTCATATATATGCAAAATTCTATTAAGATCGGACCACTATGTCATATAGCCGCCATAGGAACGATCGGTCGAAAATTAAGTTTTTGTATGAAAAAACATTTTGTTTGTCAAGATATCTTGACCAAACTCGGCATTTATTAGTTTTACTAAGCTCCTCATATATATGCAAAATCCTATTAAGATCGGACCACTATATCATATAGCTGCCATAGGAACGATCGGTCGAAAATTAAGTTTTTGTATGAAAAAACCTTTTGTTTATCAAGATATCTTGACCAAACTCGACATTTATTAGTTTTACTATGCTCCTCATATATATGCAAAATTCTATTAAGATCGGACCACTATGTCATATAGCCGCCATAGGAACGATCGGTCGAAAATTAAGTTTTTGTATGAAAAAACATTTTGTTTGTCAAGATATCTTGACCAAACTCGGCATTTATTAGTTTTACTAAGCTCCTCATATATATGCAAAATTCCTATTAAGATCGGACCACTATATCATATAGCTGCCATAGGAACGATCGATCGAAAATTAAGTTTTTGTATGAAAAAACATTTTGTTTTTCAAGATATCTTAACCAAACTCGGCATTTATTAGTTTTACTATGCTCCTCATATATATGCAAAATCCTATTAAGATCGGACCACTATATCATATTATTAAGTTTTTGTATGGAGAATTTTTTGTTTTTCATGATTTTGCGATTAAACACGGCATTTAAAGATTTCACTATGCTTCCTTCATTTTTGCTAAATCTTATTTACATCGGTTTTTGATTAAAAGCCTTTTCTTTTGTTTATCAATATACCTTGACCAAACTCGGCCTTAACCATTTTCTCGGCATTCAAAGGTTGGGTCTGCAAGGGTATTAGATCTTCGGCATGCTGAAGATAGCCCTTCTTTCTCGTTATACCCTTGCAGAGGGTATTATAATTTTGTCGTGAAATGTGTAACGCATAGAAGGAGACATCTCCGACCCCATAAAGTATATATATTCTTGATCAGCATCAACAGCCGAGTCGATATAGCCATGTCCGTCTGTCCGTCTGTCTGTTTTCTATGCGAACTAGTCCCTCAGTTTTAAAGCTATCTTAATGAAACTTTGCAGAAGTCCCTATTTCTGTTGCACGCAGCACATATGTCAAAACCAGCTGGATCGGACCACTATATCATATAGCTGCCATAGGAACGATCGGTCGAAAATTAAGTTTTTGTATGAAAAAACCTTTTGTTTATCAAGATATCTTGACCAAACTCGACATTTATTAGTTTTACTATGCTCCTCATATATATGCAAAATTCTATTAAGATCGGACCACTATATCATATAGCCGCCATAGGAACGATCGGTCGAAAATTAAGTTTTGTATGAAAAAACATTTTGTTTGTCAAGATATCTTGACCAAACTCGGCATTTATTAGTTTTACTATGCTCCTCATATATATGCAAAATCCTATTAAGATCGGACCACTATATCATATAGCTGCCATAGGAACGATCGGTCGAAAATTAAGTTTTTGTATGAAAAAACCTTTTGTTTATCAAGATATCTTGACCAAACTCGACATTTATTAGTTTTACTATGCTCCTCATATATATGCAAAATCCTATTAAGATCGGACCACTATGTCATATAGCCGCCATAGGAACGATCGGTCGAAAATTAAGTTTTTGTATGAAAAAACATTTTGTTTGTCAAGATATCTTGACCAAACTCGGCATTTATTAGTTTTACTAAGCTCCGCATATATATGCAAAATCCTATTAAGATCGGACCACTATATCATATAGCTGCCATAGGAACGATCGGTCGAAAATTAAGTTTTTGTATGAAAAAACATTTTGTTTTTCAAGATATCTTAACCAAACTCGGCATTTATTAGTTTTACTATGCTCCTCATATATATGCAAAATCCTATTAAGATCGGGCCACTATATCATATTATTAAGTTTTTGTATGGAGAATTTTTTGTTTTTCATGATTTTGCGATTAAACACGGCATTTAAAGATTTCACTATGCTTCCTTCATTTTTGCTAAATCTTATTTACATCGGTTTTTGATTAAAAGCCTTTTTTTTTGTTTATCAATATACCTTGACCAAACTCGGCCTTAACCATTTTCTCGGCATTAAAAGGTTGGGTCTGCAAGGGTATTAGATCTTCGGCATGCCGAAGATAGCCCTTCTTTCTCGTTATATTTGTTGAGAGAGTTGCGGCATTCGGCTTTCTTAGCCGGAGGCTTTCTTTCAGAAAATCAAGTTCATCTTTTAGCTTTTGTGCCGTTGCCCATGTGGGCGGCGTTTTTGTATATAACAGCCACTTAATGTGTGCTATTCTTTTAGTGATCTTGTTCTTTTGGCCTCCGCGCTTGCCCATTACACGCACTCTACTCACTCAGACTTTTTTCGTTTCCATCCCGGTGCCGTGCCGTGCCCGTTGATTTCCTCCTTGTTGTTCTTCGCCTGGGTTTCCTCCTTGAAGTTTTTGCAGCTTAGTTCAGGTTACCACTGCACGGTCGCCATAATAACCATCGCATCAAATAATAACCACCTCATTAGGTCTTGCTCGGTTGAGCGTCTTTTCTTTATTCCCTTCATAGTACTCTAAGCTTAAGGCTGCCTGCTGTCGACTCAGCGGCAGAGCAGCCGTTATATATATATATTCTATATGTATAGTGACAATTTGTATAGCGGGCAGAGAGTGTTATGCATGCACCCATTATTACAGAATTGAATCCGTTCAGAAACAATTCTTGTTGTTTGCCCTTAGGGGTTTAAATTGGAATCCTCGTGTGCGGTTACCGTCATACTCCAGTAGATTTCTGATGATTAACCTTCCTTTTTTATACCCTTGCAGAGGGTATTATAATTTTGTCGTGAAATGTGTAACGCATAGAAGGAGACATCTCCGACCCCATAAAGTATATTTATTCTTGATCAGCATCAACAGCCGAGTCGATATAGCCATGTCCGTCTGTCCGTCTGTCTGTTTCTATGCGAACTAGTCCCTCAGTTTTAAAGCTATCTTAATGAAACTTTGCAGAAGTCCCTATTTCTGTTGCACGCAGCACATATATCAAAACCAGCTGGATCGGACCACTATATCATATAGCTGCCATAGGAACGATCGGTCGAAAATTAAGTTTTTGTATGAAAAAACCTTTTGTTTATAAAGATATCTTGACCAAACTCGACATTTATTAGTTTTACTATGCTCCTCATATATATGCAAAATTCTATTAAGATCGGACCACTATATCATATAGCCGCCATAGGAACGTTCGGTCGAAAATTAGTTTTTTGTATGAAAAAACATTTTGTTTGTCAAGATATCTTGACCAAACTCGGCATTTATTAGTTTTACTAAGCTCCTCAAATATATGCAAAATCCTATTAAGATCGGACCACTATATCATATAGCTGCCATAGGAACGATCGGTCGAAAATTAAGTTTTTGTATGAAAAAACCTTTTGTTTATCAAGATATCTTGACCAAACTCGACATTTATTAGTTTTACTAAGCTCCTCATATATATGCAAAATTCTATTAAGATCGGACCACTATGTCATATAGCCGCCATAGGAACGATCGGTCGAAAATTAAGTTTTTGTATGAAAAAACATTTTGTTTGTCAAGATATCTTGACCAAACTCGGCATTTATTAGTTTTACTAAGCTCCTCATATATATGCGAAATCCTATTAAGATCGGACCACTATATCATATAGCTGCCATAGGAACGATCGGTCGAAAATTAAGTTTTTGTATGAAAAAACATTTTGTTTGTCAAGATATCTTGACCAAACTCGGCATTTATTAGTTTTACTAAGCTCCTCATATATATGCAAAATCCTATTAAGATCGGACCACTATATCATATAGCTGCCATAGGAACGATCGGTCGAAAATTAAGTTTTTGTATGAAAAAACCTTTTGTTTATCAAGATATCTTGACCAAACTCGACATTTATTAGTTTTACTATGCTCCTCATATATATGCAAAATTCTATTAAGATCGGACCACTATATCATATAGCTGCCATAGGAACGATCGGTCGAAAATTAAGTTTTTGTATGAAAAAACCTTTTTGTTTATCAAGATATCTTGACCAAACTCGACATTTATTAGTTTTACTATGCTCCTCATATATATGCAAAATCCTATTAAGATCGGACCACTATGTCATATAGCCGCCATAGGAACGATCGGTCGAAAATTAAGTTTTTGTATGAAAAAACATTTTGTTTGTCAAGATATCTTGACCAAACTCGGCATTTATTAGTTTTACTAAGCTCCGCATATATATGCAAAATCCTATTAAGATCGGACCACTATATCATATAGCTGCCATAGGAACGATCGATCGAAAATTAAGTTTTTGTATGAAAAAACATTTTGTTTTTCAAGATATCTTAACCAAACTCGGCATTTATTAGTTTTACTATGCTCCTCATATATATGCAAAATCCTATTAAGATCGGACCACTATATCATATTATTAAGTTTTTGTATGGAGAATTTTTTGTTTTTCATGATTTTGCGATTAAACACGGCATTTAAAGATTTCCCTATGCTTCCTTCATTTTTGCTAAATCTTATTTACATCGGTTTTTGATTAAAAGCCTTTTTTTTGTTTATCAATATACCTTGACCAAACTCGGCCTTAACCATTTTCTCGGCATTAAAAGGTTGGGTCTGCAAGGGTATTAGATCTTCGGCATGCCGAAGATAGCCCTTCTTTCTCGTTATATTTGTTGAGAGAGTTGCGGCATTCGGCTTTCTTAGCCGGAGGCTTTCTTTCAGAAAATCAAGTTCATCTTTTAGCTTTTGTGCCGTTGCCCATGTGGGCGGCGTTTTTGTATATAACAGCCACTTAATGTGTGCTATTCTTTTAGTGATCTTGTTCTTTTGGCCTCCGCGCTTGCCCATTACACGCACTCTACTCACTCAGACTTTTTTCGTTTCCATCCCGGTGCCGTGCCGTGCCCGTTGATTTCCTCCTTGTTGTTCTTCGCCTGGGTTTCCTCCTTGAAGTTTTTGCAGCTTAGTTCAGGTTACCACTGCACGGTCGCCATAATAACCATCGCATCAAATAATAACCACCTCATTAGGTCTTGCTCGGTTGAGCGTCTTTTCTTTATTCCCTTCATAGTACTCTAAGCTTAAGGCTGCCTGCTGTCGACTCAGCGGCAGAGCAGCCGTTATATATATATATTCTATATGTATAGTGACAATTTGTATAGCGGGCAGAGAGTGTTATGCATGCACCCATTATTACAGAATTGAATCCGTTCAGAAACAATTCTTGTTGTTTGCCCTTAGGGGTTTAAATTGGAATCCTCGTGTGCGGTTACCGTCATACTCCAGTAGATTTCTGATGATTAACCTTCCTTTTTTATACCCTTGCAGAGGGTATTATAATTTTGTCGTGAAATGTGTAACGCATAGAAGGAGACATCTCCGACCCCATAAAGTATATATATTCTTGATCAGCATCAACAGCCGAGTCGATATAGCTATGTCCGTCTGTCCGTCTGTCTGTTTCTATGCGAACTAGTCCCTCAGTTTTAAAGCTATCTTAATGAAACTTTGCAGAAGTCCCTATTTCTGTTGCACGCAGCACATATATCAAAACCAGCTGGATCGGACCACTATATCATATAGCTGCCATAGGAACGATCGGTCGAAAATTAAGTTTTTGTATGAAAAAACCTTTTGTTTATCAAGATATCTTGACCAAACTCGACATTTATTAGTTTTACTATGCTCCTCATATATATGCAAAATTCTATTAAGATCGGACCACTATATCATATAGCCGCCATAGGAACGTTCGGTCGAAAATTAGTTTTTGTATGAAAAAACATTTTGTTTGTCAAGATATCTTGACCAAACTCGGCATTTATTAGTTTTACTAAGCTCCTCAAATATATGCAAAATCCTATTAAGATCGGACCACTATATCATATAGCTGCCATAGGAACGATCGGTCGAAAATTAAGTTTTTGTATGAAAAACCCTTTTGTTTTTCAAGATATCTTGATCAAACTCGACATTTATTAGTTTTACTATGCTCCTCATATATATGCAAAATTCTATTAATATCGGACCACTATATCATATAGCCGCCATAGGAACGATCGGTCGAAAATTAAGTTTTTGTATGAAAAAACATTTTGTTTGTCAAGATATCTTGACCAAACTCGGCATTTATTAGTTTTACTAAGCTCCTCATATATATGCAAAATCCTATTAAGATCGGACCACTATATCATATAGCTGCCATAGGAACGATCGGTCGAAAATTAAGTTTTTGTATGAAAAAACATTTTGTTTGTCAAGATATCTTGACCAAACTCGGCATTTATTAGTTTTACTAAGCTCCTCATATATATGCAAAATCCTATTAAGATCGGACCACTATATCATATAGCTGCCATAGGAACGATCGGTCGAAAATTAAGTTTTTGTATGAAAAAACCTTTTGTTTATCAAGATATCTTGACCAAACTCGACATTTATTAGTTTTACTATGCTCCTCATATATATGCAAAATTCTATTAAGATTGGACCACTATGTCATATAGCCGCCATAGGAACGATCGGTCGAAAATTAAGTTTTTGTATGAAAAAACATTTTGTTTGTCAAGATATCTTGACCAAACTCGGCATTTATTAGTTTTACTAAGCTCCTCATATATATGCAAAATCCTATTAAGATCGGACCACTATATCATATAGCTGCCATAGGAACGATCGATCGAAAATTAAGTTTTTTGTATGAAAAAACATTTTGTTTTTCAAGATATCTTAACCAAACTCGGCATTTATTAGTTTTACTATGCTCCTCATATATATGCAAAATCCTATTAAGATCGGACCACTATATCATATTATTAAGTTTTTGTATGGAGAATTTTTTGTTTTTCATGATTTTGCGATTAAAAACGGCATTTTAAGATTTCACTATGCTTCCTTCATTTTTGCTAAATCTTATTTACATCGGTTTTTGATTAAAAGCCTTTTTTTTTGTTTATCTATATACCTTGACCAAACTCGGCCTTAACCATTTTCTCGGCATTAAAAGGTTGGGTCTGCAAGGGTATTAGATCTTCGGCATGCCGAAGATAGCCCTTCTTTCTCGTTTTAATTGTAATCATTTTAATTGCTGCTCCGGATCCTCGGATGTTATAATGCCTCGGATATCCTCCGCGTCAGCTGGTCGTCGCCGGTTTGGCTATGCTGACGCTCCTTCGAAGGCGAAAGTGGCGGATTGCCCCTCGCGCTGTTGCTTTCTCTGCTGCTGATGTCCGTGTTCTATGAGCTCAGGCGGGGCCGGTGCCGGTCTTCGCACTGTTCGTTAGTCTCATGCACGTAGATTTGCATGCTGCAGGGTATAATGGTCCAGGGCAGTCGTTTGGGCAGACGTCTGGCTATTCGGCAAAGGCTTTGGGGATTGCGGTTTTTATACCCTTGCAGAGGGTATTATAATTTTGTCGTGAAATGTGTAACGCATAGAAGGAGACATCTCCGACCCCATAAAGTATATATATTCTTGATCAGCATCAACAGCCGAGTCGATATAGCCATGTCCGTCTGGTCCGTCTGTCCGTCTGTCCGTCTGTCTGTTTCTATGCGAACTAGTCCCTCAGTTTTAAAGCTATCTTAATAAAACTTTGCAGAAGTCCCTATTTCTGTTGCACGCAGCACATATATCAAAACCAGCTGGATCGGACCACTATATCATATAGCTGCCATAGGAACGATCGGTCGAAAATTAAGTTTTTGTATGAAAAAACCTTTTGTTTATCAAGATATCTTGACCAAACTCGACATTTATTAGTTTTACTATGCTCCTCATATATATGCAAAATTCTATTAAGATCGGACCACTATATCATATAGCCGCCATAGGAACGTTCGGTCGAAAATTAGGTTTTTGTATGAAAAAACATTTTGTTTGTCAAGATATCTTGACCAAACTCGGCATTTATTAGTTTTACTATACTCCTCATATATATGCAAAATTCTATTAAGATCGGACCACTATATAATATAGCTGCCATAGGAACGATCGGTCGAAAATTAAGTTTTTGTATGAAAAAACCTTTTGTTTATCAAGATATCTTGACCAAACTCGACATTTATTGGTTTTACTATACTCCTCATATATATGCAAAATTCTATTAAGATCGGACTACTATATCATATAGCCGCCATAGGAACGATCGGTCGAAAATTAAGTTTTTGTATGAAAAAACATTTTGTTTGTCAAGATATCTTGACCAAACTCGGCATTTATTAGTTTTACTAAGCTCCTCATATATATGCAAAATCCTAATAAGGTCGGACCACTATATCATATAGCTGCCATAGGAACGATCGGTCGAAAATTAAGTTTTTGTATGAAAAAACATTTTGTTTGTCAAGATATCTTGACCAAACTCGGCATTTATTAGTTTTACTAAGCTCCTCATATATATGCAAAATCCTATTAAGATCGGAACACTATATCATATAGCTGCCATAGGAACGATCGGTCGAAAATTAAGTTTTTGTATGAAAAAACCTTTTGTTTATCAAGATATCTTGACCAAACTCGGCATTTATTAGTTTTACTAAGCTCCTCATATATATGCAAAATCCTATTAAGATCGGACCACTATATCATATAGCTGCCATAGGAACGATCGGTCGAAAATTAAGTTTTTGTATGAAAAAACCTTTTGTTTATCAAGATATCTTGACCAAACTCGACATTTATTAGTTTTACTATGCTCCTCATATATATGAAAAATTCTATTAAGATCGGACCACTATATCATATAGCCGCCATAGGAACGTTCGGTCGAAAATTAGGTTTTTGTATGAAAAAACATTTTGTTTGTCAAGATATCTTGACCAAACTCGGCATTTATTAGTTTTACTAAGCTCCTCATATATATGCAAAATTCTATTAAGATCGGACCACTATATCATATAGCTGCCATAGGAACGATCGGTCGAAAATTAAGTTTTTGTATGAAAAAACCTTTTGTTTATCAAGATATCTTGACCAAACTCGACATTTATTAGTTTTACTATGCTCCTCATATATATGCAAAATTCTATTAAGATCGGACCACTATATCATATAGCCGCCATAGGAACGATCGGTCGAAAATTAAGTTTTTGTATGAAAAAACATTTTGTTTGTCAAGATATCTTGACCAAACTCGACATTTATTAGTTTTACTATGCTCCTCATATATATGCAAAATCCTATTAAGATCGGACCACTATATCATATAGCTGCCATAGGAACGATCGGTCGAAAATTAAGTTTTTGTATGAAAAAAACCTTTTGTTTATCAAGATATCTTGACCAAACTCGACATTTATTAGTTTTACTATGCTCCTCATATATATGCAAAATCCTATTAAGATCGGACCACTATGTTATATAGCCGCCATAGGAACGATCGGTCGAAAATTAAGTTTTTGTATGAAAAAACATTTTGTTTGTCAAGATATCTTGACCAAACTCGGCATTTATTAGTTTTACTAAGCTCCGCATATATATGCAAAATCCTATTAAGATCGGACCACTATATCATATAGCTGCCATAGGAACGATCGATCGAAAATTAAGTTTTTGTATGAAAAAACATTTTGTTTTTCAAGATATCTTAACCAAACTCGGCATTTATTAGTTTTACTATGCTCCTCATATATATGCAAAATCCTATTAAGATCGGACCACTATATCATATTATTAAGTTTTTGTATGGAGAATTTTTTGTTTTTCATGATTTTGCGATTAAACACGGCATTTAAAGATTTCACTATGCTTCCGTCATTTTTGCTAAATCTTATTTACATCGGTTTTTGATTAAAAGCCTTTTTTTTTGTTTATCAATATACCTTGACCAAACTCGGCCTTAACCATTTTCTCGGCATTAAAAGGTTGGGTCTGCAAGGGTATTAGATCTTCGGCTTGCCGAAGATAGCCCTTCTTTCTCGTTATATTTGTTGAGAGAGTTGCGGCATTCGGCTTTCTTAGCCGGAGGCTTTCTTTCAGAAAATCAAGTTCATCTTTTAGCTTTTGTGCCGTTGCCCATGTGGGCGGCGTTTTTGTATATAACTACCACTTAATGTGTGCTATTCTTTTAGTGATCTTGTTCTTTTGGCCTCCGCGCTTGCCCATTACACGCACTCTACTCACTCAGACTTTTTTCGTTTCCATCCCGGTGCCGTGCCGTGCCCGTTGATTTCCTCCTTGTTGTTCTTCGCCTGGGTTTCCTCCTTGAAGTTTTTGCAGCTTAGTTCAGGTTACCACTGCACGGTCGCCATAATAACCATCGCATCAAATAATAACCACCTCATTAGGTCTTGCTCGGTTGAGCGTCTTTTCTTTATTCCCTTCATAGTACTCTAAGCTTTAAGGCTGCCTGCTGTCGACTCAGCGGCAGAGCAGCCGTTATATATATATATTCTATATGTATAGTGACAATTTGTATAGCGGGCAGAGAGTGTTATGCATGCACCCATTAGGACAGAATTGAATCCGTTCAGAAACAATTCTTGTTGTTTGCCCTTAGGGGTTTAAATTGGAATCCTCGTGTGCGGTTACCGTCATACTCCAGTAGATTTCTGATGATTAACCTTCCTTTTTTATACCCTTGCAGAGGGTATTATAATTTTGTCGTGAAATGTGTAACGCATAGAAGGAGACATCTCCGACCCCATAAAGTATATATATTCTTGATCAGCATCAACAGCCGAGTCGATATAGCCATGTCCGTCTGTCCGTCTGTCTGTTTCTATGCGAACTAGTCCCTCAGTTTTAAAGCTATCTTAATGAAACTTTGCAGAAGTCCCTATTTCTGTTGCACGCAGCACATATATCAAAACCAGCTGGATCGGACCACTATATCATATAGCTGCCATTGGAACGATCGGTCGAAAATTAAGTTTTTGTATGAAAAAACCTTTTGTTTATCAAGATATCTTGACCAAACTCGACATTTATTAGTTTTACTATGCTCCCCATATATATGCAAAATTCTATTAAGATCGGACCACTATATCATATAGCCGCCATAGGAACGTTCGGTCGAAAATTAGGTTTTTGTATGAAAAAACATTTTGTTTGTCAAGATATCTTGACCAAACTCGGCATTTATTAGTTTTACTAAGCTCCTCATATATATGCAAAATCCTATTAAGATCGCACCACTATATCATATAGCTGCCATAGGAACGATCGGTCGAAAATTAAGTTTTTGTATGAAAAAACCTTTTGTTTATCAAGATATCTTGAGCAAACTCGACATTTATTAGTTTTACTATGCTCCTCATATATATGCAAAATTCTATTAAGATCGGACCACTATATCATATAGCCGCCATAGGAACGATCGGTCGAAAATTAAGTTTTTGTATGAAAAAACATTTTGTTTGTCAAGATATCTAGACCAAACTCGGCATTTATTAGTTTTACTAAGCTCCTCATATATATGCAAAAATCCTATTAAGATCGGACCACTATATCATATAGCTGCCATAGGAACGATCGGTCGAAAATTAAGTTTTTGTATGAAAAAACATTTTGTTTGTCAAGATATCTTGACCAAACTCGGCATTTATTAGTTTTACTAAGCTCCTCATATATATGCAAAATCCTATTAAGATCGGACCACTATATCATATAGCTGCCATAGGAACGATCGGTCGAAAATTAAGTTTTTGTATGAAAAAAACCTTTTGTTTATCAAGATATCTTGACCAAACTCGACATTTATTAGTTTTACTATGCTCCTCATATATATGCAAAATTCTATTAAGATCGGACCACTATGTCATATAGCCGCCATAGGAACGATCGGTCGAAAATAAAGTTTTTGTATGAAAAAACATTTTGTTTGTCAAGATATCTTGACCAAACTCGGCATTTATTAGTTTTACTAAGCTCCTCATATATATGCAAAATCCTATTAAGATCGGACCACTATATCATATAGCTGCCATAGGAACGATCGATCGAAAATTAAGTTTTTGTATGAAAAAACATTTAGTTTTTCAAGATATCTTAACCAAACTCAACATTTATTAGTTTTACTATGCTCCTCATATATATGCAAAATCCTATTAAGATCGGACCACTATATCATATTATTAAGTTTTTGTATGGAGAATTTTTTGTTTTTCATGATTTTGCGATTAAAAACGGCATTTAAAGATTTCACTATGCTTCCTTCATTTTTGCTAAATCTTATTTACATCGGTTTTTGATTAAAAGCCTTTTTTTTGTTTATCAATATACCTTGACCAAACTCGGCCTTAACCATTTTCTCGGCATTAAAAGGTTGGGTCTGCAAGGGTATTAGATCTTCGGCATGCCGAAGATAGCCCTTCTTTCTCGTTTTAATTGTAATCATTTTAATTGCTGCTCCGGATCCTCGGATGTTATAATGCGTCGGATATCCTCCGCGGCAGCTGGTCGTCGCCGGTTTGGCTATGCTGACGCTCCTTCGAAGGCGAAAGTGGCGGATTGCCACTCGCGCTGTTGCTTTCTCTGCTGCTGATGTCCGTGTTCTATGAGCTCAGGCGGGGCCGGTGCCGGTCTTCGCACTGTTCGTTAGTCTCATGCACGTAGATTTGCATGCTGCAGGGTATAATGGTCCAGGGCAGTCGTTTGGGCAGACGTCTGGCTATTCGGCAAAGGCTTTGGGGATTGCGGTTTTTATACCCTTGCAGAGGGTATTATAATTTTGTCGTGAAATGTGTAACGCATAGAAGGAGACATCTCCGACCCCATAAAGTATATATATTCTTGATCAGCATCAACAGCCGAGTCGATATAGCCATGTCCGTCTGTCCGTCTGTCCGTCTGTCCGTCTGTCTGTTTCTATGCGAACTAGTCCCTCAGTTTTAAAGCTATCTTAATAAAACTTTGCAGAAGTCCCTATTTCTGTTGCACGCAGCACATATATCAAAACCAGCTGGATCGGACCACTATATCATATAGCTGCCATAGGAACGATCGGTCGAAAATTAAGTTTTTGTATGAAAAAACCTTTTGTTTATCAAGATATCTTGACCAAACTCGACATTTATTAGTTTTACTATGCTCCTCATATATATGCAAAATTCTATTAAGATCGGACCACTATATCATATAGCCGCCATAGGAACGTTCGGTCGAAAATTAGGTTTTTGTATGAAAAAACATTTTGTTTGTCAAGATATCTTGACCAAACTCGGCATTTATTAGTTTTACTAAGCTCCTCATATATATGCAAAATCCTATTAAGATCGGACCACTATATCATATAGCTGCCATAGGAACGATCGGTCGAAAATTAAGTTTTGTATGAAAAAACCTTTTGTTTATCAAGATATCTTGACCAAACTCGACATTTATTGGTTTTACTATACTCCTCATATATATGCAAAATTCTATTAAGATCGGACTACTATATCATATAGCCGCCATAGGAACGATCGGTCGAAAATTAAGTTTTTGTATGAAAAAACATTTTGTTTGTCAAGATATCTTGACCAAACTCGGCATTTATTAGTTTTACTAAGCTCCTCATATATATGCAAAATCCTAATAAGGTCGGACCACTATATCATATAGCTGCCATAGGAACGATCGGTCGAAAATTAAGTTTTTGTATGAAAAAACATTTTGTTTGTCAAGATATCTTGACCAAACTCGGCATTTATTAGTTTTACTAAGCTCCTCATATATATGCAAAATCCTATTAAGATCGGACCACTATATCATATAGCTGCCATAGGAACGATCGGTCGAAAATTAAGTTTTTGTATGAAAAAACCTTTTGTTTATCAAGATATCTTAACCAAACTCAACATTTATTAGTTTTACTATGCTCCTCATATATATGCAAAATTCTATTAAGATCGGACCACTATATCATATAGCCGCCATAGGAACGATCGGTCGAAAATTAAGTTTTTGTATGAAAAAACATTTTGTTTGTCAAGATATCTTGACCAAACTCGGCATTTATTAGTTTTACTAAGCTCCTCATATATATGCAAAATCCTATTAAGATCGGACCACTATATCATATAGCTGCCATAGGAACGATCGGTCGAAAATTAAGTTTTTGTATGAAAAAACATTTTGTTTGTCAAGATATCTTGACCAAACTCGGCATTTATTAGTTTTACTAAGCTCCTCATATATATGCAAAATTCTATTAAGATCGGACCACTATGTCATATAGCCGCCATAGGAACGATCGGTCGAAAATTAAGTTTTTGTATGAAAAACATTTTGTTTGTCAAGATATCTTGACCAAACTCGGCATTTATTAGTTTTACTAAGCTCCTCATATATATGCAAAATCCTATTAAGATCGGACCACTATATCATATAGCTGCCATAGGGAACGATCGATCGAAAATTAAGTTTTTGTATGAAAAAACATTTTGTTTTTCAAGATATCTTAACCAAACTCGGCATTTATTAGTTTTACTATGCTCCTCATATATATGCAAAATCCTATTAAGATCGGACCACTATATCATATTATTAAGTTTTTGTATGGAGAATTTTTTGTTTTTCATGATTTTGCGATTAAACACGGCATTTAAAGATTTCACTATGCTTCCTTCATTTTTGCTAAATCTTATTTACATCGGTTTTTGATTAAAAGCCTTTTTTTTGTTTATCAATATACCTTGACCAAACTCGGCCTTAACCATTTTCTCGGCATTAAAAGGTTGGGTCTGCAAGGGTATTAGATCTTCGGCATGCCGAAGATAGCCCTTCTTTCTCGTTTTAATTGTAATCATTTTAATTGCTGCTCCGGATCCTCGGATGTTATAATGCCTCGGATATCCTCCGCGTCAGCTGGTCGTCGCCGGTTTGGCTATGCTGACGCTCCTTCGAAGGCGAAAGTGGCGGATTGCCCCTCGCGCTGTTGCTTTCTCTGCTGCTGATGTCCGTGTTCTATGAGCTCAGGCGGGGCCGGTGCTGGTCTTCGCACTGTTCGTTAGTCTCATGCACGTAGATTTGCATGCTGCAGGGTATAATGGTCCAGGGCAGTCGTTTGGGCAGACGTCTGGCTATTCGGCAAAGGCTTTGGGGATTGCGGTTTTTATACCCTTGCAGAGGGTATTATAATTTTGTCGTGAAATGTGTAACGCATAGAAGGAGACATCTCCGACCCCATAAAGTATATATATATTCTTGATCAGCATCAACAGCCGAGTCGATATAGCCATGTCCGTCTGTCCGTCTGTCCGTCTGTCTGTTTCTATGCGAACTAGTCCCTCAGTTTTAAAGCTATCTTAATGAAACTTTGCAGAAGTCCCTATTTCTGTTGCACGCAGCACATATATCAAAACCAGCTGGATCGGACCACTATATCATATAGCTGCCATAGGAACGATCGGTCGAAAATTAAGTTTTTGTATGAAAAAAACCTTTTGTTTATCAAGATATCTTGACCAAACTCGACATTTATTAGTTTTACTATGCTCCTATATATGCAAAATTCTATTAAGATCGGACCACTATATCATATAGCCGCCATAGGAACGTTCGGTCGAAAATTAGGTTTTTGTATGAAAAAACATTTTGTTTGTCAAGATATCTTGACCAAACTCGGCATTTATTAGTTTTACTATACTCCTCATATATATGCAAAATTCTATTAAGATCGGACCACTATATAATATAGCTGCCATAGGAACGATCGGTCGAAAATTAAGTTTTTGTATGAAAAAACATTTTGTTTATCAAGATATCTTGACCAAACTCGACATTTATTGGTTTTACTATACTCCTCATATATGCAAAAATCCTATTAAGGTCGGACCACTATATCATATAGCTGCCATAGGAACGATCGGTCGAAAATTAAGTTTTTGTATGAAAAAACATTTTGTTTGTCAAGATATCTTGACCAAACTCGGCATTTATTAGTTTTACTAAGCTCCTCATATATATGCAAAATCCTATTAAGATCGGACCACTATATCATATAGCTGCCATAGGAACGATCGGTCGAAAATTAAGTTTTTGTATGAAAAAACCTTTTGTTTATCAAGATATCTTGACCAAACTCGACATTTATTAGTTTTACTATGCTCCTCATATATATGCAAAATTCTATTAAGATCGGACCACTATATCATATAGCCGCCATAGGAACGATCGGTCGAAAATTAAGTTTTTGTATGAAAAAACATTTTGTTTGTCAGGATATCTTGACCAAACTCGGCATTTATTAGTTTTACTAAGCTCCTCATATATATGCAAAATTCTATTAAGATCGGACTACTATATCATATAGCCGCCATAGGAACGATCGGTCGAAAATTAAGTTTTTGTATGAAAAAACATTTTGTTTGTCAAGATATCTTGACCAAACTCGGCATTTATTAGTTTTACTAAGCTCCTCATATATATGCAAAATCCTATTAAGATCGGACCACTATATCATATAGCTGCCATAGGAACGATCGGTCGAAAATTAAGTTTTTGTATGAAAAAACCTTTTGTTTATCAAGATATCTTGACCAAACTCGACATTTATTGGTTTTACTATACTCCTCATATATATGCAAAATTCTATTAAGATCGGACTACTATATCACATAGCCGCCATAGGAACGATCGGTCGAAAATTAAGTTTTTGTATGAAAAAACATTTTGTTTGTCAAGATATCTTGACCAAACTCGGCATTTATTAGTTTTACTAAGCTCCTCATATATATGCAAAATCCTAATAAGGTCGGACCACTATATCATATAGCTGCCATAGGAACGATCGGTCGAAAATTAAGTTTTTGTATGAAAAAACATTTTGTTTGTCAAGATATCTTGACCAAACTCGGCATTTATTAGGTTTACTAAGCTCCTCATATATATGCAAAATCCTATTAAGATCGGACCACTATATCATATAGCTGCCATAGGAACGATCGGTCGAAAATTAAGTTTTTGTATGAAAAAACCTTTTGTTTATCAAGATATCTTGACCAAACTCGACATTTATTGGTTTTACTATACTCCTCATATATATGCAAAATTCTATTAAGATCGGACCACTATATCATATAGCTGCCATAGGAACGATCGATCGAAAATTAAGTTTTTGTATGAAAAAACATTTTGTTTTTCAAGATATCTTAACCAAACTCGGCATTTATTAGTTTTACTATGCTCCTCATATATATGCAAAATCCTATTAAGATCGGACCACTATATCATATTATTAAGTTTTTGTATGGAGAATTTTTTGTTTTTCATGATTTTGCGATTAAAAACGGCATTTAAAGATTTCACTATGCTTCCTTCATTTTTGCTAAATCTTATTTACATCGGTTTTTGATTAAAAGCCTTTTTTTTTGTTTATCAATATACCTTGCCCAAACTCGGCCTTAACCATTTTCTCGGCATTAAAAGGTTGGGTCTGCAAGGGTATTAGATCTTCGGCATGCCGAAGATAGCCCTTCTTTCTCGTTTTAATTGTAATCATTTTAATTGCTGCTCCGGATCCTCGGATGTTATAATGCCTCGGATATCCTCCGCGTCAGCTGGTCGTCGCCGGTTTGGCTATGCTGACGCTCCTTCGAAGGCGAAAGTGGCGGATTGCCCCTCGCGCTGCTGATGTCCGTGTTCTATGAGCTCAGGCGGGGCCGGTGCTGGTCTTCGCACTGTTCGTTAGTCTCATGCACGTAGATTTGCATGCTGCAGGGTATAATGGTCCAGGGCAGTCGTTTGGGCAGACGTCTGGCTATTCGGCAAAGGCTTGGGGATTGCGGTTTTTATACCCTTGCAGAGGGTATTATAATTTTGTCGTGAAATGTGTAACGCATAGAAGGAGACATCTCCGACCCCATAAAGTATATATATTCTTGATCAGCATCAACAGCCGAGTCGATATAGCCATGTCCGTCTGTCCGTCTGTCCGTCTGTCTGTTTCTATGCGAACTAGTCCCTCAGTTTTAAAGCTATCTTAATGAAACTTTGCAGAAGTCCCTATTTCTGTTGCACGCAGCACATATATCAAAACCAGCTGGATCGGACCACTATATCATATAGCTGCCATAGGAACGATCGGTCGAAAATTAAGTTTTTGTATGAAAAAACCTTTTGTTTATCAAGATATCTTGACCAAACTCGACATTTATTGGTTTTACTATACTCCTCATATATATGCAAAATTCTATTAAGATCGGACTACTATATCATATAGCCGCCATAGGAACGATCGGTCGAAAATTAAGTTTTTGTATGAAAAAACCTTTTGTTTATCAAGATATCTTGACCAAACTCGACATTTATTAGTTTTACTATGCTCCTCATATATATGCAAAATTCTATTAAGATCGGACCACTATATCATATAGCCGCCATAGGAACGTTCGGTCGAAAATTAGGTTTTTGTATGAAAAAACATTTTGTTTGTCAAGATATCTTGACCAAACTCGGCATTTATTAGTTTTACTATACTCCTCATATATATGCAAAATTCTATTAAGATCGGACCACTATATAATATAGCTGCCATAGGAACGATCGGTCGAAAATTAAGTTTTTGTATGAAAAAACATTTTGTTTATCAAGATATCTTGACCAAACTCGACATTTATTGGTTTTACTATACTCCTCATATATATGCAAAATCCTATTAAGGTCGGACCACTATATCATATAGCTGCCATAGGAACGATCGGTCGAAAATTAAGTTTTTGTATGAAAAAACATTTTGTTTGTCAAGATATCTTGACCAAACTCGGCATTTATTAGTTTTACTAAGCTCCTCATATATATGCAAAATCCTATTAAGATCGGACCACTATATCATATAGCTGCCATAGGAACGATCGGTCGAAAATTAAGTTTTTGTATGAAAAAACCTTTTGTTTATCAAGATATCTTGACCAAACTCGACATTTATTAGTTTTACTATGCTCCTCATATATATGCAAAATTCTATTAAGATCGGACCACTATATCATATAGCCGCCATAGGAACGATCGGTCGAAAATTAAGTTTTTGTATGAAAAAACATTTTGTTTGTCAGGATATCTTGACCAAACTCGGCATTTATTAGTTTTACTAAGCTCCTCATATATATGCAAAAATTCTATTAAGATCGGACTACTATATCATATAGCCGCCATAGGAACGATCGGTCGAAAATTAAGTTTTTGTATGAAAAAACATTTTGTTTGTCAAGATATCTTGACCAAACTCGGCATTTATTAGTTTTACTAAGCTCCTCATATATATGCAAAATCCTATTAAGATCGGACCACTATATCATATAGCTGCCATAGGAACGATCGGTCGAAAATTAAGTTTTTGTATGAAAAAACCTTTTGTTTATCAAGATATCTTGACCAAACTCGACATTTATTGGTTTTACTATACTCCTCATATATATGCAAAATCCTATTAAGGTCGGACCACTATATCATATAGCTGCCATAGGAACGATCGGTCGAAAATTAAGTTTTTGTATGAAAAAACATTTTGTTTGTCAAGATATCTTGACCAAACTCGGCATTTATTAGTTTTACTAAGCTCCTCATATATATGCAAAATCCTATTAAGATCGGACCACTATATCATATAGCTGCCATAGGAACGATCGGTCGAAAATTAAGTTTTTGTATGAAAAAACCTTTTGTTTATCAAGATATCTTGACCAAACTCGACATTTATTAGTTTTACTATGCTCCTCATATATATGCAAAATTCTATTAAGATCGGACCACTATATCATATAGCCGCCATAGGAACGATCGGTCGAAAATTAAGTTTTTGTATGAAAAAACATTTTGTTTGTCAGGATATCTTGACCAAACTCGGCATTTATTAGTTTTACTAAGCTCCTCATATATATGCAAAATTCTATTAAGATCGGACTACTATATCATATAGCCGCCATAGGAACGATCGGTCGAAAATTAAGTTTTTGTATGAAAAAACATTTTGTTTGTCAAGATATCTTGACCAAACTCGGCATTTATTAGTTTTACTAAGCTCCTCATATATATGCAAAATCCTATTAAGATCGGACCACTATATCATATAGCTGCCATAGGAACGATCGGTCGAAAATTAAGTTTTTGTATGAAAAAAACCTTTTGTTTATCAAGATATCTTGACCAAACTCGACATTTATTGGTTTTACTATACTCCTCATATATATGCAAAATTCTATTAAGATCGGACTACTATATCACATAGCCGCCATAGGAACGATCGGTCGAAAATTAAGTTTTTGTATGAAAAAACATTTTGTTTGTCAAGATATCTTGACCAAACTCGGCATTTATTAGTTTTACTAAGCTCCTCATATATATGCAAAATCCTAATAAGGTCGGACCACTATATCATATAGCTGCCATAGGAACGATCGGTCGAAAATTAAGTTTTTGTATGAAAAAACATTTTGTTTGTCAAGATATCTTGACCAAACTCGGCATTTATTAGGTTTACTAAGCTCCTCATATATATGCAAAATCCTATTAAGATCGGACCACTATATCATATAGCTGCCATAGGAACGATCGGTCGAAAATTAAGTTTTTGTATGAAAAAACCTTTTGTTTATCAAGATATCTTGACCAAACTCGACATTTATTGGTTTTACTATACTCCTCATATATATGCAAAATTCTATTAAGATCGGACCACTATATCATATAGCTGCCATAGGAACGATCGATCGAAAATTAAGTTTTTGTATGAAAAAACATTTTGTTTTTCAAGATATCTTAACCAAACTCGGCATTTATTAGTTTTACTATGCTCCTCATATATATGCAAAATCCTATTAAGATCGGACCACTATATCATATTATTAAGTTTTTGTATGGAGAATTTTTGTTTTTCATGATTTTGCGATTAAAAACGGCATTTAAAGATTTCACTATGCTTCCTTCATTTTTGCTAAATCTTATTTACATCGGTTTTTGATTAAAAGCCTTTTTTTTGTTTATCAATATACCTTGCCCAAACTCGGCCTTAACCATTTTCTCGGCATTAAAAGGTTGGGTCTGCAAGGGTATTAGATCTTCGGCATGCCGAAGATAGCCCTTCTTTCTCGTTTTAATTGTAATCATTTTAATTGCTGCTCCGGATCCTCGGATGTTATAATGCCTCGGATATCCTCCGCGTCAGCTGGTCGTCGCCGGTTTGGCTATGCTGACGCTCCTTCGAAGGCGAAAGTGGCGGATTGCCCCTCGCGCTGCTGATGTCCGTGTTCTATGAGCTCAGGCGGGGCCGGTGCTGGTCTTCGCACTGTTCGTTAGTCTCATGCACGTAGATTTGCATGCTGCAGGGTATAATGGTCCAGGGCAGTCGTTTGGGCAGACGTCTGGCTATTCGGCAAAGGCTTGGGGATTGCGGTTTTTATACCCTTGCAGAGGGTATTATAATTTTGTCGTGAAATGTGTAACGCATAGAAGGAGACATCTCCGACCCCATAAAGTATATATATTCTTGATCAGCATCAACAGCCGAGTCGATATAGCCATGTCCGTCTGTCCGTCTGTCCGTCTGTCTGTTTCTATGCGAACTAGTCCCTCAGTTTTAAAGCTATCTTAATGAAACTTTGCAGAAGTCCCTATTTCTGTTGCACGCAGCACATATATCAAAACCAGCTGGATCGGACCACTATATCATATAGCTGCCATAGGAACGATCGGTCGAAAATTAAGTTTTTGTATGAAAAAACCTTTTGTTTATCAAGATATCTTGACCAAACTCGACATTTATTGGTTTTACTATACTCCTCATATATATGCAAAAATTCTATTAAGATCGGACTACTATATCATATAGCCGCCATAGGAACGATCGGTCGAAAATTAAGTTTTTGTATGAAAAAACATTTTGTTTGTCAAGATATCTTGACCAAACTCGGCATTTATTAGTTTTACTAAGCTCCTCATATATATGCAAAATCCTAATAAGGTCGGACCACTATATCATATAGCTGCCATAGGAACGATCGGTCGAAAATTAAGTTTTTGTATGAAAAAACATTTTGTTTGTCAAGATATCTTGACCAAACTCGGCATTTATTAGTTTTACTAAGCTCCTCATATATATGCAAAATCCTATTAAGATCGGACCACTATATCATATAGCTGCCATAGGAACGATCGGTCGAAAATTAAGTTTTTGTATGAAAAAACCTTTTGTTTATCAAGATATCTTGACCAAACTCGACATTTATTAGTTTTACTATGCTCCTCATATATATGCAAAATTCTATTAAGATCGGACCACTATATCATATAGCCGCCATAGGAACGATCGGTCGAAAATTAAGTTTTTGTATGAAAAAACATTTTGTTTGTCAAGATATCTTGACCAAACTCGGCATTTATTAGTTTTACTAAGCTCCTCATATATATGCAAAATCCTATTAAGATCGGACCACTATATCATATAGCTGCCATAGGAACGATCGGTCGAAAATTAAGTTTTTGTATGAAAAAAACATTTTGTTTGTCAAGATATCTTGACCAAACTCGGCATTTATTAGTTTTACTAAGCTCCTCATATATATGCAAAATTCTATTAAGATTGGACCACTATGTCATATAGCCGCCATAGGAACGATCGGTCGAAAATTAAGTTTTTGTATGAAAAAACATTTTGTTTGTCAAGATATCTTGACCAAACTCGGCATTTATTAGTTTTACTAAGCTCCTCATATATATGCAAAATCCTATTAAGATCGGACCACTATATCATATAGCTGCCATAGGAACGATCGATCGAAAATTAAGTTTTTGTATGAAAAAACATTTTGTTTTTCAAGATATCTTAACCAAACTCGGCATTTATTAGTTTTACTATGCTCCTCATATATATGTAAAATCCTATTAAGATCGGACCACTATATCATATTATTAAGTTTTTGTATGGAGAATTTTTGTTTTTCATGATTTTGCGATTAAAAACGGCATTTAAAGATTTCACTATGCTTCCTTCATTTTTGCTAAATCTTATTTACATCGGTTTTTGATTAAAAGCCTTTTTTTTTTGTTTATCAATATACCTTGACCAAACTCAGCCTTAACCATTTTCTCGGCATTAAAAGGTTGGGTCTGCAAGGGTATTAGATCTTCGGCATGCCGAAGATAGCCCTTCTTTCTCGTTTTAATTGTAATCATTTTAATTGCTGCTCCGGATCCTCGGATGTTATAATGCCTCGGATATCCTCCGCGTCAGCTGGTCGTCGCCGGTTTGGCTATGCTGACGCTCCTTCGAAGGCGAAAGTGGCGGATTGCCCTCGCGCTGTTGCTTTCTCTGCTGCTGATGTCCGTGTTCTATGAGCTCAGGCGGGGCCGGTGCTGGTCTTCGCACTGTTCGTTAGTCTGATGCACGTAGATTTGCATGCTGCAGGGTATAATGGTCCAGGGCAGTCGTTTGGGCAGACGTCTGGCTATTCGGCAAAGGCTTTGGGGATTGCGGTTTTTATACCCTTGCAGAGGGTATTATAATTTTGTCGTGAAATGTGTAACGCATAGAAGGAGACATCTCCGACCCCATAAAGTATATATATTCTTGATCAGCATCAACAGCCGAGTCGATATAGCCATGTCCGTCTGTCCGTCTGTCCGTCTGTCTGTTTCTATGCGAACTAGTCCCTCAGTTTTAAAGCTATCTTAATGAAACTTTGCAGAAGTCCCTATTTCTGTTGCACGCAGCACATATATCAAAACCAGCTGGATCGGACCACTATATCATATAGCTGCCATAGGAACGATCGGTCGAAAATTAAGTTTTTGTATGAAAAAACCTTTTGTTTATCAAGATATCTTGACCAAACTCGACATTTATTAGTTTTACTATGCTCCTCATATATATGCAAAATTCTATTAAGATCGGACCACTATATCATATAGCCGCCATAGGAACCTTCGGTCGAAAATTAAGTTTTTGTATGAAAAAACATTTTGTTTGTCAAGATATCTTGACCAAACTCGGCGTTTATTAGTTTTACTAAGCTCCTCATATATATGCAAAATCCTATTAAGATCGGACCACTATATCATATAGCTGCCATAGGAACGATCGGTCGAAAATTAAGTTTTTGTATGAAAAAACCTTTTGTTTATCAAGATATCTTGACCAAACTCGACATTTATTGGTTTTACTATGCTCCTCATATATATGCAAAATTCTATTAAGATCGGACCACTATATCATATAGCCGCCATAGGAACGATCGGTCGAAAATTAAGTTTTTGTATGAAAAAACATTTTGTTTGTCAAGATATCTTGACCAAACTCGGCATTTATTAGTTTTACTAAGCTCCTCATATATATGCAAAATCCTATTAAGATCGGACCACTATATCATATAGCTGCCATAGGAACGATCGGTCGAAAATTAAGTTTTTGTATGAAAAAACCTTTTGTTTATCAAGATATCTTGACCAAACTCGACATTTATTAGTTTTACTATGCTCCTCATATATATGCAAAATTCTATTAAGATCGGACCCCTATATCATATAGCCGCCATAGGAAAGTTCGGTCGAAAATTAGGTTTTTGTATGAAAAAACATTTTGTTTGTCAAAATATCTTGACCAAACTCGGCATTTATTAGTTTTACTAAGCTCCTCATATATATGCAAAATCCTATTAAGATCGGACCACTATATCATATAGCTGCCATAGGAACGATCGGTCGAAAATTAAGTTTTTGTATGAAAAAACCTTTTGTTTATCAAGATATCTTGACCAAACTCGACATTTATTGGTTTTACTATGCTCCTCATATATATGCAAAATTCTATTAAGATCGGACCACTATATCATATAGCCGCCATAGGAACGATCGGTCGAAAATTAAGTTTTTGTATGAAAAAACATTTTGTTTGTCAAGATATCTTGACCAAACTCGGCATTTATTAGTTTTACTAAGCTCCTCATATATATGCAAAATCCTATTAAGATCGGACCACTATATCATATAGCTGCCATAGGAACGATCGGTCGAAAATTAAGTTTTTGTATGAAAAAACCTTTTGTTTATCAAGATATCTTGACCAAACTCGACATTTATTAGTTTTACTATGCTCCTCATATATATGCAAAATTCTATTAAGATCGGACCACTATGTCATATAGCCGCCATAGGAACGATCGGTCGAAAATTAAGTTTTTGTATGAAAAAACATTTTGTTTGTCAAGATATCTTGACCAAACTCGGCATTTATTAGTTTTACTAAGCTCCATATATATATGCAAAATCCTATTAAGATCGGACCACTATATCATATAGCTGCCATAGGAACGATCGATCGAAAATTAAGTTTTTGTATGAAAAAACATTTTGTTTTTCAAGATATCTTAACCAAACTCGGCATTTATTAGTTTTACTATGCTCCTCATATATATGCAAAATCCTATTAAGATCGGACCACTATATCATATTATTAAGTTTTTGTATGGAGAATTTTTTGTTTTTCATGATTTTGCGATTAAACACGGCATTTAAAGATTTCACTATGCTTCCTTCATTTTTGCTAAATCTTATTTACATCGGTTTTTGATTAAAAGCCTTTTTTTGTTTATCAATATACCTTGACCAAACTCGGCCTTAACCATTTTCTCGGCATTAAAGGTTGGGTCTGCAAGGGTATTAGATCTTCGGCATGCCGAAGATAGCCCTTCTTTCTCGTTTAATTAGTGTTTCATTTATAATTTTTATACCCTTGCAGAGGGTATTATAATTTTGTCGTGAAATGTGTAACGCATAGAAGGAGACATCTCCGACCCCATAAAGTATATATATTCTTGATCAGCATCAACAGCCGAGTCGATATAGCCATGTCCGTCTGTCCGTCTGTCTGTTTCTATGCGAACTAGTCCCTCAATTTTAAAGCTATCTTAATGAAACTTTGCAGAAGTCCCTATTTCTGTTGCACGCAGCACATATATCAAAACCAGCTGGATCGGACCACTATATCATATAGCTGCCATAGGAACGATCGGTCGAAAATTAAGTTTTTGTATGAAAAAACCTTTTGTTTATCAAGATATCTTAACCAAACTCGACATTTATTAGTTTTACTATGCTCCTCATATATATGCAAAATTCTATTAAGATCGGACCACTATATCATATAGCCGCCATAGGAACGATCGGGCGAAAATTAAGTTTTTGTATGAAAAAACATTTTGTTTGTCAAGATATCTTGACCAAACTCGGCATTTATTAGTTTTACTAAGCTCCTCATATATATGCAAAATCCTATTAAGATCGGACCACTATATCATATAGCTTCCATAGGAACGATCGATCGAAAATTAAGTTTTTGTATGAAAAAACATTTTGTTTTTCAAGATATCTTAACCAAACTCGGCATTTATTAGTTTTACTATGCTCCTCATATATATGCAAAATCCTATTAAGATCGGACCACTATATCATATTATTAAGTTTTTGTATGGAGAATTTTTTTGTTTTTCATGATTTTGCGATTAAACACGGCATTTAAAGATTTCACTATGCTTCCTTCATTTTTGCTAAATCTTATTTACATCGGTTTTTGATTAAAAGCCTTTTTTTTTGTTTATCAATACACCTTGACCAAACTCGGCCTTAACCATTTTCTCGGCATTAAAAGGTCGGGTCTGCAAGGGTATTAGATCTTCGGCATGCCGAAGATAGCCCTTCTTTCTCGTTATATTTGTTGAGAGAGTTGCGGCATTCGGCTTTCTTAGCCGGAGGCTTTCTTTCAGAAAATCAAGTTCATCTTTTAGCTTTTGTGCCGTTGCCCATGTGGGCGGCGTTTTTGTATATAACAGCCACTTAATGTGTGCTATTCTTTTAGTGATATTGTTCTTTTGGCCTCCGCGCTTGCCCATTACACGCACTCTAATCACTCAGACTTTTTCCGTTTCCATCCCGGTGCCGTGCCGTGCCCGTTGATTTCCTCCTTGTTGTTCTTCGCCTGGGTTTCCTCCTTGAAGTTTTTGCAGCTTAGTTCAGGTTACCACTGCACGGTCGCCATAATAACCATCGCATCAAATAATAACCACCTCATTAGGTCTTACTCGGTTGAGCGTCTTTTCTTTATTCCCTTCATAGTACTCTAAGCTTAAGGCTGCCTGCTGTCGACTCAGCGGCAGAGCAGCCGTTATATATATATATTCTATATGTATAGTGACAATTTGTATAGCGGGCAGAGAGTGTTATGCATGCACCCATTAGGACAGAATTGAATCCGTTCAGAAACAATTCTTGTTGTTTGCCCTTAGGGGGTTTAAATTGGAATCCTCAGTGTGCGGTTACCGTCATACTCCAGTAGATTTCTGATGATTAACCTTCCTTTTATACCCTTGCAGAGGGTATTATAATTTTCTCGTGAAATGTGTAACGCATAGAAGGAGACATCTCCGACCCCATAAAGTATATATATTCTTGATCAGCATCAACAGCCGAGTCGATATAGCCATGTCCGTCTGTCCGTCTGGCTGTTTCTATGCGAACTAGTCCCTCAGTTTTAAAGCTATCTTAATGAAACTTTGCAGAAGTCCCTATTTCCGTTGCACGCAGCACATATATCAAAACCAGCTGGATCGGACCACTATATCATATAGCTGCCATAGGAACGATCGGTCGAAAATTAAGTTTTTGTATGAAAAAACCTTTTGTTTATCAAGATATCTTGACCAAACTCGACATTTATTAGTTTTACTATGCTCCTCATATATATGCAAAATTCTATTAAGATCGGACCACTATATCATATAGCCGCCATAGGAACGTTCGGTCGAAAATTAGGTTTTTGTATGAAAAAACATTTTGTTTGTCAAGATATCTTGACCAAACTCGGCATTTATTAGTTTTACTAAGCTCCTCATATATATGCAAAATCCTGTTAAGATCGGACCACTATATCATATAGCTGCCATAGGAACGATCGGTCGAAAATTAAGTTTTTGTATGAAAAAACCTTTTGTTTATCAAGATATCTTGACCAAACTCGACATTTATTAGTTTTACTATGCTCCTCATATATATGCAAAATTCTATTATTCTATTCTATCGGACCACTATATCATATAGCCGCCATAGGAACGATCGGTCGAAAATTAAGTTTTTGTATGAAAAAACATTTTGTTTGTCAAGATATCTTGACCAAACTCGGCATTTATTAGTTTTACTAAGCTCCTCATATATATGCAAAAACCTATTAAGATCGGACCACTATATCATATAGCTGCCATAGGAACGATCGGTCGAAAATTAAGTTTTTATATGAAAAAACATTTTGTTTGTCAAGATATCTTGACCAAACTCGGCATTTATTAGTTTTACTAAGCTCCTCATATATATGCGATCGGTCGAAAATTAAGTTTTGTATGAAAAAACATTTTGTTTGTCAAGATATCTTGACCAAACTCGGCATTTATTAGTTTTACTAAGATCCTCATATATATGCAAAATCCTATTAAGATCGGACCACTATATCATATAGCTGCCATAGGAACGATCGATCGAAAATTAAGTTTTTTATGAAAAAACATTTTGTTTTTCAAGATATCTTAACCAAACTCGGCATTTATTAGTTTTACTATGCTCCTCATATATATGCAAAATTCTATTAAGATCGGACCACTATATCATATAGCCGCCATAGGAACGATCGGTCGAAAATTAAGTTGTTGTATGAAAAAACATTTTGTTTGTCAAGATATCTTGACCAAACTCGGCATTTATTAGTTTTACTATGCTCCTCATATATGCAAAATTCTATTAAGATCGGACCACTATATCATATAGCTGCCATAGGAACGATCGGTCGAAAATTAAGTTGTTGTATGAAAAAACATTTTGTTTGTCAAGATATCTTGACCAAACTCGGCATTTATTAGTTTTACTAAGCTCCTCATATATATGCAAAATTCTATTAAGATCGGACCACTATATCATATAGCTGCCATAGGAACGATCGGTCGAAAATTAAGTTTTTGTATGAAAAAACCTTTTGTTTATCAAGATATCTTGACCAAACTCGACATTTATTGGTTTTATTATACTCCTCATATATATGCAAAATTCTATTAAGATCGGACTACTATATCATATAGCCGCCATAGGAACGATCGGTCGAAAATTAAGTTTTTGTATGAAAAAACATTTTGTTTGTCAAGATATCTTGACCAAACTCGGCATTTATTAGTTTTACTAAGCTCCTCATATATATGCAAAATCCTAATAAGGTCGGACCACTATATCATATAGCTGCCATAGGAACGATCGGTCGAAAATTAAGTTTTTGTATGAAAAAACATTTTGTTTGTCAAGATATCTTGACCAAACTCGGCATTTATTAGTTTTACTAAGCTCCTCTATATATGCAAAATCCTATTAAGATCGGACCACTATATCATATAGCTGCCATAGGAACGATCGGTCGAAAATTAAGTTTTTGTATGAAAAAACCTTTTGTTTATCAAGATATCTTGACCAAACTCGACATTTATTAGTTTTACTATGCTCCTCATATATATGCAAAATTCTATTAAGATCGGACTACTATATCATATAGCCGCCATAGGAACGATCGGTCGAAAATTAAGTTTTTTGTATGAAAAAACATTTTGTTTGTCAAGATATCTTGACCAAACTCGGCATTTATTAGTTTTACTAAGCTCCTCATATATATGCAAAATCCTATTAAGGTCGGACCACTATATCATATAGCTGCCATAGGAACCATCGGTCGAAAATTAAGTTTTTGTATGAAAAAACATTTTGTTTGTCAAGATATCTTGACCAAACTCGGCATTTATTAGTTTTACTATGCTCCTCATATATATGCAAAATTCTATTAAGATCGGACCACTATATCATATAGCCGCCATAGGAACGATCGGTCGAAAATTAAGTTTTTGTATGAAAAAACATTTTGTTTGTCAAGATATCTTGACCAAACTCGGCATTTATTAGTTTTACTAAGCTCCTCATATATATGCAAAATCCTATTAAGGTCGGACCACTATATCATATAGCTGCCATAGGAACGATCGGTCGAAAATTAAGTTGTTGTATGAAAAAACATTTTGTTTGTCAAGATATCTTGACCAAACTCGGCATTTATTAGTTTTACTAAGCTCCTCATATATATGCAAAATCCTATTAAGATCGGACCACTATATCATATAGCTGCCATAGGAACGATCGGTCGAAAATTAAGTTTTTGTATGAAAAAACCTTTTGTTTATCAAGATATCTTGACCAAACTCGACATTTATTGGTTTTACTATACTCCTCATATATATGCAAAATTCTATTAAGATCGGACTACTATATCATATAGCCGCCATAGGAACGATCGGTCGAAAATTAAGTTTTTGTATGAAAAAACATTTTGTTTGTCAAGATATCTTGACCAAACTCGGCATTTATTAGTTTTACTAAGCTCCTCATATATATGCAAAAGCCTAATAAGGTCGGACCACTATATCATATAGCTGCCATAGGAACGATCGGTCGAAAATTAAGTTTTTGTATGAAAAAACATTTTGTTTGTCAAGATATCTTGACCAAACTCGGCATTTATTAGTTTTACTATGCTCCTCATATATATGCAAAATCCTATTAAGATCGGACCACTATATCATATAGCTGCCATAGGAACGATCGGTCGAAAATTAAGTTTTTGTATGAAAAAACCTTTTGTTTATCAAGATATCTTGACCAAACTCGACATTTATTAGTTTTACTATGCTCCTCATATATGTGCAAAATTCTATTAAGATCGGACCACTATATCATATAGCCGCCATAGGAACGATCGGTCGAAAATTAAGTTTTTGTATGAAAAAACATTTTGTTTGTCAAGATATCTTGACCAAACTCGGCATTTATTAGTTTTACTAAGCTCCTCATATATATGCAAAATCCTATTAAGGTCGGACCACTATATCATATAGCTGCCATAGGAACGATCGGTCGAAAATTAAGTTTTTGTATGAAAAAACATTTTGTTTGTCAAGATATCTTGACCAAACTCGGCATTTATTAGTTTTACTAAGCTCCGCATATATATGCAAAATCCTATTAAGATCGGACCACTATATCATATAGCTGCCATAGGAACGATCGGTCGAAAATTAAGTTTTTGTATGAAAAAACATTTTGTTTGTCAAGATATCTTGACCAAACTCGGCATTTATTAGTTTTACTAAGCTCCTCATATATATGCAAAAGCCTAATAAGGTCGGACCACTATATCATATAGCTGCCATAGGAACGATCGGTCGAAATTAAGTTTTTGTATGAAAAAACATTTTGTTTGTCAAGATATCTTGACCAAACTCGGCATTTATTAGTTTTACTAAGCTCCTCATATATATGCAAAATCCTATTAAGATCGGACCACTATATCATATAGCTGCCATAGGAACGATCGGTCGAAAATTAAGTTTTTGTATGAAAAAACCTTTTGTTTATCAAGATATCTTGACCAAACTCGACATTTATTAGTTTTACTATGCTCCTCATATATATGCAAAATTCTATTAAGATCGGACCACTATATCATATAGCCGCCATAGGAACGTTCGGTCGAAAATTAGGTTTTTGTATGAAAAAACATTTTGTTTGTCAAGATATCTTGACCAAACTCGGCATTTATTAGTTTTACTAAGCTTCTCATATATATGCAAAATCCTATTAAGATCGGACCACTATATCATATAGCTGCCATAGGAACGATCGGTCGAAAATTAAGTTTTTGTATGAAAAAACCTTTTTGTTTATCAAGATATCTTGACCAAACTCGACATTTATTAGTTTTACTATGCTCCTCATATATATGCAAAATTCTATTAAGATCGGACCACTATATCATATAGCCGCCATAGGAACGATCGGTCGAAAATTAAGTTTTTGTATGAAAAAACATTTTGTTTGTCAAGATATCTTGACCAAACTCGGCATTTATTAGTTTTACTAAGCTCCTCATATATATGCAAAATCCTATTAAGATCGGACCACTATATCATATAGCTGCCATAGGAACGATCGGTCGAAAATTAAGTTTTTATATGAAAAAACATTTTGTTTGTCAAGATATCTTGACCAAACTCGGCATTTATTAGTTTTACTAAGCTCCTCATATATATGCGATCGGTCGAAAATTAAGTTTTTGTATGAAAAAACATTTTGTTTGTCAAGATATCTTGACCAAACTCGGCATTTATTAGTTTTACTAAGATCCTCATATATATGCAAAATCCTATTAAGATCGGACCACTATATCATATAGCTGCCATAGGAACGATCGATCGAAAATTAAGTTTTTTTATGAAAAAACATTTTGTTTTTCAAGATATCTTAACCAAACTCGGCATTTATTAGTTTTACTATGCTCCTCATATATATGCAAAATTCTATTAAGATCGGACCACTATATCATATAGCTGCCATAGGAACGATCGATCGAAAATTAAGTTGTTGTATGAAAAAACATTTTGTTTTTCAAGATATCTTAACCAAACTCGGCATTTATTAGTTTTACTATGCTCCTCATATATATGCAAAATCCTATTAAGATCGGACCACTATATCATATAGCTGCCATAGGAACGATAGATCGAAAATTAAGTTGTTGTATGAAAAAACATTTTGTTTGTCAAGATATCTTGACCAAACTCGGCATTTATTAGTTTTACTAAGCTCCTCATATATATGCAAAATCCTATTAAGATCGGACCACTATATCATATAGCTGCCATAGGAACGATCGGTCGAAAATTAAGTTTTTGTATGAAAAAACCTTTTGTTTATCAACATATCTTGACCAAACTCGACATTTATTAGTTTTACTATGCTCCTCATATATATGCAAAATTCTATTAAGATCGGACTACTATATCATATAGCCGCCATAGGAACGATCGGTCGAAAATTAAGTTTTTGTATGAAAAAAACATTTTGTTTGTCAAGATATCTTGACCAAACTCGGCATTTATTAGTTTTACTAAGCTCCTCATATATATGCAAAATCCTAATAAGGTCGGACCACTATATCATATAGCTGCCATAGGAACGATCGGTCGAAAATTAAGTTTTTGTATGAAAAAACATTTTGTTTGTCAAGATATCTTGACCAAACTCGGCATTTATTAGTTTTACTAAGCTCCTCATATATATGCAAAATCCTATTAAGATCGGACCACTATATCATATAGCTGCCATAGGAACGATCGGTCGAAAATTAAGTTTTTGTATGAAAAAACCTTTTGTTTATCAAGATATCTTGACCAAACTCGACATTTATTAGTTTTACTATGCTCCTCATATATATGCAAAATTCTATTAAGATCGGACCACTATATCATATAGCCGCCATAGGAACGATCGGTCGAAAATTAAGTTTTTGTATGAAAAAACATTTTGTTTGTCAAGATATCTTGACCAAACTCGGCATTTATTAGTTTTACTAAGCTCCTCATATATATGCAAAATCCTATTAAGGTCGGACCACTATATCATATAGCTGCCATAGGAACCATCGGTCGAAAATTAAGTTTTTGTATGAAAAAACATTTTGTTTGTCAAGATATCTTGACCAAACTCGGCATTTATTAGTTTTACTATGCTCCTCATATATATGCAAAATTCTATTAAGATCGGACCACTATATCATATAGCCGCCATAGGAACGATCGGTCGAAAATTAAGTTTTTGTATGAAAAAACATTTTGTTTGTCAAGATATCTTGACCAAACTCGGCATTTATTAGTTTTACTAAGCTCCTCATATATATGCAAAATCCTATTAAGGTCGGACCACTATATCATATAGCTGCCATAGGAACGATCGGTCGAAAATTAAGTTGTTGTATGAAAAAACATTTTGTTTGTCAAGATATCTTGACCAAACTCGGCATTTATTAGTTTTACTAAGCTCCTCATATATATGCAAAATTCTATTAAGATCGGACTACTATATCATATAGCCGCCATAGGAACGATCGGTCGAAAATTAAGTTTTTGTATGAAAAAACATTTTGTTTGTCAAGATATCTTGACCAAACTCGGCATTTATTAGTTTTACTAAGCTCCTCATATATATGCAAAAGCCTAATAAGGTCGGACCACTATATCATATAGCTGCCATAGGAACGATCGGTCGAAAATTAAGTTTTTGTATGAAAAAACATTTTGTTTGTCAAGATATCTTGACCAAACTCGGCATTTATTAGTTTTACTATGCTCTTCATATATATGCAAAATCCTATTAAGATCGGACCACTATATCATATAGCTGCCATAGGAACGATCGGTCGAAAATTAAGTTTTTGTATGAAAAAACCTTTTTTTTATCAAGATATCTTGACCAAACTCGACATTTATTAGTTTTACTATGCTCCTCATATATATGCAAAATTCTATTAAGATCGGACCACTATATCATATATCCGCCATAGGAACGATCGGTCGAAAATTAAGTTTTTGTATGAAAAAGCATTTTGTTTGTCAAGATATCTTGACCAAACTCGGCATTTATTAGTTTTACTAAGCTCCTCATATATATGCAAAATCCTATTAAGGTCGGACCACTATATCATATAGCTGCCATAGGAACGATCGGTCGAAAATTAAGTTTTTGTATGAAAAAACATTTTGTTTGTCAAGATATCTTGACCAAACTCGGCATTTATTAGTTTTACTAAGCTCCTCATATATATGCAAAATCCTATTAAGATCGGACCACTATATCATATAGCTGCCATAGGAACGATCGGTCGAAAATTAAGTTTTTGTATGAAAAAACCTTTTGTTTATCAAGATATCTTGACCCAACTCGACATTTATTAGTTTTACTATGCTCCTCATATATATGCAAAATTCTATTAAGATCGGACCACTATGTCATATAGCCGCCATAGGAACGATCGGTCGAAAATTAAGTTTTTGTATGAAAAAACATTTTGTTTGTCAAGATATCTTGACCAAACTCGGCATTTATTAGTTTTACTAAGCTCCTCATATATTTGCAAAATCCTATTAAGATCGGACCACTATATCATATAGCTGCCATAGGAACGATCGATCGAAAATTAAGTTTTTGTATGAAAAAACATTTTGTTTTTCAAGATATCTTAACCAAACTCGGCATTTATTAGTTTTACTATGCTCCTCATATATATGCAAAATCCTATTAAGATCGGACCACTATATCATATAGCTGCCATAGGAACGATCGGTCGAAAATTAAGTTTTTGTATGAAAAAAACCTTTTGTTTATCAAGATATCTTGACCAAACTCGACATTTATTAGTTTTACTATGCTCCTCATATATATGCAAAATTCTATTAAGATCGGACCACTATATCATATAGCCGCCATAGGAACGATCGGTCGAAAATTAAGTTTTTGTATGAAAAAACATTTTGTTTGTCAAGATATCTTGACCAAACTCGGCATTTATTAGTTTTACTAAGCTCCTCATATATATGCAAAATCCTATTAAGGTCGGACCACTATATCATATAGCTGCCATAGGAACGATCGGTCGAAAATTAAGTTTTTGTATGAAAAAACATTTTGTTTGTCAAGATATCTTGACCAAACTCGGCATTTATTAGTTTTACTAAGCTCCTCATATATATGCAAAATCCTATTAAGATCGGACCACTATATCATATAGCTGCCATAGGAACGATCGGTCGAAAATTAAGTTTTTGTATGAAAAAACCTTTTGTTTATCAAGATATCTTGACCAAACTCGACATTTATTAGTTTTACTATGCTCCTCATATATATGCAAAATTCTATTAAGATCGGACCACTATGTCATATAGCCGCCATAGGAACGATCGGTCGAAAATTAAGTTTTTGTATGAAAAAACATTTTGTTTGTCAAGATATCTTGACCAAACTCGGCATTTATTAGTTTTACTAAGCTCCTCATATATATGCAAAATCCTATTAAGATCGGACCACTATATCATATAGCTGCCATAGGAACGATCGATCGAAAATTAAGTTTTTGTATGAAAAAACATTTTGTTTTTCAAGATATCTTAACCAAACTCGGCATTTATTAGTTTTACTATGCTCCTCATATATATGCAAAATCCTATTAAGATCGGACCACTATATCATATAGCTGCCATAGGAACGATCGATCGAAAATTAAGTTGTTGGATGAAAAAACATTTTGTTTTTCAAGATATCTTAACCAAACTCGGCATTTATTAGTTTTACTATGCTCCTCATATATATGCAAAATCCTATTAAGATCGGACCACTATATCATATAGCTGCCATAGGAACGATCAATCGAAAATTAAGTTGTTGTATGAAAAAACATTTTGTTTGTCAAGATATCTTGACCAAACTCGGCATTTATTAGTTTTACTAAGCTCCTCATATATATATGCAAAATCCTATTAAGATCGGACCACTATATCATATAGCTGCCATAGGAACGATCGGTCAAAAATTAAGTTTTTGTATGAAAAAACCTTTTGTTTATCAAGATATCTTGACCAAACTCGACATTTATTGGTTTTACTATACTCCTCATATATATGCAAAATTCTATTAAGATCGGACCACTATATCATATAGCCGCCATAGGAACGATCGGTCGAAAATTAAGTTTTTGTATGAAAAAACATTTTGTTTGTCAAGATATCTTGACCAAACTCGGCATTTATTAGTTTTACTAAGCTCCTCATATATATGCAAAATCCTAATAAGGTCGGACCACTATATCATATAGCTGCCATAGGAACGATCGGTCGAAAATTAAGTTTTTGTATGAAAAAACATTTTGTTTGTCAAGATATCTTGACCAAACTCGGCATTTATTAGTTTTACTAAGCTCCTCATATATATGCAAAATTCTATTAAGATCGGACCACTATATCATATAGCTGCCATAGGAACGATCGGTCAAAAATTAAGTTTTTGTATGAAAAAACCTTTTGTTTATCAAGATATCTTGACCAAACTCGACATTTATTGGTTTTACTATACTCCTCATATATATGCAAAATTCTATTAAGATCGGACCACTATATCATATAGCCGCCATAGGAACGATCGGTCGAAAATTAAGTTTTTGTATGAAAAAACATTTTGTTTTTCAAGATATCTTAACCAAACTCGGCATTTATTAGTTTTACTATGCTCCTCATATATATGCAAAATCCTATTAAGATCGGACCACTATATCATATTATTAAGTTTTTGTATGGAGAATTTTTTGTTTTTCATGATTTTGCGATTAAAAACGGCATTTAAAGATTTCACTATGCTTCCTTCATTTTTGCTAAATCTTATTTACATCGGTTTTTGATTAAAAGCCTTTTTTTTGTTTATCAATATACCTTGACCAAACTCGGCCTTAACCATTTTCTCGGCATTAAAAGGTTGGGTCTGCAAGGGTATTAGATCTTCGGCATGCCGAAGATAGCCCTTCTTTCTCGTTTTAATTGTAATCATTTTAATTGCTGCTCCGGATCCTCGGATGTTATAATGCCTCGGATATCCTCCGCGTCAGCTGGTCGTCGCCGGTTTGGCTATGCTGACGCTCCTTCGAAGGCGAAAGTGGCGGATTGCCCCTCGCGCTGTTGCTTTCTCTGCTGCTGATGTCCGTGTTCTATGAGCTCAGGCGGGGCCGGTGCTGGTCTTCGCACTGTTCGTTAGTCTCATGCACGTAGATTTGCATGCTGCAGGGTATAATGGTCCAGGGCAGTCGTTTGGGCAGACGTCTGGCTATTCGGCAAAGGCTTTGGGGATTGCGGTTTTTATACCCTTGCAGAGGGTATTATAATTTTGTCGTGAAATGTGTAATGCATAGAAGGAGACATCTCCGACCCCATAAAGTATATATATTCTTGATCAGCATCAACAGCCGAGTCGATATAGCCATGTCCGTCTGTCCGTCTGTCCGTCTGTCTGTTTCTATGCGAACTAGTCCCTCAGTTTTAAAGCTATCTTAATGAAACTTTGCAGAAGTCCCTATTTCTGTTGCACGCAGCACATATATCAAAACCAGCTGGATCGGACCACTATATCATATAGCTGCCATAGGAACGATCGGTCGAAAATTAAGTTTTTGTATGAAAAAACCTTTTGTTTATCAAGATATCTTGACCAAACTCGACATTTATTAGTTTTACTATGCTCCTCATATATATGCAAAATTCTATTAAGATCGGACCACTATATCATATAGCTGCCATAGGAACGATCGGTCGAAAATTAAGTTTTTGTGTGAAAAAACCTTTTGTTTATCAAGATATCTTGACCAAACTCGACATTTATTGGTTTTACTATACTCCTCATATATATGCAAAATTCTATTAAGATCGGACTACTATATCATATAGCCGCCATAGGAACGATCGGTCGAAAATTAAGTTTTTGTATGAAAAAACATTTTGTTTGTCAAGATATCTTGACCAAACTCGGCATTTATTAGTTTTACTAAGCTCCTCATATATATGCAAAATCCTAATAAGGTCGGACCACTATATCATATAGCTGCCATAGGAACGATCGGTCGAAAATTAAGTTTTTGTATGAAAAAACATTTTGTTTGTCAAGATATCTTGACCAAACTCGGCATTTATTAGTTTTACTAAGCTCCTCATATATATGCAAAATCCTATTAAGATCGGACCACTATATCATATAGCTGCCATAGGAACGATCGGTCGAAAATTAAGTTTTTGTATGAAAAAACCTTTTGTTTATCAAGATATCTTGACCAAACTCGACATTTATTAGTTTTACTATGCTCCTCATATATATGCAAAATTCTATTAAGATCGGACCACTATATCATATAGCCGCCATAGGAACGATCGGTCGAAAATTAAGTTTTTGTATGAAAAAACATTTTGTTTGTCAAGATATCTTGACCAAACTCGGCATTTATTAGTTTTACTAAGCTCCTCATATATATGCAAAATCCTATTAAGATCGGACCACTATATCATATAGCTGCCATAGGAACGATCGGTCGAAAATTAAGTTTTTGTATGAAAAAACATTTTGTTTGTCAAGATATCTTGACCAAACTCGGCATTTATTAGTTTTACTAAGCTCCTCATATATATGCAAAATTCTATTAAGATTGGACCACTATGTCATATAGCCGCCATAGGAACGATCGGTCGAAAATTAAGTTTTTGTATGAAAAAACATTTTGTTTGTCAAGATATCTTGACCAAACTCGGCATTTATTAGTTTTACTAAGCTCCTCATATATATGCAAAATCCTATTAAGATCGGACCACTATATCATATAGCTGCCATAGGAACGATCGATCGAAAATTAAGTTTTTGTATGAAAAAACATTTTGTTTTTCAAGATATC
Organism: Drosophila littoralis; assembly: GCA_018903485.1. Classification (NCBI taxonomy): domain Eukaryota; kingdom Metazoa; phylum Arthropoda; class Insecta; order Diptera; family Drosophilidae; genus Drosophila; species Drosophila littoralis. The sequence continues at coordinate 285,319 of JAEIGF010000611.1, forward strand.
TTAACCAAACTCGGCATTTATTAGTTTTACTATGCTCCTCATATATATGCAAAATCCTATTAAGATCGGACCACTATATCATATAGCTGCCATAGGAACGATCGGTCGAAAATTAAGTTTTTGTATGAAAAAACCTTTTGTTTATCAAGATATCTTGACCAAACTCGACATTTATTAGTTTTACTATGCTCCTCATATATATGCAAAATTCTATTAAGATCGGACCACTATATCATATAGCCGCCATAGGAACGATCGGTCGAAAATTAAGTTTTTGTATGAAAAAACATTTTGTTTGTCAAGATATCTTGACCAAACTCGGCATTTATTAGTTTTACTAAGCTCCTCATATATATGCAAAATCCTATTAAGATCGGACCACTATATCATATAGCTGCCATAGGAACGATCGGTCGAAAATTAAGTTTTTGTATGAAAAAACATTTTGTTTGTCAAGATATCTTGACCAAACTCGGCATTTATTAGTTTTACTAAGCTCCTCATATATATGCAAAATTCTATTAAGATTGGACCACTATGTCATATAGCCGCCATAGGAACGATCGGTCGAAAATTAAGTTTTTGTATGAAAAAACATTTTGTTTGTCAAGATATCTTGACCAAACTCGGCATTTATTAGTTTTACTAAGCTCCTCATATATATGCAAAATCCTATTAAGATCGGACCACTATATCATATAGCTGCCATAGGAACGATCGATCGAAAATTAAGTTTTTGTATGAAAAAACATTTTGTTTTTCAAGATATCTTAACCAAACTCGGCATTTATTAGTTTTACTATGCTCCTCATATATATGCAAAATCCTATTAAGATCGGACCACTATATCATATTATTAAGTTTTTGTATGGAGAATTTTTTGTTTTTCATGATTTTGCGATTAAAAACGGCATTTAAAGATTTCACTATGCTTCCTTCATTTTTGCTAAATCTTATTTACATCGGTTTTTGATTAAAAGCCTTTTTTTTTGTTTATCAATATACCTTGACCAAACTCGGCCTTAACCATTTTCTCGGCATTAAAAGGTTGGGTCTGCAAGGGTATTAGATCTTCGGCATGCCGAAGATAGCCCTTCTTTCTCGTTTTAATTGTAATCATTTTAATTGCTGCTCCGGATCCTCGGATGTTATAATGCCTCGGATATCCTCCGCGTCAGCTGGTCGTCGCCGGTTTGGCTATGCTGACGCTCCTTCGAAGGCGAAAGTGGCGGATTGCCCCTCGCGCTGTTGCTTTCTCTGCTGCTGATGTCCGTGTTCTATGAGCTCAGGCGGGGCCGGTGCTGGTCTTCGCACTGTTCGTTAGTCTCATGCACGTAGATTTGCATGCTGCAGGGTATAATGGTCCAGGGCAGTCGTTTGGGCAGACGTCTGGCTATTCGGCAAAGGCTTTGGGGATTGCGGTTTTTATACCCTTGCAGAGGGTATTATAATTTTGTCGTGAAATGTGTAACGCATAGAAAGAGACATCTCCGACCCCATAAAGTATATATATTCTTGATCAGCATCAACAGCCGAGTCGATATAGCCATGTCCGTCTGTCCGTCTGTCCGTCTGTCTGTTTCTATGCGAACTAGTCCCTCTTAATCTTAATGAAACTTTGCAGAAGTCCCTATTTCTGTTGCACGCAGCACATATATCAAAACCAGCTGGATCGGACCACTATATCATATAGCTGCCATAGGAACGATCGGTCGAAAATTAAGTTTTTGTATGAAAAAACCTTTTGTTTATCAAGATATCTTGACCAAACTCGACATTTATTAGTTTTACTATGCTCCTCATATATATGCAAAATTCTATCAAGATCGGACCACTATATCATATAGCCGCCATAGGAACGATCGGTCGAAAATTAAGTTTTTGTATGAAAAAACATTTTGTTTGTCAAGATATCTTGACCAAACTCGGCATTTATTAGTTTTACTAAGCTCCTCATATATATGCAAAATCCTATTAAGGTCGGACCACTATATCATATAGCTGCCATAGGAACGATCGGTCGAAAATTAAGTTTTTGTATGAAAAAACCTTTTGTTTATCAAGATATCTTGACCAAACTCGACATTTATTAGTTTTACTATGCTCCTCATATATATGCAAAATTCTATTAAGATCGGACCACTATGTCATATAGCCGCCATAGGAACGATCGGTCGAAAATTAAGTTTTTGTATGAAAAAACATTTTGTTTGTCAAGATATCTTGACCAAACTCGGCATTTATTAGTTTTACTAAGCTCCATATATATATGCAAAATCCTATTAAGATCGGACCACTATATCATATAGCTGCCATAGGAACGATCGATCGAAAATTAAGTTTTTGTATGAAAAAACATTTTGTTTTTCAAGATATCTTAACCAAACTCGGCATTTATTAGTTTTACTATGCTCCTCATATATATGCAAAATCCTATTAAGATCGGACCACTATATCATATTATTAAGTTTTTGTATGGAGAATTTTTTGTTTTTCATGCTTCCTTCATTTTTGCTAAATCTTATTTACATCGGTTTTTGATTAAAAGCCTTTTTTTTTGTTTATCAATATACCTTGACCAAACTCGGCCTTAACCATTTTCTCGGCATTAAAAGGTTGAGTCTGCAAGGGTATTAGATCTTCGGCATGCCGAAGATAGCCCTTCTTTCTCGTTTAATTAGTGTTTCATTTATAATTTTTATACCCTTGCAGAGGGTATTATAATTTTGTCGTGAAATGTGTAACGCATAGAAGGAGACATCTCGGACCCCATAAAGTATATATATTCTTGATCAGCATCAACAGCCGAGTCGATATAGCCATGTCCGTCTGTCCGTCTGTCTGTTTCTATGCGAACTAGTCCCTCAATTTTAAAGCTATCTTAATGAAACTTTGCAGAAGTCCCTATTTCTGTTGCACGCAGCACATATATCAAAACCAGCTGGATCGGACCACTATATCATATAGCTGCCATAGGAACGATCGGTCGAAAATTAAGTTTTTGTATGAAAAAACCTTTTGTTTATCAAGATATCTTAACCAAACTCGACATTTATTAGTTTTACTATGCTCCTCATATATATGCAAAATTCTATTAAGATCGGACCACTATATCATATAGCCGCCATAGGAACGATCGGGCGAAAATTAAGTTTTTGTATGAAAAAACATTTTGTTTGTCAAGATATCTTGACCAAACTCGGCATTTATTAGTTTTACTAAGGTCCTCATATATATGCAAAATCCTATTAAGATCGGACCACTATATCATATAGCTTCCATAGGAACGATCGATCGAAAATTAAGTTTTTGTATGAAAAAACATTTTGTTTTTCAAGATATCTTAACCAAACTCGGCATTTATTAGTTTTACTATGCTCCTCATATATATGCAAAATCCTATTAAGATCGGACCACTATATCATATTATTAAGTTTTTGTATGGAGAATTTTTTGTTTTTCATGATTTTGCGATTAAACACGGCATTTAAAGATTTCACTATGCTTCCTTCATTTTTGCTAAATCTTATTTACATCGGTTTTTGATTAAAAGCCTTTTTTTTTGTTTATCAATATACCTTGACCAAACTCGGCCTTAACCATTTTCTCGGCATTAAAAGGTCGGGTGTGCAAGGGTATTAGATCTTCGGCATGCCGAAGATAGCCCTTCTTTCTCGTTATACCCTTGCAGAGGGTATTATAATTTTGTCGTGAAATGTGTAACGCATAGAAGGAGACATCTCCGACCCCATAAAGTATATATATTCTTGATCAGCATCAACAGCCGAGTCGATATAGCCATGTCCGTCTGTCCGTCTGTCTGTTTCTATGCGAACTAGTCCCTCAGTTTTAAAGCTATCTTAATGAAACTTTGCAGAAGTCCCTATTTCTGTTGCACGCAGCACATATATCAAAACCAGCTGGATCGGACCACTATATCATATAGCTGCCATAGGAACGATCGGTCGAAAATTAAGTTTTTGTATGAAAAAACCTTTTGTTTATCAAGATATCTTGACCAAACTCGACATTTATTAGTTTTGCTATGCTCCTCATATATATGCAAAATCCTATTAAGATCGGACCACTATGTCATATAGCCGCCATAGGAACGATCGGTCGAAAATTAAGTTTTTGTATGAAAAAACATTTTGTTTGTCAAGATATCTTGACCAAACTCGGCATTTATTAGTTTTACTAAGCTCCTCATATATATGCAAAATCCTATTAAGATCGGACCACTATATCATATAGCTGCCATAGGAACGATCGATCGAAAATTAAGTTTTTGTATGAAAAAACATTTTGTTTTTCAAGATATCTTAACCAAACTCGGCATTTATTAGTTTTACTATGCTCCTCATATATATGCAAAATCCTATTAAGATCGGACCACTATATCATATTATTAAGTTTTTGCATGGAGAATTTTTTGTTTTTCATGATTTTGCGATTAAACACGGCATTTAAAGATTTCACTATGCTTCCTTCATTTTTGCTAAATCTTATTTACATCGGTTTTTGATTAAAAGCCTTGTTTTTTGTTTATCAATATACCTTGACCAAACTCGGCCTTAACCATTTTCTCGGCATTAAAAGGTTGGGTCTGCAAGGGTATTAGATCTTCGGCATGCCGAAGATAGCCCTTCTTTCTCGTTATATTTGTTGAGAGAGTTGCGGCATTCGGCTTTCTTAGCCGGAGGCTTTCTTTCAGAAAATCAAGTTCATCATTTAGCTTTTGTGCAGTTGCCCATGTGGGCGGCGTTTTTGTATATAACAGCCACTTAATGTGTGCTATTCTTTTAGTGATCTTGTTCTTTTGGCCTCCGCGCTTGCCCATTACACGCACTCTACTCACTCAGACTTTTTCCGTTTCCATCCCGGTGCCGTGCCGTGCCCGTTGATTTCCTCCTTGTTGTTCTTCGCCTGGGTTTCCTCCTTGAAGTTTTTGCAGCTTAGTTCAGGTTACTACTGCACGGTCGCCATAATAACCATCGCATCAAATAATAACCACCTCATTAGGTCTTGCTCGGTTGAGCGTCTTTTCTTTATTCCCTTCATAGTACTCTAAGCTTAAGGCTGCCTGCTGTCGACTCAGCGGCAGAGCAGCCGTTATATATATATATTCTATATGTATAGTGACAATTTGTATAGCGGGCAGAGAGTGTTATGCATGCACCCATTAGGACAGAATTGAATCCGTTCAGAAACAATTCTTGTTGTTTGCCCTTAGGGGTTTAAATTGGAATCCTCGTGTGCGGTTACCGTCATACTCCAGTAGATTTCTGATGATTAACCTTCCTTTTTTATACCCTTGCAGAGGGTATTATAATTTTGTCGTGAAATGTGTAACGCATAGAAGGAGACATCTCCGACCCCATAAAGTATATATATTCTTGATCAGCATCAACAGCCGAGTCGATATAGCCATGTCCGTCTGGCTGTTTCTATGCGAACTAGTCCCTCAGTTTTAAAGCTATCTTAATGAAACTTTGCAGAAGTCCCTATTTCCGTTGCACGCAGCACATATATCAAAACCAGCTGGATCGGACCACTATATCATATAGCTGCCATAGGAACGATCGGTCGAAAATTAAGTTTTTGTATGAAAAAACCTTTTGTTTATCAAGATATCTTGACCAAACTCGACATTTATTAGTTTTACTATGCTCCTCATATATATGCAAAATTCTATTAAGATCGGACCACTATATCATATAGCCGCCATAGGAACGTTCGGTCGAAAATTAGGTTTTTGTATGAAAAAACATTTTGTTTGTCAAGATATCTCGACCAAACTCGGCATTTATTAGTTTTACTAAGCTCCTCATATATATGCAAAATCCTATTAAGATCGGACCACTATATCATATAGCTGCCATAGGAACGATCGGTCGAAAATTAAGTTTTTGTATGAAAAAACCTTTTGTTTATCAAGATATCTTGACCAAACTCGACATTTATTAGTTTTACTATGCTCCTCATATATATGCAAAATTCTATTAAGATCGGACCACTATATCATATAGCCGCCATAGGAACGATCGGTCGAAAATTAAGTTTTTGTATGAAAAAACATTTTGTTTGTCAAGATATCTTGACCAAACTCGGCATTTATTAGTTTTACTAAGCTCCTCATATATATGCAAAATCCTATTAAGATCGGACCACTATATCATATAGCTGCCATAGGAACGATCGGTCGAAAATTAAGTTTTTGTATGAAAAAACATTTTGTTTGTCAAGATATCTTGACCAAACTCGGCATTTATTAGTTTTACTAAGCTCCTCATATATATGCGAAATCCTATTAAGATCGGACCACTATATCATATAGCTGCCATAGGAACGATCGGTCGAAAATTAAGTTTTTGTATGAAAAAACCTTTTGTTTATCAAGATATCTTGACCAAACTCGACATTTATTAGTTTTACTATGCTCCTCATATATATGCAAAATTCTATTAAGATCGGACCACTATGTCATATAGCCGCCATAGGAACGATCGGTCGAAAATTAAGTTTTTGTATGAAAAAACATTTTGTTTGTCAAGATATCTTGACCAAACTCGGCATTTATTAGTTTTACTAAGCTCCTCATATATATGCAAAATCCTATTAAGATCGGACCACTATATCATATAGCTGCCATAGGAACGATCGATCGAAAATTAAGTTTTTGTATGAAAAACATTTTGTTTTTCAAGATATCTTAACCAAACTCGGCATTTATTAGTTTTACTATGCTCCTCATATATATGCAAAATCCTATTAAGATCGGACCACTATATCATATTATTAAGTTTTTGTATGGAGAATTTTTTGTTTTTCATGATTTTGCGATTAAAAACGGCATTTAAAGATTTCACTATGCTTCCTTCATTTTTGCTAAATCTTATTTACATCAGTTTTTGATTAAAAGCCTTTTTTTGTTTATCAATATACCTTGACCAAACTCGGCCTTAACCATTTTCTCGGCATTAAAAGGTTGGGTCTGCAAGGGTATTAGATCTTCGGCATGCCGAAGATAGCCCTTCTTTCTCGTTTTAATTGTAATCATTTTAATTGCTGCTCCGGATCCTCGGATGTAATAATGCCTCGGATATCCTCCGCGTCAGCTGGTCGTCGCCGGTTTGGCTATGCTGACGCTCCTTCGAAGGCGAAAGTGGCGGATTGCCCCTCGCGCTGTTGCTTTCTCTGCTGCTGATGTCCGTGTTCTATGAGCTCAGGCGGGGACGGTGCCGGTCTTCGCACTGTTCGTTAGTCTCATGCACGTAGATTTGCATGCTGCAGGGTATAATGGTCCAGGGCAGTCGTTTGGGCAGACGTCTGGCTATTCGGCAAAGGCTTTGGGGACTGCGGTTTTTATACCCTTGCAGAGGGTATTATAATTTTGTCGTGAAATGTGTAACGCATAGAAGGAGACATCTCCGACCCCATAAAGTATATATATTCTTGATCAGCATCAACAGCCGAGTCGATATAGCCATGTCCGTCTGTCCGTCTGTCTGTTTCTATGCGAACTAGTCCCTCAGTTTTAAAGCTATCTTAATGAAACATTGCAGAAGTCCCTATTTCTGTTGCACGCAGCACATATATCAAAACCAGCTGGATCGGACCACTACATCATATAGCTGCCATAGGAACGATCGGTCGAAAATTAAGTTTTTGTATGAAAAAACCTTTTGTTTATCAAGATATCTTGACCAAACTCGACATTTATTAGTTTTACTATGCTCCTCATATATATGCAAAATTCTATTAAGATCGGACCACTATATCATATAGCCGCCATAGGAACGACCGGTCGAAAATTAAGTTTTTGTATGAAAAAACATTTTGTTTGTCAAGATATCTTGACCAAACTCGGCATTTATTAGTTTTACTAAGCTCCTCATATATATGCAAAATCCTATTAAGGTCGGACCACTATATCATATAGCTGCCATAGGAACGATCGGTCGAAAATTAAGTTTTTGTATGAAAAAACATTTTGTTTGTCAAGATATCTTGACCAAACTCGGCATTTATTAGTTTTACTAAGCTCCTCATATATATGCAAAATCCTATTAAGATCGGACCACTATATCATATAGCTGCCATAGGAACGATCGGTCGAAAATTAAGTTTTTGTATGAAAAAACCTTTTGTTTATCAAGATATCTTGACTAAACTCGACATTTATTAGTTTTACTATGCTCCTCATATATATGCAAAATTCTATTAAGATCGGACCACTATATCATATAGCCGCCATAGGAACGATCGGTCGAAAATTAAGTTTTTGTATGAAAAAACATTTTGTTTGTCAAGATATCTTGACCAAACTCGGCATTTATTAGTTTTACTAAGCTCCTCATATATATGCAAAATCCTATTAAGATCGGACTACTATATCATATAGCCGCCATAGGAACGATCGGTCGAAAATTAAGTTTTTGTATGAAAAAACATTTTGTTTGTCAAGATATCTTGACCAAACTCGGCATTTATTAGTTTTACTAAGCTCCTCATATATATGCAAAATCCTAATAAGGTCGGACCACTATATCATATAGCTGCCATAGGAACGATCGGTCGAAAATTAAGTTTTTGTATGAAAAAACCTTTTGTTTATCAAGATATCTTGACTAAACTCGACATTTATTAGTTTTACTATGCTCCTCATATATATGCGAAATTCTATTAAGATCGGACTACTATATCATATAGCCGCCATAGGAACGATCGGTCGAAAATTAAGTTTTTGTATGAAAAAACATTTTGTTTGTCAAGATATCTTGACCAAACGCGACATTTATTGGTTTTACTATACTCCTCATATATATGCAAAATTCTATTAAGATCGGACTACTATATCATATAGCCGCCATAGGAACGATCGGTCGAAAATTAAGTTTTTGTATGAAAAAACATTTTGTTTGTCAAGATATCTTGACCAAACTCGGCATTTGTTAGTTTTACTAAGCTCCTCATATATATGCAAAATCCTAATAAGGTCGGACCACTATATCATATAGCTGCCATAGGAACGATCGGTCGAAAATTAAGTTTTTGTATGAAAAAACATTTTGTTTGTCAAGATATCTTGACCAAACTCGGCATTTATTAGTTTTACTAAGCTCCTCCTATATATGCAAAATTCTATTAAGATCGGACCACTATGTCATATAGCCGCCATAGGAACGATCGGTCGAAAATTAAGTTTTTGTATGAAAAAACATTTTGTTTGTCAAGATATCTTGACCAAACTCGGCATTTATTACTTTTACTAAGCTCCTCATATATATGCAAAATTCTATTAAGATCGGACCACTATATCATATAGGTGCCATAGGAACGATCGGTCGAAAATTAAGTTTTTGTATGAAAAAACCTTTTGTTTATCAAGATATCTTGACCAAACTCGACATTTATTAGTTTTACTAAGCTCCTCATATATATGCAAAATTCTATTAAGATCGGACCACTATGTCATATAGCCGCCATAGGAACGATCGGTCGAAAATTAAGTTTTTGTATGAAAAAACATTTTGTTTGTCAAGATATCTTGACCAAACTCGGCATTTATTAGTTTTACTAAGCTCCTCATATATATGCGAAATCCTATTAAGATCGGACCACTATATCATATAGCTGCCATAGGAACGATCGGTCGAAAATTAAGTTTTTGTATGAAAAAACATTTTGTTTGTCAAGATATCTTGACCAAACTCGGCATTTATTAGTTTTACTAAGCTCCTCATATATATGCAAAATCCTATTAAGGTCGGACCACTATATCATATAGCTGCCATAGGAACGATCGGTCGAAAATTAAGTTTTTGTATGAAAAAACATTTTGTTTGTCAAGATATCTTGACCAAACTCGGCATTTATTAGTTTTACTAAGCTCCTCATATATATGCAAAATCCTATTAAGATCGGACCACTATATCATATAGCTGCCATAGGAACGATCGGTCGAAAATTAAGTTTTTGTATGAAAAAACCTTTTGTTTATCAAGATATCTTGACTAAACTCGACATTTATTAGTTTTACTATGCTCCTCATATATATGCAAAATTTATTAAGATCGGACCACTATATCATATAGCCGCCATAGGAACGATCGGTCGAAAATTAAGTTTTTGTATGAAAAAACATTTTGTTTGTCAAGATATCTTGACCAAACTCGGCATTTATTAGTTTTACTAAGCTCCTCATATATATGCAAAATCCTATTAAGATCGGACCACTATATCATATAGCTGCCATAGGAACGATCGGTCGAAAATTAAGTTTTTGTATGAAAAAACATTTTGTTTGTCAAGATATCTTGACCAAACTCGGCATTTATTAGTTTTACTAAGCTCCTCATATATATGCAAAATCCTAATAAGGTCGGACCACTATATCATATAGCTGCCATAGGAACGATCGGTCGAAAATTAAGTTTTTGTATGAAAAAACATTTTGTTTGTCAAGATATCTTGACCAAACTCGGCATTTATTAGTTTTACTAAGCTCCTCATATATATGCAAAATTCTATTAAGATCGGACCACTATGTCATATAGCCGCCATAGGAACGATCGGTCGAAAATTAAGTTTTTGTATGAAAAAACATTTTGTTTGTCAAGATATCTTGACCAAACTCGGCATTTATTACTTTTACTAAGCTCCTCATATATATGCAAAATCCTATTAAGATCGGACCACTATATCATATAGCTGCTATAGGAACGATCGATCGAAAATTAAGTTGTTGTATGAAAAAACATTTTGTTTTTCAAGATATCTTAACCAAACTCGGCATTTATTAGTTTTACTATGCTCCTCATATATATGCAAAATCCTATTAAGATCGGACCACTATATCATATTATTAAGTTTTTGTATGGAGAATTTTTTGTTTTTCATGATTTTGCGATTAAACACGGCATTTAAAGATTTCACTACGCTTCCTTCATTTTTGCTAAATCTTATTTACATCGGTTTTTGATTAAAAGCCTTTTTTTTTGTTTATCAATATACCTTGACCAAACTCGGCCTTAACCATTTTCTCGGCATTAAAAGGTTGGGTCTGCAAGGGTATTAGATCTTCGGCATGCCGAAGATAGCCCTTCTATCTCGTTTAATTACTGTTTCATTTATAATTTGTATACCCTTGCAGAGGGTATTATAATTTTGTCGTGAAATGTGTAACGCATAGAAGGAGACATCTCCGACCCCATAAAGTATATATATTCTTGATCAGCATCAACAGCCGAGTCGATATAGCCATGTCCGTCTGTCCGTCTGTCCGTCTGTCTGTTTCTATGCGAACTAGTCCCTCAATTTTAAAGCTATCTTAATGAAACTTTGCAGAAGTCCCTATTTCTGTTGCACGCAGCACATATATCAAAACCAGCTGGATCGGACCACTATATCATATAGGTGCCATAGGAACGATCGGTCGAAAATTAAGTTTTTGTATGAAAAAACCTTTTGTTTATCAAGATATCTTGACCAAACTCGACATTTATTAGTTTTACTAAGCTCCTCATATATATGCAAAATTCTATTAAGATCGGACCACTATGTCATATAGCCGCCATAGGAACGATCGGTCGAAAATTAAGTTTTTGTATGAAAAAACATTTTGTTTGTCAAGATATCTTGACCAAACTCGGCATTTATTAGTTTTACTAAGCTCCTCATATATATGCAAAATCCTATTAAGATCGGACCACTATATCATATTATTAAGTTTTTGTATGGAGAATTTTTTGTTTTTCATGATTTTGCGATTAAAAACGGCATTTAAAGATTTCACTATGCTTCCTTCATTTTTGCTAAATCTTATTTACATCAGTTTTTGATTAAAAGCCTTTTTTTTTGTTTATCAATATACCTTGACCAAACTCGGCCTTAACCATTTTCTCGGCATTAAAAGGTTGGGTCTGCAAGGTATTAGATCTTCGGCATGCCGAAGATAGCCCTTCTTTCTCGTTTTAATTGTAATCATTTTAATTGCTGCTCCGGATCCTCGGATGTAATAATGCCTCGGATATCCTCCGCGTCAGCTGGTCGTCGCCGGTTTGGCTATGCTGACGCTCCTTCGAAGGCGAAAGTGGCGGATTGCCCCTCGCGCTGTTGCTTTCTCTGCTGCTGATGTCCGTGTTCTATGAGCTCAGGCGGGGACGGTGCCGGTCTTCGCACTGTTCGTTAGTCTCATGCACGTAGATTTGCAAGCTGCAGGGTATAATGGTCCAGGGCAGTCGTTTGGGCAGACGTCTGGCTATTCGGCAAAGGCTTTGGGGACTGCCGTTTTTATACCCTTGCAGAGGGTATTATAATTTTGTCGTGAAATGTGTAACGCATAGAAGGAGACATCTCCGACCCCATAAAGTATATATATTCTTGATCAGCATCAACAGCCGAGTCGATATAGCCATGTCCGTCTGTCCGTCTGTCCGTCTGTCTGTTTCTATGCGAACTAGTCCCTCAGTTTTAAAGCTATCTTAATGAAACATTGCAGAAGTCCCTATTTCTGTTGCACGCAGCACATATATCAAAACCAGCTGGATCGGACCACTACATCATATAGCTGCCATAGGAACGATCGGTCGAAAATTAAGTTTTTGTATGAAAAAACCTTTTGTTTATCAAGATATCTTGACCAAACTCGACATTTATTAGTTTTACTATGCTCCTCATATATATGCAAAATTCTATTAAGATCGGACCACTATATCATATAGCCGCCATAGGAACGATCGGTCGAAAATTAAGTTTTTGTATGAAAAAACATTTTGTTTGTCAAGATATCTTGACCAAGCTCGGCATTTATTAGTTTTACTAAGCTCCTCATATATATGCAAAATCCTATTAAGGTCGGACCACTATATCATATAGCTGCCATAGGAACGATCGGTCGAAAATTAAGTTTTTGTATGAAAAAACATTTTGTTTGTCAAGATATCTTGACCAAACTCGGCATTTATTAGTTTTACTAAGCTCCTCATATATATGCAAAATCCTATTAAGATCGGACCACTATATCATATAGCTGCCATAGGAACGATCGGTCGAAAATTAAGTTTTTGTATGAAAAAAACCTTTTGTTTATCAAGATATCTTGACCAAACTCGGCATTTATTAGTTTTACTAAGCTCCTCATATATATGCAAAATCCTATTAAGATCGGACCACTATATCATATAGCTGCCATAGGAACGATCGGTCGAAAATTAAGTTTTTGTATGAAAAAACCTTTTGTTTATCAAGATATCTTGACCAAACCTCGACATTTATTAGTTTTACTATGCTCCTCATATATATGCAAAATTCTATTAAGATCGGACCACTATGTCATATAGCCGCCATAGGAACGATCGGTCGAAAATTAAGTTTTTGTATGAAAAAACATTTTGTTTGTCAAGATATCTTGACCAAACTCGGCATTTATTAGTTTTACTAAGCTCCTCATATATATGCAAAATCCTATTAAGATCGGACCACTATATCATATAGCTGCCATAGGAACGATCGATCGAAAATTAAGTTTTTGTATGAAAAAACATTTTGTTTTTCAAGATATCTTAACCAAACTCGGCATTTATTAGTTTTACTATGCTCCTCATATATATGCAAAATCCTATTAAGATCGGACCACTATATCATATTATTAAGTTTTTGTATGGAGAATTTTTTGTTTTTCATGATTTTGCGATTAAACACGGCATTTAAAGATTTCACTACGCTTCCTTCATTTTTGCTAAATCTTATTTACATCGGTTTTTGATTAAAAGCCTTTTTTTTTTGTTTATCAATATACCTTGACCAAACTCGGCCTTAACCATTTTCTCGGCATTAAAAGGTTGGGTCTGCAAGGGTATTAGATCTTCGGCATGCCGAAGATAGCCCTTCTTTCTCGTTTAATTACTGTTTCATTTATAATTTTTATACCCTTGCAGAGGGTATTATAATTTTGTCGTGAAATGTGTAACGCATAGAAGGAGACATCTCCGACCCCATAAAGTATATATATTCTTGATCAGCATCAACAGCCGAGTCGATATAGCCATGTCCGTCTGTCCGTCTGCCGGTCTGTCTGTTTCTATGCGAACTAGTCCCTCAATTTTAAAGCTATCTTAATGAAACTTTGCAGAAGTCCCTATTTCTGTTGCACGCAGCACATATATCAAAACCAGCTGGATCGGACCACTATATCATATAGCTGCCATAGGAACGATCGGTCGAAAATTAAGTTTTTGTATGAAAAAACCTTTTGTTTATCAATATACCTTGACCAAACTCGGCCTTAACCATTTTCTCGGCATTAAAAGGTTGGGTCTGCAAGGGTATTAGATCTTCGGCATGCCGAAGATAGCCCTTCTTTCTCGTTTAATTACTGTTTCATTTATAATTTTTATACCCTTGCAGAGGGTATTATAATTTTGTCGTGAAATGTGTAACGCATAGAAGGAGACATCTCCGACCCCATAAAGTATATATATTCTTGATCAGCATCAACAGCCGAGTCGATATAGCCATGTCCGTCTGTCCGTCTGTCTGTTTCTATGCGAACTAGTCCCTCAGTTTTAAAGCTATCTTAATGAAACATTGCAGAAGTCCCTATTTCTGTTGCACGCAGCACATATATCAAAACCAGCTGGATCGGACCACTATATCATATAGCTGCCATAGGAACGATCGGTCGAAAATTAAGTTTTTGTATGAAAAAACCTTTTGTTTATCAATATACCTTGACCAAACTCGGCCTTAACCATTTTCTCGGCATTAAAAGGTTGGGTCTGCAAGGGTATTAGATCTTCGGCATGCCGAAGATAGCCCTTCTTTCTCGTTTAATTACTGTTTCATTTATAATTTTTATACCCTTGCAGAGGGTATTATAATTTTGTCGTGGAATGTGTAACGCATAGAAGGAGACATCTCCGACCCCATAAAGTATATATATTCTTGATCAGCATCAACAGCCGAGTCGATATAGCCATGTCCGTCTGTCCGTCTGTCTGTTTCTATGCGAACTAGTCCCTCAGTTTTAAAGCTATCTTAATGAAACATTGCAGAAGTCCCTATTTCTGTTGCACGCAGCACATATATCAAAACCAGCTGGATCGGACCACTATATCATATAGCTGCCATAGGAACGATCGGTCGAAAATTAAGTTTTTGTATGAAAAAACCTTTTGTTTATCAAGATATCTTGACCAAACTCGACATTTATTAGTTTTACTAAGCTCCTCATATATATGCAAAATTCTATTAAGATCGGACCACTATATCATATAGCCGCCATAGGAACGATCGGTCGAAAATTAAGTTTTTGTATGAAAAAACATTTTGTTTGTCAAGATATCTTGACCAAACTCGGCATTTATTAGTTTTACTAAGCTCCTCATATATATGCAAAATCCTATTAAGATCGGACCACTATATCATATAGCTGCCATAGGAACGATCGGTCGAAAATTAAGTTTTTGTATGAAAAAACCTTTTGTTTATCAAGATATCTTGACCAAACTCGACATTTATTAGTTTTACTAAGCTCCTCATATATATGCAAAATTCTATTAAGATCGGACCACTATATCATATAGCCGCCATAGGAACGATCGGTCGAAAATTAAGTTTTTGTATGAAAAAACATTTTGTTTGTCAAGATATCTTGACCAAACTCGGCATTTATTAGTTTTACTAAGCTCCTCATATATATGCAAAATCCTATTAAGTTCGGACCACTATATCATATAGCTGCCATAGGAACGATCGGTCGAAAATTAAGTTTTTGTATGAAAAAACATTTTGTTTGTCAAGATATCTTGACCAAACTCGGCATTTATTAGTTTTACTAAGCTCCTCATATATATGCAAAATCCTATTAAGATCGGACTACTATATCATATAGCTGCCATAGGAACGATCGGTCGAAAATTAAGTTTTTGTATGAAAAAACCTTTTGTTTATCAAGATATCTTGACCAAACTCGACATTTATTAGTTTTACTATGCTCCTCATATATATGCAAAATTCTATTAAGATCGGACCACTATGTCATATAGCCGCCATAGGAACGATCGGTCGAAAATTAAGTTTTTGTATGAAAAAACATTTTGTTTGTCAAGATATCTTGACCAAACTCGGCATTTATTAGTTTTACTAAGCTCCTCATATATATGCAAAATCCTATTAAGATCGGACCACTATATCATATAGCTGCCATAGGAACGATCGATCGAAAATTAAGTTTTTGTATGAAAAAACATTTTGTTTTTCAAGATATCTTAACCAAACTCGGCATTTATTAGTTTTACTATGCTCCTCATATATATGCAAAATCCTATTAAGATCGGACCACTATATCATATTATTAAGTTTTTGTATGGAGAATTTTTTGTTTTTCATGATTTTGCGATTAAACACGGCATTTAAAGATTTCACTACGCTTCCTTCATTTTTGCTAAATCTTATTTACATCGGTTTTTGATTAAAAGCCTTTTTTTGTTTATCAATATACCTTGACCAAACTCGGCCTTAACCATTTTCTCGGCATTAAAAGGTTGGGTCTGCAAGGGTATTAGATCTTCGGCATGCCGAAGATAGCCCTTCTTTCTCGTTTTAATTGTAATCATTTTAATTGCTGCTCCGGATCCTCGGATGTTATAATGCCTCGGATATCCTCCGCGTCAGCTGGTCGTCGCCGGTTTGGCTATGCTGACGCTCCTTCGAAGGCGAAAGTGGCGGATTGCCCCTCGCGCTGTTGCTTTCTCTGCTGCTGATGTCCGTGTTCTATGAGCTCAGGCGGGGACGGTGCCGGTCTTCGCACTGTTCGTTAGTCTCATGCACGTAGATTTGCATGCTGCAGGGTATAATGGTCCAGGGCAGTCGTTTGGGCAGACGTCTGGCTATTCGGCAAAGGCTTTGGGGACTGCGGTTTTTATACCCTTGCAGAGGGTATTATAATTTTGTCGTGAAATGTGTAACGCATAGAAGGAGACATCTCCGACCCCATAAAGTATATATATTCTTGATCAGCATCAACAGCC
Organism: Drosophila littoralis; assembly: GCA_018903485.1. NCBI lineage: Eukaryota > Metazoa > Arthropoda > Insecta > Diptera > Drosophilidae > Drosophila > Drosophila littoralis. The sequence continues at coordinate 302,352 of JAEIGF010000611.1, forward strand.
GAGTCGATATAGCCATGTCCGTCTGTCCGTCTGTCCGTCTGTCTGTTTCTATGCGAACTAGTCCCTCAGTTTTAAAGCTATCTTAATGAAACTTTGCAGAAGTCCCTATTTCTGTTGCACGCAGCACATATGTCAAAACCAGCTGGATCGGACCACTATATCATATAGCTGCCATAGGAACGATCGGTCGAAAATTAAGTTTTTGTATGAAAAAACCTTTTGTTTATCAAGATATCTTGACCAAACTCGACATTTATTAGTTTTACTATGCTCCTCATATATATGCAAAATTCTATTAAGATCGGACCACTATATCATATAGCCGCCATAGGAACGATCGGTCGAAAATTAAGTTTTTGTATGAAAAAACATTTTGTTTGTCAAGATATCTTGACCAAACTCGGCATTTATTAGTTTTACTAAGCTCCTCATATATATGCAAAATCCTATTAAGATCGGACCACTATATCATATAGCTGCCATAGGAACGATCGGTCGAAAATTAAGTTTCTGTATGAAAAAACCTTTTGTTTATCAAGATATCTTGACCAAACTCGACGATTATTAGTTTTACTATGCTCCTCTTATATATGCAAAATTCTATTAAGATCGGACCACTATATCATATAGCCGCCATAGGAACGAACGGTCGAAAATTAAGTTTTTGTATGAAAAAACATTTTGTTTGTCAAGATATCTTGACCAAACTCGGCATTTATTAGTTTTACTAAGCTCCTCATATATATGCAAAATCCTATTAAGATCGGACCACTATATCATATAGCTGCTATAGGAACGATCGGTCGAAAATTAAGTTTTTGTATGAAAAAACCTTTTGTTTATCAAGATATCTTGACCAAACTCGACATTTATTAGTTTTACTATGCTCCTCATATATATGCAAAATCCTATTAAGATCGGACCACTATGTCATATAGCCGCCATAGGAACGATCGGTCGAAAATTAAGTTTTTGTAGGAAAAAACATTTTGTTTGTCAAGATATCTTGACCAAACTCGGCCTTTATTAGTTTTACTAAGCTCCTCATATATATGCAAAATCCTATTAAGATCGGACCACTATATCATATAGCTGCCATAGGAACGATCGATCGAAAATTAAGTTTTTGTATGAAAAAACATTTTGTTTTTCAAGATATCTTAACCAAACTCGGCATTTATTAGTTTTACTATGCTCCTCATATATATGCAAAATCCTATTAAGATCGGACCACTATATCATATTATTAAGTTTTTGTATGGAGAATTTATTGTTTTTCATGATTTTGCGATTAAACACGGCATTTAAATATTTCACTATGCTTCCTTCATTTTTGCTAAATCTTATTTACATCGGTTTTTTGATTAAAAGCCTTTTTTTTGTTTATCAATATACCTTGACCAAACTCGGCCTTAACCATTTTCTCGGCATTAAAAGGTTGGGTCTTCAAGGGTATTAGATCTTCGGCATGCCGAAGATAGCCCTTCTTTCTCGTTATATTTGTTGAGAGAGTTGCGGCATTCGGCTTTCTTAGCCGGAGGCTTTCTTTCAGAAAATCAAGTTCATCTTTTAGCTTTTGTGCCGTTGCCCATGTGGGCGGCGTTTTTGTATATAACAGCCACTTAATGTGTGCTATTCTTTTAGTGATCTTGTTCTTTGGCCTCCGCGCTTGCCCATTACACGCACTCTACTCACTCAGACTTTTTCCGTTACCATCCCGGTGCCGTGCCGTGCCCGTTGATTTCCTCCTTGTTGTTCTTCGCCTGGGTTTCCTCCTTGAAGTTTTTGCAGCTTAGTTCAGGTTACCACTGCACGGTCGCCATAATAACCATCGCATCAAATAATGACCACCTCATTAGGTCTTGCTCGGTTGAGCGTCTTTTCTTTATTCCCTTCATAGTACTCTAAGCTTAAGGCTGCCTGCTGTCGACTCAGCGGCAGAGCAGCCGTTATATATATATATTCTATATGTATAGTGACAATTTGTATAGCGGGCAGAGAGTGTTATGCATGCACCCATCAGGACAGAATTGAATCCGTTCAGAAACAATTCTTGTTGTTTGCCCTTAGGGGTTTAAATTGGAATCCTCGTGTGCGGTTACCGTCATACTCCAGTAGACTTCTGATGATTAACCTTCCTTTTTTAATTAATCGTAGAACCATGCTGGGTGTAATATTTATTCATAAATTAATTACTGGTGAAATCGACTCTTCTCTAACCAATTAAATTTCTCTATCCCTACTAGACTAACACGTAATTCTGTACCTTTATCGCTTCAATTTTGCTCAACTAATTATGCCTTGCATGAACCGTTCAGGGTTCTCTGTGATGACTATAACAAGCATTACAGAGTATTCTGCTCGGCAGCTTCTCTTCCTCGTATAAAGTCTTCTATTCTAAACTATTTAGCAAGTAGATAGTCCTATTTTTATACCCTTGCAGAGGGTATTATAATTTTGTCGTGAAATGTGTAACGCATAGAAGGAGACATCTCCGACCCCATAAAGTATATATATTCTTGATCAGCATCAACAGCCGAGTCGATATAGCCATGTCCGTCTGTCCGTCTGTCCGTCTGTCTGTTTCTATGCGAACTAGTCCCTCAGTTTTAAAGCTATCTTAATGAAACTTTGCAGAAGTCCCTATTTCTGTTGCACGCAGCACATATATCAAAACCAGCTGGATCGGACCACTATATCATATAGCTGCCATAGGAACGATCGGTCGAAAATTAAGTTTTTGTATGAAAAAACCTTTTGTTTATCAAGATATCTTGACCAAACTCGACATTTATTAGTTTTACTATGGTCCTCATATATATGCAAAATTCTATTAAGATCGGACCACTATATCATATAGCCGCCATAGGAACGTTCGGTCGAAAATTAGGTTTTTGTATGAAAAAACATTTTGTTTGTCAAGATATCTTGACCAAACTCGGCATTTATTAGTTTTACTAAGCTCCTCATATATATGCAAAATCCTATTAAGATCGGACCACTATATCATATAGCTGCCATAGGAACGATCGGTCGAGAATTAAGTTTTTGTATGAAAAAACCTTTTGTTTATCAAGATATCTTGACCAAACTCGACATTTATTGGTTTTACTATGCTCCTCATATATATGCAAAATTCTATTAAGATCGGACCACTATATCATATAGCCGCCATAGGAACGATCGGTCGAAAATTAAGTTTTTGTATGAAAAAACATTTTGTTTGTCAAGATATCTTGACCAAACTCGGCATTTATTAGTTTTACTAAGCTCCTCATATATATGCAAAATCCTATTAAGGTCGGACCACTATATCATATAGCTGCCATAGGAACGATCGGTCGAAAATTAAGTTTTTGTATGAAAAAACATTTTGTTTGTCAAGATATCTTGACCAAACTCGGCATTTATTAGTTTTACTAAGCTCCTCATATATATGCAAAATCCTATTAAGATCGGACCACTATATCATATAGCTGCCATAGGAACGATCGGTCGAAAATTAAGTTTTTGTATGAAAAAACCTTTTGTTTATCAAGATATCTTGACCAAACTCGACATTTATTAGTTTTACTATGCTCCTCATATATATGCAAAATTCTATTAAGATCGGACCACTATGTCATATAGCCGCCATAGGAACGATCGGTCGAAAATTAAGTTTTTGTATGAAAAAACATTTTGTTTGTCAAGAAATCTTGACCAAACTCGGCATTTATTAGTTTTACTAAGCTCCATATATATATGCAAAATCCTATTAAGATCGGACCACTATATCATATAGCTGCCATAGGAACGATCGATCGAAAATTAAGTTTTTGTATGAAAAACATTTTGTTTGTCAAGATATCTTAACCAAACTCGGCATTTATTAGTTTTACTATGCTCCTCATATATATGCAAAATCCTATTAAGATCGGACCACTATATCATATTATTAAGTTTTGTATGGAGAATTTTTTGTTTTTCATGATTTTGCGATTAAACACGGCATTTAAAGATTTCACTATGCTTCCTTCATTTTTGCTAAATCTTATTTACATCGGTTTTTGATTAAAAGCCTTTTTTTTTGTTTATCAATATACCTTGACCAAACTCGGCCTTAACCATTTTCTCGGCATTAAAAGGTTGGGTCTGCAAGGGTATTAGATCTTCGGCATGCCGAAGATAGCCCTTCTTTCTCGTTTTTATTTGTAATTGTATTTGTACACATACTCGTAGTTTGTATCGATTTTTTTTTTTATACCCTTGCAGAGGGTATTATAATTTTGTCGTGAAATGTGTAACGCATAGAAGGAGACATCTCCGACCCCATAAAGTATATATATTCTTGATCAGCATCAACAGCCGAGTCGATATAGCCATGTCCGTCTGTCCGTCTGTCTGTTTCTATGCGAACTAGTCCCTCAGTTTTAAAGCTATCTTAATGAAACTTTGCAGAAGTCCCTATTTCTGTTGCACGCAGCACATATATCAAAACCAGCTGGATCGGACCACTATATCATATAGCTGCCATAGGAACGATCGATCGAAAATTAAGTTTTTGTATGAAAAAACATTTTGTTTATCAAGATATCTTGACCAAACTCGACATTTATTAGTTTTACTATGCTCCTCATATATATGCAAAATTCTATTAAGATCGGACCACTATATCATATAGCCGCCATAGGAACGTTCGGTCGAAAATTAAGTTTTTGTATGAAAAAACATTTTGTTTGTCAAGATATCTTGACCAAACTCGGCATTTATTAGTTTTACTAAGCTCTTCATGTATATGCAAAATCCTATTAAGATCGGACCACTATATCATATAGCCGCCATAGGAACGATCGGTCGAAAATTAAGTTTTTGTATGAAAAAACATTTTGTTTGTCAAGATATCTTGACCAAACTCGGCATTTATTAGTTTTACTAAGCTCCACATATATATGCAAAATCCTATTAAGATCGGTCCACTATATCATATAGCTGCCATAGGAACGATCGGTCGAAAATTAAGTTTTTGTATGAAAAAACCTTTTGTTTATCAAGATATCTTGACCAAACTCGACATTTATTAGTTTTACTATGCTCCTCATATATATGCAAAATTCTATTAAGATCGGACCACTATATCATATAGCCGCCATAGGAACGATCGGTCGAAAATTAAGTTTTTGTATGAAAAAACATTTTGTTTGTCAAGATATCTTGACCAAACTCGGCATTTATTAGTTTTACTAAGCTCCTCATATATATGCAAAATCCTATTAAGATCGGACCACTATATCATATAGCTGCCATAGGAACGATCGGTCGAAAATTAAGTTTTTGTATGAAAAAACCTTTTGTTTATCAAGATATCTTGACCAAACTCGTCATTTATTAGTTTTACTATGCTCCTCATATATATGCAAAATTCTATTAAGATCTGACCACTATGTCATATAGCCGCCATAGGAACGATCGGTCGAAAATTAAGTTTTTGTATGAAAAAACATTTTGTTTGTTAAGATATCTTGACCAAACTCGGCATTTATTAGTTTTACTAAGCTCCTCATATATATGCAAAATCCTATTAAGATCGGACCACTATATCATATAGCTGCCATAGGAACGATCGATCGAAAATTAAGTTTTTGTATGAAAAAACATTTTGTTTTTCAAGATATCTTAACCAAACTCGGCATTTATTAGTTTTACTATGCTCCTCATATATATGCAAAATTCTATTAAGATCGGACCACTATATCATATTATTAAGTTTTTGTATGGAGAATTTTTTGTTTTTCATGATTTTGCGATTAAACACGGCATTTAAAGATTTCACTATGCTTCCTTCATTTTTGCTAAATCTTATTTACATCGGTTTTTGATTAAAAGCCTTTGTTTTTGTTTATCAATATACCTTGACCAAACTCGGCCTTAACCATTTTCTCGGCATTAAAAGGTTGGGTCTGCAAGGGTATTAGATCTTCGGCATGCCGAAGATAGCCCTTCTTTCTCGTTATATTTGTTGAGAGAGTTGCGGCATTCGGCTTTCTTAGCCGGAGGCTTTCTTTCAGAAAATCAAGTTCATCTTTTAGCTTTTGTGCCGTTGCCCATGTGGGCGGCGTTTTTGTATATAACAGCCACTTAATGTGTACTATTCTTTTAGTGATCTTGTTCTTTTGGCCTCCGCGCTTGCCCATTACACGCACTCTACTCACTCAGACTTTTTCCGTTTCCATCCCGGTGCCGTGCCGTGCCCGTTGATTTCCTCCTTGTTGTTCTTCGCCTGGGTTTCCTCCTTGAAGTTTTTGCAGCTTAGTTCAGGTTACCACTGCACGGTCGCCATAATAACCATCGCATCAAATAATAACCACCTCATTAGGTCTTGCTCGGTTGAGCGTCTTTTCTTTATTCCCTTCATAGTACTCTAAGCTTACGGCTGCCTGCTGTCGACTCAGCGTCAGAGCAGCCGTTATATATATATATTCTATATGTATAGTGACAATTTGTATAGCGGGCAGAGAGTGTTATGCATGCACCCATCAGGACAGAATTGAATCCGTTCAGAAACAATTCTTGTTGTTTGCCCTTAGGGGTTTAAATTGGAATCCTCGTGTGCGGTTACCGTCATACTCCAGTAGACTTCTGATGATTAACCTTCCTTTTTTAATTAATCGTAGAACCATGCTGGGTGTAATATTTATTCATAAATTAATTACTGGTGAAATCGACTCTTCTCTAACCAATTAAATTTCTCTATCCCTACTAGACTAACACGTAATTCTGTACCTTTATCGCTTCAATTTTGCTCAACTAATTATGCCTTGCATGAACCGTTCAGGGTTCTCTGTGATGACTATAACAAGCATTACAGAGTATTCTGCTCGGAAGCTTCTCTTCCTCGTATAAAGTCTTCTATTCTAAACTATTTAGCAAGTAGATAGTCCTATTTTTATTTGTAATTGTATTTGTACACATACTCGTAGTTTGTATCGATTTTTTTTTTATACCCTTGCAGAGGGTATTATAATTTTGTCGTGAAATGTGTAACGCATGGAAGGAGACATCTCCGACCCCATAAAGTATATATATTCTTGATCAGCATCAACAACCGAGTCGATATAGCCATGTCCGTCTGTCCGTCTGTCTGTTTCTATGCGAACTAGTCCCTCAGTTTTAAAGCTATCTTAATGAAACTTTGCAGAAGTCCCTATTTCTGTTGCACGCAGCACATATATCAAAACCAGCTGGATCGGACCACTATATCATATAGCTGCCATAGGAACGATCGGTCGAAAATTAAGTTTTTGTATGAAAAAACCTTTTGTTTATCAAGATATCTTGACCAAACTCGACATTTATTAGTTTTACTATGCTCTTCATATATATGCAAAATTCTATTAAGATCGGACCACTATATCATATAGCCGCCATAGGAACGTTCGGTCGAAAATTAGGTTTTTGTATGAAAAAACATTTTGTTTGTCAAGATATCATATAGCTGCCATAGGAACGATCGGTCGAAAATTAAGTTTTTGTATGAAAAAACCTTTTGTTTATCAAGATATCTTGACCAAACTCGACATTTATTAGTTTTACTATGCTCCTCATATATATGCAAAATTCTATTAAGATCGGACCACTATATCATATAGCCGCCATAGGAACGATCGGTCGAAAATTAAGTTTTTGTATAAAAAAACATTTTGTTTGCCAAACTCGGCATTTATTAGTTTTACGAAGCTCCTCATATATATGCAAAATCCTATTAAGATCGGACCACTATATCATATAGCTGCCATAGGAACGATCGATCGAAAATTAAGTTTTTGTATGAAAAAACATTTTGTTTTTCAAGATATCTTAACCAAACTCGGCATTTATTAGTTTTACTATGCTCCTCATATATATGCAAAAATCCTATTAAGATCGGACCACTATATCATATTATTAAGTTTTTGTATGGAGAATTTTTTGTTTTTCATGATTTTGCGATTAAACACGGCATTTAAAGATTTCACTATGCTTCCTTCATTTTTGCTAAATCTTATTTACATCGGTTTTTGATTAAAGCCTTTTTTTTTGTTTATCAATATACCTTGAACAAACTCGGCCTTAACCATTTTCTCGGCATTAAAAGGTTGGGTCTGCAAGGGTATTAGATCTTCGGCATGCCGAAGATAGCCCTTCTTTCTCGTTATATTTGTTGAGAGAGTTGCGGCATTCGGCTTTCTTAGCCGGAGGCTTTCTTTCAGAAAATCAAGTTCATCTTTTAGCTTTTGTGCCGTTGCCCATGTGGGCGGCGTTTTTGTATATAACAGCCACTTAATGTGTGCTATTCTTTTAGTGATCTTGTTCTTTTGGCCTCCGCGCTTGCCCATTACACGCACTCTACTTACTCAGACTTTTTCCGTTTCCATCCCGGTGCCGTGCCGTGCCCGTTGATTTCCTCCTTGTTGTTCTTCGCCTGGGTTTCCTCCTTGAAGTTTTTGCAGCTTAGTTCAGGTTACCAATGCACGGTCGCCATAATAACCATCGCATCAAATAATAACCACCTCATTAGGTCTTGCTCGGTTGAGCGTCTTTTCTTTATTCCCTTCATAGTACTCTAAGCTTAAGGCTGCCTGCTGTCGACTCAGCGGCAGAGCAGCCGTTATATATATATATTCTATATGTATAGTGACAATTTGTATAGCGGGCAGAGAGTGTTATGCATGCACCCATCAGGACAGAATTGAATCCGTTCAGAAACAATTCTTGTTGTTTGCCCTTAGGGGTTTAAATTGGAATCCTCGTGTGCGGTTACCGTCATACTCCAGTAGACTTCTGATGATTAACCTTCCTTTTTTAATTAATCGTAGAACCATGCTGGGTGTAATATTTATTCATAAATTAATTACTGGTGAAATCGACTCTTCTCTAACCAATTAAATTTCTCTATCCCTACTAGACTAACACGTAATTCTGTACCTTTATCGCTTCAATTTTGCTCAACTAATTATGCCTTGCATGAACCGTTCAGGGTTCTCTGTGATGACTATAACAAGCATTACAGAGTATTCTGCTCGGAAGCTTCTCTTCCTCGTATAAAGTCTTCTATTCTAAACTATTTAGCAAGTAGATAGTCCTATTTTTATTTGTAATTGTATTTGTACACATACTCGTAGTTTGTATCGATTTTTTTTTTTATACCCTTGCAGAGGGTATTATAATTTTGTCGTGAAATGTGTAACGCATAGAAGGAGACATCTCCGACCCCATAAAGTATATATATTCTTGATCAGCATCAACAGCCGAGTCGATATAGCCATGTCCGACTGTCCGTCTGTCTGTTTCTATGCGAACTAGTCCCTCAGTTTTAAAGCTATCTTAATGAAACTTTGCAGAAGTCCCTATTTCTGTTGCACGCAGCACATATATCACAACCAGCTGGATCGGACCACTATATCATATAGCTGCCATAGGAACGATCGGTCGAAAATTAAGTTTTTGTATGAAAAAACCTTTTGTTTATCAAGATATCTTGACCAAACTCGACATTTATTAGTTTTACTATGCTCCTCATATATATGCAAAATCCTATTAAGATCGGACCACTATATCATATAGCTGCCATAGGAACGATCGATCGAAAATTAAGTTTTTGTATGAAAAAAACATTTTGTTTTTCAAGATATCTAACCAAACTCGGCATTTATTAGTTTTACTATGCTCCTCATATATATGCAAAATCCTATTAAGATCGGACCACTATATCATATTATTAAGTTTTTGTATGGAGAATTTTTTGTTTTTCATGATTTTGCGATTAAACACGGCATTTAAAGATTTCACTATGCTTCCTTCATTTTTGCTAAATCTTATTTACATCGGTTTTTGATTAAAAGCCTTTTTCTTTGTTTATCAATATACCTTGACCAAACTCGGCCTTAACCATTTTCTCGGCATTAAAAGGTTGGGTCTGCAAGGGTATTAGATCTTCGGCATGCCGAAGATAGCCCTTCTTTCTCGTTATACCCTTGCAGAGGGTATTATAATTTTGTCGTGAAATGTGTAACGCATAGAAGGAGACATCTCCGACCCCATAAAGTATATATATTCTTGATCAGCATCAACAGCCGAGTCGATATAGCCATGTCCGTCTGTCCGTCTGTCCGTCTGTCTGTTTCTATGCGAACTAGTCCCTCAGTTTTAAAGCTAGCTTAATGAAACTTTGCAGAAGTCCCTATTTCTGTTGCACGCAGCACATATGTCAAAACCAGCTGGATCGGACCACTATATCATATAGCTGCCATAGGAACGATCGGTCGAAAATTAAGTTTTTGTATGAAAAAACCTTTTGTTTATCAAGATATCTTGACCAAACTCGACATTTATTAGTTTTACTATGCTCCTCATATATATGCAAAATTCTATTAAGATCGGACCATTATATCATATAGCCGCCATAGAAACGATCGGTCCAAAATTAAGTTTTTGTATGAAAAAACATTTTGTTTGTCAAGATATCTTGACCAAACTCGGCATTTATTAGTTTTACTAAGCTCCTCATATATATGCAAAATCCTATTAAGATCGGACCACTATATCATATAGCTGCCATAGGAACGATCGGTCGAAAATTAAGTTTTTGTATGAAAAAAACCTTTTGTTTATCAAGATATCTTGACCAAACTCGACATTTATTAGTTTTACTATGCTCCTCATATATGCAAAATTCTATTAAGATCGGACCACTATATCATATAGCCGCCATAGGAACGATCGGTCGAAAATTAAGTTTTTGTATGAAAAAACATTTTGTTTGTCAAGATATCTTGACCAAACTCGGCATTTATTAGTTTTACTAAGCTCCTCATATATATGCAAAATCCTATTAAGATCGGACCACTATATCATATAGCTGCCATAGGAACGATCGGTCGAAAATTAAGTTTTTGTATGAAAAAACCTTTTGTTTATCAAGATATCTTGACCAAATGCGACATTTATTAGTTTTACTATGCTCCTCATATATATGCAAAATCCTATTAAGATCGGACCACTATATCATATTATTAAGTTTTTGTATGGAGAATTTTTTGTTTTTCATGATTTTGCGATTAAACACGGCATTTAAAGATTTCACTATGCTTCCTTCATTTTTGCTAAATCTTATTTACATCGGTTTTTGATTAAAAGCCTTTTTTTTTGTTTATCAATATACCTTGACCAAACTCGGCCTTAACCATTTTCTCGGCATTAAAAGGTTGGGTCTGCAAGGGTATTAGATCTTCGGCATGCCGAAGATAGCCCTTCTTTCTCGTTTTTTTTTAAATTTTTTTTTCATATTTACATTTTGTGTCGTACATTACACGACTGCGCCCCTCGGTCGGTTGGGCGGGAGGTGGGATGCAGTACGTTGCATCAGGGATTCGCGTTAAAAAAAAAAAAAAAAAATATGCATATAAGCGGTTAGCGTGGGAACCATGCTGACTCAGCTTTAAAACGGTCAGGGTTCTGAAGTGTGTCTCATATTTCGGCTGCACTTGGAATGTGCGGGGCACTTGGCACGTTGCAGCTGAGTGACAAAGGCAGTATACGTTTATCATTGGCATAACAACAAAGTAATGTGGCTTAGGCTAACCAAGTGTTGCCGCTCAATATTTATGTTCTATATATTGTATGCATATTGAAGCAGGTAATCCATCCTTCTGATGAATGTTCCCAGGGTTATAGGATCGTCCTCAAAGGCTGGCACGTTCCGTATTTGTTGAAGCAATTGGTTTAAATTCTGGTCGTTTAATTTATTCATTGCTGGAAGTGCAGCAGCATGAGAACCTTCTGGTTGCTACATATTTGATTAAATTTTGGGTTTTTAGTTTATGTGTCACAAAATTCACTGTGTTACAACGACTGTTGCGCTATTGAGCTTTTTCAATAGCTTTCACAAATAGAAATAATTAACTATTTATTTCTTGTGTTCAAAATTGTTTTGTATTTCTTAAAGTTACGAGAAGCAGGCAGACCCGAATTGGTCTGTGCTTATTATTTAAGAACAATAGTTTATATATAGGCAAGCGAACCCGAATTAGTACGTGCCAATTTTAGCGAAGCGACAATTATTAGTTATAATTTTGAGTAATGCAAGTGGCCGATGCGTACCAAATGCATGAAGCGAACGAACTTAACTAACTCGATGCGCAGCATCGAGGCCTTCGCATAAGTAAAGCTAGGGCAATAAAACGATCGTTACAGCGAAGAGCGGCAGCTCTATGTAACTGAATTCTTAAGAGCGAAATTTAGGCTATTGCTTTGCAGAGCGAGTATTATAAGATAAAATTAAGATGCTGCTCTTATCAGTTGCGAGGTCGCTCCAGTTGTTTTGGCTGCGTAACCAGACATTCTCCCCCCGTTGGAAGGCATGGGCTTTCAACAGATTCCCTGATGGGCAATAGGCATAGCTTGTTTGCAGCTCTTCTCGTTTCTCCTGTTGCGGTGCGCAAAATGGCTACTCGAGCGACTCCATCCTTTCCCACGATTAACTCTGTGATTCTCGCCAGTGGCCACCTTAGAGGCGGCAGATTTTCATCCTTTACGAGGACTATGTCGTTGACGCATAGGCCTGGTTTCGGAGTTCGCCATTTGGAGCGCTGCTGAAGCAGTGTTAAGTATTCTTCACGCCAGCGAGACCAAAACAGTTGTTGGAGGTATGTTACGCGTTGCCAACCATCCAGACGATTGAATTGAAGGTGCGTCACATCAGGTTCAACGAACGATGAGGTGGGTCCACCAATCAAGAAATGAGCTGGAGTGAGCACATCTAGATCTGCTGGATCTTCTGAAAGAGGAAACAATGGCCTGGAATTAATTATCGATGCTATGTGGCAGACTAGGGTGCGAAACTCTTCGAAGTTGAGAACACAAGATCCAACAGCACGATAAAAATGATGTTTCGCTGTCTTCACTGCTGCTTCCCAAAGGCCGCCAAAATGCGGTGAACGAGGAGGTATAAATTTCCAATCAATGGAATCAGCCATGCAAAATTTATGCACTGACTCAATATGATTGCGACTTATGAATAGACGCTTGAGATCCGGAAGCTCGTTTTTGGCGCCGACAAAGTTGGTAGCGTTATCCGACCATATCTGAGATGGCCTGCCTCGAGTCGATATAAACCTCTTAAGCGCATTCAAGAATGAAGCTGTCGACAGATCCTTGACCAGTTCCAGGTGAACCGCTTTAGTCGCGAAGCAGACGAAGACAGCCATGTAACATTTGACTGGAGCTTTATTTCGTACGTCTGGCTTATAGAAAAATGGTCCACAATAGTCAACGCCAGAGACTTCAAAGGCTCGACAAGCAGTCAAACGTTCTTTGGGCAGATCAGCCATTATATGCTCTATTAATCGAGGCTTGGCACGAAAGCATCTCACACATTTTCCAACCACCTTGGATACGGTCTTCCTTCCACCAATCGGCCAATACTGCAACCGAATATGAGCAAGAAGTGCCCGTGGACCAGCGTGTAAGTCCCGATTGTGAAATCGTGTGATGACTGAGTCTGTGATGGGATGGTGAGACGGGAGAATTATTGGATGGCGAGCGTCGAAATCCAGCGAAGAGTTTTTCAAGCGCCCATCAACTCTAAGAATGCCGAAATCATCCAAAAAAGGGTTAAGTGATGCTATACAACTGGACGGTTTAATAACTCTTCTCAATTGCAATGATTTGATCTCTTCCCACAGGTGTGCTCTCTGGACGAGCCTTAGTAAGAGTTGGGTCCCATGTTGTATATCAGACACTGTTAGTCCAGGATGCCTGCTTCTGTGTATGAATTTATAAATATATCCGAATATACGCTGCATTGTATCAAATGAGTTGACGTATTTACAAGTGGCAGTTATATCAACGAAGGAGATGACGCAATAAGGACCCTTTTTTTAAGTTCGAGTTCTGTCCTTTCTGACAAGCAAGAAGCAGGCCAGTCCAATTTGTTTTTAACTAGAAATTCTGGGCCGTTGAACCACAGTGACGATTGATCTAATTCACTGGGCGTAGATCCTCTCGAGTATGTCTGCCGGGTTGAGTGAAGTAGGCACGTAACGCCATTCCATGCCATTAGTTAGCTCTTGAACTGCTGTGACGCGATTAGCCACAAACACATTGAGCTTGCAGGGCTCGGTCTTTATCCAGGAAAGGCATACAGAAGAATCCGACCAACAGTAGAATTTTCCATCGAACAGATTCATTTTAGATATCTCACGCATGAGATTAGATAATAAGACGGCACCACAGAGCTCTAGCTTTGGAACTGTGATTGTTTTCAGAGGAGCTACACGCGATTTGGAACACAACAACTGACAACTGGCTGATGTTCGTCGAGAAAGGACGTAGGCACAGGCCCCATATGCTTCGATGCTGGCGTCGCAGAAACCGTGAACTTCTAACTCTGCTGCAGGTATTGACACGAGTCGAGGAAATTTAAGAAACTGTGCCTTCTCAAAACTGCAGCAAAGATCATGCCAAGCTGTTGCTAGTGATGATGGCAAGCCCTCGTCCCACTCAAGCTTCTCCTTCCAGATCTGCTGCAAAAAGATTTTAGCCTTGGCAATTACCGGCCCTATGAGTCCAAGCGGGTCATACAAGCGAGCTATGGTCGATAGTATTGATCTTTTGGATGGTTTATATCTCTGCTGAATGGACGAAAAAGAAAACAACAACCGATCCGACGCTGAGTCCCAAGCGAGTCCAAGAGTTTTGGTGATGTCGCTACCATCATCAAACTTTAGAGAAGATTCTCTGTCCTCTACGGGTGTCCCTTTCAGTACAGCAGCATTGTTTGAGCACCACTTTCGCAACTTGAAGCCCCCACTTGCCAAGATTCCAGCCGTCTGATTAAGAATTTCCTTTGCTTCTTGAATTGAATCACCCCCTGAAATGAGGTCATCAACGTAGAAGTCACGCCGCAAAATCCGAGATCCAATTGGAAAATTAGTTTCCTCATCCATAGACAGCTGATGCATAGCACGGATAGAGAGGAATGAAGCTGGCTTTGTTCCGTATGTAACTGTTTCCAGCTTCAAAATCTTTATATCCTGTTCTGGCGAGTCTCGCCACAGAATGCATTGGAGAAAATCATCCGGTGCTGAAACGCGTACGCAGCGATACATTTTTCCAATAACTCCTGTTAGGGCAATCGGGAAATTACGAAAGCGAAGAAGGATATGAAACAGCGAGCTTTGAATAACAGGTCCAGCCATCAATAGTTCATTTAATGAATAACCTGACGTAGCTGCTGAGCCGTCGAAAACGACTCGCAATTTTGTCGTTGAACTGTCTTCTTTAAAGACACAGTGATGAGGAAGAAAGTATTGACAAAGTCCTATAGACTCTGGAGCAACAGGCGAAATATGACCAAGATCCAAATATTCCTTTAGAAAGTTTGAATATTGAATCTTCAGATCTGGACGATTTTGTAGTTTGCGTTCCAGGGTCAGGAACCGACGAAAGGCTTGTTGGTGTGACGTCCCCAGACATTCCAAACTTCGCTTGAAGGGTAAACGAACTGAATATTGGCCACTAGGCAATCTGATATGAGTATTTACGAAATGTTCTTCACAGATGTTTTCTTCCTTTGAAGTGGTAGGTTTACTTTCCAAGCAGGATTCTATCTCCCAAAATCTTCGAACCAATTCATCAGCACGTTCTTCAGAACTTGACTCAAGTTTGCCCGCAGTATGCTTTGCCATTAACATAGAACCACTCAAGCGTGGTCCGCCTCCAGAAACTACCCAACCAAGCCGTGTTTTTGAAGACACGGTAGTCCTGGGAGAAGCCTTATCTGGCCGACGCTGAGAAGGTCGTAAAACAGGCTAGCTCCAAGTAGCAAGTCCACGCGTTGAGGTTTAAAGAAAGACGGATCTGCAAGTTTTATGTTATCGGGAATGTTTCAATTCGTCGTGTTGATAGTAAAACTCGGTTGACTATCAGTTATGTTAGGCGCTACCAGAGCTGTAAGGCATGTTGAGTATTCAGAGACTTGAGACTGTATTGTGATAGTGACCGTGTTTCCTTCTGTTTCAAAACGAGAATCTCCTAGACCAGAGACAATGGCTGAGGACTTGTGCTTCTTTAGCTGAAGCTGGTGAGCAAGGCGCGACGTTATAAGGTGAAGCTGAGAACCAGAATCCAAAAGGGCACGACAAGGTATCAAAGTGCCGGAGCGATTTTTAACACAGATCAAAGCCGTAGCCAAGACGACAACATCACTACTGAAATACTGGGCAACAAGAGATGTGGAGGTAGATGGCGATGACTTAGCGAAAGAGGCATGGGCTATCGGCGATGAATTTGCAGGCTCAGTCAGCTGACCAGACGGAAATACGGAATTATTTAAATGCAGCAGAGAATGATGTTTCGCCCCGCAGGTCCGACAGCATCCAGAGCAGCATGATCGCAATTGATGACCTTTCTTTAGGCTATTCAAACACAATGCAACTCGTTTTGCCTCCCTAAGCCGTAATGCAGGGGTCAAATTTCCAAATCGAGAACAATTATATATATTATGACCAGGGCTGTCACAAAGACGCAGACAGGGGCGTCGTGGTTAGTGGCGATAAATGACGATCTACTGGTGTTAATTGCTCTAGTTTTTCCCACCTGATGGCTAGGGCATAGCTTGCCATAGCAAAATTTACGGTTTCCATTGTTCGGCATCTCTGCTCCAGAAACGTAGACATATGCTCCCACGATGGTATTAAGTTGACGAACGACGAATCCTCTAGCCTTTCTTCCCATTTGGCTTGTGATATTGGGTCCAGCTTTTGTAAAATAATCTGCACAATGATGCATCCAGCGATTTGTTCGGAGTTGCCCATGCTCTTTAACGCGCGAATATGTGCGTTGAATTGGTCGGATAACTCCCTTAGCGACACGGCCGATCCACCTGCCACCCTCTTGAGCCCCAATATCTCAAGTATGTGTGCCTGAAAAACCAAACGTCTATTATTAAACCTTTTCTCCAATAAATTAAGTGCTATGGCATAATTATTGTTTGTTATTTCCAATGATCGAATCGCGTCCAGCGCTGTATCCTTCAGGCACGATCGAAGATGCTGCAGCTTTTCGATATCTGCTAGATCAGGATGATTTTCTATGACGGTTGTGAACATAGAATAAAAGTCGGCCCATTCTGTGTAACCACCACTGAACGTAGGCAACTTTATTGAGGGTAGTGTCGGCGGTGCCTTAGCTCTAACTGTCTGCGAGGGCAGCACAGATTGGTCGCGAAATATTGAGCAGGGCAATATTGAGACACGTTTCGCAATTTCACTCCGAACCGAAATTTCCATTGAAACTGCTAACTCGTCGAAGTCCTCACGCAATTGGTTACCGATTTCATCAAAGTCTAGTTCTTCGAGGCTAGTGTGAGTAATATCAAATGAGGTCTGAAGCCGCTCGATTTGCTTCAGCCTAACACTAAGACCGCACTCATCAATTGCACTAAGTGGCGAATTAGTTAGAGCATTTCGAAGTGTTTGCAAACTGTCATAAATTGAAATGGCTTTGCGCTTCAGAAAGGTCAGCCTGTTTGAAGAGGGCACTGCATTAGAGGCATTATTTTCGGTTGCCATTAGAAGCGTGATAGAAAGCGCGTGCGAAACTAGCTGAGTAACTGACAACGGTGATCGCTAGTACATGCAAACCGTTCAAAGAACAATAGTTGTACAATAAGAACTTCGGCGAACGAAGCAAGTGTCAAGCTATGTAACGAAGCAACGGCAATAGCTTTTACATAAGTACCGCACGAATGAGCAAAGACTTTAAGCGACCGAAAGAGTAGGCAAGGCGACGGCGATAAGTATGTATGTATATAAAGTGCACAAAACGAAATGCCAGGTGGTGTCTTTTAAGATTATTGCTTTAATGTAAAGCAAATAATCTTACAACAACAAAAATAAAAATCACGTCGGGGTCACCAAAATGTTGCGCTATTGAGCTTTTTCAATAGCTTTCACAAATAGAAATAATTAACTATTTATTTCTTGTGTTCAAAATTGTTTTGTATTTCTTAAAGTTACGAGAAGCAGGCAGACCCGAATTGGTCTGTGCTTATTATTTAAGAACAATAGTTTATATAGGCAAGCGAACCCGAATTAGTACGTGCCAATTTTAGCGAAGCGACAATTATTAGTTATAATTTTGAGTAATGCAAGTGGCCGATGCGTATCAAATGCATGAAGCGAACGAACTTAACTAACTCGATGCGCAGCATCGAGGCCTTCGCATAAGTAAAGCTAGGGCAATAAAACGATCGTTACAGCGAAGAGCGGCAGCTCTATGTAACTGAATTCTTAAGAGCGAAATTTAGGCAATTGCTTTGCAGAGCGAGTATTATAAGATAAAATTAAGATGCTGCTCTTATCAGTTGCGAGGTCGCTCCAGTTGTTTTGGCTGCGTAACCAGACAACGACCGAATTGGATTTATACGTTGAGCGCAGCCCGCGCACAAATAAAACAAAAAGGGCATATATAATCATAGATTAGGAAAACGGAAAAAAATGAAGTAATAAGATATCATATTCATAGGCTAAGAGGGGAAAAAAGATGAAGCAATAATATATTGTAATCATAAGTTAAGAAAAACAAGTAAGAGGTTCTAGTCGGGAGCTCCCGGAATACCCTGAACCCTCTTTGAGGTGGTAGCGGGGAGGTGGCGATAGGTATAAAATGAAAGATACTTGACATATATATAGTATTCTAGACTCTAGCTCTTATTATTTACCCAATTTGCTCAAAAAACAGGATGTCGATATCGATTATCGGAAACAAACTGGATCTGCGTAGGAACTAGGAGAACCTACAGCGAAAATTTCAAGTCTCTAGCTCTTATAGGTTCTGAGATCCTTGCGTTCATACATACGGACGGACGGACGGACAGACAGACGGACATGGCTAGATCGACTCGGCTATTGATGCTGATCAAGAATATATATACTTTATGGGGTCAGAGATGCTGCCTTCTGCCTGTTACATACATTTACATTTTGCACAAAAACATTATACCCCTTTTACCCATTTTTAATGCGTATAAAAATTAAGTAAAGGAAGTCAATTATCGGTTAAGAGTATGCTTACTAAATTAAGAGAGTCCGATTGCGAGCACAATCGAATCACTTGCAACTCTGTTGATATTATTAGCAGTAAAGAGAGCCAAGCATAGAGAGATTTCCGCCGTAGGGCCAAAAAGGGGAGAAAAGGGTCGTGAGTAGCTGCCGCCGATGAGCAACTTCACTTTGGAACCGCCAAGCGTGAGTATCGGACGTGCGTACGTGACGAAGGGCCTAATTTGGGGACCGCGAGTTAGCTGCCAGGTTAGGTAGGAATGATCTAGAATTGACAGTGCAGCAGGGCTAAGAAAGCTAAAGAAAACGAGAAAGAAGGGCTATCTTCGGCATGCCGAAGATCTAATACCCTTGCAGACCCAACCTTTTAATGCCGAAAAAATGGCTAAGGCCGAGTTTGGTCAAGGTATATTGATAAACAAAAAGGCTTTTAATCAAAAACCGATGTAAATAAGATTTAGCAAAAATGAAGGGAGCATAGTGAAATCTTTAAATGCCGTGTTTAATCGCAAAATCATGAAAAACAAAAATTCTCCATACAAAAACTTAATAATATGATATAGTGGTCCGATCTTAATAGGATTTTGCATATAATAGGAGAGCATAGTAAAACTAATAAATGCCGAGTTTGGTTAAGATATCTTGAAAAACAAAATGTTTTTTCATACAAAAACTTAATTTTCGATCGATCGTTCCTATGGCAGCTATATGATATAGTGGTCCGATCTTAATAGGATTTTGCATATATATGAGGAGCTTAGTAAAACTAATAAATGCCGAGTTTGGTCAAGATATCTTGACAAACAAAATGTTTTTTCGTACAAAAACTTAATTTTCGACCGATCGTTCCTATGGCGGCTATATGAGTATAGTGGTCCGATCTTAATAGAATTTTGCATATATATGAGGAGCATAGTAAAACTAATAAATGTCGAGTTTGCTCAAGATATCTTGATAAACAAAAGGTTTTTTCATACAAAAACTTAATTTTCGACTGATCGTTCCTATGGCAGCTATATGATATAGTGGTCCGATCCAGCTGGTTTTGACATATGTGCTGCGTGCAACAGAAATAGGGACTTCTGCAAAGTTTCATTAAGATAGCTTTAAAACTGAGGGACTAGTTCGCATAGAAACAGACAGACGGACAGACGGACAGCCGGACAGACGGACAGACGGACATGGCTATATCGACTCGGCTGTTGATGCTGATCAAGAATATATATACTTTATGGGGTCGGAGATGTCTCCTTCTATGCGTTACACATTTCACGACAAAATTATAATACCCTCTGCAAGGGTATAAAAGAGAATAAACGATAAATAAAGCGTGTTGTCTGTGTAGAAATTGTGCTTTTTGTGCTTTCGTTTGCGCGGAGCGACCCCAGCAGCACCCCTCACGCGCAGGCCGACTCTAACCTAACCGCAGCAGGCGACCAGCGAACCCCCCTTAGTATCCTTAACAGAATTAGTAACCACTCTGTGGCTGGAGTCATCACCCCGGCCAAGAAGCTACTTTACAAGTGGCTCCCGAGGGACCCTAGGCGTGAAGGGGCGTGGCACTAACGTGGCCTAAAAGCCCATGAAAGTGCCTCCAGGGTGAGTTAAGACCAAGAAGGCAAAAGTAACTGAGCGTAGAAAGTCCCACAGGGTGTCAGCAGCAAATGCACACGTACAGGCAGACAAGTGGGGACAACGAGATAAGACAAAGAAGAGACTCGAATAACTAACAGACAACCGCTGAGGGAGAGAGTTTGCTGCGAGCGCGCTGGGGCGGTGTGCGCGCATAAAAAGTATACGCTCACACGCATAAGCCGTGAGTCGGCAGAGCGCGTCAATGGGACAGCTGCGAAGGCCCACCGTGGGGCAAATCGCTCGGTACGCGTCGAAATTTGCGCGATCAGTAAGCGCGACGGGAAAAGAAGTGAACAATAAAGTGAATTCGGACCAATATGAACATTGGAGCCGTAGTGACGAGTAATATTTTTTTTTGTTGAACAAACTAAGCTGTGGCCAGACAAAAAGAAAAATGGTGAACATTTAAGACAAAGTGAGCGACAAGGGAGAACGGTTTTCTTATATTTTTTCTTGTGATCATCGGTGCAAAATATAACAACAACTAATGAAAACTAATAATAAGTATTTAACAACTGAGTGAAAGTGACCACGGTGCAGTAACATAGACCCACGGTCAAAGAGTAGACGCGTGTAGCAAAAGGGTACCGTGGGTCGAGGCCGTTACGCAGCGTCACTTTTTATGGTGGTCAACTAAAAGTGCGACTATTTTTTGTGTGCACAATGGTGGTGTTCTGGATCGAAAAAAAAAAAAATAAAATTTTTAATTAAAATAATGCAAAATAATACTAAATAAAATAAGTGAAAATAAATATAAATTAAAAAATTAAAATAAAATAAATGAAATTTTAACATGACTAAAATAAAATTAAATAAAAAATTTAATAACTATATATATATATAACTATATACTATATACTATATACTATATACTATATACTATATACTATATACTATATACTATATACTATATACTATATACTATATACTATATACTATATACTATATACTATATACTATATACTATATACTATATACTATATACTATATATATACTATATATATATATACTATATACTATATACTATATACTATATACTATATACTATATACTATATACTATATACTATAAACTATATACTATATACTATATACTATATACTATATACTATATACTATATACTATATACTATATACTATATACTATAATCAATATACTATATACTATAATTTTACTATATATACTATATACTTATATACTATCTATATTTATACTATATACTATATACTATATACTATATACTATATACTATATACTATATACTATATACTATATACTATTATACTATATACTATATACTATATACTATATACTATAACTATATACTATATAATTATACTATATACTATATATTATATACATATATACTATATAATATATACTATATACTATATACTATATACTATATACTATATATTATATAATATATACTATATACTATATACTATATATTATATACTATATACTATATATATATATACTATATACTATATACTAATACTTATATAATACTATATACTATATACTATATACTATATACTATATACTAATATACTATATACTTTATACTATATACTATATACTATATACTATATACTATATACTGAAATTTTCACTGTAGTTACCTTATGTGATGAAGGTGCACGTTAAGACTAGGGTTTTTGGAATTTCCACCCGGCAAGTATACTATATAAATATTTGCATCGACTTAAAAATACATATTTTCTACGGAGCCAACATGCATTCATATATGAATACACAATTGGGGTAGGTCATGATCAGCGCTAGAAAACTAACAAAATTAATTTCTTGCCAGCTAAAGCCAGAGCAGTGAATAACAACACATATATACATATTTTAAAATTTTATATATAAAAATATATATATATAATAATATAAATTAATAGATAGATAGGTATACCTCGATTTACAAAAAAATATATATATAAAATACAATAATTATTTTAAAGCACATAAATAATTAATTTTGGTATTTGACGGACGTAATTAATTTACCGTCTTGCAAAGCAGCCAGTACAACAGCCCAAACCGTAAGAGCTGGGAAGCTGAAATTTTCACTGTAGTTACCTTTTAAGCAACTACAATAAGGCGACTGGCTATGCCGAATAATACCTTGGGTTAGCATATACTTAATTTGCCTATTGACCCCTTGTTCAAAGGCGAATGGGTAGCCGTATGGTTTCATGTAAATTGGATTTTCATGGTGTGTATTAATTTCGTGCTTAACAATAATTCTGGCTTTAAATATGCTTCAAAGTTTTTTTCTGCATTTGGATCCCAAGCTGATTTCTTATGTTTGAACGATCTCTCGCTAATTATTATAGTGTCATGACTGTAGTCAATAATTGCGTTGTTTGCCTTTAATAAATTTCTGCCTAAAAGCATGTCATAATGAGGTGAAAAATCTTGTATGGAAAATATCTGGTCTTGCCTAAAGAGTTTATTAGGTGCAGTGGATACATAATGATTTATTTTTGATAACCCTGTTATAGATCAAATTAAAGTAGGTCTTGTATAAACTGGTATAGTAAGAAAAGTTTCCCTCATCATATTTATTGACGACCCAGTGTCATTGAGACATCTGCAGCGTCTGTTATAAAATGTAATTTCTATGTACTGGCTTGTCCCGAGGAGTTGGAAAATTTTCGTCTTTTATTTCGATTTTTTTGAATTTCCTCGTATTGGTTGTTCTGACAACCATACTCTTCTTGTACGTAATTACCCTGATAGTTATCTGATGGTTGATAACTTTCATCAACCTCCTTTTTGGGAACCACTAGTATATTCTCGCATACGCTTGTACGATTGATTTGGTATATATCTACCTGGAGAAATATTTTGATTTATTGGGTTATTTATTTGTGCTCGTTGTAAATTCTGTTTGAATTCTTGAAGGGCTTGTTAAAAATTGGGATTTTGATTATTGTTAGTCATGTAATTTGGGGTAAATTGAGGTTAAATATTTCGTGTAATATTTATGGCATTGTTATACCCTTGCAGAGGGTATTATAATTTTGTCGTGAAATGTGTAACGCATAGAAGGAGACATCTCCGACCCCATAAAGTATATATATTCCTGATCAGCATCAACAGCCGAGTCGATATAGCCATGTCCGTCTGTCCGTCTGTCCGTCTGACCGTCTGTCCGTCTGTCTGTTTCTATGCGAACTAGTCCCTCAGTTTTAAAGCTATCTTAATGAAGCTTTGCAGAAGTCCCTATTTCTGTTGCACGCAGCACATATGTCAAAACCAGCTGGATCGGACCACTATATCATATAGCTGCCATCGGTCGAAAATTAAGTTTTTGTATGAAAAAACCTTTTGTTTGTCAAGATATCTTGACCAAACTCGGCATTTATTAGTTTTACTAAGCTCCTCATATATATGCAAAATCCTATTAAGATCGGACCACTATATCCATATAGCTGCCATAGGAACGATCGGTCGAAAATTAAGTTTTTGTATGAAAAAACATTTTTGTTTGTCAAGATATCTTGACCAAACTCGACATTTATTAGTTTTACTATGCTCCTCATATATATGCAAAATTCTATTAAGATCGGACCACTATATCATATAGCCGCCATAGGAACGATCGGTCGAAAATTAAGTTTTTTGTATGAAAAAACATTTTGTTTGTCAAGATATCTTGACCAAACTCGGCATTTATTAGTTTTACTAAGCTCCTCATATATATGCAAAATCCTATTAAGATCGGACCACTATATCATATAGCTGCCATAGGAACGATCGGTCGAAAATTAAGTTTTTGTATGAAAAAACCTTTTGTTTATCAAGATATCTTGACCAAACTCGACATTTATTAGTTTTACTATGCTCCTCCATATATATGCAAAATTCTATTAAGATCGGACCACTATGTCTTATAGCCGCCATAGGAACGATCGGTCGAAAATTAAGTTTTTGTATGAAAAAACATTTTGTTTGTCAAGATATCTTGACCAAACTCGGCATTTATTAGTTTTACTAAGCTCCTCATATATATGCAAAATCCTATTAAGATCGGACCACTATATCATATAGCTGCCATAGGAACGATCGATCGAAAATTAAGTTTTTGTATGAAAAAACATTTTGTTTGTCAAGATATCTTAACCAAACTCGGCATTTATTAGTTTTACTATGCTCCTCATATATATGCAAAATCTATTAAGATCGGACCACTATATCATATTATTAAGTTTTTGTATGGAGAATTTTTTTGTTTTTCATGATTTTGCGATTAAACACGGCATTTAAAGATTTCACTATGCTTCCTTCATTTTTGCTAAATCTTATTTACATCGGTTTTTGATTAAAAGCCTTTTTTTTTGTTTATCAATATACCTTGACCAAACTCGGCCTTAACCATTTTCTCGGCATTAAAAGGTTGGGTCTGCAAGGGTATTAGATCTTCGGCATGCCGAAGATAGCCCTTCTTTCTCGTTATTATTATTATTATAATAATTTTCTTCATAGTAGCCTTCCATTTGTGCTACTTGTTTTAATTTCGTAATAGTGGATATGTCGTATCTTGCGAATGACATAAAGAGTGTACCTGGTACAGTATTATTCAAAGCATTGGTATACAATCTGGAATTATCTAAATTCCCTTCTAATTCTAATTTGTCCGGTATAATTATTATCTTAGCGTCTACCTCACTTCAAAACTTGCCTAAATTACCTTGATAATTGGTATTATATAACCTTCGCAGTAGTTCTTCCTCGGATGTTTGCGCCTTGTATTCGGAGATTAAAGCCTCCCTGAGTTGCCAGTTGTTGATTTGCAGCATTCTTGGTACCTTCAGGGCATCTCGGGATATCTGCAGCTCGATCGCCCCGAATATGATGCATTGTTGTCGTTTATCGTGAGTAGAGTACAATTGATCATCCTTCTGATGAATGGACCCAGGGTTATAGGATCGTCCTCAAAGGCTGGCACGTTCCGTTCATACATACGGACGGACGGACGGACGGACGGTCGGACAGACAGACGGACATGGCTAGATCGACTCGGCTATTGATGCTGATCAAGAATATATATACTTTATGGGGTCAGAGATGCTTCCTTCTGCCTGTTACATACATTTACATTTTGCACAAAAACATTATACCCCTTTTACCCATTTTTAATGGGTATAAAAATTAAGTAAAGGAAGTCAATTATCGGTTAAGAGTATGCTTACTAAATTAAGAGAGTCCGATTCCGAGCACAATCGAATTACTTGCAACTCTGTTGATATTATTAGCAGTAAAAGAGAGCCAAGCATAGATAGAGGATTTCCGCCGTAGGGCCAAAAAGGGCGAAAAGAGGGTCGTGAGTAGCTGCCGCCGATGAGCAACTTCACTTTGGAACCGTCAAGCGTGAGTATCGGACGTGCGTACGTGACGAAGGGCCTAATTTAGGGACCGCGAGTTAGCTGCCAGGTTAGGTAGGAACGATCTAGAATTGACAGTGCAGCAGGGCTAAGAAAGCTAAAGAAAAAAGGAGAATAAAACGAAAGTGAATGTATGTAGAGTAAAACGGTGTTTGCGTGTTGTCTGTGTAGAAATTGTGCATTTTTGGGCTTTCGTTTGCGTCGGAGCGACCCCAGCAGCACCCCTCACGCAGGCCGACTCTCACCTAACCGCAGCGGAGCGATCCCAGCGGCTCCCCTTTATCCTTAACAGAATTAGTAACCACTCTGTGGCGGAGTTATCCCTACGGATACCCCATACCCCACTAAAAATTTCTTGTAGAGACGGACCTGGGTAAGACTGAGTCATCACCCTGGCCAAGAAGCTACTTTACAAGTGGCTCCCGAGCAGGGACCCTAGGCGTGAAGGAGCGTGGCACTAACGTGCCCTAAAAGCCCATGAAAGTGCCTCCAGGGTGAGTTAAGACCAAGAAGGCAAAAGTAACTGAGGTTAGAAAGTCCCACAGGGGTGTCAGCAGCAAATGCACACGTACAGGCAGACAAGTGGGGACAACGAGATAAGACAAAGAAGAGACTCGAATAACTAACAGACAACCGCTGAGCGAGAGAGTTTGCTGCGAGCGCGCTAGCGTGTGTGCGCGCATAAAAGTATACGCTCACACGCATAAGCCGTGAGTCGGCAGAGCGCGCGTCAACGGGACAGCTGCGAAGGCCCACCGTGGGGCAAATCGCTCGGTACGCGTCGAAATTTGCGCGATCAGTAAGCGCGACGGGAAAAGAAGTTAACAATAAAGTGAATTCGGACCAATACGAACATTGGAGCCGTAGTGACGAGTAATATTTATACCCTTGCAGAGGGTATTATAATTTTGTCGTGAAATGTGTAACGCATAGAAGGAGACATCTCCGACCCCATAAAGTATATATATTCTTGATCAGCATCAACAGCCGAGTCGATATAGCAATGTCCGTCTGTCCGTCTGTCCGTCTGTCTGTTTCTATGCGAACTAGTCCCTCAGTTTTAAAGCTATCTTAATGAAACTTTGCAGAAGTCCCTAATTCTGTTGCACGCAGCACATATGTCAAAACCAGCTGGATCGGACCACTATATCATATAGCTGCCATAGGAACGATCGGTCGAAAATTAAGTTTTTGTATGAAAAAACATTTTGTTTATCAAGATATCTTGACCAAACTCGACATTTATTAGTTTTACTATGCTCGTCATATATATGCAAAATCCTATTAAGATCGGACCACTATATCATATAGCCGCCATAGGAACGATCGGTCGAAAATTAAGTTTTTGTATGAAAAAACATTTTGTTTGTCAAGATATCTTGACCAAACTCGGCATTTATTAGTTTTACTAAGCTCCTCATATATATGCAAAATCCTATTAAGATCGGACCACTATATCATATAGCTGCCATAGGAACGATCGGTCGAAAATTAAGTTTTTGTATGAAAAAACCTTTTGTTTATCAAGATATCTTGACCAAACTCGACATTTATTAGTTTTACTATGCTCCTCATATATATGCAAAATTTTATTAAGATCGGACCACTGTATCATATAGCCGCCATAGGAACTATCGGTCGAAAATTAAGTTTTTGTATGAAAAAACATTTTGTTTGTCAAGATATCTTGACCAAACTCGGCATTTATTAGTTTTACTAAGCTCCTCATATATATGCAAAATCCTATTAAGATCGGACCACTATATCATATAGCTGCCATAGGAACGATCTATCGAAAATTAAGTTTTTGTATGAAAAAACATTTTGTTTTTCAAGATATCTTAACCAAACTCGGCATTTATTAGTTTTACTATGCTCCTCATATATATGCAAAATCGTATTAAGATCGGACCACTATATCATATTATTAAGTTTTTGTATGGAGAATTTTTTGTTTTTCATGATTTTGCCATTAAACACGGCATTTAAAGATTTCACTATGCTCCCTTCATTTTTGCTAAATCTTATTTACATCGGTTTTTGATTAAAAGCCTTTTTTTGTTTATCAATATACCTTGACCAAACTCGGCCTTAACCATTTTCTCGGCATTAAAAGGTTGGGTCTGCAAGGGTATTAAATCTTCGGCGTGCCGAAGATAGCCCTTCTTTCTCGTTTTTCTTGTGAACAAACTAAGCTGTGGGACAAAACAAAGAAAAATGGTGAACATTTAAGACAAAGTGAGCAACAAGGGAGAACGGTTTTCTTATATTTTTTTCTTGTGATCATCGGTGCAAAATATAACAACAACTAATGAAAACTAATAATAAGTATTTAACAACTGAGTGAAAGTGACCACGGTGCACTAACATAGAACCACGGTCAAAGAGTAGACGCGTGTAGCAAAAGGGTACCGTGGGTCGAGGCCTTTACGCAGAGTCACTTTTAGGGTGGTCAACTAACAGTGCAACTATTTTTTTGGGTGCACAATGGTGGTGTTCTGGATCGAAAAAAAAAAATTTTAATTTTTAATTAAAGAATTGCAAAATAATACTAAATAAAATATGTGAAAATAAATGTAAATTAAAAATTAAAATAACATAAATGAAATTTTAACATGACTAAAATAAAAATAAATAAAAAAATTTAAAATAAATAAAAATTAAAAAAAAATATATATATATATATTAATATAATTCAAATAAATGAAAATAAAGTAAAATAATAAAAACGAGAAAGAAGGGCTATCTTCGGCATGCCGAAGATCTAATACCCTTTTGCAGACCCAACCTTTTAATGCCGAGAAAATGGTTAAGGCCGAGTTTGGTCAAGGTATATTGATAAACAAAAAAAAGGCTTTTAATCAAAAACCGATGTAAATAAGATTTAGCAAAAATGAAGGAAGCATAGTGAAATCTTTAAATGCCGTGTTTAATCGCAAAATCATGAAAAACAAAAAATTCTCCATACAAAAACTTAATAATATGATATAGTGGTCCGATCCTAATAGGATTTTGCATATATATGAGGAGCATAGTAAAACTAATAAATGCCGAGTTTGGTTAAGATATCTTGAAAAACAAAATGTTTTTTCATACAAAAACTTAATTTTCGATCGATCGTTCCTATGGCAGCTATATGATATAGTGGTCCGATCTTAATAGGATTTTGCATATATATAAGGAGCTTAGTAAAACTAATAAATGCCGAGTTTGGTCAAGATATCTTGACAAACAAAATGTTTTTTCATACAAAAACTTAATTTTCGACCGATCGTTCCTATGGCGGCTATATGACATAGTAGTCCGATCTTAATAGAATTTTGCATATATATGAGGAGCATAGTAAAACTAATAAATGTCGAGTTTGGTCAAGATATCTTGATAAACAAAAGGTTTTTTCATACAAAAACTTAATTTTCGACCGATCGTTCCTATGGCAGCTATATGATATAGTGGTCCGATCTTAATAGGATTTTGCATATATATGAGGAGCATAGTAAAACTAATAAATGCCGAGTTTGGTCAAGATATCTTGACAAACAAAATGTTTTTCATACAAAAACTTAATTTTCGACCGATCGTTCCTATGGCAGCTATATGATATAGTGGTCCGATCTTAATAGGATTTTGCATATATATGAGGAGCTTAGTAAAACTAATAAATGCCGAGTTTGGTCAAGATATCTTGACAAACAAAATGTTTTTTCATACAAAAACTTAATTTTCGACCGATCGTTCCTATGGCAGCTATATGATATAGTGGTCCGATCTTAATAGGATTTTGCATATATATGAGGAGCTTAGTAAAACTAATAAATGCCGAGTTTGGTCAAGATATCTTGACAAACAAAATGTTTTTTCATACAAAAACTTAATTTTCGACCGATCGTTCCTATGGCGGCTATATGATATAGTGGTCCGATCTTAATAGAATTTTGCTATATATGAGGAGCATAGTAAAACTAATAAATGTCGAGTTTGGTCAAGATATCTTGATAAACAAAGGTTTTTTCATACAAAAACTTAATTTTCGACCGATCGTTCCTATGGCAGCTATATGATATAGTGGTCCGATCTTAATAGGATTTTGCTATATATGAGGAGCTTAGTAAAACTAATAAATGCCGAGTTTGGTCAAGATATCTTGACAAACAAAATGTTTTTTCATACAAAAACTTAATTTTCGACCGATCGTTCCTATGGCAGCTATATGATATAGTGGTCCGATCTTAATAGGATTTTGCATATATATGAGGAGCTTAGTAAAACTAATAAATGCCGAGTTTGGTCAAGATATCTTGACAAACAAAATGTTTTTTTCATACAAAAACTTAATTTTCGACCGATCGTTCCTATGGCGGCTATATGATATAGTGGTCCGATCTTAATAGAATTTTGCATATATATGAGGAGCATAGTAAAACTAATAAATGTCGAGTTTGGTCAAGATATCTTGATAAACAAAAGGTTTTTTCATACAAAAACTTAATTTTCGACCGATCGTTCCTATGGCAGCTATATGATATAGTGGTCCGATCCAGCTGGTTTTGACATATGTGCTGCGTGCAACAGAAATAGGGACTTCTGCAAAGTTTCATTAAGATAGCTTTAAAACTGAGGGACTAGTTCGCATAGAAACAGACAGACGGACAGACGGACGGACGGACAGACGGACAGACGGACAGACGGACAGACGGACAGACGGACATGGCTATATCGACTCGGCTGTTGATGCTGATCAAGAATATATATACTTTATGGGGTCGGAGATGTCTCCTTCTATGCGTTACACATTTCACGACAAAATTATAATACCCTCTGCAAGGGTATAAAAAAATATTTATAAATGATTATAAACAAATACAATAAAATAAATTCGGAAAAAAAAACCAGAGGAAAGTAATTAAAACGAGGCGGTCGAGAAAAACTGGATATCTGAACGGAGTCACGTGGTAAAAGGTTACGTACGAAAGGATGAATACGGGTGAGTGTCAGGCGCAAAATATATATACTATATATATATAGTATACTATATATATATATACTATATACTATATACTATATACTATATACTATATACTTATATACTATATACTATATACTATATACTATATACTATATACTATATACTATATACTATATACTATATACTATATACTATATACTATATACTATATACTATATACTATATACTATATACTATATACTATATACTATATACTATATACTATATACTATATACTATATACTATATACTATACTATATACTATATACTATATACTATATACTATATACTATATACTATATACTATATACTATATACTATATACTATATACTATATACTATATACCATAT
Organism: Drosophila littoralis; assembly: GCA_018903485.1. NCBI lineage: Eukaryota > Metazoa > Arthropoda > Insecta > Diptera > Drosophilidae > Drosophila > Drosophila littoralis. Next base: position 333,823 of record JAEIGF010000611.1, read on the forward strand.
ACTATATACTGAAATTTTCACTGTAGTTACCTTATGTGATGAAGGTGCACGTTAAGACGGGGTTTCGGGAAATTCCACCCGCAAGTATACTATATAAATATTTGCATCGACTTAAAAATACATATTTTCTACGGAGCCAACATGCATTCATATCTGAATACAAAATTGGGGTAGGTCATGATCAGCGCTAGAAAACTAACAAAATTAATTTCTTGCCAGCTAAAGCCAGAGCAGTGAATAACAACACATATATACAAATTTTAAAATTTTATATATAAAAATATATATATATATAATTCATTTATTCACGCGTTGTTTGTTTTCGAGCATGATGTAAATTAATAGATAGATAGGTATACCTCGATTTACAAAAAAAATATATATATAAAATACAATAATTATTTTAAAGCACATAAATAACTTATTTTGGGATGTGACGGACGTAATTAATTTACCGTCTTGCACTTGGGAACCACTAGTATATTCTCGCATACGCTTGTACGATTGATTTGGTATATATCTACCTGGAGAAATATTTTGATTTATGGGGTTATTTATTTGTGCTCGTTGTAAATTCTGTTTAAATTCTTGACGGGCTTGTTAAAAATTGGGATTTTGATTATTGTTAGTCATGTAATTTGGGGTAAATTGAGGTTAAATATTTCGTGTAATATTTATAGCATTGTTAGTATTTTGATTTTTATTATTATTCTTATAATAATTTTCTTCATAGTAGTCCTCCATTTGTGCTACTTGTTTTAATTTCGTAGTTGTTGATTTGCAGCATTCTTGGTACCTTCAGGGCATCTCCGGATATCTGCAGCTCGATCGCCCCGAATATGGTTCATTGTTGTCGTTTATCGTGAGTAGAGTACAGTTGATCATCCTTCTGATGAATGGACCCAGGGTTATAGGATCGTCCTCAAAGGCTGGCACGTTCCGTTCATACATACGGACGGACAGACGGACGGACGGACGGACAGACAGACGGACATGGCTAGATCGACTCGGCTATTGATGCTGATCAAGAATATATATACTTTATGGGGTCAGAGATGCTTCCTTCTGCCTGTTACATACATTTACATTTTGCACAAAAACATTATACCCCTTTTACCCATTTTTAATGGGTATAAAAATTAAGTAAAGGAAGTCAATTATCGGTTAAGAGTATGCTTACTAAATTAAGAGAGTCCGATTGCGAACACAATCGAATCACTTGAAACTCTGTTGATATTATTGGGAGTAAAAGAGAGCCAAGCATAGAGAGAGGATTTCCGCCGTAGGGCCAAAAAGGGCGAAAAGAGGGTCGTGAGTAGCTGCCGCCGATGAGCAACTTCACTTTGGAACCGTCAAGCGTGAGTATCGGACGTGCGTACGTGACGAAGGGGCTAATTTAGGGACCGCGAGTTAGCTGCCAGGTTAGGTAGGAACGATCTAGAATTGACAGTGCAGCAGGGCTAAGAAAGCTAAAGAAAACGAGAAAGAAGGGCTATCTTCGACATACCGAAGATCTAATACCCTTGCAGACCCAACCTTTTAATGCCGAGAAAATGGTTAAGGCCGAGCTTGGTCAAGGTATCTTGATAAACAAAAAAAAAAGGCATTTAATCAAAAACCTAGTTTTCGACCGATCGTTCCTATGGCAGATATGTGATATAGTAGTCCGATGTAAATAAGATTTTGCTTTTAATCAAAAACCTAGTTTTCGACCGATCGTTCCTATGGCAGATATGTGATATAGTAGTCCGATGTAAATAAGATTTTGCTAAAATGAAGGGAGCATAGTGAAATCTTTAAATGCCATGTTTAATCGAAAAATCTGGAACACAAAAAAAGCTCCATACATAGTTAATTTTCGACCGATCGTTCCTATGGCAGCTATACGATATAGTGGTCCGATCTTAATAGAATTTTGCATATATATGAGGAGCATAGTAAAACTAATAAATGTCGAGTGTGGTCAAGATATCTTGATAAACAAAAGGTTTTTTCATACAAAAACTTAATTTTCGACCGATCGTTCATATGGCAGCTATATGATATAGTGGTCCGATCTTAATAGGATTTTGCATATATATGAGGAGCTTAGTAAAACTAATAAATGCCGAGTTTGGTCAAGATATCTTGACAAACAAAATGTTTTTTCATACAAAAACTTAATTTTCGACCGATCGTTCCTATGGCGGCTATATGATATAGTGGTCCGATCTTAATAGAATTTTGCATATATATGAGGAGCATAGTAAAACTAATAAATGTCGAGTTTGGTCAAGATATCTTGATAAACAAAAGGTTTTTTCATACAAAAACTTAATTTTCGACCGATCGTTCCTATGGCAGCTATATGATATAGTGGTCCGATCCAGCTGGTTTTGACATATGTGCTGCGTGCAACAGAAATAGGGACTCCTGCAAAGTTTCATTAAGATAGCTTTAAAACTGAGGGACTAGTTCGCATAGAAACAGACAGACGGACAGACGGACATGGCTATATCGTCTAGGCTGTTGATGCTGATCAAGAATATATATACTTTATGGGGTCGGAGATGTCTCCTTCTATGCGTTACACATTTCACGATGAAATTATAATACCCTCTGCAAGGGTATAAAAAGGAGAATAAAACGAAAGTGAATGTATGTAGAGTAAAACGTTGTTTGCGTGTTGTCTGTGTAGAAATTGTGCATTTTTGGGCTTTCGGTTGCCGCGGAGCGACCCCAGCAGCACCCCTCACGCAGGCCGACTCTAACCTAACCGTAGCGGAGCGATCCCAGCGGCTCCCCTTTATCCTTAACAGAATTAGTAACCACTCTGTGGCGGAGTTATCCCTACGGATACCCCATACCCCACTTTTCAGCTTCGCGTCTCGGCAAACTACAAATTTCTTGTAGAGTGGACCTGGGTAAGACTGAGTCATCACCCCGGGCAAGAAGCTACTTTACAAATGGCTCCCGAGCAGGGACCCTAGGCGTGAAGGGGCGTGGCACTAACGTGGCCTAAAAGCCCATGAAAGTACCTCCAGGGTGAGTTAAGACCAAGAAGGCAAAAGTAACTGAGCGTAGAAAGTCCCACAGGGGTGTCAGCAGCAAATGCACACGTACAGGCAGACAAGTGGGGACAACGAGATAAGACAAAGAAGAGACTCGAATAACTAACAGACAACCGCTGAGCGAGCGAGTTTGCTGCGAGCGTGCTAGCGTGTGTGCGCTCATAAAAGTATACGCTCACACGCATAAGCCGTGAGTCGGCAGAGCGCGCGTCAACGGGACAGCTGCGAAGGCCCACCGTGGGGCAAATCGCTCGGTACGCGTCGAAATTTGCACGATCAGTAAGCGCGACGGCAAAAGAAGTAAACAATAAAGTGAATTCGGACCAATATGAACATTGGAGCCGTAGTCTCGAGTAATATTTTTTCTTGTGAACAAACTAAGCTGTGGGACAAAAAAAGACAAAGTGTGCACAATGGTGGTGTTCTGGATCGAAAAAAAAAAAAATTAAAATTTTTAATTAAAATAATGCAAAATAATACTTAATAAAATAAGTGAAAATAAATATAAATTAAAAAATTAAAATAAAATAAATGAAATTTTAACATGAATAAAATAAAATTAAATAAAACGAGAAAGAAGGGCTATATTCGGCATGCCGAAGATCTAATACCCTTGCAGACCCAACCTTTTAATGCCGAGAAAATGGTTAAGGCCGAGTTTGGTCAAGGTATATTGATAAACAAAAAAAAAGGCTTTTAATCAAAAACCGATGTAAATAAGATTTAGCAAAAATGAAGGAAGCATAGTGAAATCTTTAAATGCCGTGTTTAATCGCAAAATCATGAAAAACAAAAAATTCTCCATACAAAAACTTAATAATATGATATAGTGGTCCGATCTTAATAGGATTTTGCATATATATGAGGAGCTTAGTAAAACTAATAAATGCCGAGTTTGGTCAAGATATCTTGACAAACAAAATGTTTTTTCATACAAAAACTTAATTTTCGACCGATCGTTCCTATGGCAGCTATATGATATAGTGGTCCGATCTTAATAGGATTTTGCATATATATGAGGAGCTTAGTAAAACTAATAAATGCCGAGTTTGGTCAAGATATCTTGACAAACAAAATGTTTTTTCATACAAAAACTTAATTTTCGACCGATCGTTCCTATGGCGGCTATATGATATAGTGGTCCGATCTTAATAGAATTTTGCATATATATGAGGAGCATAGTAAAACTAATAAATGTCGAGTTTGGTCAAGATATCTTGATAAACAAAAGGTTTTTTCATACAAAAACTTAATTTTCGACCGATCGTTCCTATGGCAGCTATATGATATAGTCGTCCGATCTTAATAGGATTTTGCATATATATGAGGAGCTTAGTAAAACTAATAAATGCCGAGTTTGGTCAAGATATCTTGACAAACAAAATGTTTTTTCATACAAAAACTTAATTTTCGACCGATCGTTCCTATGGCAGCTATATGATATAGTGGTCCGATCCAGCTGGTTTTGATATATGTGCTGCGTGCAACAGAAATAGGGACTTCTGCAAAGTTTCATTAAGATAGCTTTAAAACTGAGGGACTAGTTCGCATAGAAACAGACAGACGGACAGACGGACAGACGGACATGGCTATATCGACTCGGCTGTTGATGCTGATCAAGAATATATATACTTTATGGGGTCGGAGATGTCTCCTTCTATGCGTTACACATTTCACGACAAAATTATAATACCCTCTGAAAGGGTATAAAAATTTAAAACGAGAAAGAAGGGCTATCTTCGGCATGCCGAAGATCTAATACCCTTGCAGACCCAACCTTTTAATGCCGAGAAAATGGTTAAGGCCGAGTTTGGTCAAGGTATATTGATAAACAAAAAAAAGGCTTTTAATCAAAAACCGATGTAAATAAGATTTAGCAAAAATGAAGGAAGCATAGTGAAATCTTTAAATGCCGTGTTTAATCGCAAAATCATGAAAAACAAAAAATTCTCCATACAAAAACTTAATAATATGATATAGTGGTCCGATCTTAATAGGATTTTGCATATATATGAGGAGCATAGTAAAACTAATAAATGCCGAGTTTGGTTAAGATAAAACCAATGTAAATAAGATTTAGCAAAAATGAAGGAAGCATAGTGAAATCTTTAAATGCCGTGTTTAATCGCAAAATCATGAAAAACAAAAAATTCTCCATACAAAAACTTAATAATATGATATAGTGGTCCGATCTTAATAGGATTTTGCATATATATGAGGAGCATAGTAAAACTAATAAATGCCGAGTTTGGTTAAGATATCTTGAAAAACAAAATGTTTTTTCATACAAAAACTTAATTTTCGATCGATCGTTCCTATGGCAGCTATATGATATAGTGGTCCGATCTTAATAGGATTTTGCATATATATGAGGAGATTAGTAAAACTAATAAATGCCGAGTTTGGTCAAGATATCTTGACAAACAAAATGTTTTTTCATACAAAAACTTAATTTTCGACCGATCGTTCCTATGGCGGCTATATGACATAGTGGTCCGATCTTAATAGAATTTCGCATATATATGAGGAGCATAGTAAAACTAATAAATGTCGAGTTTGGTCAAGATATCTTGATAAACAAAAGGTTTTTTCATACAAAAACTTAATTTTCGACCGATCGTTCCTATGGCAGCTATATGATATAGTGGTCCGATCTTAATAGGATTTTGCATATATATGGGGAGCTTAGTAAAACTAATAAATGTTGAGTTTGGTCAAGATATCTTGACAAACAAAATGTTTTTTCATACAAAAACTTAATTTTCGACCGATCGTTCCTATGGCAGCTATATGATATAGTGGTCCGATCTTAATAGGATTTTGCATATATATGAGGAGCTTAGTAAAACTAATAAATGCCGAGTTTGGTCAAGATATCTTGACAAACAAAATGTTTTTTCATACAAAAACTTAATTTTCGACCGATCGTTCCTATGGCGGCTATATGATATAGTGGTCCGATCTTAATAGAATTTTGCATATATATGAGGAGCATAGTAAAACTAATAAATGCCGAGTTTGGTTAAGATATCTTGAAAAACAAAATGTTTTTTCATACAAAAACTTAATTTTCGATCGATCGTTCCTATGGCAGCTATATGATATAGTGGTCCGATCTTAATAGGATTTTGCATATATATGAGGAGATTAGTAAAACTAATAAATGCCGAGTTTGGTCAAGATATCTTGACAAACAAAATGTTTTTTCATACAAAAACTTAATTTTCGACCGATCGTTCCTATGGCGGCTATATGACATAGTGGTCCGATCTTAATAGAATTTAGCATATATATGAGGAGCATAGTAAAACTAATAAATGTCGAGTTTGGTCAAGATATCTTGATAAACAAAAGGTTTTTTCATACAAAAACTTAATTTTCGACCGATCGTTCCTATGGCAGCTATATGATATAGTGGTCCGATCTTAATAGGATTTTGCATATATATGAGGAGCTTAGTAAAACTAATAAATGCCGAGTTTGGTCAAGATATCTTGACAAACAAAATGTTTTTTCATACAAAAACTTAATTTTCGACCGATCGTTCCTATGGCAGCTATATGATATAGTGGTCCGATCTTAATAGGATTTTGCATATATATGAGGAGCTTAGTAAAACTAATAAATGCCGAGTTTGGTCAAGATATCTTGACAAACAAAATGTTTTTTCATACAAAAACTTAATTTTCGACGGGTCGTTCCTATGGCGGCTATATGATATAGTGGTCCGATCTTAATAGAATTTTGCATATATATGAGGAGCATAGTAAAACTAATAAATGTCGAGTTTGGTCAAGATATCTTGATAAACAAAAGGTTTTTTCATACAAAAACTTAATTTTCGACCGATCGTTCCTATGGCAGCTATATGATATAGTGGTCCGATCTTAATAGGATTTTGCATATATATGAGGAGCTTAGTAAAACTAATAAATGCCGAGTTTGGTCAAGATATCTTGACAAACAAAATGTTTTTTCATACAAAAACCTAATTTTCGACCGAACGTTCCTATGGCGGCTATATGAGGAGCATAGTAAAACTAATAAATGTCGAGTTTGGTCAAGATATCTTGATAAACAAAAGGTTTTTTCATACAAAAACTTAATTTTCGACCGATCGTTCCTATGGCAGCTATATGATATAGTGGTCCGATCCAGCTGGTTTTGATATATGTGCTGCGTGCAACAGAAATAGGGACTTCTGCAAAGTTTCATTAAGATAGCTTTAAAACTGAGGGACTAGTTCGCATAGAAACAGACAGACGGACAGACGGACAGACGGACATGGCTATATCGACTCGGCTGTTGATGCTGATCAAGAATATATATACTTTATGGGGTCGGAGATGTCTCCTTCTATGCGTTACACATTTCACGACAAAATTATAATACCCTCTGCAAGGGTATAATAAATAAAAATTTAAAAAAATAAACAGGATGTCGATATCGATTATCGGAAACAAACACGATCTGCGTAGGAACTAGGAGAACCTACAGCGAAAATTTCAAGTCTCTAGCTCTTATAGGTTCCGAGATCCTTGCGTTCATACATACGGACGGACGGACGGACGGACGGACGGACGGACGGACGGACGGACAGACAGATAGACAAGGCTAGATCGACTCGGCTATTGATGCTGATCAAGAATATATATACTTTATGGGGTCAGAGATGCTTCCTTCTGCCTGTTACATACATTTACATTTTGCACAAAAACATTATACCCCTTTTACCCATTTTTAATGGGTTCAGGGTATACAAATTAAGTAAAGGAAGTCAATTATCGGTTAAGAGTATGCTTACTAAATTAAGAGAGTCTGATTGCGAGCACAATCGAATCACTTGAAACTCTGTTAATATTATTGGGAGTAAAAGAGAGCCAAGCATAGAGAGAGGATTTCCGCCGTAGGGCGAAAAGAGGGTCGTGAGTAGCTGCCGCCGATGAGCAACTTCACTTTGGAACCGTCAAGCGTGAGTATCGGACGTGCGTACGTGACGAAGGGCCTAATTTAGGGACCGCGAGTTAGCTGCCAGGTTAGGTAGGGAACATCTAGAATTGACAGTGCAGCAGGGCTAAGAAAGCAAAGGTAAAAAAGAAGAATAAAACGAAAGTGAATGTATGTAGAGTAAAACGGTGTTTGCGTGTTGTCTGTGTAGAAATTGTGCACTTTTAGGCTTTCGTTTGCGGCGGAGCGACCCCAACAGCACCCCTCACGCAGGCCGACTCTAACCTAACCGCAGCGGAGCGATCCCAGCGGCTCCCCTTTATCCTTAACAGAATAAGTAACCACTCTGTGGCAGAGTTATCCCTACGGATACCACATACCCCACTTTTCAGCTTCGCGTCTCGGCAAACTACAAATTTCTTGTAGAGTGGACCTGGGTAAGACTGAGTCATCACCCCGGACAAGAAGCTACTTTACAAGTGGCTCCCGAGCAGGGACCCTACGCGTGAAGGGGCGTGGCACTAACGTGGCCTAAAAGCCCATGAAAGTGCCTCCAGGGTGAGTTAGGACCAAGAAGGCAAAAGTAACTGAGCGTAGAAAGTCCCACAGGGGTGTCAGCAGAAAACGCACACATACAGGCAGACAAGTGGGGACAACGAGATAAGACAAAGAAGAGACTCGAATAACTAAAGAGACTCGAATAGCGGGTGTGCGCGCATAAAAGTATACGCTCACAAGCATAAGCCGAGAGTCGGCAGAGCGCGCGTCAACGGGACAGCTGCGAAGGCCCACCGTGGGGCAAATTGCTCGGTACGCGTCGAAATTTGCGCGATCAGTAAGCGCGACGGGAAAAGAAGTGAACAATAAAGTGAATTCGGACCAATATGAACATTGGAGCCGTAGTGACGAGTAATATTTTTCTTGTGAACAAACTAAGCTGTGGGACAAAAAAAGAAAAATGGTGAACATTTAAGACAAAGTGAGCAACAAGGGAGAACGGTTTTCTTATATTTTTTTTTGTGATCATCGGTGCAAAATATAACAACAACTAATGAAAACTAATAATAAGTATTTAACAACTGAGTGAAAGTGACCACGGTGCAGTAACATAGACCCACGGTCAAAGAGTAGACGCGTGTAGCAAAAGGGTACCGTGGGTCGAGGCCGTTACGCAGCGTCACTTTTTAGGGTGGTCAACTAAAAGTGCGACTATTTTTTTGTGTGCACAATGGTGGTGTTCTGGATCGAAAAAAAAAAAAAAATTTTTAATTAAAATAATGCAAAATAATACTAAACAAAATAAGTGAAAACAAATATAAATTAAAAAATTAAAATAAAATAAATGAAATTTTAGCATATCTAAAATAAAATTAAATGAAAAAAATTAAAGTAAATAAAAATTAAAAAAAAAAACGAAAAAGAAGGGCTATCTTCGGCATGCCGAAGATCTAATACCTTTGCAGACCCAACCTTTTAATGCCGAGAAAATGGTTAAGGCCGAGTTTGGTCAAGGTATATTGATAAACAAAAAAAAGGCTTTTAATCAAAAACCGATGTAAATAAGATTTAGCAAAAATGAAGGAAGCATAGTGAAATCTTTAAATGCCGTGTTTAATCGCAAAATCATGAAAAACAAAAAATTCTCCATACAAAAACTTAATAATATGATATAGTGGTCCGATCCTAATAGGATTTTGCATATATATGAGGAGCATAGTAAAACTAATAAATGCCGAGTTTGGTTAAGATATCTTGAAAAACAAAATGTTTTTTCATACAAAAACTTAATTTTCGATCGATCGTTCCTATGGCAGCTATATGATATAGTGGTCCGATCTTAATAGGATTTTGCATATATATAAGGAGCTTAGTAAAACTAATAAATGCCGAGTTTGGTCAAGATATCTTGACAAACAAAATGTTTTTTCATACAAAAACTTAATTTTCGACCGATCGTTCCTATGGCGGCTATATGACATAGTAGTCCGATCTTAATAGAATTTTGCATATATATGAGGAGCATAGTAAAACTAATAAATGTCGAGTTTGGTCAAGATATCTTGATAAACAAAAGGTTTTTACATACAAAAACTTAATTTTCGACCGATCGTTCCTATGGCAGCTATATGATATAGTGGTCCGATCTTAATAGGATTTTGCATATATATGAGGAGCATAGTAAAACTAATAAATGCCGAGTTTGGTCAAGATATCTTGACAAACAAAATGTTTTTTCATACAAAAACTTAATTTTCGACCGATCGTTCCTATGGCAGCTATATGATATAGTGGTCCGATCTTAATAGGATTTTGCATATATATGAGGAGCTTAGTAAAACTAATAAATGCCGAGTTTGGTCAAGATATCTTGACAAACAAAATGTTTTTTCATACAAAAACTTAATTTTCGACCGATCGTTCCTATGGCAGCTATATGATATAGTGGTCCGATCTTAATAGGATTTTGCATATATATGAGGAGCTTAGTAAAACTAATAAATGCCGAGTTTGGTCAAGATATCTTGACAAACAAAATGTTTTTTCATACAAAAACTTAATTTTCGACCGATCGTTCCTATGGCGGCTATATGATATAGTGGTCCGATCTTAATAGAATTTTGCATATATATGAGGAGCATAGTAAAACTAATAAATGTCGAGTTTGGTCAAGATATCTTGATAAACAAAAGGTTTTTTCATACAAAAACTTAATTTTCGACCGATCGTTCCTATGGCAGCTATATGATATAGTGGTCCGATCCAGCTGGTTTTGACATATGTGCTGCGTGCAACAGAAATAGGGACTTCTGCAAAGTTTCATTAAGATAGCTTTAAAACTGAGGGACTAGTTCGCATAGAAACAGACAGACGGACAGACGGACGGACGGCCAGACGGACAGACGGACAGACGGACAGACGGACATGGCTATATCGACTCGGCTGTTGATGCTGATCAAGAATATATATACTTTATGGGGTCGGAGATGTCTCCTTCTATGCGTTACACATTTCACGACAAAATTATAATACCCTCTGCAAGGGTATAAAAATAGATATATATGTTAATTTAATGATGGTTTTGGCGACCTTTCCATTTTATAAATGTTTAGTTGGCTGGCTCGAGGTCCGGGTTTGTTTTAATATATATAATCCGATATATTTCGGTTGCGCATCGGCAAACCCTCTTCAGGGCACTAACACAAGGTACAAAAAACAATTAACATTAAAATATATTAAATTAAACAATAAATTGGCACATTTAACCTACATTATTTTACACGTCTGCGCTTTATGACGTGGAGATCTAAACTGAGTCTGTTTGGCTGTTCAATAGGTGTCTGTACAATTTTCGGTGTCCGCCTTGTAGTTTAGTCGTTTGTTCGTTGGTGTGTTAATTATGTATAGCATTTCTAATGTGTGTCGTTTGTTGTAGTGTTGTTCTTGTTGTAATATTGTTGTTGCATCAAAATTTGGTATGTGGTTGCTTCTTATACAATGGGTCATTAGTGCTGTTTTCTGCATATTATTTTGATGTCTTAATTTGAAATCTGATTTATGTTGGGTAATCCTTGTTTTTAGTTTTGATTTTGTTGTGCCTATGTACACACTATTGTATTTGTTGTTATTTTCCCCAGCACATAGTATTTGGTAAATTACATTACTTTTATCGCCATATGAATTTTTGCTTTAATCTTATGAAAGAATTTTTGTAACGTGTTCGTAGGTTTGTGTGCTACTTTTATTTCTTGGTTGTTGTAGCAATCCGAGTTCGTGAGGCGTTCTGATGGTCGTGGGACATATATTAGGGATTTGTATGGTTCTGTAGGCTTTTCTGTTCCGATATGTCGTCTTTTTATACCCTTGCAGAGGGTATTATAATTTTGTCGTGAAATGTGTAACGCATAGAAGGAGACATCTCCGACCCCATAAAGTATATATATTCTTGATCAGCATCAACAGCCGAGTCGATATAGCCATGTCCGTCTGTCCGTCTGTCTGTTTCTATGCGAACTAGTCCCTCAGTTTTAAAGCTATCTTAATGAAACTTTGCAGAAGTCCCTATTTCTGTTGCACGCAGCACATATATCAAAACCAGCTGGATCGGACCACTATATCATATAGCTGCCATAGGAACGATCGGTCGAAAATTAAGTTTTTGTATGAAAAAACCTTTTGTTTATCAAGATATCTTGACCAAACTCGACATTTATTAGTTTTACTATGCTCCTCATATATATGCAAAATTCTATTAAGATCGGACCACTATATCATATAGCCGCCATAGGAACGTTCGGTCGAAAATTAGGTTTTTGTATGAAAAAACATTTTGTTTGTCAAGATATCTTGACCAAACTCGGCATTTATTAGTTTTACTAAGCTCCTCATATATATGCAAAATCCTATTAAGATCGGACCACTATATCATATAGCTGCCATAGGAACGATCGGTCGAAAATTAAGTTTTTGTATGAAAAAACCTTTTGTTTATCAAGATATCTTGACCAAACTCGACATTTATTAGTTTTACTATGCTCCTCATATATATGCAAAATTCTATTAGGATCGGACCACTATATCATATAGCCGCCATAGGAACGATCGGTCGAAAATTAAGTTTTTGTATGAAAAAACATTTTGTTTGTCAAGATATCTTGACCAAACTCGGCATTTATTAGTTTTACTAAGCTCCTCATATATATGCAAAATCCTATTAAGATCGGACCACTATATCATATAGCTGCCATAGGAACGATCGGTCGAAAATTAAGTTTTTGTATGAAAAAACATTTTGTTTGTCAAGATATCTTGACCAAACTCGGCATTTATTAGTTTTACTAAGCTCCTCATATATATGCAAAATCCTATTAAGATCGGACCACTATATCATATAGCTGCCATAGGAACGATCGGTCGAAAATTAAGTTTTTGTATGAAAAAACCTTTTGTTTATCAAGATATCTTGACCAAACTCGACATTTATTAGTTTTACTATGCTCCTCATATATATGCAAAATCCTATTAAGATCAGACCACTATATCATATAGCTGCCATAGGAACGATCGATCGAAAATTAAGTTTTTGTATGAAAAAACATTTTGTTTGTCAAGATATCTTGACCAAACTCGGCATTTATTAGTTTTACTAAGCTCCTCATATATATGCAAAATCCTATTAAGATCGGACCACTATATCATATAGCTGCCATAGGAACGATCGGTCGAAAATTAAGTTTTTGTATGAAAAAACCTTTAGTTTATCAAGATATCTTGACCAAACTCGACATTTATTAGTTTTACTATGCTCCTCATATATATGTAAAATTCTATTAAGATCGGACCACTATATCATATAGCCGCCATAGGAACGATCGGTCGAAAATTAAGTTTTTGTATGAAAAAACATTTTGTTTGTCAAGATATCTTGACCAAACTCGGCATTTATTAGTTTTACTAAGCTCCTCATATATATGCAAAATCCTATTAAGATCGGACCACTATATCATATTATTAAGTTTTTGTATGGAGAATTTTTTGTTTTTCATGATTTTGCGATTAAACACGGCATTTAAAGATTTCACTATGCTTCCTTCATTTTGCTAAATCTTATTTACATCGGTTTTTGATTAAAAGCCTTTTTTTTTGTTTATCAATATACCTTGACCAAACTCGGCCTTAACCATTTTCTCGGCATTAAAAGGTTGGGTCTGCAAGGGTATTAGATCTTCGGCATGCCGAAGATAGCCCTTCTTTCTCGTTAATAATGTTTTAATTACATATTTTTGGGAAGTCATTTTTCGTTAAGAGTTTTTTAATTTCATGTATAGTTTCTTCGTGATATATTGTGTCCGATATGCTAAGCATTCTTTTCATACAACTTATTACTGTATTGATTATTATACTCTTGGGGTGGTTTGAATTGAAGTTGAGTATTCGTCCGGAGGCTATGGGTTTCTTATACCACTTAATTTTGAGTGTGTTGTACAATCTAATTACTAAAGAGTCTAAAAATGGTAGTTATCCGTCTTTTTATACCCTTGCAGAGGGTATTATAATTTTGTCGTGAAATGTGTAACGCATAGAAGGAGACATCTCCGACCCCATAAAGTATATATATTCTTGATCAGCATCAACAGCCGAGTCGATATAGCCATGTCCGTCTGTCCGTCTGTCCGTCTGTCTGTTTCTATGCGAACTAGTCCCTCAGTTTTAAAGCTATCTTAATGAAACTTTGCAGAAGTCCCTATTTCTGTTGCACGCAGCACATATATCAAAACCAGCTGGATCGGACCACTATATCATATAGCTGCCATAGGAACGATCGGTCGAAAATTAAGTTTTTGTATGAAAAAACCTTTTGTTTATCAAGATATCTTGACCAAACTCGACATTTATTAGTTTTACTAAGCTCCTCATATATATGCAAAATTCTATTAAGATCGGACCACTATATCATATAGCTGCCATAGGAACGTTCGGTCGAAAATTAAGTTTTTGGATGAAAAAACATTTTGTTTGTCAAGATATCTTGACCAAACTCGGCATTTATTAGTTTTACTATGCTCCTCATATATATGCAAAATCCTATTAAGATCGGACCACTATATCATAAGCTGCCATAGGAACGATCGGTCGAAAATTAAGTTTTTGTATGAAAAAACATTTTGTTTGTCAAGATATCTTGACCAAACTCGGCATTTATTAGTTTTACTAAGCTCCTCATATATATGCAAAATCCTATTAAGATCGGACCACTATATCATATAGCTGCCATAGGAACGATCGGTCGAAAATTAAGTTTTTGTATGAAAAAACATTTTGTTTGTCGAGATATCTTGACCAAACTCGGCATTTATTAGTTTTACTAAGCTCCTCATATATATGCAAAATCCTATTAAGATCGGACCACTATATCATATAGCTGCCATAGGAACGATCGGTCGAAAATTAAGTTTTTGTATGAAAAAACCTTTTGTTTATCAAGATATCTTGACCAAACTCGACATTTATTAGTTTTACTATGCTCCTCATATATATGCAAAATCCTATTAAGATCGGACCACTATATCATATAGCTGCCATAGGAACGATCGATCGAAAATTAAGTTTTTGTATGAAAAAACATTTTGTTTGTCAAGATATCTTGACCAAAGTCGGCATTTATTAGTTTTACTAAGCTCCTCATATATATGCAAAATCCTATTAAGATCGGACCACTATATCATATAGCTGCCATAGGAACGATCGGTCGAAAATTAAGTTTTTGTATGAAAAAACCTTTTGTTTATCAAGATATCTTGACCAAACTCGACATTTATTAGTTTTACTATGCTCCTCATATATATGCAAAATTCTATTAAGATCGGACCACTATATCATATAGCCGCCATAGGAACGATCGGTCGAAAATTAAGTTTTTGTATGAAAAAACATTTTGTTTGTCAAGATATCTTGACCAAACTCGGCATTTATTAGTTTTACTAAGCTCCTCATATATATGCAAAATCCTATTAAGATCGGACCACTATATCATATAGCTGCCATAGGAACGATCGGTCGAAAATTAAGTTTTTGTATGAAAAAACATTTTGTTTGTCAAGATATCTTGACCAAACTCGGCATTTATTAGTTTTACTAAGCTCCTCATATATATGCAAAATCCTATTAAGATCGGACCACTATATCATATAGCTGCCATAGGAACGATCGGTCGAAAATTAAGTTTTTGTATGAAAAAACCTTTTGTTTATCAAGATATCTTGACCAAACTCGACATTTATTAGTTTTACTATGCTCCTCATATATATGCAAAATTCTATTAAGATCGGACCACTATATCATATAGCCGCCATAGGAACGTTCGGTCGAAAATTAGGTTTTTGTATGAAAAAACATTTTGTTTGTCAAGATATCTTGACCAAACTCGGCATTTATTAGTTTTACTAAGCTCCTCATATATATGCAAAATCCTATTAAGATCGGACCACTATATCATATAGCTGCCATAGGAACGATCGGTCGAAAATTAAGTTTTTGTATGAAAAAACATTTTGTTTGTCAAGATATCTTGACCAAACTCGGCATTTATTAGTTTTACTAAGCTCCTCATATATATGCAAAATCCTATTAAGATCGGACCACTATATCATATAGCTGCCATAGGAACGATCGGTCGAAAATTAAGTTTTTGTATGAAAAAACCTTTTGTTTATCAAGATATCTTGACCAAACTCGACATTTATTAGTTTTACTATGCTCCTCATATATATGCAAAATCCTATTAAGATCGGACCACTATATCATATAGCTGCCATAGGAACGATCGATCGAAAATTAAGTTTTTGTATGAAAAAAACATTTTGTTTGTCAAGATATCTTGACCAAACTCGGCATTTATTAGTTTTACTAAGCTCCTCATATATATGCAAAATCCTATTAAGATCGGACCACTATATCATATAGCTGCCATAGGAACGACCGGTCGAAAATTAAGTTTTTGTATGAAAAAACCTTTTGTTTATCAAGATATCTTGACCAAACTCGACATTTATTAGTTTTACTATGCTCCTCATATATATGCAAAATTCTATTAAGATCGGACCACTATATCATATAGCCGCCATAGGAACGATCGGTCGAAAATTAAGTTTTTGTATGAAAAAACATTTTGTTTGTCAAGATATCTTGACCAAACTCGGCATTTATTAGTTTTACTAAGCTCCTCATATATATGCAAAATCCTATTAAGATCGGACCACTATATCATATAGCTGCCATAGGAACGATCGGTCGAAAATTAAGTTTTTGTATGAAAAAACATTTTGTTTGTCAAGATATCTTGACCAAACTCGGCATTTATTAGTTTTACTAAGCTCCTCATATATATGCAAAATCCTATTAAGATCGGACCACTATATCATATAGCTGCCATAGGAACGATCGGTCGAAAATTAAGTTTTTGTATGAAAAAACCTTTTGTTTATCAAGATATCTTGACCAAACTCGACATTTATTAGTTTTACTATGCTCCTCATATATATGCAAAATTCTATTAAGATCGGACCACTATATCATATAGCCGCCATAGGAACGTTCGGTCGAAAATTAGGTTTTTGTATGAAAAAACATTTTGTTTGTCAAGATATCTTGACCAAACTCGGCATTTATTAGTTTTACTAAGCTCCTCATATATATGCAAAATCCTATTAAGATCGGACCACTATATCATATAGCTGCCATAGGAACGATCGGTCGAAAATTAAGTTTTTGTATGAAAAAACCTTTTGTTTATCAAGATATCTTGACCAAACTCGACATTTATTAGTTTTACTATGCTCCTCATATATATGCAAAATTCTATTAGGATCGGACCACTATATCATATAGCCGCCATAGGAACGATCGGTCGAAAATTAAGTTTTTGTATGAAAAACATTTTGTTTGTCAAGATATCTTGACCAAACTCGGCATTTATTAGTTTTACTAAGCTCCTCATATATATGCAAAATCCTATTAAGATCGGACCACTATATCATATAGCTGCCATAGGAACGATCGGTCGAAAATTAAGTTTTTGTATGAAAAAACATTTTGTTTGTCAAGATATCTTGACCAAACTCGGCATTTATTAGTTTTACTAAGCTCCTCATATATGCAAAATCCTATTAAGATCGGACCACTATATCATATAGCTGCCATAGGAACGATCGGTCGAAAATTAAGTTTTTGTATGAAAAAACCTTTTGTTTATCAAGATATCTTGACCAAACTCGACATTTATTAGTTTTACTATGCTCCTCATATATATGCAAAATTCTATTAAGATCGGACCACTATATCATATAGCCGCCATAGGAACGTTCGGTCGAAAATTAGGTTTTTGTATGAAAAAACATTTTGTTTGTCAAGATATCTTGACCAATCTCGGCATTTATTAGTTTTACTAAGCTCCTCATATATATGCAAAATCCTATTAAGATCGGACCACTATATCATATAGCTGCCATAGGAACGATCGGTCGAAAATTAAGTTTTTGTATGAAAAAACCTTTTGTTTATCAAGATATCTTGACCAAACTCGACATTTATTAGTTTTACTATGCTCCTCATATATATGCAAAATTCTATTAGGATCGGACCACTATATCATATAGCCGCCATAGGAACGATCGGTCGAAAATTAAGTTTTTGTATGAAAAACATTTTGTTTGTCAAGATATCTTGACCAAACTCGGCATTTATTAGTTTTACTAAGCTCCTCATATATATGCAAAATCCTATTAAGATCGGACCACTATATCATATAGCTGCCATAGGAACGATCGGTCGAAAATTAAGTTTTTGTATGAAAAAACCTTTTGTTTATCAAGATATCTTGACCAAACTCGACATTTATTAGTTTTACTAAGCTCCTCATATATATGCAAAATCCTATTAAGATCGGACCACTATATCATATAGCTGCCATAGGAACGATCGGTCGAAAATTAAGTTTTTGTATGAAAAAACCTTTTGTTTATCAAGATATCTTGACCAAACTCGACATTTATTAGTTTTACTATGCTCCTCATATATATGCAAAATCCTATTAAGATCGGATCACTATATCATATAGCTGCCATAGGAACGATCGATCGAAAATTAAGTTTTTGTATGAAAAAACATTTTGTTTGTCAAGATATCTTGACCAAACTCGGCATTTATTAGTTTTACTAAGCTCCTCATATATATGCAAAATCCTATTAAGATCGGACCACTATATCATATAGCTGCCATAGGAACGATCGGTCGAAAATTAAGTTTTTGTATGAAAAAACCTTTTGTTTATTAAGATATCTTGACCAAACTCGACATTTATTAGTTTTACTAAGCTCCTCATATATATGCAAAATTCTATTAAGATCGGACCACTATATCATATAGCCGCCATAGGAACGATCGGTCGAAAATTAAGTTTTTGTATGAAAAAACATTTTGTTTGTCAAGATATCTTGACCAAACTCGGCATTTATTAGTTTTACTAAGCTCCTCATATATATGCAAAATCCTATTAAGATCGGACCACTATATCATATAGCTGCCATAGGAACGATCGGTCGAAAATTAAGTTTTTGTATGAAAAAACATTTTGTTTGTCAAGATATCTTGACCAAACTCGGCATTTATTAGTTTTACTAAGCTCCTCATATATATGCAAAATCCTATTAAGATCGGACCACTATATCATATAGCTGCCATAGGAACGATCGGTCGAAAATTAAGTTTTTGTATGAAAAAACCTTTTGTTTATCAAGATATCTTGACCAAACTCGACATTTATTAGTTTTACTATGCTCCTCATATATATGCAAAATTCTATTAAGATCGGCAAACTATGTCATATAGCCGCCATAGGAACGATCGGTCGAAAATTAAGTTTTTGTATGAAAAAACATTTTGTTTGTCTAGATATCTTGACCAAACTCGGCATTTATTAGTTTTACTAAGCTCCTCATATATATGCAAAATCCTATTAAGATCGGACCACTATATCATATAGCTGCCATAGGAACGATCGATCGAAAATTAAGTTTTTGTATGAAAAAACATTTTGTTTTTCAAGATATCTTAACCAAACTCGACATTTATTAGTTTTACTATGCTCCTCATATATATGCAAAATCCTATTAAGATCGGACCACTATATCATATTATTAAGTTTTTGTATGGAGAATTTTTTGTTTTTCATGATTTTGCGATTAAACACGGCATTTAAAGATTTCACTATGCTTCCTTCATTTTGCTAAATCTTATTTACATCGGTTTTGATTAAAAGCCTTTTTTTTGTTTATCAATATACCTTGACCAAACTCGGCCTTAACCATTTTCTCGGCATTAAAAGGTTGGGTCTGCAAGGGTATTAGATCTTCGGCATGCCGAAGATAGCCCTTCTTTCTCGTTAATAATGTTTTAATTACATATTTTTGGGAAGTCATTTTTCGTTAAGAGTTTTTTAATTTCATGTATAGTTTCTTCGTGATATATTGTGTCCGATATGCTAAGCATTCTTTTCATACAACTTATTACTGTATTGATTATTATACTCTTGGGGTGGTTTGAATTGAAGTTGAGTATTCGTCCGGAGGCTATGGGTTTCTTATACCACTTAATTTTGAGTGTGTTGTACAATCTAATTACTAAAGAGTCTAAAAATGGTAGTTATCCGTCTTTTTATACCCTTGCAGAGGGTATTATAATTTTGTCGTGAAATGTGTAACGCATAGAAGGAGACATCTCCGACCCCATAAAGTATATATATTCTTGATCAGCATCAACAGCCGAGTCGATATAGCCATGTCCGTCTGTCCGTCTGTCCGTCTGTCTGTTTCTATGCGAACTAGTCCCTCAGTTTTAAAGCTATCTTAATGAAACTTTGCAGAAGTCCCTATTTCTGTTGCACGCAGCACATATATCAAAACCAGCTGGATCGGACCACTATATCATATAGCTGCCATAGGAACGATCGGTCGAAAATTAAGTTTTTGTATGAAAAACCTTTTGTTTATCAAGATATCTTGACCAAACTCGACATTTATTAGTTTTACTATGCTCCTCTATATATGCAAAATTCTATTAAGATCGGACCACTATATCATATAGCCGCCATAGGAACGTTCGGTCGAAAATTAGGTTTTTGTATGAAAAAACATTTTGTTTGTCAAGATATCTTGACCAAACTCGGCATTTATTAGTTTTACTAAGCTCCTCATATATATGCAAAATCCTATTAAGATCGGACCACTATATCATATAGCTGCCATAGGAACGATCGGTCGAAAATTAAGTTTTTGTATGAAAAAACCTTTTGTTTATCAAGATATCTTGACCAAACTCGACATTTATTAGTTTTACTATGCTCCTCATATATATGCGAAATTCTATTAAGATCGGACCACTATGTCATATAGCCGCCATAGGAACGATCGGTCGAAAATTAAGTTTTTGTATGAAAAAACAATTTTGTTTGTCAAGATATCTTGACCAAACTCGGCATTTATTAGTTTTACTATGCTCCTTATATATATGCAAAATCCTATTAAGATCGGACCACTATATCATATAGCTGCCATAGGAACGATCGATCGAAAATTAAGTTTTTGTATGAAAAAACATTTTGTTTTTCAAGATATCTTAACCAAACTCGGCATTTATTAGTTTTACTATGCTCCTCATATATATGCAAATTTCTATTAAGATCGGACCACTATATCATATAGCCGCCATAGGAACGATCGGTCGAAAATTAAGTTTTTGTATGAAAAAACATTTTGTTTGTCAAGATATCTTGACCAAACTCGGCATTTATTAGTTTTACTAAGCTCCTCATATATATGCAAAATCCTATTAAGATCGGACCACTATATCATATAGCTGCCATAGGAACGATCGGTCGAAAATTAAGTTTTTGTATGAAAAAACCTTTTGTTTATCAAGATATCTTGACCAAACTCGACATTTATTAGTTTTACTAAGCTCCTCATATATATGCAAAATCCTATTAAGATCGGACCACTATATCATATAGCTGCCATAGGAACGATCGGTCGAAAATTAAGTTTTTGTATGAAAAAACCTTTTGTTTATCAAGATATCTTGACCAAACTCGACATTTATTAGTTTTACTATGCTCCTCATATATATGCAAAATTCTATTAAGATCGGACCACTATATCATATAGCCGCCATAGGAACGATCGGTCGAAAATTAAGTTTTTGTATGAAAAAACATTTTGTTTGTCAAGATATCTTGACCAAACTCGGCATTTATTAGTTTTACTAAGCTCCTCATATATATGCAAAATCCTATTAAGATCGGACCACTATATCATATAGCTGCCATAGGAACGATCGATCGAAAATTAAGTTTTTGTATGAAAAAACATTTTGTTTTTCAAGATATCTTAACCAAACTCGGCATTTATTAGTTTTACTATGCTCCTCATATATATGCAAAATTCTATTAAGATCGGACCACTATATCATATAGCCGCCATAGGAACGATCGGTCGAAAATTAAGTTTTTGTATGAAAAAACATTTTGTTTGTCAAGATATCTTGACCAAACTCGGCATTTATTAGTTTTACTAAGCTCCTCATATATATGCAAAATCCTATTAAGATCGGACCACTATATCATATAGCTGCCATAGGAACGATCGGTCGAAAATTAAGTTTTTGTATGAAAAAACCTTTTGTTTATCAAGATATCTTGACCAAACTCGACATTTATTAGTTTTACTATGCTCCTCATATATAAGCAAAATCCTATTAAGATCGGACCACTATATCATATAGCTGCCATAGGAACGATCGGTCGAAAATTAAGCTTTTGTATGAAAAAACATTTTGTTTATCAAGATATCTTGACCAAACTCGACATTTATTAGTTTTACTATGCTCCTCATATATATGCAAAATTCTATTTAGATCGGACCACTATATCATATAGCCGCCATAGGAACGATCGGTCGAAAATTAAGTTTTTGTATGAAAAAACATTTTGTTTGTCAAGATATCTTGATCAAACTCGGCATTTATTAGTTTTACTAAGCTCCTCATATATATGCAAAATCCTATTAAGATCGGACCACTATATCATATAGCTGCCATAGGAACGATCGATCGAAAATTAAGTTTTTGTATGAAAAAACATTTTGTTTTTCAAGATATCTTAACCAAACTCGGCATTTATTAGTTTTACTATGCTCCTCATATATATGCAAAAATTCTATTAAGATCGGACCACTATATCATATAGCCGCCATAGGAACGATCGGTCGAAAATTAAGTTTTTGTATGAAAAAAACATTTTGTTTGTCAAGATATCTTGACCAAACTCGGCATTTATTAGTTTTACTAAGCTCCTCATATATATGCAAAATCCTATTAAGATCGGACCACTATATCATATAGCTGCCATAGGAACGATCGGTCGAAAATTAAGTTTTTGTATGAAAAAACATTTTGTTTGTCAAGATATCTTGACCAAACTCGGCATTTATTAGTTTTACTAAGCTCCTCATATATATGCAAAAATCCTATTAAGATCGGACCACTATATCATATAGCTGCCATAGGAACGATCGGTCGAAAATTAAGTTTTTGTATGAAAAAACCTTTTGTTTATCAAGATATCTTGACCAAACTCGACATTTATTAGTTTTACTAAGCTCCTCATATATATGCAAAATCCTATTAAGATCGGACCACTATATCATATAGCTGCCATAGGAACGATCGGTCGAAAATTAAGTTTTTGTATGAAAAAAACCTTTTGTTTATCAAGATATCTTGACCAAACTCGACATTTATTAGTTTTACTATGCTCCTCATATATATGCAAAATTCTATTAAGATCGGACCACTATATCATATAGCCGCCATAGGAACGATCGGTCGAAAATTAAGTTTTTGTATGAAAAAACATTTTGTTTGTCAAGATATCTTGACCAAACTCGGCATTTATTAGTTTTACTAAGCTCCTCATATATATGCAAAATCCTATTAAGATCGGACCACTATATCATATAGCTGCCATAGGAACGATCGATCGAAAATTAAGTTTTTGTATGAAAAAACATTTTGTTTTTCAAGATATCTTAACCAAACTCGGCATTTATTAGTTTTACTATGCTCCTCATATATATGCAAAATTCTATTAAGATCGGACTACTATATCATATAGCCGCCATAGGAACGATCGGTCGAAAATTAAGTTTTTGTATGAAAAAACATTTTGTTTGTCAAGATATCTTGACCAAACTCGGCATTTATTAGTTTTACTAAGCTCCTCATATATATGCAAAATCCTATTAAGATCGGACCACTATATCATATAGCTGCCATAGGAACGATCGGTCGAAAATTAAGTTTTTGTATGAAAAAACATTTTGTTTGTCAAGATATCTTGACCAAACTCGGCATTTATTAGTTTTACTAAGCTCCTCATATATATGCAAAATCCTATTAAGATCGGACCACTATATCATATAGCTGCCATAGGAACGATCGGTCGAAAATTAAGTTTTTGTATGAAAAAACCTTTTGTTTATCAAGATATCTTGACCAAACTCGACATTTATTAGTTTTACTATGCTCCTCATATATAAGCAAAATCCCTATTAAGATCGGACCACTATATCATATACTTAGGTAGGAACGATCGGTCGAAAATTAAGCTTTTGTATGAAAAAAACATTTTGTTTATCAAGATATCTTGACCAAACTCGACATTTATTAGTTTTACTATGCTCCTCATATATATGCAAAATTCTATTTAGATCGGACCACTATATCATATAGCCGCCATAGGAACGATCGGTCGAAAATTAAGTTTTTGTATGAAAAAACATTTTGTTTGTCAAGATATCTTGATCAAACTCGGCATTTATTAGTTTTACTAAGCTCCTCATATATATGCAAAATCCTATTAAGATCGGACCACTATATCATATAGCTGCCATAGGAACGATCGATCGAAAATTAAGTTTTTGTATGAAAAAACATTTTGTTTTTCAAGATATCTTAACCAAACTCGGCATTTATTAGTTTTACTATGCTCCTCATATATATGCAAAATTCTGTTAAGATCGGACCACTATATCATATAGCCGCCATAGGAACGATCGGTCGAAAATTAAGTTTTTGTATGAAAAAACATTTTGTTTGTCAAGATATCTTGACCAAACTCGGCATTTATTAGTTTTACTAAGCTCCTCATATATATGCAAAATCCTATTAAGATCGGACCACTATATCATATAGCTGCCATAGGAACGATCGGTCGAAAATTAAGTTTTTGTATGAAAAAACCTTTTGTTTATCAAGATATCTTGACCAAACTCGACATTTATTAGTTTTACTATGCTCCTCTATATATGCAAATTTCTATTAAGATCGGACCACTATATCATATAGCCGCCATAGGAACGATCGGTCGAAAATTAAGTTTTTGTATGAAAAAACATTTTGTTTGTCAAGATATCTTGACCAAACTCGGCATTTATTAGTTTTACTAAGCTCCTCATATATATGCAAAATCCTATTAAGATCGGACCACTATATCATATAGCTGCCATAGGAACGATCGGTCGAAAATTAAGTTTTTGTATGAAAAAACCTTTTGTTTATCAAGATATCTTGACCAAACTCGACATTTATTAGTTTTACTATGCTCCTCATATATATGCAAAATCCTATTAAGATCGGACCACTATATCATATAGCTGCCATAGGAACGATCGGTCGAAAATTAAGTTTTTGTATGAAAAAACATTTTGTTTGTCAAGATATCTTGACCAAACTCGGCATTTATTAGTTTTACTATGCTCCTCATATATATGCAAAATTCTTTTAAGATCGGACCACTATATCATATAGCCGCCATAGGAACGTTCGGTCGAAAATTAGGTTTTTGTATGAAAAAACATTTTGTTTGTCAAGATATCTTGACCAAACTCGGCATTTATTAGTTTTACTAAGCTCCTCATATATATGCAAAATCCTATTAAGATCGGACCACTATATCATATAGCTGCCATAGGAACGATCGGTCGAAAATTAAGTTTTTGTATGAAAAAACATTTTGTTTATCAAGATATCTTGACCAAACTCGACATTTATT
Organism: Drosophila littoralis; assembly: GCA_018903485.1. Classification (NCBI taxonomy): domain Eukaryota; kingdom Metazoa; phylum Arthropoda; class Insecta; order Diptera; family Drosophilidae; genus Drosophila; species Drosophila littoralis. The sequence continues at coordinate 359,479 of JAEIGF010000611.1, forward strand.
AGTTTTACTATGCTCCTCATATATATCCAAATTTCTATTAAGATCGGACCACTATATCATATAGCCGCCATAGGAACGATCGGTCGAAAATTAAGTTTTTGTATGAAAAAACATTTTGTTTGTCAAGATATCTTGACCAAACTCGGCATTTATTAGTTTTACTAAGCTCCTCATATATATGCAAAATCCTATTAAGATCGGACCACTATATCATATAGCTGCCATAGGAACGATCGGTCGAAAATTAAGTTTTTGTATGAAAAAACCTTTTGTTTATCAAGATATCTTGACCAAAATCGACATTTATTAGTTTTACTATGCTCCTCATATATATGCAAAATTCTATTAAGATCGGACCACTATATCATATAGCCGCCATAGGAACGTTCGGTCGAAAATTAGGTTTTTGTATGAAAAAACATTTTGTTTGGCAAGATATCTTGACCAAACTCGGCATTTATTAGTTTTACTAAGCTCCTCATATATATGCAAAATCCTATTAAGATCGGACCACTATATCATATAGCTGCCATAGGAACGATCGGTCGAGCATTAAGTTTTTGTATGAAAAAACCTTTTGTTTATCAAGATATCTTGACCAAACTCGACATTTATTAGTTTTACTATGCTCCTCATATATATGCAAATTTCTATTAAGATCGGACCACTATATCATATAGCCGCCATAGGAACGATCGGTCGAAAATTAAGTTTTTGTATGAAAAAACATTTTGTTTGTCAAGATATCTTGACCAAACTCGGCATTTATTAGTTTTACTAAGCTCCTCATATATATGCAAAATCCTATTAAGATCGGACCACTATATCATATAGCTGCCATAGGAACGATCGGTCGAAAATTAAGTTTTTGTATGAAAAAACCTTTTGTTTATCAAGATATCTTGACCAAACTCGACATTTATTAGTTTTACTATGCTCCTCATATATATGCAAATTTCTATTAAGATCGGACCACTATATCATATAGCCGCCATAGGAACGATCGGTCGAAAATTAAGTTTTTGTATGAAAAAACATTTTGTTTGTCAAGATATCTTGACCAAACTCGGCATTTATTAGTTTTACTAAGCTCCTCATATATATGCAAAATCCTATTAAGATCGGACCACTATATCATATAGCTGCCATAGGAACGATCGGTCGAAAATTAAGTTTTTGTATGAAAAAACCTTTTGTTTATCAAGATATCTTGACCAAACTCGACATTTATTAGTTTTACTATGCTCCTCATATATATGCAAAATCCTATTAAGATCGGACCACTATATCATATAGCTGCCATAGGAACGATCGGTCGAAAATTAAGTTTTTGTATGAAAAAACATTTTGTTTGTCAAGATATCTTGACCAAACTCGGCATTTATTAGTTTTACTATGCTCCTCATATATATGCAAAATTCTTTTAAGATCGGACCACTATATCATATAGCCGCCATAGGAACGTTCGGTCGAAAATTAGGTTTTTGTATGAAAAAACATTTTGTTTGTCAAGATATCTTGACCAAACTCGGCATTTATTAGTTTTACTAAGCTCCTCATATATATGCAAAATCCTATTAAGATCGGACCACTATATCATATAGCTGCCATAGGAACGATCGGTCGAAAATTAAGTTTTTGTATGAAAAAACATTTTGTTTATCAAGATATCTTGACCAAACTCGACATTTATTAGTTTTACTATGCTCCTCATATATATCCAAATTTCTATTAAGATCGGACCACTATATCATATAGCCGCCATAGGAACGATCGGTCGAAAATTAAGTTTTTGTATGAAAAAACATTTTTGTTTGTCAAGATATCTTGACCAAACTCGGCATTTATTAGTTTTACTAAGCTCCTCATATATATGCAAAATCCTATTAAGATCGGACCACTATATCATATAGCTGCCATAGGAACGATCGGTCGAAAATTAAGTTTTTGTATGAAAAAACCTTTTGTTTATCAAGATATCTTGACCAAACTCGACATTTATTAGTTTTACTATGCTCCTCATATATATGCAAATTTCTATTAAGATCGGACCACTATATCATATAGCCGCCATAGGAACGATCGGTCGAAAATTAAGTTTTTTGTATGAAAAAACATTTTGTTTGTCAAGATATCTTGACCAAACTCGGCATTTATTAGTTTTACTAAGCTCCTCATATATATGCAAAATCCTATTAAGATCGGACCACTATATCATATAGCTGCCATAGGAACGATCGGTCGAAAATTAAGTTTTTGTATGAAAAAACCTTTTTGTTTATCAAGATATCTTGACCAAACTCGACATTTATTAGTTTTACTATGCTCCTCATATATATGCAAAATCCTATTAAGATCGGACCACTATATCATATAGCTGCCATAGGAACGATCGGTCGAAAATTAAGTTTTTGTATGAAAAAACATTTTGTTTGTCAAGATATCTTGACCAAACTCGGCATTTATTAGTTTTACTATGCTCCTCATATATATGCAAAATTCTTTTAAGATCGGACCACTATATCATATAGCCGCCATAGGAACGTTCGGTCGAAAATTAGGTTTTTGTATGAAAAAACATTTTGTTTGTCAAGATATCTTGACCAAACTCGGCATTTATTAGTTTTACTAAGCTCCTCATATATATGCAAAATCCTATTAAGATCGGACCACTATATCATATAGCTGCCATAGGAACGATCGGTCGAAAATTAAGTTTTTGTATGAAAAAACATTTTGTTTATCAAGATATCTTGACCAAACTCGACATTTATTAGTTTTACTATGCTCCTCATATATATCCAAATTTCTATTAAGATCGGACCACTATATCATATAGCCGCCATAGGAACGATCGGTCGAAAATTAAGTTTTTGTATGAAAAAACATTTTGTTTGTCAAGATATCTTGACCAAACTCGGCATTTATTAGTTTTACTAAGCTCCTCATATATATGCAAAATCCTATTAAGATCGGACCACTATATCATATAGCTGCCATAGGAACGATCGGTCGAAAATTAAGTTTTTGTATGAAAAAACCTTTTGTTTATCAAGATATCTTGACCAAACTCGACATTTATTAGTTTTACTATGCTCCTCATATATATGCAAAATTCTATTAAGATCGGACCACTATATCATATAGCCGCCATAGGAACGTTCGGTCGAAAATTAGGTTTTTGTATGAAAAAACATTTTGTTTGGCAAGATATCTTGACCAAACTCGGCATTTATTAGTTTTACTAAGCTCCTCATATATATGCAAAATCCTATTAAGATCGGACCACTATATCATATAGCTGCCATAGGAACGATCGGTCGAGCATTAAGTTTTTGTATGAAAAAACCTTTTGTTTATCAAGATATCTTGACCAAACTCGACATTTATTAGTTTTACTATGCTCCTCATATATATGCAAATTTCTATTAAGATCGGACCACTATATCCATATAGCCGCCATAGGAACGATCGGTCGAAAATTAAGTTTTTGTATGAAAAAACATTTTTGTTTGTCAAGATATCTTGACCAAACTCGGCATTTATTAGTTTTACTAAGCTCCTCATATATATGCAAAATCCTATTAAGATCGGACCACTATATCATATAGCTGCCATAGGAACGATCGGTCGAAAATTAAGTTTTTGTATGAAAAAACCTTTTGTTTATCAAGATATCTTGACCAAACTCGACATTTATTAGTTTTACTATGCTCCTCATATATATGCAAATTTCTATTAAGATCGGACCACTATATCATATAGCCGCCATAGGAACGATCGGTCGAAAATTAAGTTTTTGTATGAAAAAACATTTTGTTTGTCAAGATATCTTGACCAAACTCGGCATTTATTAGTTTTACTAAGCTCCTCATATATATGCAAAATCCTATTAAGATCGGACCACTATATCATATAGCTGCCATAGGAACGATCGGTCGAAAATTAAGTTTTTGTATGAAAAAACCTTTTGTTTGTCAAGATATCTTGACCAAACTAGGCATTTATTAGTTTTACTAAGCTCCTCATATATTTGCAAAATCCTATTAAGATCGGACCACTATATCATATAGCTGCCATAGGAACGATCGGTCGAAAATTAAGTTTTTGTATGAAAAAACCTTTTGTTTATCAAGATATCTTGACCAAACTCGACATTTATTAGTTTTACTATGCTCCTCATATATATGCAAAATTCTATTAAGATCGGACCACTATATCATATAGCCGCCATAGGAACGTTCGGTCGAAAATTAGGTTTTTGTATGAAAAAACATTTTGTTTGTCAAGATATCTTGACCAAACTCGGCATTTATTAGTTTTACTAAGCTCCTCATATATATGCAAAATCCTATTAAGATCGGACCACTATTTCATATAGCTGCCATAGGAACGATCGGTCGAAAATTAAATTCTTGTATGAAAAAACCTTTTGTTTATCAAGATATCTAGACCAAACTCGACATTTATTAGTTTTACTATGCTCCTCATATATATGCAAAATTCTATTAAGATCGGACCACTATATCATATAGCCGCCATAGGAACGATCGGTCGAAAATTAAGTTTTTGTATGAAAAAACATTTTGTTTGTCAAGATATCTTGACCAAACTCGGCATTTATTAGTTTTACTAAGCTCCTCATATATATGCAAAATCCTATTAAGATCGGACCACTATATCATATAGCTGCCATAGGAACGATCGATCGAAAATTAAGTTTTTGTATGAAAAAACATTTTGTTTTTCAAGATATCTTAACCAAACTCGGCATTTATTAGTTTTACTATGCTCCTCATATATATGCAAAATCCTATTAAGATCGGACCACTATATCATATTATTAAGTTTTTGTATGGAGAATTTTTTGTTTTTCATGATTTTGCGATTAAACACGGCATTTAAAGATTTCACTATGCTTCCTTCATTTTTGCTAAATCTTATTTACATCGGTTTTTGATTAAAAGCCTTTTTTTTTTGTTTATCAAGATACCTTGACCAAGCTCGGCCTTAACCATTTTCTCGGCATTAAAAGGTTGGGTCTGCAAGGGTATTAGATCTTCGACATGCCGAAGATAGCCCTTCTTTCTCGTTAATAATGTTTTAATTACATTTTTTTGGGAAGTCATTTTTCGTTAAGAGTTTTTTAATTTCATGTATAGTTTCTTCGTGATATATTGTGTCCGATATGCTAAGCATTCTTTTCATACAGCTTATTACTGTATTGATTATTATACTCTTGGGGTGGTTTGAATTGAAGTTGAGTATTCGTCCGGAGGCTATGGGTTTCTTATACCACTTAATTTTGAGTGTGTTGTACAATCTAATTACTAAAGAGTCTAAAAATGGTAGTTATCCGTCTTTTTATACCCTTGCAGAGGGTATTATAATTTTGTCGTGAAATGTGTAACGCATAGAAGGAGACATCTCCGACCCCATAAAGTATATATATTCTTGATCAGCATCAACAGCCGAGTCGATATAGCCATGTCCGTCTGTCCGTCTGTCTGTTTCTATGCGAACTAGTCCCTCAGTTTTAAAGCTATCTTAATGAAACTTTGCAGAAGTCCCTATTTCTGTTGCACGCAGCACATATATCAAAACCAGCTGGATCGGACCACTATATCATATAGCTGCCATAGGAACGATCGATCGAAAATTAAGTTTTTGTATGAAAAAACCTTTTGTTTATCAAGATATCTTAACCAAACTCGGCATTTATTAGTTTTACTATGCTCCTCATATATATGCAAAATCCTATTAAGATCGGACCACTATATCATATTATTAAGTTTTTGTATGGAGAATTTTTTGTTTTTCATGATTTTGCGATTAAACACGGCATTTAAAGATTTCACTATGCTTCCTTCATTTTTGCTAAATCTTATTTACATCGGTTTTTGATTAAAAGCCTTTTTTTTTGTTTATCAATATACCTTGACCAAACGCGGCCTTAACCATTTTCTCGGCATTAAAAGGTTGGGTCTGCAAGGGTATTAGATCTTCGGCATGCCGAAGATAGCCTTTCTTTCTCGTTTGTTTTTGTAATAGGTTGTGTTTGTGTTTTATAAGTAAGTTAAGTATTTTGGTGTGTTAAAAGTGTGTGTGTCTACTCAATGCTCTAAATATGTCAGGGTGGGTTTTGTTGTCACTCGTCAGTATGGGCAAATGTTTTGTCAAGTTTTTTATAAAGTTAGGTATTAAGTTCGATTTCCTATATTTTAACAAAAATTAAGCTAGATTTAAGTTTGGTTAATTTTACCAATGTCATTTGGAATTTGTTGATTGTTCTTTTTGAATCCTTATATTTAGTTTTTATTTTTGCGTAGCTCCTGTTTGCTGCTATGCATACGGCGTGCCTTCCGTTGGTATTTAATGATGGTTTTGGCGACCTCTCTTTCTTATAAATGTTTAGTTGGCTGGCTCGAGGTCCGGGTTTGTTTTAATATATATAATCCGATATATTTCGGTTGCGCATCGGCAAACCGTCTTCAGGGCACTAACACAAGGTACAAAGAACAATTAACATTAAAATATATTAAATTAAACAATAAATTGACACATTTAACCTACATTATTTTTCACGTCTGCGCTTTATGACGTGGAGATCTAAACTGAGTCTATTTGGCTGTTCAATAGGTGTCTGTACAAGTGAGCGCAATTTTCGGTGTCCGTCTTGTAGTTTAGTCGCTTGTTTGTTGTAGTGTTGTTCTTGTTGTAATATTGTTGTTGCATCAAAATTTGGTGTATGGTTGCTTCTCATACAACGGGTCATTAGTGCTGTTTTCTGCATATTATTTTGATGTCTTAATTTGAAATCTGATTTATGTTGGGTAATCCTTGTTTTTATACCCTTGCAGAGGGTATTATAATTTTGTCGTGAAATGTGTAACGCATAGAAGGAGACATCTCCGACCCCATAAAGTATATATATTCTTGATCAGCATCAACAGCCGAGTCGATATAGCCATGTCCGTCTGTCCGTCTGTCTGTTTCTATGCGAACTAGTCCCTCAGTTTTAAAGCTATCTTAATAAAACTTTGCAGAAGTCCCTATTTCTGTTGCACGCAGCACATATATCAAAACCAGCTGGATCGGACTACTATATCATATAGCTGCCATAGGAACGATCGGTCGAAAATTAAGTCTGTGTATGAAAAACCTTTTGTTTATCAAGATATCTTGACCAAACTCGACATTTATTAGTTTTACTATGCTCCTCATATATATGCAAAATTCTATTAAGATCGGACCACTATATCATATAGCCGCCATAGGAACGTTCGGTCGAAAATTAGGTTTTTGTATGAAAAAACATTTTGTTTGTCAAGATATCTTGACCAAACTCGGCATTTATTAGTTTTACTAAGCTCCTCATATATATGCAAAATCCTATTAAGATCGGACCACTATATCATATAGCTGCCATAGGAACGATCGGTCGAAAATTAAGTTTTTGTATGAAAAAACATTTTGTTTGTCAAGATATCTTGACCAAACTCGGCATTTATTAGTTTTACTAAGCTCCTCATATATATGCAAAATCCTATTAAGATCGGACCACTATATCATATAGCTGCCATAGGAACGATCGGTCGAAAATTAAGTTTTTGTATGAAAAAACCTTTTGTTTATCAAGATATTTTGTCCAAACTCGACATTTATTAGTTTTACTATGCTCCTCATATATATGCAAAATTCTATTAAGATCGGACCACTATATCATATAGCCGCCATAGGAACGTTCGGTCGAAAATTAGGTTTTTGTATGAAAAAACATTTTGTTTGTCAAGATATCTTGACCAAACTCGGCATTTATTAGTTTTACTAAGCTCCTCATATTACAAAAGATATCTTGACCAAACTCGGCATTTATTAGTTTTACTAAGCTCCTCATATATATGCAAAATCCTATTAAGATCGGACCACTATATCATATTATTAAGTTTTTGTATGGAGAATTTTTTGTTTTTCATGATTTTGCGATTAAACACGGCATTTAAAGATTTCACTATGCTTCCTTCATTTTTGCTAAATCTTATTTACATCGGTTTTTGATTAAAAGCCTTTTTTTTTGTTTATCAATATACCTTGACCAAACTCGGCCTTAACCATTTTCTCGGCATTAAAAGGTTGGGTCTGCAAGGGTATTAGATCTTCGGCATGCCGAAGATAGCCCTTCTTTCTCGTTTATTTTTGTAATAGGTTGTGTTTGTGTTTTATAAGTAAGTTAAGTATTTTGGTGTGTTAAAAGTGTGTGTGTCTACTCAATGCTCTAAATATGTCAGGGTGGGTTTTGTTGTCACTCGTCAGTATGGGCAAATGTTTTGTCAAGTTTTTTATAAAGTTAGGTATTAAGTTCGATTTCCTATATTTTAACAAAAATTTTAAGCTAGATTTAAGTTTGGTTAATTTTACCAATGTCATTTGGAATTTGTTGATTGTTCTTTTGAATCCTTATATTTAGTTTTTATTTTTGCGTAGCTCCTGTTTGCTGCTATGCATACGGCGTGCCTTCCGTTGGTATTTAATGATGGTTTTGCTTGTTTGTTGTAGTGTTGTTCTTGTTGTAATTGTTGTTGCATCAAAATTTGGTGTATGGTTGCTTCTCATACAACGGGTCATTAGTGCTGTTTTCTGCATATTATTTTGATGTCTTAATTTGAAATCTGATTTATGTTGGGTAATCCTTGTTTTTATACCCTTGCAGAGGGTATTATAATTTTGTCGTGAAATGTGTAACGCATAGAAGGAGACATCTCCGACCCCATAAAGTATATATTTTCTTGATCAGCATCAACAGCCGAGTCGATATAGCCATGTCCGTCTGTCCGTCTGTCTGTTTCTATGCGAACTAGTCCCTCAGTTTTAAAGCTATCTTAATAAAACTTTGCAGAAGTCCCTATTTCTGTTGCACGCAGCACATATATCAAAACCAGCTGGATCGGACTACTATATCATATAGCTGCCATAGGAACGATCGGTCGAAAATTAAGTTTTTGTATGAAAAAACCTTTTGTTTATCAAGATATCTTGACCAAACTCGACATTTATTAGTTTTACTATGCTCCTCATATATATGCAAAATTCTATTAAGATCGGACCCCTATATCATATAGCCGCCATAGGAACGATCGGTCGAAAATTAAGTTTTTGTATGAAAAAACATTTTGTTTGTCAAGATATCTTGACCAAACTCGGCATTTATTAGTTTTACTAAGCTCCTCATATATATGCAAAATCTTATTAAGATCGGACCACTATATCATATAGCTGCCATAGGAACGATCGGTCGAAAATTAAGTTTTTGTATGAAAAAACCTTTTGTTTATCAAGATGTCTTGACCAAACTCGACATTTATTAGTTTTACTATGCTCCTCATGTATATGCAAAATTCTATTAAGATCGGACCACTATATCATATAGCTGCCATAGGAACGATCGATCGAAAATTAAGTTTTTGTATGAAAAAACATTTTGTTTTTCAAGATATCTTAACCAAACTCGGCATTTATTAGTTTTACTATGCTCCTCATATATATGCAAAATCCTATTAAGATCGGACCACTATATTATATTATTAAGTTTTTGTATGGAGAATTTTTTGTTTTTCATGATTTTGCGATGAAACAAGGCATTTAAAGATTTCACTATGCTTCCTTCATTTTTGCTAAATCTTATTTACATCGGTTTTTGATTAAAAGCCTTTTTTTTTTGTTTATCAATATACCTTGACCAAACTCGGCCTTAACCATTTTCTCGGCATTAAAAGGTTGGGTCTGCAAGGGTATTAGATCTTCGGCATGCCGAAGATAGCCCTTCTTTCTCGTTAGTTTTGATTTTGTTGTGCCTATGTACACACTATTGCATTTGTTGTTATTTTACCCAGCACATGGTATTTGGTAAATTACATTACTTTTAACGGCCATACGATTTTTGCTTTAATCTTATTAAAGAATTTTTGTAACGTGTTCGAATATAGCTTTTGCGACATTATTTGCGCTTTTGCTTTTTATTGGAATGGCTACTAAATATTTTGTAAGGTCACATATTAATGTGACTATGTATTCATTACCATTTTCCGATTTGGGTAGCGGACCAACTGTATCCACTATCACTATATCGAAAGCATTCACAGGTGTTTCTGTGAGAGTGAGAGGAGTTTTTGTGTGCGTCTTTGTTTTAGACATTTGGCATTTTTGACATTTACGTACGTACTCTTTTTATATGACGTGTCATATTTTTCCAGTAGTAGTGTCTTTTTATTTTCGCTAACGTTCTTGTTATGCCGCTATGACCTCCTTGAATTGGGTCGTCATGGTATGTAGACAATATTTGTTGTATCTCTTTTTCATCTTTTATTTAAGTCACCGGCTGGAGTAGCGCTACTCTTAAAGATTTTAATATTTTATTGCCCAGATTTTTAAAAGAATCTATTGAAACTGATTCAAAGATCTTTTCGCTCGGTGCCACCTTGAGTTGGCTGATTTTTAATATACCGGCCTCTTTTTCGACTCTTTGGAGGAACTGACCTAGGTCGAGAACTCCATTAGTATATAAATCGCTAACTTCAATTCTTGCGATAATTTTATTTCCATGTTTAAATAAACATTTAGATGCTGTTATGCGCAAGGTCACTACTTTTCGTACTTCATCATTTGTAATGACTTCATGTACGTTGGGCTTAGATACATTTTTTTGACTTCGCCTTGGCAGAAGTTCATAATTTTCTACTGTACAGTTTTTATTTTGTCTACTTTGTCGCCTGGTAGTGACTTTCAGGACTTTATGTTGCATATCTTTGAGTTCTTTTATATTAATACGCGAAAGCGCGTCTGCTACAAAATTATCTTTCCCCTTTAGGTATTCTACTGTGAAATCGTATTCTTCAAGCTCTAGCCGCATGCGAGTTAATTTAGAACTGGGATTAGTCATAGAAAAAGATATGTCAATGGTCTGTGATCCGTTTTAATAGTAAAGTGTTTGCCATAAATATATGGTCTAAAATGGGTAATTGCCCAGTGAATTGCCGCTAACTCTTGTTCTGTTGTGCTCTTATTGCTTTCCCCTTTTGTAAATGAACGAGATGCATAAGCTATTGGGAGCTGAATTCCGTCACGTTTCTGAGTTAGAACTGCTCCGCAAGCTTGTTTACTGGCATCTGTTATAATGCAAAATTCTTTGCGAAAATCAGGATATTGTAATAATGTGGGGTGCATAAGCTTTTCTTTAAGGTATTGGAATGCGTTTTGGCATTCACTTGACCATTCAAAAGGAACATTCTTTTTACATAATCTAGTTATGTGCCGTGAATAATCGGCGAAGTTTTTTATAAATCGACGATAATAATTGCAGAATGCTACAAATCGTCTCGCGCTGTCCGCATCATGAGGGACAGGATAATTTTTGATGACGTCAAATTTCTTGTCATCTGGCAATACTCCTTTGTCAGTGCATTTGTGACCTAAGAATGTCAAAAATGAACATTTTTCTGGATGCAACTTTAGGTTATATTTCCTACATACATTAAAAACATCAGTTAAGTTTTTAATCATGTGTTTTTCGGAACATCCTATCACCATTAAGTCATCCATATAAAGGAATGCCTGAGAGGGTTCTAAACCCGAGAATGCTATAGTCATCATTCTCTGAAATGAATTTGGTGCTATTTTAAGACCAAATGGTAATCGCGTGAAGCGATATGAGCCATTGCTCGTTGAAAAAGATGTTATATTTCTTGAATTTTCTTCAAGTTCAATTTGGTGGAAACCTGACATTAAGTCAAGGCATGAAAAGTATTTAGCTCTGCCCAGTTGGTCAAGAATATCATCAATTCTGGGGAGCGGGAATTTATCAGACAGTAGTTTTTTGTTGATTTGGCGATAGTCAATTACTAATCGCCATTTCTTCTCTTCCGAATTTGGTAATGATTTTTTCGGAACTCACAAGAGTGGGCTGTTATACTCGGATACAGACGGTTCTACGATTTTGTCGATTATTAATTTCCCTACTTGTTTTTGAATTTCTTTAACGTGGCTATGCGGGCTTCTGTAGTTTTTAATATAAATGGGTTCATCATTTTTAAGTCTTAATGTTTGTTTATAGAAATTATTTGTCGCTATTGGTTCGGTTTCCAGTCCGAACACATCACTATACTTGGTGCATAATTCTGTTAGTTGACTTTTGAATTGTTCTGGAAAATTTTTCTTTAATTTTGAAAGTACTTGTTCGCTTCTATTTTCTGGATTAGTGCTATGAATGTCGTAATCTGTTAAATTTTCATATTGGATTTTGTTTGACCAATTGGTCGAAATTAGTTGTGTTTAGAAGGCGAATGTATACATGTTTGGATGCTGCTATTGTATTTGCAACATAAATTCCATTATGTATTTCTTGATTAGGAACAAATATATAATCATTTACTGTATTAATGTCTATTTTTCGAATTACTTGGGATCTGGCTGGCAAGAGAACTGTATTATTGCCAGCACTATATGTTATCGGAACATAAATTAGATAATTTAAATTTTGAGGTCTAATTATAAACCAGTCTTCACTTGGTTTGAAATCTAATTGACAATTGAATTTTTTTATAAAATCAATGCCTATTATTCCATCACACGGTATTGAAAAATCGGAATCTACTAAATGAAATTCGTGTGGAATAATATATTTTGTTGTTTGAAGTTCTATTGAAGTTGTTCCTTGAGATTTTATTACACCTTGGCCTATGCCTTGGATGTTTATAATTTTTTCTTCTTGAATTTTAAAATTGTCCGAATTTATTTTTAAAAGTGAGATATCTGCACCAGTATCTATTAGGAATGTGAGTTTATTTTCAGTTGAATGATTATAAAAAGGGACAAATATATTAAGACTGTAATTGATGGAATGAACTTTTACATTTACTGGTTGTTTCCTAAAGGGTTCTGAGAGTTTTCCGGCGTATTTTGCGCCATTCTCACATTGTTACTATTATAACCTTGGTTGGAGTTACCTCGGCCTCTTCCTCTATTTTGGCCTCGTCTTCCTCCACGGTTATTGTAATTATTGTTATTGTTGTTACCGCCTCGGTTATAATTGTTGTGGTTGTAATTTCTGCCACGATTATAACCTCGGCCTCCTCTATTATTATTGTTTGCACCTCGTCGATAATACAGGACAGTGTTACTTTGACCTGTTATCTCCGTGCAGCTATTAACAAATTTGGAGACTGCATCATTCATATTTATGAATGTGCCTGCCTGCATGATAAGTTTTTACCTTATCAATTGAACAATTTTGGGTCATAGCTTTTTACAGCTGTTGTAGTGCTGTATTTGTTTGCTAGTGATTGGCTTAGACCTTCACTGATATAGGCGCCTTCAAGGGCCTTTGCCAGTTTTTCCACCTCTTGGGTGTATTGGTTAGCAGTTTTATTTTTCTGTTGCAAATTAAGAAGCTTAGCAGATACAACTTCTACCGATTCTCCTTTTACTGCATTTGATAGTTGCGTAATGATTGCAGCAATTGTCTGCTCATTACTTATTAAATTTCTCGCATGGCCTTTTAGCTTTGTTTTTATAAGGCTTATGGCCGTTAGCTCATGTGTGCCTTTTAAGGTTTCTAATAGATTCAAAGAATCTAGAAAACTTTGTAGATTTTCCGGCTTACCGTCAAACTCTGGTATCAGAGATGTGGCTAGTTTGATAAATTCTACAACTGTTTGTGCCATGTTTACTAATTTTGTATCTTCTATTTGGTCGTTTGTCAGTAGTGACTTATCAAATGTAAAACGTCTGAAGTTTGGACTCTGTGTAAACTTGTCAGTTTATTTTGACACTCGGTAACTAGACTCCTGATTTCATTGTACTCATATACAAGGATCTCAGTATGTTTAATTATGGTGGGTCCTAAAACTGGTGCGCTTTTATTAAGGCACTTGTATGATTTATCGAAATTTTCCCTATGCCGCTTTATCTTTTCTACTATTTGGGACCAGTCCATGTAACCTTCCGCTACTTAAATATTTTATTTAAGCAGTGGCTTAGACCTTGTCTAAGTCGTTGGCTCGACTCATGTAACGCTTTCTCAGTGATTTTTTATGAAGAAGATAAATCTTCAGAAGTATGTTGAGGCTATTACAACGAGTATTATTAGCAGTATGTTTGTTAACTGCACATGGGGAGTGGTGTCTACGACTTCTACTACGTTAACTACATTGGCAGTGTTATCATCTGCCTTTGATTGTTTTCCCCCCATATTCCTATATAAATACTCTTGCTTTTTGATTTGACTACTACCTATGCAGACGTACTAAGACAATTGTTGTCTGCCCTAGAATCGGATGCTCGTCAATAATTGTTTTTATTTTGACGTAGGGTAGTGTAGACAAGATTATTCCGCTCTCTATTTTAGAACATGAATAGAGTGGACTTGTCACTGTGCCGAATGTTTCTATATATTCGGATTCGAACTCATATACTGATATGAATTCTCTATGCCTTTGCAAAATTATTATGGCTCGCATACGAAAGTCTGTATAGTCGTTATATACTTTGTTAATTGGTCCTCGATCATGCTAATTCTTGATCATAATTTTGAATTACCTAATGAGACAAACGGAGCACTTATTTCTTTTCAATTTAAAATTCTTGTATATTCTCAAAGTTTAGTAATGTTTTTGTACTTATGTACAATTAGATATATATATTTTTTTTGGTTTAATTTAGGCAGAAGACCATTTTTTTGTTGTTAATCCTTTTTTTCTTTTAATATTAATATTCATATATAATATGGGATCATACATAAAATTAAAAAGGAATTATCTTAAAAAAATTTACAAATGCGTAATGTTAAATTTGTTTTCGTTTACTTTTACAAGACAAGTTGTTGTTTGTATCGTTCATTTTGAGGTTTTATTACATATAATTGTTGAATTTGATGCTTTTATTGTTTACAAGTCGGGTTTTGTTTTGCTTTTTTTTTGTTTTCTGCTTAAAACGCATCTTAAAAATTTTTTTTTTACAATCTGTATTTTTCCTACCTTTTGTTTCGAATGGCTGTACGGGCCAAACGTCTTGCCGGTCGACTCAATTGTCGTCGGGCATTACAATTTTTAAGTTTTATTTATTACTATTTAGTTTAATATGTTGGGCGCTGCCGGTACTGTTGTTCTTCTTCTTCTTCCCACGTAGGCATAAGGGGCGGTTTGCCTCTCATGCAACTCGTCTTAGTTGCTTAGTATTCCCTCGTAGGCATAAGCGGCGGTTTGCCTCTCATGCTTTGGTTGACTCTGCTTCCTTAGTGCGGCAGGTGCCCTCGCAATGGGGGCTGTAGAGGGGGCCCTCACAATCTGGTGGGCATCTGCGTGGGCGTGCTGGTATCTGTCTTGGCGGTGGACGATGATTCTTTGTTAGATTTTTTTTTATATTTATAGCTGAGGGACAGGGCTCGCTCTTTGATTTTAATATCGACTCGAGATGTTCGAGTTCGTCATTTAGTTTCACTGCAGTGTCCCATGGGAGGGGATTTTTGCATTTATAAAGGAGTCTTACGATTTCAGACTTTCTTCGTCTGATTCGCTCCTTAATGCCACTGCGTCTTGGGTTATTTTTTGCCTTAGAGCTCATGCCCTGTACTCACTCAGTATATTTTTTTTTTATTTTATTTTGTGTCCAGCTCCAGTCCAGCTCCAAGCTCCGGCCGCCTGAGTGTGGGTGACATCGGTTTCGCGCCAGAGCTGGGTAACGGTCTTGGCTGTTGCTGCTGCCGCTGCTGCACCTCCGGTTTCCAATTTTATATATTTTATTTATGTACTATTACTTTTTAACATGTTCGTGACACTTGTCACGGTCGCCATGTAAAAAGAGCACTCCTTAAATGAAAAAGACAGCACGTCAGTGCTGTTTAGTATCTTGGTTCAGAATGAATTTATTCAGTTTTTATAATGTTCGCTTAGCCTATGGATATACATATATACTTATGCTGTTATTCGTTAACAGCTACAAAGAGAGGGAGAGTGAGTAGCTCGCATATGCCTGTATTAGTGAGCATATATATTGCTCACGGAATGCGCTCAGACGGAGCGTGGGATATGCAGCATTAGCATAAACGGTCAGCTAGTGAGGCTAGTGAACCGCGCTGCGTAATATGAGACCGAGCCAATACATAATGTGGCTCTGGGCTCGTTTACTATATTATTGTTATTGTATGCAACAAAGTGCTGCATACTTTATATTTAAGTACAGGGTAAGGGTACTACTATATACTATATACTATATACTATATACTATATACTATATACTATATACTATATACTATATACTATATACTATATACTATATACTATATACTATATACTATATACTATATACTATATATATATATACTATATACTATATACTATATACTATATACTATATACTATATACTATATACTATATACTATATACTATATACTATATACTATATACTATATACTATATACTATATACTATATACTATATACTATATACCATATACTATATACTATATACTATATACTATATACTATATACTATATACTATATACTATATACTATATACTATATACTATATACTATATACTATATACTATATACTATATACTATATACTATATACTATATACTATATACTATATACTATATACTATATACTATATACTATATACTATATACTATATACTATATACTATATACTATACACTATACACTATATACTATATACTATATACTATATACTGTCTGGCTACGCAGCCAAAACAACTGGATCGACCTCGCAACTGATAAGAGCAGCATCTTAATTTTATCTTATAATAATCGCCCTTTATTCATTTACATAGAGCTGCCGCTCTTCGCTGTAACGATCGTTTTATTGCCCTAACTTTACTTATGCGAAGGCCTCGATGCTGCGCATCAAAATGATAACTAATAATTGTCGCTTCGCTAAAATTGGCACGTACTAATTCGGGTTCGCTTGCCTATATAAAACAATTGTTCTTAAATAATAAGCACAGACCAGTTCGGGTCTGCATGCTTTTCGTAACTTTAAGAAATATAAAAACAAATTGGAGCACAAGAAATAAAAGATTAATTATTTCTACTTATGAAAGCTATTGAAAAAGCTCAATAGCGCAACATTTTGGTGACCCCGACGTGAATTTTTGTTGTTGTAAGATTATTTGCTTTACATTAAAGCAATAATTTTAAAAGACACCACCTCGCATTTCGTTTTGTGCACTTTATATACTTGACACTTGCGTTCGCCGAAGTTCGTACTAGCGATCACCGTTGTTAGTTTCTCAGCTAGTTTCGCACACGCTTTCTATCAACGCTTCTAATGGTAACCGAAAATAATGCCTCTAGTGCAGTGCCCTCTGCAAACAGGGTGACTTTTCTGAAGCGCAAAGCCATTTCAATTTATGACAGTTTGCAAACACTTCGAAATGCTCTAACTAATTCGCCACTTAGTGCAATTGATGAGTGCGGTCTTAGTGTTAGGCTGAAGCAAATCGAGCGGCTGCAGACCTCATTTGATATTAATCACACTAGCCTCGAAGAACTAGACTTTGATGAAATCGGTAACCAATGGCGTGAGGACTTCGACGAGTTAGCAGTTTCTATGGAAACTTCGGTTCGGAGTGAAATTGAGAAACGTGTCTCAATATTGCCCTGCTCAACATTTCGCGACCAATCTGTGCTGCCCTCGCAGACAGTTAGAGCTAAGGCACCGCCGACACTACCCTCAATAAAGTTGCTCACGTTCAGTGGTGGTTACACAGAATGGGCCGACTTTTATTCTATGTTCACAACCATAGAAAATCATCCTGATCTAGCAGATATCGACAAGCTGCAGCATCTTCGATCGTGCCTGAAGGATTCAGCGCTGGACGCGATTCGATCATTGGAAATAACAAACGATAATTATGCCACAGCACTTAATTTATTGGAGAAAAGGTTTAATAATAGACGTTTGGTTTTTCAGGCACACATACTTGAGATATTGGGGCTCAAGAGGGTGGCAGGTGGATCGGCCGTGTCGCTAAGGGAGTTATCCGACCAATTCAACGCACATATTCGCGCGTTAAAGAGCATGGGCAACTCCGAACAAATCGCTAGATGCATCATTGTGCAGATTATTTTACAAAAGCTGGACCCAACATCACTAGCCAAATGGGAAGAAAGGCTAGAGGATTCGTCGTTCGCCAATTAAATACCATTCTGGAGCATGGATGCAGAACAATGAAAACCGTAAATTTTGCTATGGCAAGCTATGCCCCTAGCCATCAGGTGGGAAAAATTAGAGCAATTAACACCAGTAGATCGTCATTTATCGCCACTAACTAGGACGCCCCTGTCTGCGTCTTTTGTGACAGCCCAGGTCATAATATATATAATTGTTCTCGATTTGGAAATTTGACCCCTGCATTACGGCTTAGGGAGGCAAAACGAGTTGCATTGTGCTTGAATTGCCTAAAGAAAGGTCATCAATTGCGATCATGTAGCTCTGGATGCTGTCGAACCTGCGGGGCGAAACATCATTCGCTGCTGCATTTAAATAATTCGGTATTTCCGTCTGGTCAGCTGAGTGAGCCTGCAAATTCATCGCCGATAGCCCATGCCTCTTTCGCTAAGTCATCGCCATCTACCTCCACATCTCTTGTTGCCCAGCATTTCAGTAGTGATGTTGTCGTCTTGGCTACGGCTATGATCTTTGTTAAAAATCGCTCCGGCACTTTGATACCTTGTCGTGCCCTGTTGGATTCTGGTTCTCAGCTTCACCTTATAACGTCGCGCCTTGCTCAACAGCTTCAGCTAAAGAAGCACAAGTCCTCAGCCATTGTCTCTGGATTAGGAGATTCTCGTTTTGAAACAGAAGGAAACACGGTCACTATCACAATACAGTCTCAAGTCCTTGAATGCTCAACATGCCTCACAGCTCTGGTAGCGCCTAACATAACTGATAGTCAACCGAGTTTTACTATCAACACGACGAATTGGAACATACCCGATAACATAAAACTTGCAGATCCGTCTTTCTTTGAACCTCAACGCGTGGACTTGTTGCTTGGAGCTAGCCTGTTTTACGACCTTCTCAGCGTCGGCCAGATAACGCACTGGACGATTTTCTCCAATGCATTCTGTGGCGAGACTCGCCAGAACAGGATAAAAAGATTTTTAAGCTGGATACAGTTAGATACGGAACAAAGCCAGCTTCATTCCTCTCTGTCCGTGTAATGCATCAGCTGTCTTCGGCTGAGGAAACTAATTTTCCAATTGTATCTCGGATTCTGCGGCGTGACTTCCAGCGTCGGATCGGTTGTTGTTTTCTATTTCGTCCATTCAGCCGAGATCCAAACCATCCAAAAGATCAATACTATCGACCATAGCTCGCTTGTATGACCCGCTTGGACTCATAGGGCCGGTAATCGCCAAGGCTAAAATCTTTTTGCAGCAGATCTGGAGGGAGAAGCTTAATGGCATGGAATGGCGCTACGTGCCTACTTCACTCAACCCGGCAAATATACTCTCGAGAGGATCTACGCCCAGTGTATTGGATCAATAGTCACTGTGGTTCAACGGCCCAGAATTTCTAGTAAAAAACAAATTGAGCTGGCCTGCTTCTTGCTTGTGAGAAAAGACAGAACTCGAGCTTAGAAAAAGGGTCCTTATTGCGTCATCTCCCTTCGTTGATATAACTGCCACTTGTAAATACGTCAACTCATTTGATACAATGCAGTGATATACAACATGGGACCCAACTCTTACTAAGGCTCGTCCAGAGAGCACACCTGTGGGAAGAGATCAACTCATTGCGATCGAGAAGAGTTGCTAAGGCGTCCAGCTGTATCGCAACACTTAACCCTTTTCTGGATGATTTCGGCATTCTAAGAGTTGATGGGCGCTTGAATATAGTATATACTATATACTATATACTATATACTATATACTATATACTATATACTATATACTATATACTATATACTATATACTATATACTATATACTATATACTATATACTATATACTATATACTATATACTATATACTATATACTATATACTATATACTATATACTATATTTTACCATCCGATCGGCCTCAAACTCAATTTCAAACTTCTTTGTTCAAATTCATTTGAGGGGTGTTTTAACACTTTTCCAAAAATGTATTCCTTCTTGGTGGAAATGGCGGTCAAGGATTTGGTGGATGACGTTTCGCCCTCAAATTCATTTCCAAGGATCTAAAATAAAACAAGTAAGAGTTTCTAGTCGGGAGTTCCCGACTAGGGAATACCCTGAACCCTCCCATTCCAACAACAAATGCAGTTCGCGCATCGCGCTCGTTTAAAGTAATAAAGATAAATTAAAAAAAAAAAAAGTTCCCTTGGCAGGGTTCGAGCTCGCAAACGACCGTATTACTTGCTGACTACTCTACTCAACAGACAAACCAGAAAAAAAAAAAACAGTTTCCCAGTACGGCTCGAACTCGCGACAAACCGCAACACTTGCTATGCCTCTACTCAACAGCCACACCAATAATTAAGTATTATTGAGAAAAAAATGAACTGAAATAGCATTGCAGAAAAAAGTCGCAATTACAATGCTGTTAGAATGCGATAGAATGCGAAGCAGACGCGCATGAATCTGTGTGTGTACACAAATTCTTGATGTTTTCGCTAGCTGTGCCATCCAATTGCGCAGTTACATATAACTTTGGTTTTCTCCTAACCGATCTTAATGAAATTTTCTTCAGTATATATTATTGTACCATAGAATATTTGTGTATTCTCAAAAAGTTAATTGCATTAAAATTGTGGCTTAGATTGGTTGGCAATATAAGTTGGGTTATTAACTTGATTTATAGCTCTGCGGTGTTATAGGGGAGGTGGCGATAGGTATAAAATGAAAGATACTTGGCATATATATAATATTCTAGAAGCAACATATTATGTTTGGTGAGTCTAGCTCTTATTATTTACCCAATTTGATAAAAAAACAGGATGTCGATATCGATTTTTATCGATTTCTTGGAAACGGAGTAAGTTATCGATTATCGGAAACAAACTCGACCTGCGTAGGAACTAGGAGCACCTACATCTAAAATTTCAAGTCTCTAGCTCTTATAGGTTCTGATCCTTGCGCTCATACATACGGACGGACGGACGGACGGACGGACAGACAGACGGACATGGCTAGATCGACTCGGCTATTGATGCTGATCAAGAATATATATACTTTATGGGGTCGGAGATGCTTCCTTCTGCCTGTTACATACATTTACATTTTGCACAAAAACATTATACCCCTTTTACCCATTTTTAATGGGTTCAGGGTATAAAAACTTTATTTCACGTGATTGAATCTTTATCTGTTTATTATGTTGAATATTTGGATTAAGACTGATGAACAAAAATATGGTTGCGCTATATTTAAAGCTAAGTAATAATTGGAGTACCTGACTTTTTGCAAAGGGACCGCAGCTGCAGCTTGTTTATGCTACCGTTTCTCTGTGGGTCAGTTCTTGTTTATAAATGATTGTTGACAATATTTGTGCTTGGCTGCAGAAGGCATTCTACTCGCTGCTGTTAGCATTATTTAAATTCAGCTGCAGGAGGCATGCTATTGTTATGATTATTGAATCTGTAAAAATACAGTAGGGTATACCGTGCAATGCAGCTTATGAATAACAGTGGTTCAAAATTCTGTTGTTGTGAATATGTCACTCCTCCCCACTAAAAATAAAGAGTGTCCTCACGCGTGTAGGGTATATAAAAAAGGTAAGTATAATAAAAAATATTATTTAAATACTTGGATACAATTTTGGTAACATACTTAAATTTTCTTGTTCATTTTTTCAATTTCAAGTTCAACTGGGGGTTGTACAGGTTGCTCATCAGTAACATTTAGTTTCTTAATAAATATTCGTTTGGGTATATTTTTATACTTATATGCTAGATACATTATTATAATTAATAGGATGATTACAAATACTTTTATTATTATAATTTGGAATATTTTAATTTCTTTAGTATGTTCGAAAATTATTTCTTTTGTTTGAATGTACGAAAGTAGTTTTAATTTAGTAATATTATTTCTTACGTATATACTTTGAGTGTAATCTGAGTTCAAATTGCTTATAGATATTTCATTAAGTATAACTGAGCAATTATGGATTTTTATTATGTTATTTCCCTCAATTAAGATATCATTTTTAACACAGTTTTGATTCAATGTGATTTTGAGTAAGTTGTTATACCCTTGCAGAGGGTATTATAATTTTGTCGTGAAATGTGTAACGCATAGAAGGAGACATCTCCGACCCCATAAAGTATATATATTCTTGATCAGCATCAACAGCCGAGTCGATATAGCCATGTCCGTCTGTCCGTCTGTCTGTTTCTATGCGAACTAGTCCCTCAGTTTTAAAGCTATCTTAATGAAACTTTGCAGAAGTCCCTATTTCTGTTGCACGCAGCACATATATCAAAACCAGCTGGATCGGACCACTATATCATATAGCTGCCATAGGAACGATCGGCCGAAAATTAAGTTTTTGTATGAAAAAACCTTTTGTTTATCAAGATATCTTGACCAAACTCGACATTTATTAGTTTTACTATGCTCCTCATATATATGCAAAATTCTATTAAGATCGGACCACTATATCACATAGCCGCCATAGGAACGTTCGGTCGAAAATTAGGTTTTTGTATGAAAAAACATTTTGTTTGTCAAGATATCTTGACCAAACTCGGCATTTATTAGTTTTACTAAGCTCCTCATATATATGCAAAATCCTATTAAGATCGGACCACTATATCATATAGCTGCCATAGGAACGATCGGTCGAAAATTAAGTTTTTGTATGAAAAAACCTTTTGTTTATCAAGATATCTTGACCAAACTCGACATTTATTAGTTTTACTATGCTCCTCATATATATGCAAAATTCTATTAAGATCGGACCACTATATCATATAGCCGCCATAGGAACGATCGGTCGAAAATTAAGTTTTTGTATGAAAAAACATTTTGTTTGTCAAGATATCTTGACCAAACTCGGCATTTATTAGTTTTACTAAGCTCCTCATATATATGCAAAATCCAGTTAGATCGGACCACTATATCATTAAGCTGCCATAGGAACGATCGGTCGAAAATTAAGTTTTTGTATGAAAAAACATTTTGTTTGTCAAGATATCTTGACCAAACTCGGCATTTATTAGTTTTACTAAGCTCCTCATATATATGCAAAATCCTATTAAGATCGGACCACTATATCATATAGCTGCCATAGGAACGATCGGTCGAAAATTAAGTTTTTGTATGAAAAAACCTTTTGTTTATCAAGATATCTTGACCAAACTCGACATTTATTAGTTTTACTATGCTCCTCATATATATGCAAAATTCTATTAAGATCGGACCACTATGTCATATAGCCGCCATAGGAACGATCGGTCGAAAATTAAGTTTTTGTATGAAAAAACATTTTGTTTGTCAAGATATCTTGACCAAACTCGGCATTTATTAGTTTTACTAAGCTCCACATATATATGCAAAATCCTATTAAGATCGGACCACTATATCATATAGCTGCCATAGGAACGATCGATCGAAAATTAAGTTTTTGTATGAAAAAACATTTTGTTTTTCAAGATATTTTAACCAAACTCGGCATTTATTAGTTTTACTATGCTCCTCATATATATGCAAAATCCTATTAAGATCGGACCACTATATCATATTATTAAGTTTTTGTGTGGAGAATTTTTGTTTCTCATGATTTTTGCGATTAAACACGGCATTTAAAGATTTCACTATGCTTCCTTCATTTTTGCTAAATCTTATTTACATCGGTTTTTGATTAAAAGCCTTTTTTTTTGTTTATCAATATACCTTGACCAAACTCGGCCTTAACCATTTTCTCGGCATTAAAAGGTTGGGTCTGCAAGGGTATTAGATCTTCGGCATGCCGAAGATAGCCCTTCTTTCTCGTTATAAGTATATTCGGTTCAATATAGTTAGTTTGTGTTATAGATGTGTTTTTGAAAATCTGCAACTAGTGTTAGTTTGTTTTATTATACCTAATATGCATGGGTTAAAAGTTAAAAGTGGGTAGGGTAGAATTTTGTATAATGGGGCTTTATTTATTTCTCTAGGAATGTGTGAAATAATCAAAATTTCATTCCTATCGGACCTAAGCCAAGTAGTTGTCTTTATGTTAAGCAGCTTTTCGGAATTAAAGTTAATTTTCTTCTCTTTTTTCTCTTTCTTTGTTTACTATTTCTATTCCTTGGTTAACCGCTTCAATTACATTGTTGAGTTCGTTTATTTGAATACTGTTTTGAGCTATTGAATTCATTTTTCCTTCAAGTTCTTCTTTATTATTGCTATTTACAGTTCCAAAGTATTTGTATGTTGTTTCTACGAAATTAAGTAATCCTCTTTTACTTCTTTTTACTATTCGGGTACCGTTTATTTTAAAGAGTAAGTATCCATTATTTGATTTAATAGGGTTGATATCTATAAACTTCCTGTAAATAGGGTTGACATCATTAGTGCCAGAAAAATTAAAGTTATAGGTCCTGTTTTGCAATTTTGGCCTCTTGCAAATATTTGCTAATATTTAATTTCTTTTGTTTTGGATAATTCGTTTTATAATGTTTAATTTTTCGACCTATGTTAGTCTCTTCGAAATGATCTTCGTTAATTTGTTCTATTTTCCCAGTGGGTTTGTAAGGGTTTTTATTAAGATTATTTATTCTTATCTCTTTTGTATTCTGGGTATTATAATTAGGTGTTCCTGCATAAATAAAACTGTCAGCTGGAGTTCTACCAGTAGCTTATGATTATAAGTGTATAAAATTACATCAATTATCATGAGTCTATTTTCTTCGTCATCGTGATTATTTATTGAACGCATTTTTTTGATTTATTGTCTTATGTAGTCTTTCTACATCCGCTACACCATTTTTAATTGTTGTTATTTGAATTTCATCTGATTCCTTGCTTAACCATTCTATCAGAGCTAGACTCATAAAAGCACTGTCCCTATCTGTCTTCAGAGTTGTAGGTTTTCCCATATTGTTAAGTATTTGAATGAGTCCTCTTTTGACTTCCATCTAATCCTTGCCCTTAAACTCTTTGCAAATTTTGAATATAAATTAATACATGTTAAATAGCTGTGGCTTTTGATAAAATAAATGTCTACTACGTAAGTTTCGTTGCAGTTTTCTACTTCTGGCGTAATTTTAAATTTATAAGATGTGTTCCTGTGATGAATCTAAGCTGGATTGCAAACTTCACATTCGTTTATTATGTTTTGGATTAAATTTTAATAGTCTGGGCAATAGTATATTTCTTTAAAAGTCTGACCATCTTTTCGATATCTGGATGTAAAAGTTTCTTGTGGTAGCTAATTATTATTCTTTAAGTTCTGCATAGCTTCTAATGTCTTTCAGTTTAATATTTGTTCGTAATATTCGAGTAGTTTTAGGGTTCATTATTTCTTCAAATGCTTCTTGTATTATTACAAAATCTGAGTCGTATTCACTGTATAAAACGCTTGAATTGTTGCAAAAATGTAGCTTTTTCAATATTAAGGTTTGAATATTCGATTTTTATCCTTAATTTTTTAAAATATGGATCAACTTCTACATTTTCGGTATCACTTCTAATCAATTCTATTTGTCTTCTAAAAATTATTCAATAGTTTTTTGTTAAATGTATTAAGTTTTCGTTATCTTCTTCAGCGCTATGTGCTGTAGCTTGTGTGTTAATATCTTGTTCGCCTAGCGCCTAATTTTCCTTCTAAGTATTTGATTGAGTAATTATATTCGCTAAGTTTGATACGCCAAAAATGTAATTTCATGTTAAGGTCTTTAATGTTGTTCAGCCAAACAAGTGGCTTGTGATCGCTTAAAATGTCAAATGGTCTTGCATATAAATATGGGCGAAAAAAGCTCTTTTTCTATTGTACTGTAATTTTGTTCACGCGCGTTCTACTTGAGAAACTAATTGGCTTGTTATCTTTACTTGCGTCGGTTGTTGCCTAAAACTTTTTATTAAAATCTGGACAAGTTAATATTGTGTCGTTCATATTTAAAAATTTTAATTTTTCAAATACTTTATTATCTTCATCATTTTTAATATCAATTTTTGATGCTTTCTTAAAGTAAAGAGTCATGGGTTTTGCAATTTTTGCTAGATCTAGAATAAACTTTCGATAATATCCACATAAACCTAGAAATGATTTAATTTCGTTTGATGATTTTGGCAAAGGAAATTCTTGTATTGCCTTTACTTTTAGTTTATTTGCCCATATGCCTTCTGGACTTATAATGTAGCCTAAAAATTCTGTTTCCTTTTTTAGAATTTGCACGTCATCATTTTCAAAAACTTTATTTATTGAATTTAAATGTTTATCAAGTGATGTGGAGAAGACAATAATGTATTCCAAATTAAGAAGACAATGCTTGTTATGGGAAATTAATTATTAATTAATTAATAATTAAGAAGAATAATGATGGTAAAGTACATGGATGATTAGTGATGTAAGTTGTAAGAATATTTACAAAATATTTAAAGTGAAAATGTAGGTGCAGTGTAACATGATTTTATATGTTTAATACTTAATGAATTGACGTTTTGCTGCGAACATGCTCGGTCTCGAAAGCAGAACGGCGATCTTGGCGATAGTTCTCTTGACGAGTCTGCTTGCAGTTTGAATAACGGCCACTCGCACAACACCATCATCTCCATGTATTGTTCTGTCGACTCTTCCGAGGGGCCATCTCAGAGGGGGAATGTTATCTTCCTTGAGCAGCACGATGTCGCCAGGCTGAAGATTTCTCGTAGGCGTGCGCCATTTTCCACGCTCCTGCAGCAGTGAGAGGTAAGCGATGCTCCACTTCTTCCAAAAAGTCTGCTGCATGTAGCAAACACGTTGCCAGCGGCTAAGACGATCGATGTTCAAATGGGTCAAGTCGGGCTCGTCAATAGAAGCGTTGGACTTGCCCCAGAAAAAGTGGCAGCAATAAAGGACGTTGTAGATAGATCTGCTAAAAGCTCTTTTTCTATTGTACTGTAATTTTGTTCAGGCTCGCTTAACATTCTACTTGAGACAACACAGCTCATATTGCAAAATTACTTGCGTCGGTTGTTACCTGAAACTTCTTATTAAAATCTGGACATGTTAATATTGGGTCGTTTATAATTCATAATTTTTATTTTTTAAATAGTTTATTATATTCATCATTTTATAAATATCAAGTTTTATAAATCAAATCTGGAATAAACTTTCGATAATAACCATATAAACCTAGAAATGATTTAATTTCCTTTGATGTTTTTGGCAAAGGAAATTCTTGTATTGCCATTACTTTTAGTTTATTTGGCCGTATGCCTTCTGGACTTATAATGTGGCCTAAAAATTCTGTTCCCTTTTTAGAAATTCGCACTTATATAATTAAAGTTTTAAATTTGCCTGTCTTAATTTTTCAAAAACGTTATTTATTGAATTTAAATGTTCATCAAGTGATGTAGAAAAGGCAATAATGTCGTCCAAATAAATAAGACAATACTTGTTAATTAAATCACGAAGAACATGATTCATGCACCTTTGAAATGTTGCTGATGCATTTTTAAGTCCAAATGGCACGAGTATACTCGTAATGTCCGTATTTGGTAGAAAACACTGTTTTATTAATTGATTTCTGATCCATTTCAATTTGATGGAAACTTTTCGCTAAATCTATTGTTGTAAAATATGAGCATCTTCCTTATTTTTCCAAAATCTCGTCCATGTTTGGAATGGGAAATATGAATAACAGTGGTTCAAAATTCTGTTGTTGTGAATATGTCACTCCTCCCCACTAAAAATAAAGCGTGTCCTCACGAGTGTAGGGTATATAAAAAAGGTAAGTATAATAAAAAATATTATTTAAATACTTGGATACAATTTTGGTAACATACTTAAATTTTCTTGTTCATTTTTTTCAATTTCAAGTTCCACTGGGGGTTGTACAGGTTGCTCATCAGTAACATTTAGTTTCTTAATAAATATTCGTTTGGGTATATTTTTATACTTATATGCTAGATACATTATTATAATTAATAGGATGATTACAAATACTTTTATTATTATAATTTGGAATATTTTAATTTCTTTAGTATGTTCGAAAATTATTTCTTTTGTTTGAATGTACTAAAGTAGTTTTAATTTAGTAATATTATTTCTTACGTATATACTTTGTGTGTAATCTGAGTTCAAATTGCTTATAGATATTTCATTAAGTAAATCTGAGCAATTATGGATTTTTATTATGTTATTTCCCTCAATTAAGATATAATTTTTAACACAGTTTTTATTCAATGTGATTTTGGGTAAGTTGTTATAAGTATATTCGGTTCAATATAGTTAGTTTGTGTTATAGATGTGTTTTTGAAAATCTGCAACTAGTGTTAGTTTGTTTTATTATACCTAATATGCATGGGTTAAAAGTCAACTTTCTCTTGTCCTTGTTGTATAGATTATTATTATGTGAGTAGTATTTGTATTGTGTCTGATCATCGTTTGGGTAGGGCAGAATTTTGTATAATGGGGCTTTATTTATTTCTCTAGGAATGTGTGAAATAATCAAAATTTCATTCCTATCGGACCTAAGCCAAGTAGTTGTCTTTATGTTAAGCAGCTTTTCGGAATTAAAGTTAATTTTCTTCTCTTTTTTCTCTTTCTTTGTTTACTATTTCTATTCCTTGGTTAACCGCTTCAATTACATAGTTGAGTTCGTTTATTTGAATACTGTTTTGAGCTATTGAATTCATTTTTCCTTCAAGTTCTTCTTTATTATTGCTAGTTACAGTTCCAAAGTATTTGTATGTTGTTCCTACGAAATTAAGTAATCCTCTTTTACTTCTTTTTACTATTCGGGTACCGTTTATTTCTCTATGCAATTTTCCTGTTAAATATTCAATTTGTATTCTGTTTTTATATTTGTTTGTTTGAAACATTAGGTTGTCATATGAACCTTCTGTTTTTGTTAAATTTATTGTGAGACAATGGTGCTCGGAATTATCTGATATGTCTATCATGCCTATTTTAAAGAGTGAGTATCCATTATTTGATTTAATAGGGTTGATATCTATAAACTTCCTGTAAATAGGGTTGACATCATTAGTGCCAGAAAAATTAAAGTTATAGGTCCTGTTTTGCAATTTTGGCCTCTTGCAAATATTTGCTAATATTTAATTTCTTTTGTTTTGGATAATTCGTTTTATAATGTTTAATTTTTCGACCTATGTTAGTCTCTTCGAAATGATCTTCGTTAATTTGTTCTATTTTCCCAGTGGGTTTGTAAGGGTTTTTATTAAGATTATTTATTCTTATCTCTTTTGTATTCTGGGTATTATAATTAGGTGTTCCTGCATTAATAAAACTGTCAGCTGGAGTTCTACCAGTAGCTTATGATTATAAGTGTATAAAATTACATCAATTATCATGAGTCTATTTTCTTCGTCATCGTGATTATTTATTGAACGCATTTTTTTGATTTATTGTCTTATGTAGTCTTTCTACATCCGCTACACCATTTTTAATTGTTGTTATTTGAATTTCATCTGATTCCTTGCTTAACCATTCTATCAGAGCTAGACTCATAAAAGTACTGTCCCTATCTGTCTTCAGAGTTGTAGGTTTTCCCATATTGTTAAGTATTTGAATGAGTCCTCTTTTGACTTCCATCTAATCCTTGCCGTTAAACTCTTTGCAAATTTTGAATATAAATTAATACATGTTAAATAGCTGTGGCTTTTGATAAAATAAATGTCTACTACATAAGTTTCGTTGCAGTTTTCTACTTCTGGCGTAATTTTAAATTTATAAGATGTGTTCCTGTGATGACTCTAAGCTGGATTGCAAACTTCACATTCGTTTATTATGTTTTGGATTAAATTTTAATAGTCTGGGCAATAGTATATTTCTTTAAAAAGTCTGACCATCTTTTCGATATCTGGATGTAAAAGTTTCTTGTGGTAGCTAATTATTATTCTTTAAGTTCTGCATAGCTTCTAATGTCTTTCAGTTTAATATTTGTTCGTAATATTCGAGTAGTTTTAGGGTTCATTATTTCTTCAAATGCTTCTTGTATTATTACAAAATCTGAGTCGTATTCACTGTATAAAACGCTTGAATTGTTGCAAAAATGTAGCTTTTTCAATATTAAGGTTTGAATATTCGATTTTTATCCTTAATTTTTTAAAATATGGATCAACTTCTACATTTTC
Organism: Drosophila littoralis; assembly: GCA_018903485.1. Lineage (NCBI taxonomy): Eukaryota > Metazoa > Arthropoda > Insecta > Diptera > Drosophilidae > Drosophila > Drosophila littoralis. The sequence continues at coordinate 389,766 of JAEIGF010000611.1, forward strand.
GGTATCACTTCTAATCAATTCTATTTGTCTTCTAAAATTATTCAATAGTTTTTTTGTTAAATGTATTAAGTTTTCGGTATCTTCTTCAGCGCTATGTGCTGTAGCTTGTGTGTTAATATCTTGTTCGCCTAGCGCCTAATTTTCCTTCTAAGTATTTGATTGAGTAATTATATTCGCTAAGTTTGATACGCCAAAAATGTAATTTCATGTTAAGGTCTTTAATGTTGTTCAGCCAAACAAGTGGCTTGTGATCGCTTAAAATGTCAAATGGTCTTGCATATAAATATCGGCGAAAAAAGCTCTTTTTCTATTGAAACTAACTGGCTTGTTATCTTTACTTGCGTCGGTTGTTGCCTAAAACTTTTTATTAAAATCTGGACAAGTTAATATTGTGTCGTTCATATTTAAAAATTTTAATTTTTCAAATACTTTATTATATTCATCATTTTTAATATCAATTTTTGCTGCTTTCTTAAAGTAAAGAGTCATGGGTTTTGCAATTTTTGCTAGATCTAGAATAAACTTTCGATAATAACCACATAAACCTAGAAATGATTTAATTTCGTTTGATGATTTTGGCAAAGGAAATTCTTGTATTGCCTTTACTTTTAGTTTATTTGCCCATATGCCTTCTGGACTTATAATGTAGCCTAAAAATTCTGTTTCCTTTTTTAGAATTTGCACGTCATCATTTTCAAAAACTTTATTTATTGAATTTAAATGTTTATCAAGTGATGTGAGAAGACAATAATGTATTCCAAATTAAGAAGACAATGCTTGTTATGGGAAATTAATTATTAATTAATTAATAATTAAGAAGAATAATTATGGTAAAGTACATGGATGATTAGTGATGTAAGTTGTAAGAATATTTACAAAATATTGTAGGTGCAGTGTAACATGATTTTATATGTTTAATACTTAATGAATTGACGTTTTGCTGCGAACATGCTCCCCCGTTGGAAGTCGAAGGCAACCGAAATGGTCTCGAAAGCAGAACGGCGATCTTGGCGATAGCTCTCTTGACGAGTCTGCTTGCAGTTTGAATAATGGCCACTCGCACATCACCATCATCTCCATGTATTATTCTGTCGACTCTTCCGAGGGGCCATCTCAGAGGGGGAATGTTGTCTTCCTTGAGCAGCACGATGTCGCCAGGCTGAAGATTTCTCGTAGGCGTGCGCCATTTTCCACGCTCCTGCAGCAGTGAGAGGTAAGCGATGCTCCACTTCTTCCAAAAAGTCTGCTGCATGTAGCAAACACGTTGCCAGCGGCTAAGACGATCGATGTTCAAATGGGTCAAGTCGGGCTCGTCAATAGAAGCGTTGGACTTGCCCCAGAAAAGTGGCAGCAATAAAGGACGTTGTAGATAGATCTGCTAAGAGCTCTTTTTCTATTGTACTGTAATTTTGTTCAGGCTCGTTTAACATTCTACTTGAGACAACACAGCTCCTATTGCAAAATTACTTGCGTCGGTTGTTTCCTGAAACTTCTTATTAAAATCTGGACATGTTAATATTGGGTCGTTTATAATTCATTATTTTTATTTTTAAATAGTTTATTATATTCATCATTTTATAAATATCAAGTTTTATAAATCAAATCTGGAATAAACTTTCGATAATAACCATATAAACCTAGAAATGATTTAATTTCCTTTGATGTTTTTGGCAAAGGAAATTCTTGTATTGCCATTACTTTTAGTTTATTTGGCCGTATGCCTTCTGGACTTATAATGTGGCCTAAAAATTCTGTTCCCTTTTTTAGAAATTCGCACTTATATAATTAAAGTTTTAAATTTGCCTGTCTTAATTTTTCAAAAACGTTATTTATTGAATTTAAATGTTCATCAAGTGATGTAGAAAAGGCAATAATGCCGTCCAAATAAATAAGACAATACTTGTTAATTAAATCACGAAGAACATGATTCATGCACCTTTGAAATGTTGCTGATGCATTTTTAAGTCCAAATGGCACGAGTATACTCGTAATGTCCGTATTTGGTAGAAAACACTGTTTTATTTGATGGAAACTTTTCGCTAAATCTATTGTTGTAAAATATGAGCATCTTCCTTATTTTTCCAAAATCTCGTCCATGTTTGGAATGGGAAATATGAATAACAGTGGTTCAAAATTCTGTTGTTGTGAATATGTCACTCCTCCCCACTAAAAATAAAGCGTGTCCTCACGAGTGTAGAGTATATAAAAAAGGTAAGTATAATAAAAAATATTATTTAAATACTTGGATACAATTTTGGTAACATACTTAAATTTTCTTGTTCATTTTTTTCAATTTCAAGTTCCACTGGGGGTTGTACAGGTTGCTCATCAGTAACATTTAGTTTCTTAATAAATATTCGTTTGGGTATATTTTTATACTTATATGCTAGATACATTATTATAATTAATAGGATGATTACAAATACTTTTATTATTATAATTTGGAATATTTTAATTTCTTTAGTATGTTCGAAAATTATTTCTTTTGAATGTACGAAAGTAGTTTTAATTTAGTAATATTATTTCTTACGTATATACTTTTTGTGTAATCTGAGTTCAAATTGCTTATAGATATTTCATTAAGTATATCTGAGCAATTATGGATTTTTATTATGTTATTTCCCTCAATTAAGATATAATTTTTAACACAGTTTTGATTCAATGTAATTTTGGGTAAGTTGTTATAAGTATATTCGGTTCAATATAGTTAGTTTGTGTTATAGATGTGTTTTTGAAAATCTGCAACTAGTGTTAGTTTGTTTTATTATACCTAATATGCATGGGTTAAAAGTCAACTTTCTCTTGTCCTTGTTGTATAGATTATTATTATGTGAGTAGTATTTGTATTGTGTCTGATCATCGTTTGGGTAGGGTAGAATTTTGTATAATGGGGCTTTATTTATTTCTCTAGGAATGTGTGAAATAATCAAAATTTCATTCCTATCGGACCTAAGCCAAGTAGTTGTCTTTATGTTAAGCAGCTTTTCGGAATTAAAGTTAATTTTCTTCTCTTTTTCTCTTTCTTTGTTTACTATTTCTATTCCTTGGTTAACCGCTTCAATTACATTGTTGAGTTCGTTTATTTGAATACTGTTTTGAGCTATTGAATTCATTTTTCCTTCAAGTTCTTCTTTATTATTGCTATTTACAGTTCCAAAGTATTTGTATGTTGTTCCTACGAAATTAAGTAATCCTCTTTTACTTCTTTTTCTATTCGGGTACCGTTTATTTTAAAGAGTAAGTATCCATTATTTGATTTAATAGGGTTGATATCTATAAACTTCCTGTAAATAGGGTTGACATCATTAGTGCCAGAAAAATTAAAGTAATAGGTCCTGTTTTGCAATTTTGGCCTCTTGCAAATATTTGCTAATATTTAATTTCTTTTGTTTTGGATAATTCGTTTTATAATGTTTAATTTTTCGACCTATGTTAGTCTCTTCGAAATGATCTTCGTTAATTTGTTCTATTTTCCCAGTGGGTTTGTAAGGGTTTTTATTAAGATTATTTATTCTTATCTCTTTTGTATTCTGGGTATTATAATTAGGTGTTCCTGCATAAATAAAACTGTCAGCTGGAGTTCTACCAGTAGCTTATGATTATAAGTGTATAAAATTATATCAATTATCATGAGTCTATTTTCTTCGTCATCGTGATTATTTATTAAACGAATTTTTTCATTTATTGTCTTATGTAGTCTTTCTACATCCGCTAAACCATTTTTAATTGTTGTTATTTGAATTTCATCTGTTTCCTTGCTTAACCATTCTATCAGAGCTAGACTCATAAAAGTACTGTCCCTATCTGTCTTCAGAGTTGTAGGTTTTCCCATATTGTTAAGTATTTGAATGAGTCCTCTTTTGACTCTTCTGGATGTAAAAGTTTCTTGTGGTAGCTAATTATTATTCTTTAAGTTCTGCATTAGAAGCTATGTCTTTCAGTTTAATATTTGTTCGTAATATTCGAGTAGTTTGAGGGTTCATTATTTCTTCAAATGCTTGTATTATTTTAAAATCTGAGTCGTATTCACTGTATAATACGCTTGAATTGTTGCAAAAATGTTTTATCAATATCTGTTTAGCTTTTTCAATATTTAGGTTCAAATATTCGATTTTTATCCTTAATTTTTTAAAATATGGATCAACTTCTACATTTTCGGTATCACTTCTAATCAATTCTTTTGTCTTCTAAAAGTATTCAATAGTTTTTCTGTTAAATGTTTTAAGTTTTCGTTATCTTCTTCAGCGCTATGTGCTGTAGCTTGTGTGTTAATATCTTGTTCGCCTAGCGCCTAATTTTCCTTCTAAGTATTTGATTGAGTAAGTATATTCGCTAAGTTTGATACGCCAAAAATGTAATTTCATGTTAAGGTCTTTAATGTTGTTCAGCCAAACAAGTGGCTTGTGATCGCTTAAAATGTCAAATGGTCTTGCATATAAATATGGGCGAAAAAAGCTCTTTTTCTATTGTACTGTAATTTTGTTCACGCGCGTTCTACTTGAGAAACTAATTGGCTTGTTATCTTGTGAAAAAACAGCTCCTATTGCAAAATTACTTGCGTCGGTTGTTGCCTAAAACTTTTATTAAAATCTGGACAAGTTAATATTGTGTCGTTCATAATTAATAATTTTAATTTTTCAAATACTTTATTATATTCATCATTTTTAATATCAATTTTTGCTGCTTTCATAAAGTAAAGAGTCATGGGTTTTGCAATTTTTGCTAGACCTAGAATAAACTTTCGATAATAACCACATAAACCTAGAAATGATTTAATTTCGTTTGATGATTTTGGCAAAGGAAATTCTTGTATTGCCTTTACTTTTATTTTTTTGCCCATATGCCTTCTGGACTTATAATGTAGCCTAAAAATTCTGTTTCCTTTTTTAGAAATTTGCCCTTATATAATTGAAGTTTCAAATTTACATAACATAATTTTTCAAAAACTTTATTTATTGAATTTAAATGTTCATCAAGTGATGTGGAGAAGACAATAACGTATTCCAAATAAAGACGACAATGCTTGTTAATTAAATCACGAAGAACATGATTCATGCACCTTTGAAATGTTGCTGATGCATTTTTAAGTCCAAATGGCACGAGTATACTCGTAATGTCCGTATTTCGTGGAAAACACTGTTTTATTAATTGATTTCTGATCCATTTTAATATGATGGAAACTTTTCGCTAAATCTATTGTTGTAAAATATGAGCATCTTCCTTATTTTTCCAAAATCTCGTCCATGTTTGAAATGGGAAATTTATCATTAATTGTTATGTCCTATCCATAATTTATTTATTTATTTATTTATTATTGGTCGACAAAAAGAGTGTCTTCTTAATTATTCAATACATATATAATAAAATTTAATGCTAAAAGCCTAATTAGAGTACACAATTCTCTAATAGCATCACCAACCGATGGAGGTGTTATATTTTCCAGTCCGGCCAGCTGTGCCCCTATTCACAGCTAATTTTTTTCGGTGACGCTATTAGAGCCTACAGCTAAGAAGAAGGGTGTTAGTAGAGAAAATAGTGTTCTTTAGTAAAATTTAGAAATAATCTTAATTTACTATATTAATTAAGAAAATACAATAAATTGGGAATAATAAAGAGAGAAGTTATTAAAAAAGTAAAGGAATTAAACAAGATATATAGAAGGTTATGTAGATAGGATAGAGAGATAGTAATGGGAAATCACCGACCCGGTGGGGGAACATTTATAGCCTGTCCGGCAAGCTATGCCCCTGCTCATAGTTTTGAATGGTCAGTGACTTCCCGAAGGTATCCTGAAAGCAACGACTTTATTAGGGGTAGAGAAAGTTCGGTCGAGAAAACGTGATGTAAACTATTATAATTTTTACATAGCACGCGAAAAGGATTGTGCATAGCGTAGTCTGTTGTGCACGTAGATAGGAATAAGGGGCGAATATTTCTAGTTGGTCTAGACGGAACAGAGAATTGAAGACGCCCTAACAGAAAAGGAGAATCTATATCACCAACTATCAACTTATATAGGAAGACAACACCGAGAATTGTCGTACGGTTGATTAACGACGGAAGATTAAGAAGAAGCAGTCTGCTGGAGTAAGATGGCAACCGAAGATTAGGGTCCCAATTTAAACCTCTTAAGGCAAAAAGCAGAAATTGCTTCTGAACAGATTCAATACGATCCTGACTATTGATATACTGCGGAGACCAGATGCAAGAGCAGTATTCAAGGATAGGGCAACTACAATAAGGCGACTGGCAATGCCTAATAATAATAATTGCCTCTTGACCTCTTGTTCAAAGGCGAAAGGGTAGCCCTATGGTTTCCTGTAAATTGGATTTTCATGGTGTGTATTAATTTCGTGCTTAACAATACTCGTGAAGGTCAAATTGTCACCTTCTCGATATTGAATATCACAGAAATTTTTCAATAATTTGAATAGTTTTGTATTTCTTCATCACTTAGATGATCAACTCGGTAATCTTGTCCGGATGTTATTTCATTACTTATTGCGTAATTAACTTCTTGAGTATAACTTTCTGGCTTTAAATATGCTTCAAAGTTTTTTTCTGCATTTGGATCCCAAACTAATTTCTTATGCTTGAACGATCTCTCGCTAATTATTATACTGTCATGACTACAGTCAATAATGGCGTTGTTTGCCTTTAATAAATTTCTGCCTAAAAGCATGTCATAATGAGGTGAAAAATCTTGTATGTAAAACATCTGGTCTTGCCTAAAGAGTTTATTAGGTGCAGTGGATACATAATGATTTAGTTTTGATAACCCTGTTATAGGTCTAATCAAAGTAGGTCTTGTATAAACTGGTATAGTAAGAAAATTTTTCCTCATCATATTTATTGTCGACCCAGTGTCAATGCGACATCTGTAGCGTCTGTTATAAAATGTAATTTCTATGTACTGGCTTGTCCCGAGGAATTGGAAAATTTTCGTTTTTTATTTCCTTATTTTGAGTTTCCTCGTATTGGTTGTTCTGACAACCATACTCTTCTTGTACGTAATTACCCTGATAGTTGTCTGATTGTTGATAATTTTCATCAACCTGCACTTTTTGGGAACCACTTGTATATTCTCGCATACGCTTGTACGATTGATTTGGTATATATCTACCTGGAGAAAGATTTTGATTTATGGGGTTATTTATTTGTGCTCGTTGTAAATTCTGTTTGAATTCTTGAAGGGCTTGTTAAAAATTGGGATTTTGATTATTGTTAGTCATGTAATTTGCGGTAAATTGAGGTTAAATATTTCGTGTAATATTTATAGCATTGTTAGTATTTTGATTTTTATTATTATTATTATAATAATTTTCTTCATAGTAGCCCTCCATTTGTGATACTTGTTTTAATTTCGTAATAGTGGATATGTCGTATCTTGCGAGTGACATAAAGAGTGTACCTGGTACAGTATTATTCATAGCATTGGTATACAATCTGGAATTATCTAAATTCCCTTCTAATTCTAATTTGTCCGTTATAATTATTATCTTAGCGTCTACCTCACTAATTGGTATTATATAACCTTCGCAGTAGTTCTTCCACGGATGTTTGCGTCTTGTATTCGGAGATTAAAGCCTCCCTGAGTTGCCAGTTGTTGATTTGCAGCATTCTTGGTACCTTCAGGGCATCTCCGGATATCTGCAGCTCGATCGCCCCGAATATGATGCATTGTTGTCGTTTATCGTGAGTAGAGTACAGTTGATCATCCTTCTGATGAATGGACCCAGGGTTATAGGATCGTCCTCAAAGGCTGGCACGTTCCGTTCATACATACGGACGGACGGACGGACGGACGGACAGACAGACGGACATGGCTAGATCGACCCGGCTATTGATGCTGATCAAGAATATGTATACTTTATGGGGTCAGAGATGCTTCCTTCTGCCTGTTACATACATTTACATTTTGCACAAAAACATTATACCCCTTTTACGCATTTTTAATGGTTTCAAGGTATAAAAATTAAGTAAAGGATGTCAATTATCGGTTAAGAGTATGCTTACTAAATTAAGAGAGTCCGATTGCGAGCACAATCGAATCACTTGCAACTCTGTTGATATTATTAGCAGTAAAAGAGAGCCAAGCATAGATAGAGGATTTCCGCCGTAGGGCCAAAAAGGGCGAAAAGAGGGTCGTGAGTAGCTGCCGCCGATGAGCAACTTCACTTTGGAACCGTCAAGCGTGAGTATCGGACGTGCGTACGTGACGAAGGGCCTAATTTAGGGACCGCGAGTTAGCTGCCAGGTTAGGTAGGAACGATCTAGAATTGACAGTGCAGCAGGGCTAAGAAAGCTAAAGGAAAAAAGGAGAATATAACGAAAGTGAATGTATGTAGAGTAAAACGGTGTTCGCGTGTTGTCTGTGTAGAAATTGTGCATTTTTGGGCTTTCGTTTGCGGCGGAGCGACCCCAGCAGCACCCCTCACGCAGGCCGACTCTAACCTAACCGCAGCGGAGCGATCCCAGCGGCTCCCCTTTATCCTTAACAGAATTAGTAACCACTCTGTGGCGGAGTTATCCCTACGGATACCCCATACCCCACTTTTCAGCTTCGCGTCTCGGCAAACTACAAATTTCTTGTAGAGTGGACCTGGGTAAGACTGAGTCATCACCCCGGCCAAGAAGCTACTTTACAAATGGCTCCCGAGCAGGGGCGTGAAGGGGCGTGGCACTAACGTGGCCTAAAAGCCCATGAAAGTGCCTCCAGGGTGAGTTAAGACCAAGAAGGCAAAAGTAACTGAGCGTAGAAAGTCCCACAGGGGTGTCAGCAGCAAATGCACACGTACAGGCAGACAAGTGGGGACAACGAGATAAGACAAAGAAGAGACTCGAATAACTAACAGACAACCGCTGAGCGAGAGAGTTTGCTGCGAGCGCGCTAGCGTGTGTGCGCGCATAAAAGTATACGCTCACACGCATAAGCCGTGAGTCGGCAGAGCGCGCGTCAACGGGACAGCTGCGAAGGCCCACCGTGGGGCAAATCGCTCGGTACGCGTCGAAATTTGCACGATCAGTAAGCGCGACGGCAAAAGAAGTAAACAATAAAGTGAATTCGGACCAATATGAACATTGGAGCCGTAGTCTCGAGTAATATTTTTTCTTGTGAACAAACTAAGCTGTGGGACATAAAAAAGACAAAGTGTGCACAATGGTGGTGTTCTGGATCGAAAAAAAAAAAATTAAAATTTTTAATTAAAATAATGCAAAATAATACTAAATAAAATAAGTGAAAATAAATATAAATTAAAAAATTAAAATAAAATAAATGAAATTTTAACATGAATAAAATAAAATTAAATAAAACGAGAAAGAAGGGCTATCTTCGGCATGCCGAAGATCTAATACCCTTGCAGACCCAACCTTTTAATGCCGAGAAAATGGTTAAGGCCGAGTTTGGTCAAGGTATATTGATAAACAAAATCAAAAACCGATGAAGGAAGCATAGTGAAATCTTTAAATGCCGTGTTTAATCGCAAAATCATGAAAAACAAAAAATTCTCCATACAAAAACTTAATAATATGATATAGTGGTCCGATCTTAATAGGATTTTGCATATATATAAGGAGCATAGTAAAACTAATAAATGCCGAGTTTGGTTAAGATATCTTGAAAAACAAAATGTTTTTTCATACAAAAACTTAATTTTCGATCGATCGTTCCTATGGCAGCTATATGATATAGTGGTCCGATCTTAATAGGATTTTGCATATATATGAGGAGCTTAGTAAAACTAATAAATGCCGAGTTTGGTCAAGATATCTTGACAAACAAAATGTTTTTTCATACAAAAACCTAATTTTCGACCGAACGTTCCTATGGCGGCTATATGATATAGTGGTCCGATCTTAATAGAATTTTGCATTATATGAGGAGCATAGTAAAACTAATAAATGTCGAGTTTGGTCAAGATATCTTGATAAACAAAAGGTTTTTTCATACAAAAACTTAATTTTCGGCCGATCGTTCCTATGGCAGCTATATGATATAGTGGTCCGATCCAGCTGGTTTTGACATATGTGCTGCGTGCAACAGAAATAGGGACTTCTGCAAAGTTTCATTAAGATAGCTTTAAAACTGAGGGACTAGTTCGCATAGAAACAGACAGACGGACAGACGGACAGCCGGACAGACGGACAGACGGACATGGCTATATCGACTCGGCTGTTGATGCTGATCAAGAATATATATACTTTATGGGGTCGGAGATGTCTCCTTCTATGCGTTACACATTTCACGACAAAATTATAATACCCTCTGCAAGGGTATAAAAAGAGAATAAACGATAAATAAAGCGTGTTGTCTGTGTAGAAATTGTGCATTTTTGTGCTTTCGTTTGCGGCGGAGCGACCCCAGCAGCACCCCTCACGCAGGCCGACTCTAACCTAACCGCAGCGGAGCGAACCCAGCGGCTCCCCTTTATCCTTAACAGAATTAGTAACCACTCTGTGGCGGAGTCATCACCCCGGCCAAGAAGCTACTTTACAAGTGGCTCCCGAGGGACCCTAGGCGTGAAGGGGCGTGGCACTAACGTGGCCTAAAAGCCCATGAAAGTGCCTCCAGGGTGAGTTAAGACCAAGAAGGCAAAAGTAACTGAGCGTAGAAAGTCCCACAGGGGTGTCAGCAGCAAATGCACACGTACAGGCAGACAAGTGGGGACAACGAGATAAGACAAAGAAGAGACTCGAATAACTAACAGACAACCGCTGAGCGAGCGAGTTTGCTGCGAGCGCGCTAGCGTGTGTGCGCGCATAAAAGCCGTGAGTGGACAGAGCGCGCGTCTCTTCCATGTTTGAAATGGGAAATTTATCATTAATTGTTATGTCCTATCCATAATTTATTTATTTATTTATTTATTATTGGTCGACAAAACGAGTGTCTTCCTAATTATTCAATACATATATAATAAAATTTAATGCTAAAAGCCTAGTTAGAGTACACAATTCTCTAATAGCATCACCAACCGATGGAGGTGTTTTATTTGCCAGTCCGGCCAGCTGTGCCCCTATTCACAGCTAATTTTGTCGGTGACGCTATTAGAGCCTACAGCTAAGAAGAAGGGTGTTAGTAGAGAAAATAGTGTTCTATAGTAAAATTTAGAAATAATCTTAATTTACTATATTAATTAAGAAAATACAATAAATTGGGAATAATAAAGAGATAAGTTATTAAAAAAGTAAAGGAATTAAACAAGATATATAAAAGGTTATGTAGATAGGATAGAGAGATAGTAATGGGAAATCACCCACCCGGTGGGGGAATATTTATAGCCTGTCCGGCAAGCTATGCCCCTGCTCATAGTTGGGTATGGTCAGTGACTTCCCGAAGGTATCCTGAAAGCAACGATTTTATTAGGGGTAGAGAAACAAACTTGACTTGACCAAACTCGGCATTTATTAGTTTTACTATGCTCCTCATATATATGCAAAATCCTATTAAGATCGGACCACTATATCATATAGCTGCCATAGGAACGATCGGTCGAAAATGTAGTTCTTGTATGAAAAAACATTTTGTTTTTCAAGATATCTTGACCAAACTCGGCATTTATTAGTTTTACTATGCTCCTCATATATATGCCAAATCCTATTAAGATCGGACCACTATATCATATAGCTGCCATAGGAACGATCGGTCGAAAATTAAGTTTTTGTATGAAAAAACATTTTGTTTGTCAAGATATCTTGACCAAACTCGGCATTTATTAGTTTTACTAAGCTCCTCATATATATGCAAAATCCTATTAAGATCGGACCACTATATCATATAGCTGCCATAGGAACGATCGGTCGAAAATTAAGTTTTTGTATGAAAAAACATTTTGTTTGTCAAGATATCTTGACCAAACTCGGCATTTATTAGTTTTACTAAGATCCTCATATATATGCAAAATCCTATTAAGATCGGACCACTATATCATATAGCTGCCATAGGAACGATCGGTCGAAAATTAAGTTTTTTTATGAAAAAACATTTTGTTTTTCAAGGTATCTTGACCAAACTCGGTATTTATTAGTATTACTATACTCATCATATATAGGCGAAATCCAATTCAGATCGGACCACTACATCATATAGCTGCCATAGGAACGATCTGTCGAAAAGAAGGATCTTGTATGAAAAACATTTTGTTTTTCAAGATATCTTGACCAAACTCGGCATTTATTAGTTTTACTATGCTCCTCATATATATGCAAAATCCTATTAAGATCGGACCACTATATCATATTATTAAGTTTTTGCATGGAGAATTTTTTGTTTTTCATGATTTTGCGATTAAACACGGAATTTAAAGATTTCACTATGCTCCCTTCATTTTTGCAAAATCTTATTTACATTGGTTTTTAATTAAAAGCCTTTTTTTTGTTTATCAATATACCTGGACCAAACTCGGCCTTAACCATTTTCTCGGCATTAAAAGGTTGGGTCTGCAAGGGTATTAGATCTTCGGCATGCCGAAGATAGCCCTTCTTTCTCGTTTTTTCTTATTTATTGTATTTTTTTAATTAATATAGCAAACTAAAATTATTTTTAATTTTACTTAAGAACACTTTTATCCTACCTACACCCTTCTGCTTAGATGTAGACTCTAATAGCGTCACTGACAAATTTAGCTGTGAAAAGGGGCACAGCTGGCCGGACTGGCAACTAAAACACCTCCATCTCCATCGGTCGGTGATGCTATTTAGAGAAATGTGTTATCTAACTAGGCTTTTAGCATATAATTCCATTATGTATTGTATGTATAATCTACTGAATAATGAGGAAGACACTCGTTTTGTCGACCATTAATAAATAAATAAATAAATAAATAAATATTTTAAATAAAAAAAAAAAAAAAAATGTTACGTACGAAAGGATGGATACGGGTGAGTGTCAGAATCCAGGGGTGGATCCACTCGTGACGGAAGGAGGAACGGTTCGAAGTCAGAGTCGGACTCTGGCCCACGTTCGAACACCCCCGCCTTGCTCGAGGTCCCGGCGATCCCGAACTGGCGATGAACGAGGTCATGGTCGGCGAAGCCGTTCGCTGGTTCATGACAAGTAGGCTAAGAGAGGTGTCATGGAACGAGTTTAAGGAGGGATTTTTGGGTGTCTTTTTGCCCCCGCGATATTTTGATTTGTTGGAAGACGAAATCCGGGCTCGCCGTCAACGAAAGGCGAGGGAGCGCTGATGCACCACGCTGGCTCCAGTCGGGATAATTGGCGAGAATATACGACAACGCAGCCCCAGAGTATAAATTGTGTGTGCGGAGACAAGATTTCTCGCCGCTGTCGAAGCTTATACAATTAGCGGTCGAGTATGAGGGTAGTAAACAGCAGGGTCAACAGTATCCCCCGGGTTCACGATCTCGATTAGGTAGTAGCATGGGCACGTATCTAGGCGAGGGGCAAGGACAGGCGACAACAGGCTTAAACAACCCGTTCAGGGTAGCTTCATCGCTAGAATTACCGGTGCCAAGGGAAGAGCCCGCTAACAGAATGATTGGCCAAGAAACCGGGGGAATAGCCAGGAGACGGGGCATTTTAGGAGGGAATGTCCCAACTCACAGGTAGTCTTTTGTGCGCAATGCGTGACTAGGGGGTGAGCAGCCAAGAATGCTGTAGACGACGAGGGGGGTCGTGTCGTCGCGACGTTCAAGATCGGCGAGGAGGACCACGCGGTGACAATCGATACCGGCGGCACCCGATCGTTCATCAGTGGTGCCTGCGCGGAGAAGGTAGCGAAGGACGTGGAAATTGGGGAGGTACAAGCGAGGATACGGCTGGCGGACGGGTCAGGATTAGATGTCGCGCGGATGCTGTACGCGGGAGTTAGTTTAGCGGGGCGCACGATAAGCGTGCAGCTACTAATCATGACGTCGATGCTAGACCAAGTGATCCTAGGTATGGACTTTCTGCGGGATATAGGTACTACGATTCGTTGCGGGGACAGCGAGATGACGCTAAGGACGCCGGAGAGACGGCGAATTAGGAAAGGGGCGACTTGCTGCCCTGTGGAGCCGATCCCGTTGGCAAGGTTAGGGATTCGGCAAGGGGTGGCGGTCCGTCCCGCGGAGAGAACCCCGGAGGCGCGACAGAATGATCGAGGTATGTCCAGGGTGCCAGTGAAGGCGCGGTCGGACGATAAGGGTATGTCCAGGGTGCCAGCGGAGGTACGGTCGGACAGCGAGGTGTCTAGAGTGCCAGGAAAGAATCAGAAGCAGAACCGCAAAGAGGACTCAAAAGGGCGTAGGGTAGAAGGGCAGATGACTACGGAAGTCAGCAGTGGTGTGGATCCGGGGCCCACGGGTAGAACAGCACCTAAGAGCGTGAAGCTGGGGACGGTGGTTCAAACGGGCAGGAGAATCAACCTCACGCCTCGCAAGAAATCGTAGTAGCGGGAAAACTAGTCGCAGGGGAAAATACGGCCGGCAGCAGATCTGGAGCCGAGTCTGCAGGAGCTTCTACAGGCGGGAACGAGCCCATCATCAGAAGTACTACCCGAGGAACCCAGCGATGCAGCGAGTCATCGACGAACAGGTGCAGGAATTACTCCGGACGGGAGCTGTCGAGCCGACCCGAAGCCCGTACAGTGCTCAGATTGTACTGGTGAAAAAGAAGACCGGAGAATGGCGAATGTGCATCGACTATCGACAGCTGAACGCACATTCGATTCCGGACGCATATCCAGTACCCCGGATAAACCATATTTTAGAGCACCTGCGGCACGCACTCTATATATCGACGCTGGATCTGAAGCATGGATATTGGCAAATACCCATGGAGGAAGGGAGCAGGCAATATACCGCGTTCACAGTTCCAGGACGGGGACTATACCAGCGGAAGGTGATGCCCTTTGGTCTGCACTCGGCCTGCGCCACGTTCCAGAGAGCACTGGATTCGATGATAGGGCCGGAAATGGAGCCCCACGCTTTTGCCTACCTGGACGACATCATCCTCATAGGCGCAACCAAGGAACAGCACGTAGCCAACCTGAGAGAGGTGTTCCGACGACTGAGGGAAGCGAACCTAAAGAAATGCCGTTTCTTCCGGAAGGAGCTGGTATATTTAGGACACGTAGTGAGCGGCGAAGGAATACGGACGGACCCCTCAAAGGTGCTCGCGATCCAGAGGCTGACTGCCCCATCGAACTGCAAGGTGCGTCAGTGCCTTGGGATGGCATCCTGGTATCGACGCTTCGTCCCCAAACTTGTGTCGGTGGTGCGGCCGATGACCGCTCTCTTGAAGAAGGGAAAGGTATGGTCGTTGGGCGTGGAACAACAGGATGCGCTGGAGCAACTCAAGGAGCGACTCACAACCGCGCCGATCCTCGCTTGCCCGGATTTCAGCAAGAAATTCGTGCTGCAAACGGATGCGAGCGATTACGGTCTCGGCGCCGTCCTGACACAACCCATCGACGAGGAGGAGCGAGTCATCGCTTACGCCAGTAGAAAACTCCTGAAGGCAGAGATCAACTACTACAGCCACGGAGAAGGAATGTCTAGCTATAGTTTGGTCAATCCGCAAGTTGAGATGTTACTTTGAGGGGTACAGGTTCGACGTCATTACCGACCACATGGCACTTAAATTGCACAACTCCATAGAGAATCCATCTGGAAGGATAGCTCGATGGGCCTTAGAGTTGCAGCAGTTCCAGTTCGTCGTGCAGTACCGACGGGGGAAGTTGAACGTGGTAGCCGACGCACTGTCCCGACAGCCACTGGAGGCATGTCGTCAGGCCGTGGAGGAGCAGCACCCATGTGGATGGCAGAGTGTCCTGCAGGAGTGCCACAATGCCCCGACGGCAGGGCATCAAGGGGTGAGGAAGACGATATCCCGACCAGCACAGAGGTACTACTGGATTGGGATGTTCCGGGACGCCGCACGACATGAGAGGTGCTGCGAGGTGTGTCAGAAGTTCAAGGTAGAACAGGTGCGACCGGCAGGACGATTGCTGACGCGCTAAGTGACGGAACCATGGGCCACATTATGCGCAGATTTCGTGGGGCCGCTACCACGTTCGAAACACGGGAACACCATGTTTCTGGTATTTCACGATGTGTTTAGCAAGTGGGTAGAACTGGTCCCCTTGAGGCGAGCGACGGCGGAACATTTACAGAGGGCGTTTCGAGAACGGATACTTGGTCGGTTCGGAGACCCCTGGAAATTTGTGTGCGACAACGGGGTGCAGTTCACAAGTCAAACAAACTATATACTATATACTATATACTATATACTATATACTATATACTATATACTATATACTATATACTATATACTATATACTATATACTATATACTATATACTATATACTATATACTATATACTATATACTATATACTATATACTATATACTATATACTATATACTATATACTATATACTATATACTATATACTATATACTATATACTATATACTATATACTATATACTATATACTATATACTATATACTATATACTATATACTATATACTATATACTATATACTATATACTATATACTATATACTATATACTATATACTATATACTATATACTATATACTATATACTATATACTATATACTATATACTATATACTATATACTATATACTATATACTATATACTATATACTATATACTATATACTATATACTATATACTATATACTATATACTATATACTATATACTATATACTATATACTATATACTATATACTATATACAATATACTATATACTATATACTATATACTATATATAAAACGGTTTGTCCTGACTGACTTATTGACTGACTGACCAAACCGTTCGTGATAGGAAGCTGAAATTTTCACCGTAGTTACCTTATGTGATGAAGGTGCAAGTTAAGACGGGTGTTGAGTTACTAATGTGTTTAAGCAACTTTTTTGGAAACTACTGTCAGAAACTAAAGTCAATTTTGGCTTTTCACAAGAACATGTTATAATTCAGTTTAGTTTATTGAATTTCTATAAATTGTAAAGTTATTTGGATGTAGCTCAAAAATAGTTCTTCGTTTCGCCTCGATCAACAACGAACAATTGCGCAAGATAAAAGATAATATGCAATTTATAGCAGCTGCGACAAGTGCAAGAAAGTCTTGCCAGCCTTGTGTACAACAAAAAGCTTTTTCACTAAGCTCAGATTTACATTAATGTTTGCTTATACTGATTTGATGCGGCTGCTGCTTTATCCAACATACTTTCCCCGTTGGAAGCCTGACTGAAGGACCACCAAGCAGTAGATGAGCAGGAGTCAGGACATCTAGATCTGATGGGTTTTCTGAAACCGAGAGTAATGGGTGTGAGTTAACAATAGCTGTGATTTGGCAAACAAGAGTACGAAGAGCGGCCGACAGAGCGCTAGAAATTGTGCTTGGCCAACTTCACAGTCGCCTTCCGTAGTCCACCAAAGGGCGGAGAACGGGGGGAATGAATTTCCACTCGATGTCATCGGCGAGGCAGAACTGCCGAACTGCTTCCATGTGGGGGTCGCTAAGCAAGAGACGTTTCAAATCAACCAGCTCATTCTTAGATCCAAAGAAGTTTGTTTCATTGTCGGACCAAATTTGACTGGGTTTGCCACGAGTGGCGATGAATCGCTTTCGGGCACTCAAAAATGTAGCGGTCGATAGGTCCTTGACTCTAGGTGCATTGCCTTGCTGGTGAAGCAAATAAAGACGCTGACGTAGCACTTAATGGACGGCCTCGTACGAACTTCCGACATATAGAAGAAAGGTCCGCAGTAATCGACTGCAGTTACGGTAAAAGCTCGAACGACTTCCAGACGCTCCCTTGGAAGACTTGCCATCACTGGCTCGACGAAAATAGGCCGTGCTCTGAAGCACCTCACACATCTACTGACTGCTTTGGAGACTGTTCTCAATCCACCAATCGACCAATATTTAAGACGAATTTTGGCTTGAAGTGCACGGGGTGTAGATTCCTCTCATGAAACTGAACGATGACAGCTAAGGTGATTGCATGACGCCGAGGCAGTATAATGGGATGTTGCGCATCACAGTCCAGGGGCGAATGCTAAGCTGGCCACCCACACGGAGGAGGTCATCTTCATCCAGAAATAGTGCAAGAGATGCAACGGAGCTGGATTTTTTCACATTTCTATGAGAATGAATCTCCTTGATGTCATCCCACAAGTTCGCTCTCTGTACAACCCGAAGAAGAATGCGAGTGCCGTGATGAATGTCTGCAACAGTGAGTCCATGATGCCTTATACGCTTCATGAATTTGTACACATAGCCGAATGTCGGCTGCATGGAGCCAAATGAGTTGGTGTGCTTGCATCCCAGAGTTAAATCTGCATGTGGAGACTTAATGATTAGTACTCTTTTCCTCAATTCAATGGTTGGAGTTTCAGGCAGGCAGGACGCCGGCCAATTTAGGCGACCATCTAATAGCCATCTAATAACCATGAAACCAGAGCTCCGATTTTTTTTTATTTAATTTATTTATTAATGGTCGACAAAACGAGTGTCTTCCTCATTATTCAGTAGATTATACATACAATACATAATGGAATTATATGCTAAAAGCCTAGTTAGATAACACAGTTCTCTAAATAGCATCACCGACCGATGGAGGTGTTTTAGTTGCCAGTCCGGCCAGCTGTGCCCCTTTTCACAGCTAAATTTGTCAGTGACGCTATTAGAGCCTACCTCTAAGCAGAAGGGTGTAAGTAGGAAAAAAGTGTTCTTAAGTAAAATTAAAAATAATCTTAGTTTGCTATATTAATTAATAAAATATACTAAATAAGAAAAAAGAAAGTAAGAAGATTGTTAATAAAGTAAAGAAATGTAAGAAGATTGTTAATAAAGTAAAGAAATGTAAGCTAGATATATAGAGTGTTAAGTAGTGTTAAGTAACAACTCATAACATAACGACACTTTGTTGCTATGTTTATACAATCATAAATGTACATAAGTGCAGTAATAGGATCCGTCACTTATGCGGACTGGCCGCAGCGTGAGATCGCTAGCGTAAGCACTTCTTGAGTATGTACCATCTGTACATATATATGTATATATACATAAATACACAGGCACATATGTACTGCGACTCTCTCTCTCTCTCTGCCGACGCTCTTAGCGGCAGAGCTCACTTAGAATATTCTATATAATAAGTAAAATATAGAATTGAATAAAACCGAGAGAACACTCTCGAGTAAGGCGTAAACCGAACAAGACGTCTTTATTATTGTTTCGACATTTTTAACTTAACATGGCGACCGTGACAAGTGTCACGAACATGCTAAAAATATAACATGTGGAAAAAAAAAATACAAATAATTATATACAACTACAACTGGAGGTGCAACAACGAGACGAGCAGCAGTAACAAGCTACAACTACAACGGCGCGGGATAAAGAACAACAATTTTCTTCAGCAGCGATGGATTAAAGCCAAAGTTCTGAGTGAGTAAGGTGTATTTCGTTTGTGTTTAAAGTCGAAATGTCCATACGCATCACGTTTGATGAGTATAGCACAAGAAAAATAGTAGACAACGCCGAGGCTACAATTAAGCAAAACCAACCAAAAAGAAACCGGGGAGGCATTCAGCTGGGCATAAAAACCCGTAAGGCGGAAATATGCAAAGAATTATATAACAGCAGCAAGCCCCCGAATTGGAAAGATGCCAAGATGCCACAATCAAAATTACAAAAAACACAAATGAAACGCCTTCCACTCATCCTATAAAGAACTTAGCTAATAAATACTTGAACTGTCCAAACGCAGAAAACAAGAAAGAGCTCAAACAAATGAAGAGATGCCCCAACAGCCTGTGAGAAGACCAGCACCGGCGCCCCAACAGCCTGTGCGAGGACCAGCACCGGCACCATTTAGCGTTCCAAGCTAAGTCATCTTCGGGGAACGGCAGCGCTACAGAGAGCGCGCAACTTAATTAAAAAAAAAAAATATATATATATAGTGACATATGTACCACACCCACAACATAATAAGCACACACACACATAACATATGTCCACAGCACCTAATGCACACCCCTTATACATAAGCCCTAGCAACTAAGCGCACTAAATATGTAACATGAGACACCCCAATTTGTAACAATAAACCTAGAGCCCCAAAAATCATAAATTCTTGGTGAATATAACAATTCTGGCGTGGGACCGATCATAAAATCGAAAACCATTAGACATAAACATCCGCCACAATCGTTATTCCCACCAAATGCCCAAATTGCCAACGCAGCTCAAATTCAGGCTCTTAGAATATTCCAGAAACTCATTAAAGAGAATGAGAGCATTGTTTAAAGAGAGCGAGCTCATGATCTTGAGCCCTCAGCCGAGGTTTGCTAAGCGTTGACAAAACTTCAATAATAGAGTTCTACTGACGTCTTCGACCAGTTAAGTTGTATCGTGTACAATTGTAAAATTCCAATAAGTCGCGCCTACTGTTAATAAAGATATTTTTTTTCAAGTAACGCGTAGTGACTTATTTAATTGGCGCAGCCGGTAGGATACGCGAGTGATATAAGACCATTAAAGGACAATTGTTGTCCCAGGCCTTAAAGCAAATCGCAGTCGGCGCTGATGATCGACGCGAACGCACAATCATTCTAAATCGTATCCGCAAAAGGACACACGTCCGTTCACGGATCCCATATATCCCAGGTCAATCAAAAAACCCGACATTTGCAATTTCATTGCAACTAACTAGTACTCAATTAAGTATTGATCCTTTGGACAATCAGAGTTACTAGGTAGTGAATTTTATTCACTACATAACAGTGAGTGTGCCCTTGGTTTTGCATATCCTTTGATCCCTGCAAATCGCCCTCATTGGTAACGCGCGTGAAATAAAGCCATACCAAAATAAAACGAGAAAGAAGGGCTATCTTCGGCATGCCGAAGATCTAATACCCTTGCAGACCCAACCTTTTAATGCCGAGAAAATGGTTAAGGCCGAGTTTGGTCAAGGTATATTGATAAACAAAAAAAAGGCTTTTAATCAAAAACCGATGTAAATAAGATTTAGCAAAAATGAAGGGAGCATAGTGAAATCTTTAAATGCCGTGTTTAATCGCAAAATCATGAAAAACAAAAAATTCTCCATACAAAAACTTAATAATATGATATAGTGGTCCGATCTTAATAGGATTTTGCATATATATGAGGAGCATAGTAAAACTAATAAATGCCGAGTTTGGTTAAGATATCTTGATAAACAAAAGGTTTTTTCATACAAAAACTTAATTTTCGACCGATCGTTCCTATGGCAGCTATATGATATAGTGGTCCGATCTTAATAGGATTTTGCATATATATGAGGAGCTTAGTAAAACTAATAAATGCCGAGTTTGGTCAAGATATCTTGACAAACAAAATGTTTTTTCATACAAAAACCTAATTTTCGACCGAACGTTCCTATGGCGGCTATATGATATAGTGGTCCGATCTTAATAGAATTTTGCATATATATGAGGAGCATAGTAAAACTAATAAATGTCGAGTTTGGTCAAGATATCTTGATAAACAAAAGGTTTTTTCATACAAAAACTTAATTTTCGACCGATCGTTCCTATGGCAGCTATATGATATAGTGGTCCGATCCAGCTGGTTTTGATATATGTGCTGCGTGCAACAGAAATAGGGACTTCTGCAAAGTTTCATTAAGATAGCTTTAAAACTGAGGGACTAGTTCGCATAGAAACAGACAGACGGACAGACGGACAGACGGACATGGCTATATCGACTCGGCTGTTGATGCTGATCAAGAATATATATACTTTATGGGGTCGGAGATGTCTCCTTCTATGCGTTACACATTTCACGACAAAATTATAATACCCTCTGCAAGGGTATAAAAAGACTACACCAAGAACAACAACAACAAAAGTGAAAGTGAAAACAAGCACAAGCAGCAGAGCCAGTTTTGCAAATAAGCGAACAACACCTTTCACAAGCACTAGGCCAGATAAGGCAAGTGACAAACTTCCATGGAGCCACAGAGGAATTAAGCGCATTCATAAGGCGCATTGATTTCATTATGCAACTATATCCAACAAGGGACATTCGCCAACACAGCGTCCTGTTCGGAGCTATAGAGATGCAAATAGAGAAGAATCTACAATACGCCTTTTACCGGAAGTATTCGTAAGTTCGTAGAAGAATTAGAGTATAAATCCTATGTTATATCCAATAAGCTAATATTAGAAGAAAATCAGATGA
Source organism: Drosophila littoralis (assembly GCA_018903485.1). Lineage (NCBI taxonomy): Eukaryota > Metazoa > Arthropoda > Insecta > Diptera > Drosophilidae > Drosophila > Drosophila littoralis. Next base: position 411,965 of record JAEIGF010000611.1, read on the forward strand.
ATACTATGCTGTACACAAATGCATTAAATAACACAGTTAAAGACGTGATTATGAGGAAGTTACCCGATAGGTTGTTCATGACATTAGCCCGTCATGACATTGCGACAATTTCAAAGCTAAAACAGGTAGCACAGAGAGAAGGTGTCTATGATTTAGCATGGTCCGATAGAAGCAAAAATCCGAATAACCAGAATAATCCGACTACTTCCAATAAAAATCGAGGTAACAATGATCAAAAACCAAAATTATAGTAATACTACACAAAAACCAAAATCCCAAGTTGACTATAGTCCGCAGATAAACCAAGAGTTTAGTCAGAAGTTAAACCAAAGCAGGGCACAAAACCCCCTTAATTATTAACCCCAACATAAACGAGAAAGAAGGGCTATCTTCGGCACGCCGAAGATTTAATACCCTTGCAGACCCAACCTTTTAATGCCGAGAAAATGGTTAAGGCCGAGTTTGGTCAAGGTATATTGATAAACAAAAAAAGGCTTTTAATCAAAAACCGATGTAAATAAGATTTAGCAAAAATGAAGGGAGCATAGTGAAATCTTTAAATGCCGTGTTTAATGGCAAAATCATGAAAAACAAAAAATTCTCCATACAAAAACTTAATAATATGATATAGTGGTCCGATCTTAATAAGATTTTGCATATATATGAGGAGCATAGTAAAACTAATAAATGCCGAGTTTGGTTAAGATATCTTGAAAAACAAAATGTTTTTTCATACAAAAACTTAATTTTCGATAGATCGTTCCTATGGCAGCTATATGATATAGTGGTCCGATCTTAATAGGATTTTGCATATATATGAGGAGCTTAGTAAAACTAATAAATGCCGAGTTTGGTCAAGATATCTTGACAAACAAAATGTTTTTTCATACAAAAACTTAATTTTCGAACGATAGTTCCTATGGCGGCTATATGATATAGTGGTCCGATCTTAATAAAATTTTGCATATATATGAGGAGCATAGTAAAACTAATAAATGTCGAGTTTGGTCAAGATATCTTGATAAACAAAAGGTTTTTTCATACAAAAACTTAATTTTCGACCGATCGTTCCTATGGCAGCTATATGATATAGTGGTCCGATCTTAATAGGATTTTGCATATATATGAGGAGCTTAGTAAAACTAATAAATGCCGAGTTTGGTCAAGATATCTTGACAAACAAAATGTTTTTTCATACAAAAACTTAATTTTCGACCGATCGTTCCTATGGCGGCTATATGATATAGTGGTCCGATCTTAATAGAATTTTGCATATATATGAGGAGCATAGTAAAACTAATAAATGTCGAGTTTGGTCAAGATATCTTGATAAACAAAATGTTTTTTCATACAAAAACTTAATTTTCGACCGATCGTTCCTATGGCAGCTATATGATATAGTGGTCCGATCCAGCTGGTTTTGACATATGTGCTGCGTGCAACAGAATTAGGGACTTCTGCAAAGTTTCATTAAGATAGCTTTAAAACTGAGGGACTAGTTCGCATAGAAACAGACAGACGGACAGACGGACATGGCTATATCGACTCGGCTGTTGATGCTGATCAAGAATATATATACTTTATGGGGTCGGAGATGTCTCCTTCTATGCGTTACACATTTCACGACAAAATTATAATACCCTCTGCAAGGGTATAAAAATGCATCCGCCCCAAATCCGCCAACAAAAAGGCAACGCGAAAGCGGTAGCAGTCAAATAACGAGAAAGAAGGGCTATCTTCGGCATGCCGAAGATCTAATACCCTTGCAGACCCAACCTTTTAATGCCGAGAAAATGGTTAAGGCCGAGTTTGGTCCAGGTATATTGATAAACAAAAAAAAAGGCTTTTAATCCAAAACGGATGTAAATAAGATTTAGCAAAAATGAAGGAAGCATAGTGAAATCTTTAAATGCCGTGTTTAATCGCAAAACCATGAAAAACAAAAAATTTTCCATACAAAAACTTAATAATATGATATAGTGGTCCGATCTTAATAGGATTTTGCATATATATGAGGAGCTTAGTAAAACTAATAAATGCCGAGTTTGGTCAAGATATCTTGACAAACAAAATGTTTTTTCATACAAAAACTTAATTTTCGACCGATCGTTCCTATGGCGGCTATATGACATAGTGGTCCGATCTTAAAAGAATTTTGCATATATATGAGAAGCATAGTAAAACTAATAAATGTCGAGTTTGGTCAAGATATCTTGATAAACAAAAGGTTTTTTCATACAAAAACTTAATTTTTGACCGATCGTTCCTATGGCAGCTATATGATATAGTGGTCCGATCTTAATAGGATTTTGCATATATATGAGGAGCTTAGTAAAACTAATAAATGCCGAGTTTGGTCAAGATATCTTGACAAACAAAATGTTTTTTCATACAAAAACTTAATTTTCGACCGATCGTTCCTATGGCGGCTATATGATATAGTGGTCCGATCTTAATAGAATTTTGCATACATATGAGGAGCATAGTAAAACTAATAAATGTCGAGTTTGGTCAAGATATCTTGATAAACAAAAGGTTTTTTCATACAAAAACTTAATTTTTGACCGATCGTTCCTATGGCAGCTATATGATATAGTGGTCCGATCTTAATAGGATTTTGCATATATATGAGGAGCTTAGTAAAACTAATAAATGTCGAGTTTGGTCAAGATATCTTGACAAACAAAATGTTTTTTCATACAAAAACTTAATTTTCGACCGATCGTTCCTATGGCGGCTATATAATATAGTGGTCCGATCTTAATAGAATTTTGCATATATATGAGGAGCATAGTAAAACTAATAAATGTCGAGTTTGGTCAAGATATCTTGATAAACAAAAGGTTTTTTCATACAAAAACTTAATTTTCGACCGATCGTTCCTATGGCAGCTATATGATATAGTGGTCCGATCCAGATGGTTTTGATATATGTGCTGCGTGCAACAGAAATAGGGACTTCTGCAAAGTTTCATTAAGATAGCTTTAAAACTGAGGGACTAGTTCGCATAGAAACAGACAGACGGACAGACGGACAGACGGACATGGCTATATCGACTCGGCTGTTGATGCTGATCAAGAATATATATACTTTATGGTGTCGGAGATGTCTCCTTCTATGCGTTACACATTTCACGACAAAATTATTTTTTTTCCCCATAAAAACTTGCAAATTAGAAGTTGAAACGATCAATGGTACAATATTATTTGTCTGGTTACGCAGCCAAAACAACTGGAGCGACCTCGCAACTGATAAGAGCAGCATATTAATTTTATCTTATAATACTCGCTCTGCAAAGCAATTTCCTAAATTTCGCTCTTAAGAATTCAGTTACATAGAGCTGCCGCTCTTCGCTGTAACGATCGTTTTATTGCCCTAGCTTTACTTATGCGAAGGCCTCGATGCTGCGCATCGAGTTAGTTAAGTTCGTTCGCTTCATGCATTTGGTACGCATCGGCCACTTGCATTACTCAAAATTATAACTAATAATTGTCGCTTCGCTTAAATTGGCACGTACTAATTCGGGTTCGCTTGCCTATATATAAACTATTGTTCTTAAATAATAAGCACAGACCAATTCGGGTCTGCCTGCTTCTCGTAACTTTAAGAAATACAAAACAATTTTGAACACAAGAAATAAATAGTTAATTATTTCTATTCTATTTCTATTCTATATGAAAGCTATTGAAAAAGCTCAATAGCGCAACATTTTGGTGACCCCGACGTGAATTTTATTTTTGTTGTTGTAAGATTATTTGCTTTACATTAAAGCAATAATCTTAAAAGACACCACCTGGCATTTCGTTTTGTGCACTTTATATACATACATACTTATCGCCGTCGCCTTGCCTACTCTTTCGGTCGCTTAAAGTCTTTGCTCATTCGTGCGGTACTTATGTAAAAGCTATTGCCGTTGCTTCGTTACATAGCTTGACACTTGCGTTCGCCGAAGTTCTTATTGTACAACTATTGTTCTTTGAACGGTTTGCATGTACTAGCGATCACCGTTGTCAGTTACTCAGCTAGTTTCGCACGCGCTTTCTATCACGCTTCTAATGGCAACCGAAAATAATGCCTCTAATGCAGTGCCCTCTGCAAACAGGCTGACCTTTCTGAAGCGCAAAGCCATTTCAATTTATGACAGTTTGCAAACACTTCGAAATGCTCTAACTAATTCGCCACTTAGTGCAATTGATGAGTGCGGTCTTAGTGTTAGGCTGAAGCAAATCGAGCGGCTTCAGACCTCATTTGATATTACTCACACTAGCCTCGAAGAACTAGACTTTGATGAAATCGGTAACCAATTGCGTGAGGACTTCGACGAGTTAGCAGTTTCAATGGAAATTTCGGTTCGGAGTGAAATTGAGAAACGTGTCTCAATATTGCCCTGCTCAATATATCGCGACCAATCTGTGCTGCCCTCGCAGACAGTTAGAGCTAAGGCACCGCCGACACTACCCTCAATAAAGTTGCCTACGTTCAGTGGTGGTTACACAGAATGGGCCGACTTTTATTCTATGTTCACAACCGTCATAGAAAATCATCCTGATCTAGCAGATATCGAAAAGCTGCAGCATCTTCGATCGTGCCTGAAGGATACAGCGCTGGACGCGATTCGATCATTGGAAATAACAAACAATAATTATGCCATAGCACTTAATTTATTGGAGAAAAGGTTTAATAATAGACGTTTGGTTTTTCAGGCACACATACTTGAGATATTGGGGCTCAAGAGGGTGGCAGGTGGATCGGCCGTGTCGCTAAGGGAGTTATCCGACCAATTCAACGCACATATTCGCGCGTTAAAGAGCATGGGCAACTCCGAACAAATCGCTGGATGCATCATTGTGCAGATTATTTTACAAAAGCTGGAGGATTCGTCGTTCGTCAACTTAATACCATCGTGGGAGCATATGGCTACGTTTCTGGAGCAGAGATGCCGAACAATGGAAACCGTAAATTTTGCTATGGCAAGCTATGCCCTAGCCATCAGGTGGGAAAAACTAGAGCAATTAACACCAGTAGATCGTCATTTATCGCCACTAACCACGACGCCCCTGTCTGCGTTCTTTGTGACAGCCCTGGTCATAATATATATAATTGTTCTCGATTTGGAAATTTGACCCCTGCATTACGGCTTAGGGAGGCAAAACGAGTTGCATTGTGCTTGAATTGCCTAAAGAAAGGTCATCAATTGCGATCATGCTGCTCTGGATGCTGTCGGACCTGCGGGGCGAAACATCATTCTCTGCTGCATTTAAATAATTCCGTATTTCCGTCTGGTCAGCTGACTGAGCCTGCAAATTCATCGCCGATAGCCCATGCCTCTTTCGCTAAGTCATCGCCATCTACCTCCACATCTCTTGTTGCCCAGTATTTCAGTAGTGATGTTGTCGTCTTGGCTACGGCTTTGATCTTTGTTAAAAATCGCTCCGGCACTTTGATACCTTGTCGTGCCCTTTTGGATTCTGGTTCTCAGCTTCACCTTATAACGTCGCGCCTTGCTCAACAGCTTCAGCTAAAGAAGCACAAGTCCTCAGCCATTGTCTCTGGTCTAGGAGATTCTCGTTTTGAAACAGAAGGAAACACGGTCACTATCACAATACAGTCTCAAGTCTCTGAATACTCAACATGCCTTACAGCTCTGGTAGCGCCTAACATAACTGATAGTCAACCGAGTTTTACTATCAACACGACGAATTGAAACATTCCCGATAACATAAAACTTGCAGATCCGTCTTTCTTTAAACCTCAACGCGTGGACTTGCTACTTGGAGCTAGCCTGTTTTACGACCTTCTCAGCGTCGGCCAGATAAGGCTTCTCCCAGGACTACCGTGTCTTCAAAAAACACGGCTTGGTTGGGTAGTTTCTGGAGGCGGACCACGCTTGAGTGGTTCTATGTTAATGGCAAAGCATACTGCGGGCAAACTTGAGTCAAGTTCTGAAGAACGTGCTGATGAATTGGTTCGAAGATTTTGGGAGATAGAATCCTGCTTGGAAAGTAAACCTACCACTTCAAAGGAAGAAAACATCTGTGAAGAACATTTCGTAAATACTTCGCAAGTGGTTGGAATGTCTGGGGACGTCATACCAACAATCCTTTCGTCGGTTCCTGACCCTGGAACGCAAACTACAAAATCGTCCAGATCTGAAGATTCAATATTCAAACTTTCTAAAGGAATATTTGGATCTTGCTCATATGTCACCTGTTGCTCCAGAGTCTATAGGACTTTGTCAATACTTTCTTCCTCATCACTGTGTCTTTAAAGAAGACAGTTCAACGACAAAATTGCGAGTCGTTTTCGACGGCTCAGCAGCTACCTCGTCAGGTTATTCATTAAATGAACTATTGATGGCTGGACCTGTTATTCAAAGCTCGCTGTTTCATATCCTTCTTCGCTTTCGTAATTTCCCGATCGCCCTAACAGGAGATATTGGAAAAAGTATCGCTGCGTACGCGTTTCAGCACCGGATGATTTTCTCCAATGCATTCTGTGGCGAGACTCGCCAGAACAGGATATAAAGATTTTTAAGCTGGATACAGTTACATACGGAACAAAGCCAGCTTCATTCCTCTCTATCCGTGCTATGCATCAGCTGTCTATGGATGAGGAAACTAATTTTCCAATTGGATCTCGGATTTTGCGGCGTGACTTCTACGTTGATGACCTCATTTCAGGGGGTGATTCAATTCAAGAAGCAAAGGAAATTCTTAATCAGACGGCTGGAATCTTAGCAAGTGGGGGCTTCAAGTTGCGAAAGTGGTGCTCAAACAATGCTGCTGTACTGAAAGGGACACCCGTAGAGGACAGAGAATCTTCTCTAAAGTTTGATGATGGTAGCGACATCACCAAAACTCTTGGACTCGCTTGGGACTCAGCGTCGGATCGGTTGTTGTTTTCTTTTTCGTCCATTCAGCAGAGATCTAAACCATCCAAAAGATCAATACTATCGACCATAGCTCGCTTGTATGACCCGCTTGGACTCATAGGGCCGGTAATTGCCAAGGCTAAAATCTTTTTGCAGCAGATCTGGAAGGAGAAGCTTGAGTGGGACGAGAGCTTGCCATCATCACTAGCAACAGCTTGGCATGATCTTTGCTGCAGTTTTGAGAAGGCACAGTTTCTTAAATTTCCTCGACTCGTGTCAATACCTGCAGCAGAGTTAGAAGTTCACGGTTTCTGCGACGCCAGCATCGAAGCATATGGGGCCTGTGCCTACGTCCTTTCTCGACGAACATCAGCCAGTTGTCAGTTGTTGTGTTCCAAATCGCGTGTAGCTCCTCTGAAAACAATCACAGTTCCAAAGCTAGAGCTCTGTGGCGCCGTCTTATTATCTAATCTCATGCGTGAGATATCTAAAATGAATCTGTTCGATGGAAAATTCTACTGTTGGTCGGATTCTTCTGTATGCCTTTCCTGGATAAGGACCGAGCCCTGCAAGCTCAATGTGTTTGTGGCTAATCGCGTCACAGCAGTTCAAGAGCTAACTAATGGCATGGAATGGCGTTACGTGCCTACTTCACTCAACCCGGCAGACATACTCTCGAGAGGATCTACGCCCAGTGAATTAGATCAATTGTCACTGTGGTTCAACGGCCCAGAATTTCTAGTTAAAAACAAATTGGACTGGCCTGCTTCTTGCTTGTCAGAAAGGACAGAACTCGAACCTAAAAAAGGGTCCTTATTGCGTCATCTCCCTTCGTTGATATAACTGCCACTTGTAAATACGTCAACTCATTTGATACAATGCAGCGTATATTCGGATATATTTATAAATTCATACACAGAAGCAGGCATCCTGGACTAACAGTGTCTGATATACAACATGGGACTAAGGCTCGTCCAGAGAGCACACCTGTGGGAAGAGATCAAATCATTGCAATCGAGAAGAGTTGTTAAACCGTCCAGTTGTATAGCATCACTTAACCCTTTTTTGGATGATTTCGGCATTCTTAGAGTTGATGGGCGCTTGAAAAACTCTTCGCTGGATTTCGACGCTCGCCATCCAATAATTCTCCCGTCTCACCATCCCATCACAGACTCAGTCATCACACGATTTCACAATCGGGACTTACACGCTGGTCCACGGGCACTTCTTGCTCATATTCGGTTGCAGTATTGGCCGATTGGTGGAAGGAAGACCGTATCCAAGGTGGTTGGAAAATGTGTGAGATGCTTTCGTGCCAAGCCTCGATTAATAGAGCATATAATGGCTGATCTGCCCAAAGAACGTTTGACTGCTTGTCGAGCCTTTGAAGTCTCTGGCGTTGACTATTGTGGACCATTTTTCTATAAGCCAGACGTACGAAATAAAGCTCCAGTCAAATGTTACATGGCTGTCTTCGTCTGCTTCGCGACTAAAGCGGTTCACCTGGAACTGGTCAAGGATCTGTCGACAGCTTCATTCTTGAATGCGCTTAAGAGGTTTATATCGACTCGAGGCAGGCCATCTCAGATATGGTCGGATAACGCTACCAACTTTGTCGGCGCCAAAAACGAGCTTCTGGATCTCAAGCGTCTATTCATAAGTCGCAATCATATTGAGTCAGTGCATTAATTTTGCATGGCTGATTCCATTGATTGGAAATTTATACCTCCTCGTTCACCGCATTTTGGCGGCCTTTGGGAAGCAGCAGTGAAGACAGCGAAACATCATTTTTATCGTGCTGTTGGATCTTGTGTTCTCAACTTCGAAGAGTTTCGCACCCTAGTCTGCCACATAGCATCGATAATTAATTCCAGGCCATTGTTTCCTCTTTCAGAAGATCCAGCAGATCTAGATGTGCTCACTCCAGCTCATTTCTTGATTGGTGGACCCACCTCATCGTTCGTTGAACCTGATGTGACGCACCTTCAATTCAATCGTCTGGATGGTTGGCAACGCGTAACATACCTCCAACAACTGTTTTGGTCCCGCTGGCGTGAAGAATACTTAACACTGCTTCAGCAGCGCTCCAAATGGCGAACTCCGAAACCAGGCCTATGCGTCAACGACATAGTCCTCGTAAAGGATGAAAATCTGCCGCCTCTAAGGTGGCCACTGGCGAGAATCACAGAGTTAATCGTGGGAAAGGATGGAGTCGCTCGAATAGCCATTTTGCGCACCGCAACAGGAGAAACGAGAAGAGCTGCAAACAAGCTATGCCTATTGCCCATCAGGGAATCTGTTGAAAGCCCATGCCTTCCAACGGGGGGAGAATGTCTGGTTACGCAGCCAAAACAACTGGAGCGACCTCGCAACTGATAAGAGCAGCATATTAATTTTATCTTATAATACTCGCTCTGCAAAGCAATTTCCTAAATTTCGCTCTTAAGAATTCAGTTACATAGAGCTGCCGCTCTTCGCTGTAACGATCGTTTTATTGCCCTAGCTTTACTTATGCGAAGGCCTCGATGCTGCGCATCGAGTTAGTTAAGTTCGTTCGCTTCATGCATTTGGTACGCATCGGCCACTTGCATTACTCAAAATTATAACTAATAATTGTCGCTTCGCTAAAATTGGCACGTACTAATTCGGGTTCGCTTGCCTATATATAAACTATTGTTCTTAAATAATAAGCACAGACCAATTCGGGTCTGCCTGCTTCTCGTAACTTTAAGAAATACAAAACAATTTTGAACACAAGAAATAAATAGTTAATTATTTCTATTTGTGAAAGCTATTGAAAAAGCTCAATAGCGCAACAGTATGAAACCCAGCAAACTGTGCCCCACACATCAGAAATTTTATTTACATAATTTTTCAGAAAACTATGATTTGCTATTAGGTAGAGACTTCTTTAGAGAGTACTCAAGCCCTAATAGATTACAGAAATAAAACCATACGAATAAATGAATATACATTCACAATGCAAAACAATTCAGAAATCGAATCGCCAGCGAACGAAACAAAACCGAATATCTCGTTCCACCCTCCCCCGTCAACAACGAACTCTCAGAGTTCAACGAATTCCGCCTAGATCATCTGAACGATGAAGAGAGGCAAATTAACAAAAGTCTTACATGAATTTAGTGACATCCAGTACCGAGAAGGTGAAAATTTGACCTTCACAAGTACCGTTAAACATGAAGACCCGTTTTACAAAAAACCTTACAAATACGCCCAAACATTCGACCAAGAAGTCGAAAAACAGATCAAAAGATATGATCAAACAAGGGGGATAATTCGCAAAATCGAAATCCCCTTACTGTTCGCCTATTTGGATCATGCCCAAGAAGAGGGATGCATCTGGCAAACAAAAATTTAGGATAGTCATTGACTATCGAAGCCTTAATGAAGTCACAATTGATGACAAATACCCTATACCAGCAATGGACGGTCATACTAGACAAACTTGGTAAATGTCAGTATTTTACTACCATTGACCTCGCAAAGGGCTTTCACCAAATCCAAATGGATGAAGGTTCTATTCCTTAAGACAGCGTTTTCAACCAAAAATGGACATTACGAGTACACTCGAATGCCGTTCGGTCTAAAAAATGCACCTGCAACGTTTCAACGCTGCATGAACAATCTCCTTGAAGATTTAATCTACACGGATTGTCTTGTCTACATGGACGACATTATTGTATACTCCACTTCATTGGAGGAACACATATTGTCACTGAGGAGGGTATTCACAAAATTAAGGGAGGCCAATCTAAAATTGCAATTAGATAAATGCGAATTCATGAAAAAGCAAACCATATAATAACAACAGAAGTCTCGGTAATAAAACCTAACCCAGCTAAAATCGAAGCAATCCAAAATAATTCCCAATGTCCCAACAACAACAAAAGGGAATCAAATCCTTTTTAGGACTTTGCGGTTTTTACCAAAAGTTCATCCCAAATTTTGCCAAAATAGCAAACAACCAATGACAGCAAGATTAAAAAAGGTGCAGTCATAAATACAAAAGACAAGCAATATAGTGAGGCATTTGAAAAGTTAAAATTACTTATAATGTCCGATCCGATACTAGTATATCCCAATTTCGAGAAACAATTCTCACACCTCAGACCACAGGTAATATTGCTATATAGTGAGCAGTATTATCACAGGATCACAAACCAATCTGCTAGGATGCAAGCAGTGACATTAAACGAACACGAAATTAATTATTCGGCAATAGAAAAAGAACTTTTAGCTATTGTCTGGGGCCACTAAATACTTCAGGTCCTATCTATTCGTGAAGAAAATTCGAGATCCTTAGTGATCACAAACCCCGAGCACTAGGCCTAAGCAGCATAAAAGAACCCAACATGAAGCTACAAAGATGGAAAACCAAGCTAAATGAGTTTGATTACTCATAGCCAAATGATCCTTGATTAGCAAATATCGAAAATGCAGAACTTATCGCGCATAAAATAGTGTGAAGCAATCTATTAGGGGAAATTCAAAAATTGCATAGCAATTAGCTGTAACAATCCACAGTGCACAGGAAGATAATGAAAATCATATTCCTATTAAGGGAGTTATCCGACCAATTCAACGCACATATTCGCGCGTTAAAGAGCATGGGCAACTCCGAACAAATCGCTGGATGCATCATTGTGCAGATTATTTTACAAAAGCTGGACCCAATATCACAAGCCAAATGGGAAGAAAGGCTAGAGGATTCGTCGTTCGTCAACTTAATACCATCGTGGGAGCATATGGCTACGTTTCTGGAGCAGAGATGCCGAACAATGGAAACCGTAAATTTTGCTATGGCAAGCTATGCCCTAGCCATCAGGTGGGAAAAACTAGAGCAATTAACACCAGTAGATCGTCATTTATCGCCACTAACCACGACGCCCCTGTCTGCGTCTTTTGTGACAGCCCTGGTCATAATATATATAATTGTTCTCGATTTGGAAATTTGACCCCTGCATTACGGCTTAGGGAGGCAAAACGAGTTGCATTGTGCTTGAATTGCCTAAAGAAAGGTCATCAATTGCGATCATGCTGCTCTGGATGCTGTCGGACCTGCGGGGCGAAACATCATTCTCTGCTGCATTTAAATAATTCCGTATTTCGGTCTGGTCAGCTGACTGAGCCTGCAAATTCATCGCCGATAGCCCATGCCTCTTTCGCTAAGTCATCGCCATCTACCTCCACATCTCTTGTTGCCCAGTATTTCAGTAGTGATGTTGTCGTCTTGGCTACGGCTTTGATCTTTGTTAAAAATCGCTCCGGCACTTTGATACCTTGTCGTGCCCTTTTGGATTCTGGTTCTCAGCTTCACCTTATAACGTCGCGCCTTGCTCAACAGCTTCAGCTAAAGAAGCACAAGTCCTCAGCCATTGTCTCTGGTCTAGGAGATTCTCGTTTTGAAACAGAAGGAAACACGGTCACTATCACAATACAGTCTCAAGTCTCTGAATACTCAACATGCCTTACAGCTCTGGTAGCGCCTAACATAACTGATAGTCAACCGAGTTTTACTATCAACACGACGAATTGAAACATTCCCGATAACATAAAACTTGCAGATCCGTCTTTCTTTAAACCTCAACGCGTGGACTTGCTACTTGGAGCTAGCCTGTTTTACGACCTTCTCAGCGTCGGCCAGATAAGGCTTCTCCCAGGACTACCGTGTCTTCAAAAACACGGCTTGGTTGGGTAGTTTCTGGAGGCGGACCACGCTTGAGTGGTTCTATGTTAATGGCAAAGCATACTGCGGGCAAACTTGAGTCAAGTTCTGAAGAACGTGCTGATGAATTGGTTCGAAGATTTTGGGAGATAGAATCCTGCTTGGAAAGTAAACCTACCACTTCAAAGGAAGAAAACATCTGTGAAGAACATTTCGTAAATACTTCAAGCGAAGTTTGGAATGTCTGGGGACGTCATACCAACAATCCTTTCGTCGGTTCCTGACCCTGGAACGCAAACTACAAAATCGTCCAGATCTGAAGATTCAATATTCAAACTTTCTAAAGGAATATTTGGATCTTGCTCATATGTCACCTGTTGCTCCAGAGTCTATAGGACTTTGTCAATACTTTCTTCCTCATCACTGTGTCTTTAAAGAAGACAGTTCAACGACAAAATTGCGAGTCGTTTTCGACGGCTCAGCAGCTACCTCGTCAGGTTATTCATTAAATGAACTATTGATGGCTGGACCTGTTATTCAAAGCTCGCTGTTTCATATCCTTCTTCGCTTTCGTAATTTCCCGATCGCCCTAACAGGAGATATTGGAAAAAGTATCGCTGCGTACGCGTTTCAGCACCGGATGATTTTCTCCAATGCATTCTGTGGCGAGACTCGCCAGAACAGGATATAAAGATTTTTAAGCTGGATACAGTTACATACGGAACAAAGCCAGCTTCATTCCTCTCTATCCGTGCTATGCATCAGCTGTCTATGGATGAGGAAACTAATTTTCCAATTGGATCTCGGATTTTGCGGCGTGACTTCTACGTTGATGACCTCATTTCAGGGGGTGATTCAATTCAAGAAGCAAAGGAAATTCTTAATCAGACGGCTGGAATCTTAGCAAGTGGGGGCTTCAAGTTGCGAAAGTGGTGCTCAAACAATGCTGCTGTACTGAAAGGGACACCCGTAGAGGACAGAGAATCTTCTCTAAAGTTTGATGATGGTAGCGACATCACCAAAACTCTTGGACTCGCTTGGGACTCAGCGTCGGATCGGTTGTTGTTTTCTTTTTCGTCCATTCAGCAGAGATCTAAACCATCCAAAAGATCAATACTATCGACCATAGCTCGCTTGTATGACCCGCTTGGACTCATAGGGCCGGTAATTGCCAAGGCTAAAATCTTTTTGCAGCAGATCTGGAAGGAGAAGCTTGAGTGGGACGAGAGCTTGCCATCATCACTAGCAACAGCTTGGCATGATCTTTGCTGCAGTTTTGAGAAGGCACAGTTTCTTAAATTTCCTCGACTCGTGTCAATACCTGCAGCAGAGTTAGAAGTTCACGGTTTCTGCGACGCCAGCATCGAAGCATATGGGGCCTGTGCCTACGTCCTTTCTCGACGAACATCAGCCAGTTGTCAGTTGTTGTGTTCCAAATCGCGTGTAGCTCCTCTGAAAACAATCACAGTTCCAAAGCTAGAGCTCTGTGGCGCCGTCTTATTATCTAATCTCATGCGTGAGATATCTAAAATGAATCTGTTCGATGGAAAATTCTACTGTTGGTCGGATTCTTCTGTATGCCTTTCCTGGATAAGGACCGAGCCCTGCAAGCTCAATGTGTTTGTGGCTAATCGCGTCACAGCAGTTCAAGAGCTAACTAATGGCATGGAATGGCGTTACGTGCCTACTTCACTCAACCCGGCAGACATACTCTCGAGAGGATCTACGCCCAGTGAATTAGATCAATTGTCACTGTGGTTCAACGGCCCAGAATTTCTAGTTAAAAACAAATTGGACTGGCCTGCTTCTTGCTTGTCAGAAAGGACAGAACTCGAACCTAAAAAAAGGGTCCTTATTGCGTCATCTCCCTTCGTTGATATAACTGCCACTTGTAAATACGTCAACTCATTTGATACAATGCAGCGTATATTCGGATATATTTATAAATTCATACACAGAAGCAGGCATCCTGGACTAACAGTGTCTGATATACAACATGGGACTAAGGCTCGTCCAGAGAGCACACCTGTGGGAAGAGATCAAATCATTGCAATCGAGAAGAGTTGTTAAACCGTCCAGTTGTATAGCATCACTTAACCCTTTTTGGATGATTTCGGCATTCTTAGAGTTGATGGGCGCTTGAAAAACTCTTCGCTGGATTTCGACGCTCGCCATCCAATAATTCTCCCGTCTCACCATCCCATCACAGACTCAGTCATCACACGATTTCACAATCGGGACTTACACGCTGGTCCACGGGCACTTCTTGCTCATATTCGGTTGCAGTATTGGCCGATTGGTGGAAGGAAGACCGTATCCAAGGTGGTTGGAAAATGTGTGAGATGCTTTCGTGCCAAGCCTCGATTAATAGAGCATATAATGGCTGATCTGCCCAAAGAACGTTTGACTGCTTGTCGAGCCTTTGAAGTCTCTGGCGTTGACTATTGTGGACCATTTTTCTATAAGCCAGACGTACGAAATAAAGCTCCAGTCAAATGTTACATGGCTGTCTTCGTCTGCTTCGCGACTAAAGCGGTTCACCTGGAACTGGTCAAGGATCTGTCGACAGCTTCATTCTTGAATGCGCTTAAGAGGTTTATATCGACTCGAGGCAGGCCATCTCAGATATGGTCGGATAACGCTACCAACTTTGTCGGCGCCAAAAACGAGCTTCTGGATCTCAAGCGTCTATTCATAAGTCGCAATCATATTGAGTCAGTGCATTAATTTTGCATGGCTGATTCCATTGATTGGAAATTTATACCTCCTCGTTCACCGCATTTTGGCGGCCTTTGGGAAGCAGCAGTGAAGACAGCGAAACATCATTTTTATCGTGCTGTTGGATCTTGTGTTCTCAACTTCGAAGAGTTTCGCACCCTAGTCTGCCACATAGCATCGATAATTAATTCCAGGCCATTGTTTCCTCTTTCAGAAGATCCAGCAGATCTAGATGTGCTCACTCCAGCTCATTTCTTGATTGGTGGACCCACCTCATCGTTCGTTGAACCTGATGTGACGCACCTTCAATTCAATCGTCTGGATGGTTGGCAACGCGTAACATACCTCCAACAACTGTTTTGGTCCCGCTGGCGTGAAGAATACTTAACACTGCTTCAGCAGCGCTCCAAATGGCGAACTCCGAAACCAGGCCTATGCGTCAACGACATAGTCCTCGTAAAGGATGAAAATCTGCCGCCTCTAAGGTGGCCACTGGCGAGAATCACAGAGTTAATCGTGGGAAAGGATGGAGTCGCTCGAATAGCCATTTTGCGCACCGCAACAGGAGAAACGAGAAGAGCTGCAAACAAGCTATGCCTATTGCCCATCAGGGAATCTGTTGAAAGCCCATGCCTTCCAACGGGGGGAGAATGTCTGGTTACGCAGCCAAAACAACTGGAGCGACCTCGCAACTGATAAGAGCAGCATATTAATTTTATCTTATAATACTCGCTCTGCAAAGCAATTTCCTAAATTTCGCTCTTAAGAATTCAGTTACATAGAGCTGCCGCTCTTCGCTGTAACGATCGTTTTATTGCCCTAGCTTTACTTATGCGAAGGCCTCGATGCTGCGCATCGAGTTAGTTAAGTTCGTTCGCTTCATGCATTTGGTACGCATCGGCCACTTGCATTACTCAAAATTATAACTAATAATTGTCGCTTCGCTAAAATTGGCACGTACTAATTCGGGTTCGCTTGCCTATATATAAACTATTGTTCTTAAATAATAAGCACAGACCAATTCGGGTCTGCCTGCTTCTCGTAACTTTAAGAAATACAAAACAATTTTGAACACAAGAAATAAATAGTTAATTATTTCTATTTGTGAAAGCTATTGAAAAAGCTCAATAGCGCAACAGTATTAAAACAAAGCATTTCGCTGAAACCCAGCAAACTGTGCCCCACACATCAGAAATTTTATTTACATAATTTTTCAGAAAACTATGATTTGCTATTAGGTAGAGACTTCTTAGAGAGTACTCAAGCCCTAATAGATTACAGAAATAAAACCATACGAATAAATGAATATACATTCACAATGCAAAACAATTCAGAAATCGAATCGCCAGCGAACGAAACAAAAACCGAATATCTCGTTCCACCCCCGTCAACAACGAACTCTCAGAGTTCAACGAATTCCGCCTAGATCATCTGAACGATGAAGAGAGAGGCAAATTAACAAAAAGTCTTACATGAATTTAGTGACATCCAGTACCGAGAAGGTGAAAATTTGACCTTCACAAGTACCGTTAAACATGAAGACCCGTTTTACAAAAAACCTTACAAATACGCCCAAACATTCGACCAAGAAGTCGAAAAACAGATCAAAGATATGATCAAACAAGGGATAATTCGCAAATCGAAATCCCCTTACTGTTCGCCTATTTGGATCATGCCCAAGAAGAGGGATGCATCTGGCAAACAAAAATTTAGGATAGTCATTGACTATCGAAGCCTTAATGAAGTCACAATTGATGACAAATACCCTATACCAGCAATGGACGGTATACTAGACAAACTTGGTAAATGTCAGTATTTTACTACCATTGACCTCGCAAAGGGCTTTCACCAAATCCAAATGGATGAAGGTTCTATTCCTAAGACAGCGTTTT
Source organism: Drosophila littoralis (assembly GCA_018903485.1). Classification (NCBI taxonomy): domain Eukaryota; kingdom Metazoa; phylum Arthropoda; class Insecta; order Diptera; family Drosophilidae; genus Drosophila; species Drosophila littoralis. Next base: position 429,132 of record JAEIGF010000611.1, read on the forward strand.
CAACCAAAAATGGACATTACGAGTACACTCGAATGCCGTTCGGTCTAAAAAATGCACCTGCAACGTTTCAACGCTGCATGAACAATCTCCTTGAAGATTTAATCTACACGGATTGTCTTGTCTACATGGACGACATTATTGTATACTCCACTTCATTGGAGGAACACATATTGTCACTGAGGAGGGTATTCACAAAATTAAGGGAGGCCAATCTAAAATTGCAATTAGATAAATGCGAATTCATGAAAAAAGCAAACCATATAATAACAACAGAAGGTATAAAACCTAACCCAGCTAAAATCGAAGCAATCCAAAAATTCCCAATGCCCAAAACAACAAAGGGAATCAAATCATTTTTAGGACTTTGCGGTTTTTACCGAAAGTTCATCCCAAATTTTGCCAAAATAGCAAAACCAATGACAGCAAGATTAAAAAAGGTGCAGTCATAAATACAAAAGACAAGCAATATAGTGAGGCATTTGAAAAGTTAAAATTACTTATAATGTCCGATCCGATACTAGTATATCCCAATTTCGAGAAACAATTCTCACTAACCACAGATGCCAGTAATATTGCTATAGGAGCAGTATTATCACAGGATCACAAACCAATCTGCTATGCAAGCAGGACATTAAACGAACACGAAATTAATTATTCGGCAATAGAAAAAGAACTTTTAGCTATTGTCTGGGCCACCAAATACTTCAGGTCCTATCTATTCGGAAGAAAATTCGAGATCCTTAGTGATCACAAACCCCTAGTTTGGCTAAGCAGCATAAAAGAACCCAACATGAAGCTACAAAGATGGAAAATCAAGCTAAATGAGTTTGATTACCATATCAAATATGTCCCTGGAAAAGAAAATTATGTAGCAGACGCTTTATCGCGAATCAAAATAGTGGAAAATCTATTAGGCGAAATTCCAGATAGCTTAGCTGTAACAATCCACAGTGCACAGGAAGATAATGAAAATCATATTCCTATTACAGAAAGACCCGTTAACTATTATAACAGGCAACTAGAATTCATAAAAACCAATAACAACCAAGTAGAAACAATACGCTACTTCCATAAGCTAAAAATTCAAATTTCTTATCAAGAAATGACCCACGAATATGCTAAAGAACTGATCAAAGAATATTTATGTACTAAGAAAAGTGTAATTTACTTCCATAATGAAGCAGACTTCATAATTTTCCAAAAAGCCTACATTGGAATAATTAATCCCAGTAACCTAACAAAGGTAATGAAATCTACCAAACAAGTTATAGATATCCAAACTTACGCACATTTCAAGGAAATTATCCTTAAAAATCATAAAGACTTATTGCATCCAGGTATAGAGAAAGTCACAGCCTTTTTCAAGGAAAACGAGAAAGAAGGGCTATCTTCGGCATGCCGAAGATCTAATACCCTTGCAGACCCAACCTTTTAATGCCGAGAAAATGGTTAAGGCCGAGTTTGGTCAAGGTATATTGATAAACAAAAAAAGGCTTTTAATCAAAAACCGATGTAAATAAGATTTAGCAAAAATGAAGGAAGCATAGTGAAATCTTTAAATGCCATGTTTAATCGCAAAATCATGAAAAACAAAAAATTCTCCATACAAAAACTTAATAATATGATATAGTGGTCCGATCTTAATAGGATTTTGCATATATATGAGGAGCATAGTAAAACTAATAAATGCCGAGTTTGGTTAAGATATCTTGAAAAACAAAATGTTTTTTCATACAAAAACTTAATTTTCGATCGATCGTTCCTATGGCAGCTATATGACATAGTGGTCCGATCTTAATAGAATTTTGCATATATATGAGTGGCATAGTAAAACTAATAAATGTCGAGTTTGGTCAAGATATCTTGATAAACAAAAGGTTTTTTCATACAAAAACTTAATTTTCGACCGATCGTTCCTATGGCAGCTATATGATATAGTGGTCCGATCTTAATAGGATTTTGCATATATATGAGGAGCTTAGTAAAACTAATAAATGCCGAGTTTGGTTAAGATATCTTGAAAAACAAAATGTTTTTTCATACAAAAACTTAATTTTCGATCGATCGTTCCTATGGCAGCTATATGATATAGTGGTCCGATCTTAATAGGATTTTGCATATATATGAGGAGCTTAGTAAAACTAATAAATGCCGAGGTTGGTCAAGATATCTTGACAAACAAAATGTTTTTTCATACAAAAACTTAATTTTCGACCGATCGTTCCTATGGCGGCTATATGACATAGTGGTCCGATCTTAATAGGATTTTGCATATATATGCGGAGCTTAGTAAAACTAATAAATGCCGAGTTTGGTCAAGATATCTTGACAAACAAAATGTTTTTTCATACAAAAACTTAATTTTCGACCGATCGTTCCTATGGCAGCTATATGATATAGTGGTCCGATCTTAATAGGATTTTGCATATATATGAGGAGCTTAGTAAAACTAATAAATGCCGAGTTTGGTCAAGATATCTTGACAAACAAAATGTTTTTTCATACAAAAACTTAATTTTCGACCGATCGTTCCTATGGCAGCTATATGATATAGTGGTCCGATCTTAATAGGATTTTGCATATATATGAGGAGCTTAGTAAAACTAATAAATGCCGAGTTTGGTCAAGATATCTTGATAAACAAAAGGTTTTTTCATACAAAAACTTAATTTTCGACCGATCGTTCCTATGGCAGCTATATGATATGGTCCGATCTTAATAGGATTTTGCATATATATGAGGAGCTTAGTAAAACTAATAAATGCCGAGGTTGGTCAAGATATCTTGACAAACAGAATGTTTTTTCATACAAAAACTTAATTTTCGACCGATCGTTCCTATGGCGGCTATATGACATAGTGGTCCGATCTTAATAGAATTTTGCATATATATGAGGAGCATAGTAAAACTAATAAATGTCGAGTTTGGTCAAGATATCTTGATAAACAAAAGGTTTTTTCATACAAAAACCGCTTAGTAAAACTAATAAATGCCGAGGTTGGTCAAGATATCTTGACAAACAGAATGTTTTTTCATACAAAAACTTAATTTTCGACCGATCGTTCCTATGGCGGCTATATGACATAGTGGTCCGATCTTAATAGGATTTTGCATATATATGAGGAGCTTAGTAAAACTAATAAATGCCGAGTTTGGTCAAGATATCTTGACAAACAAAATGTTTTTTCATACAAAAACTTAATTTTCGACCGATCGTTCCTATGGCAGCTATATGATATAGTGGTCCGATCTTAATAGGATTTTGCATATATATGAGGAGCTTAGTAAAACTAATAAATGCCGAGTTTGGTCAAGATATCTTGACAAACAAAATGTTTTTTCATACAAAAACTTAATTTTCGACCGATCGTTCCTATGGCGGCTATATGATATAGTGGTCCGATCTTAATAGAACTTTGCATATATATGAGGAGCATAGTAAAACTAATAAATGTCGAGTTTGGTCAAGATATCTTGATAAACAAAAGGTTTTTTCATACAAAAACTTAATTTTCGACCGATCGTTCCTATGGCAGCTATATGATATAGTGGTCCGATCTTAATAGGATTTTGCATATATATGAGGAGCATAGTAAAACTAATAAATGTCGAGTTTGCTCAAGATATCTTGATAAACAAAAGGTTTTTTCATACAAAAACTTAATTTTCGACCGATCGTTCCTATGGCAGCTATATGATATAGTGGTCCGATCCAGCTGGTTGATATATGTGCTGCGTGCAACAGAAATAGGGACTTCTGCAAAGTTTCATTAAGATAGCTTTAAAACTGAGGGACTAGTTCGCATAGAAACAGACAGACGGACAGACGGACAGACGGACATGGCTATATCGACTCGGCTGTTGATGCTGATCAAGAATATGTATACTTTATGGGGTCGGAGATGTATCCTTCTATGCGTTACACATTTCACGACAAAATTATAATACCCTCTGCAAGGGTATAAAAATGGACACGTCCGAAAATTTTCTTCAAACTGCCTCGGAATCAGAAACCGAAGAAGAACCAACCCATTTATTAGATTAAATATGAATAACAAAATATTAAAATGTGTAATAGACACGGGGTCGTCTATTTATTTAATGAAAGAAAACTTTTTAAATTTCCCCATAAAAACTTGCAAATTAGAAGTTCAAACGATCAATGGTACAATAGTATTAAAACAAAGCATTTCGCTCGAAACCCAGCAAACTGTGCCCCACACATCAGAAATTTTATTTACATAATTTTTCAGAAAACTATGATTTGCTATTAGGTAGAGACTTCTTAGAGAGTACTCAAGCCCTAATAGATTACAGAAATAAAACCATACGAATAAATGAATATACATTCACAATGCAAAACAATTCAGAAATCGAATCGCCAGCGAACGAAACAAAAACCGAATATCTCGTTCCACCCCCGTCAACAACGAACTCTCAGAGTTCAACGAATTCCGCCTAGATCATCTGAACGATGAAGAGAGAGGCAAATTAACAAAAGTCTTACATGAATTTAGTGACATCCAGTACCGAGAAGGTGAAAATTTGACCTTCACAAGTACCGTTAAACATGAAGACCCGTTTTACAAAAAACCTTACAAATACGCCCAAACATTCGACCAAGAAGTCGAAAAACAGATCAAAGATATGATCAAACAAGGGATAATTCGCAAATCGAAATCCCCTTACTGTTCGCCTATTTGGATCATGCCCAAGAAGAGGGATGCATCTGGCAAACAAAAATTTAGGATAGTCATTGACTATCGAAGCCTTAATGAAGTCACAATTGATGACAAATACCCTATACCAGCAATGGACGGTATACTAGACAAACTTGGTAAATGTCAGTATTTTACTACCATTGACCTCGCAAAGGGCTTTCACCAAATCCAAATGGATGAAGGTTCTATTCCTAAGACAGCGTTTTCAACCAAAAATGGACATTACGAGTACACTCGAATGCCGTTCGGTCTAAAAAATGCACCTGCAACGTTTCAACGCTGCATGAACAATCTCCTTGAAGATTTAATCTACACGGATTGTCTTGTCTACATGGACGACATTATTGTATACTCCACTTCATTGGAGGAACACATATTGTCACTGAGGAGGGTATTCACAAAATTAAGGGAGGCCAATCTAAAATTGCAATTAGATAAATGCGAATTCATGAAAAAGCAAACCATATAATAACAACAGAAGGTATAAAACCTAACCCAGCTAAAATCGAAGCAATCCAAAAATTCCCAATGCCCAAAACAACAAAGGGAATCAAATCATTTTTAGGACTTTGCGGTTTTTACCGAAAGTTCATCCCAAATTTTGCCAAAATAGCAAAACCAATGACAGCAAGATTAAAAAAAGGTGCAGTCATAAATACAAAAGACAAGCAATATAGTGAGGCATTTGAAAAGTTAAAATTACTTATAATGTCCGATCCGATACTAGTATATCCCAATTTCGAGAAACAATTCTCACTAACCACAGATGCCAGTAATATTGCTATAGGAGCAGTATTATCACAGGATCACAAACCAATCTGCTATGCAAGCAGGACATTAAACGAACACGAAATTAATTATTCGGCAATAGAAAAAGAACTTTTAGCTATTGTCTGGGCCACCAAATACTTCAGGTCCTATCTATTCGGAAGAAAATTCGAGATCCTTAGTGATCACAAACCCCTAGTTTGGCTAAGCAGCATAAAAGAACCCAACATGAAGCTACAAAGATGGAAAATCAAGCTAAATGAGTTTGATTACCATATCAAATATGTCCCTGGAAAAGAAAATTATGTAGCAGACGCTTTATCGCGAATCAAAATAGTGGAAAATCTATTAGGCGAAATTCCAGATAGCTTAGCTGTAACAATCCACAGTGCACAGGAAGATAATGAAAATCATATTCCTATTACAGAAAGACCCGTTAACTATTATAACAGGCAACTAGAATTCATAAAAACCAATAACAACCAAGTAGAAACAATACGCTACTTCCATAAGCTAAAAATTCAAATTTCTTATCAAGAAATGACCCACGAATATGCTAAAGAACTGATCAAAGAATATTTATGTACTAAGAAAAGTGTAATTTACTTCCATAATGAAGCAGACTTCATAATTTTCCAAAAAGCCTACATTGAAATAATTAATCCCAGTAACCTAACAAAGGTAATGAAATCTACCAAACAAGTTATAGATATCCAAACTTACGCACATTTCAAGGAAATTATCCTTAAAAATCATAAAGACTTATTGCATCCAGGTATAGAGAAAGTCACAGCCTTTTTCAAGGAAAACGAGAAAGAAGGGCTATCTTCGGCATGCCGAAGATCTAATACCCCTTGCAGACCCAACCTTTTAATGCCGAGAAAATGGTTAAGGCCGAGTTTGGTCAAGGTATATTGATAAACAAAAAAAAGGCTTTTAATCAAAAAACCGATGTAAATAAGATTTAGCAAAAATGAAGGAAGCATAGTGAAATCTTTAAATGCCATGTTTAATCGCAAAATCATGAAAAACAAAAAATTCTCCATACAAAAACTTAATAATATGATATAGTGGTCCGATCTTAATAGGATTTTGCATATATATGAGGAGCATAGTAAAACTAATAAATGCCGAGTTTGGTTAAGATATCTTGAAAAACAAAATGTTTTTTCATACAAAAACTTAATTTTCGATCGATCGTTCCTATGGCAGCTATATGATATAGTGGTCCGATCTTAATAGGATTTTGCATATATATGAGGAGCTTAGTAAAACTAATAAATGCCGAGTTTGGTCAAGATATCTTGACAAACAAAATGTTTTTTCATACAAAAACTTAATTTTCGACCGATCGTTCCCTATGGCGGCTATATGACATAGTGGTCCGATCTTAATAGAATTTTGCATATATATGAGGAGCATAGTAAAACTAATAAATGTCGAGTTTGGTCAAGATATCTTGATAAACAAAAGGTTTTTTCATACAAAAACTTAATTTTCGACCGATCGTTCCTATGGCAGCTATATGATATAGTGGTCCGATCTTAATAGGATTTTGCATATATATGAGGAGCTTAGTAAAACTAATAAATGCCGAGTTTGGTCAAGATATCTTGACAAACAAAATGTTTTTTCATACAAAAACTTAATTTTCGACCGATCGTTCCTATGGCAGCTATATGATATAGTGGTCCGATCTTAATAGGATTTTGCATATATATGAGGAGCTTAGTAAAACTAATAAATGCCGAGTTTGGTCAAGATATCTTGACAAACAAAATGTTTTTTTCATACAAAAACTTAATTTTCGACCGATCGTTCCTATGGCGGCTATATGATATAGTGGTCCGATCTTAATAGAACTTTGCATATATATGAGGAGCATAGTAAAACTAATAAATGTCGAGTTTGGTCAAGATATCTTGATAAACAAAAGGTTTTTTCATACAAAAACTTAATTTTCGACCTATCGTTCCTATGGCAGCTATATGATATAGTGGTCCGATCTTAATAGGATTTTGCATATATATGAGGAGCATAGTAAAACTAAAAAATGCCGAGTTTGGTCAAGATATCTTGACAAACAAAATGTTTTTTCATACAAAAACTTAATTTTCGACCGATCGTTCCTTTGGCAGCTATATGATATAGTGGTCCGATCTTAATAGGATTTTGCATATATATGAGGAGCTTAGTAAAACTAATAAATGCCGAGTTTGGTCAAGATATCTTGACAAACAAAATGTTTTTTCATACAAAAACTTAATTTTCGACCGATCGTTCTTATGGCGGCTATATGATATAGTGGTCCGATCTTAATAGAACTTTGCATATATATGAGGAGCATAGTAAAACTAATAAATGTCGAGTTTGGTCAAGATATCTTGATAAACAAAAGGTTTTTTCATACAAAAACTTAATTTTCGACCGATCGTTCCTATGGCAGCTATATGATATAGTGGTCCGATCCAGCTGGTTTTGATATATGTGCTGCGTGCAACAGAAATAGGGACTTCTGCAAAGTTTCATTAAGATAGCTTTAAAACTGAGGGACTAGTTCGCATAGAAACAGACAGACGGACAGACGGACATGGCTATATCGACTCGGCTGTTGATGCTGATCAAGAATATATATACTTTATGGGGTCGGAGATGTCTCCTTCTATGCGTTACACATTTCACGACAAAATTATAATACCCTCTGCAAGGGTATAAAACGTCATGGATTTTTACATCATTGACAACAGACAGTTTCTATCTTGCATAGACATTTATTCCAAATACGCAGCATTAATAGAGATAAACAGTAGAGATTGGCTCGAAACAAAACGAGCAATCCTCCAAATTTTCCACCTAATGGGTAAACCAATAGAAATCAAAGCCGACAAAGATTCAGCATTCATGTGCGCAGCACTCCAATTATGGTTACAGTCCGAAAACGTCCAAATAAGTATAACCACTAGTAAAAACGGAATTTCTGACATTGAGAGATTTCACAAAACAGTTAACGAAAAACTAAGAATAATAAACAGCGAGTCCGATCCAGAATACAAATTAACAAAATTCGAAACGATACTTTATACGTACAACCATAAGACAAAACATAATACAACTGGAAGAACACCAGCTGATATCTTTATACATGCCGGAACCCCCGCATATAATACCCAATAAAACAAACTCAATAAAATAACAAATCTAAATGAAAAGCGCCAAGACTTTGAAATAGACACTAGATTTAAGGAATCACCTTTAGTAAGATCCAAAACTACAACCCCTTTCAAGAAAACGGGAAACCTCAGACAAGTAGATGATAAGCATTTCGAAGAAACTAACAGAGGTAGAAAAATCACACACTACAAATCTAAATTTAAAAAGAAAAAGAAAATTAATATAATTAAATACGATAATTCCAGATCAAATGGCCAAGAAAGCCATCTTTAAGACAGGAGAAATAAACCTACCCGCAAACTACGAATACCATTATATGTCCGTTAATATAACTAAAACAGAACAAACTTATAACAAATTAATCAAACAAACCGAAGAATTCGCAACATATTCACAAATAAAATACTTAAAAGAAAAATTAGAAAGAGAAATGAACGGCATAAGAATAGCAAAGCGCAGCAAACGCGGTCTTGCTAACTTTATGGGTACAATTTATAAATATCTATTCGGCACATTAGATCAACAGGATAAAGAAGATTAAGAATCCAAAATGAATAATATAGCAGAAAACAGCGTACAGGCGAACGAACTAAATCAAGTAATAGAAGCAGTCAATACAGGAATAGAAACTATAAATTTTTTAAATCAAGCAGACGAGGAAAACCAAAGGCTAGCACTCCTCATATTTAACCTCCAGGAATTCACGGAATACATAGAAGACATAGAGTTAGGTATGCAACTCACTAGACTGGGAATTTTCAACCCGAAATTACTAAAACATGACACCTTACAGCATGTCAATTCAGAAAAAATATTAAATATCAAAATCTCAACTTGGTTAAAAATAGACACCAACGAAATTTTAATCATTTCACATATTCCAAGAGAAATAATCAGAACACCAATTTTCGAAATATTGCCTTATCCAGATAATGATAACAACATACTAACAGAAATTATCCACGACAAGTACTTCATACAAAACAAACAAGCGTACACGGCAAGCACCAAAGAATTAACTACAAATAAATGCATAACAAGAATTTTAAATCAAGCCACAACCGAATGTAGCTACACAAAAACAAGAAAGAATTTTGAGGTTAATTACATCGAGCCTAACATGCTCATTACTTGGAACCTACCCAAAACACTTTTAAAACAAGATTGCAACAACAGAGAAATAATAGTTGAAGGTAACAACCTTATAAAAGCGTCAAACTGTACAATCTAATTAGACGAAATAATAATCACAAGCACACTATTAGATTATACACAAACAATCTATGTAAGCAATAACGTAACCAAATTAGAACCACTGTCATACATTCAAGCCAAAGAAATCGTGAAAGACCAAACAAGAATGCACAATACTTTCCAAATTGTACCATTAACAACACATTGTATAATCATAACCGTTATAATATTGTATATCATCTATAAGTTCAAAGCACTACCCCAAAGAATAATTGTCAAATACAAGAAACAAAAAGAAGAACCACAAGCAATAGAACCAATTAATATACAACCTCATGAAAATATCATAAATAATAGCAACTTAAACGAAACTATTGTAACTAGTAATAATCCAACTTTATACCCAAAAATGTCCGCCTGAGGACAGGCTAATTTCTTAGGGATGGGAAAGTGACATATGTACCACACCCACAACATATACTATAAGCACACACACACATAACATATGTCCACAGCACCTAATGCACACCCCTTATACATAAGCCCTAGCAACTAAGCGCACTAAATATGTAACATGAGACACCCCAATTTGTAACAATAAACCTAGAGCCCCAAAAATCATAAATTCTTGGTGAAAATAACAATTCTGGCGTGGGACCGATCATAAAATCGAAAACCATTAGACATAAACATCCGCCACAATCGTTATTCCCACCAAATGCCCAAATTGCCAACGCAGCTCAAATTCAGGCTCTTAGAATATTCCAGAAACTCATTAAAGAGAATGAGAGCATTGTTTAAAGAGAGCGAGCTCATGATCTTGAGCCCTCAGCCGAGGTTTGCTAAGCGTTGACAAAACTTCAATAATAGAGTTCTACTGACGTCTTCGACCAGTTAAGTTGTATCGTGTACAATTGTAAAATTCCAATAAGTCGCGCCTACTGTTAATAAAGATATTTTTTTTCAAGTAACGCGTAGTGACTTATTTAATTATATATTTGTTAATCAAAAAAAAATTGTATAATTATTTTAATGTAAAGCCAAATGAAATGTAAACGAGAAAGAAGGGCTATCTTCGGCATGCCGAAGATCTAATACCCTTGCAGACCCAACCTTTTAATGCTGAGAAAATGGTTAAGGCCGAGTTTGGTCAAGGTATATTGATAAACAAAAAAAAAAGCTTTTAATCAAAAACCGATGTAAATAAGATTTAGCAAAAATGAAGGAAGCATAGTGAAATCTTTAAGTGCCGTGTTTAATCGCAAAATCATGAAAAACAAAAAATTCTCCATACAAAAACTTAATAATAAGATATAGTGGTCCGATCTTAATAGGATTTTGCATATATATGAGGAGCATAGTAAAACTAATAAATGCCGAGTTTGGTTAAGATATCTTGAAAAACAAAATGTTTTTTCATACAAAAACTTAATTTTCGATCGATCGTTCCTATGGCAGCTATATGATATAGTGGTCCGATCTTAATAGGATTTTGCATATATATGAGGAGCATAGTAAAAATAATAAATGTCGAGTTTGGTCAAGATATCTTGATAAACAAAAGGATTTTTCATACAAAAACTTAATTTTCGACCGATCGTTCCTATGGCAGCTATATGATATAGTGGTCCGATCTTAATAGGATTTTGTATATATATGAGGAGCTCAGTAAAACTAATAAATGCCGAGTTTGGTCAAGATATCTTGACAAACAAAATGTTTTTTCATACAAAAACTTAATTTTCGACCGATCGTTCCTATGGCGGCTATATGATATAGTGGTCCGATCTTAATAGAATTTTGCATATATATGAGGAGCATAGTAAAACTAATAAATGTCGAGTTTGGTCAAGATATCTTGATAAACAAAAGGTTTTTTCATACAAAAACATAATTTTCGACCGATCGTTCCTATGGCAGCTATATGATATAGTGGTCCGATCTTAATAGGATTTTGCATATATATGAGGAGCTTAGTAAAACTAATAAATGCCGAGTTTGGTCAAGATATCTTGACAAACAAAAGGTTTTTTCATACAAAAACTTAATTTTCGACCGATCGTTCCTATGGCAGCTATATGATATAGTGGTCCGATCCAGCTGGTTTTGATATATGTGCTGCGTGCAACAGAAATAGGGACTTCTGCAAAGTTTCATTAAGATAGCTTTAAAACTGAGGGACTAGTTCGCATAGAAACAGACAGACGGACAGACGGACAGACGGACATGGCTATATCGACTCGGCTGTTGATGCTGATCAAGAATATATATACTTTATGGGGTCGGAGATGTCTCCTTCTATGCGTTACACATTTCACGACAAAATTATAATACCCTCTGCAAGGGTATAAAAAATGTTTGTAATACTGAGCAAAAAAAAAAAAAATAATAATAAATCATCTACACAATACATATATATTCTTTAAAAAAAAAAAAACAAAAACAATTAATCCGAAATTCAAATTTAATGCTTTCGAATGCAATCTCAAAAGGCAATAATATATTAGAAGTAGAAAATATGTTAGACCACGAATCGAAAGTAGCGGATTCAACCGCAAATGTAGTTAATAATGTCGAAACTGTCTCAGTAGATTTAAAAGTAATAACGGTTATGCTTATAATAATTGTTATTCTTTTATTAGCAAATATACTAACTAAATTATATAAGTTGCACAATAAGTGCATAAAGAAAAGATATGCAAGTAGAGCAGACAATTTAGAAATGATATAATATGATAAGCATTGAAACGATATCTATAATAAAGAACCAAGTTTTAAAATAAATGCATTACAAATATTGCAAAAACATATCGAATTCATTAAAATAACTGAATTCGAAAACGAATACATAGAAACTTTTCAAAGTATTGCAAGCCCATTAATCGGTTGTTCCAAAACTGAAAAGGGCATGGTGTTGAGTACATTACCTTATGTAATGGTAAAAACTATCAGCGAAACACATGCAATACTAGGCGCAGAAACTATACTGATGCTGCGCATACACCGCTAAAAACTCAATTTTCTATTAAACAATGGAATGGAATGCATTAGCGAAGAAAATAAATGATTATAAAGACAAGTTCGAAAAATCATACAAATGTATCAATTCTGATAAAACAATAAAGTCAGATACATTGGTACAAATATTAACAGCTCAATATAATAACATAGTAACTACAATAAACAAAGTTAATGATAAATTAACTCAGGAGCATAAAAATATATGTCAGAAAATTGTAAAAGTTTTAAAACCAGATTACATAATATTGGTACTAGACGGAGTATTGTAATAACAATCCCAGAAGATCCAAATCTGCTAGCTGAATTCAACGAGAACCAGTTCGAAGATTTAGATAAGTCTAAACCAATAATCAATCCAGATATTGATATTGATAGTGACATTGAAACGCTCCAAGAAAATACAGAAGCAATGACTAACCAGGTAGCCTTAGACAGGGAATACGTGAAGCAGGTTTCCTCTTCAGTCCCTGAATTTGATGGTAAAAAGCTATCATTAAACAGATTCCTAACTGCTTTACGCATTGTGGCGACCAGGAGGATATAGCAGTTGAGGTTATTAAATCAAAAATAACCGGCACAATTCTGTACAAAGTACAAAATGAATCTACTATATCCGGAATAATAAATAAGCTTAAAGACAACCTAAAAGGAGAATCTCCCGACGTATTAAAAGCTAAATTAATGAATATAAAACAAAAAGGCAAAACTGCTTCCCAGTATGCAACCGAAATGGACAATTTGCGAAAGCAATTGGAGGCAGCCTTTATTGACGACGGCCTAGACCCAAACAATGCAGAAAAATTCTCAACAAACGAGTCTATTTCTGCAATGATTAAAAATTGTGAGCATGAGAAACTGAAAGTAATACTGGAAGCTGGTAACTTCGTTACTTTCAATGATGTAATGGGTAAATATATCCATTGCAGCACAGAAATGAATGGAAGTGCGAGTACAGTACACAAAAACAAGAAAGAATTTTGAGGTTAATTACATCGAGCCTAACATGCTCATTACTTGGAACCTACCCAAAACACTTTTAAAACAAGATTGCAACAACAGAGAAATAATAGTTGAAGGTAACAACCTTATAAAAGCGTCAAACTGTACAATCTAATTAGACGAAATAATAATCACAAGCACACTATTAGATTATACACAAACAATCTATGTAAGCAATAACGTAACCAAATTAGAACCACTGTCATACATTCAAGCCAAAGAAATCGTGAAAGACCAAACAAAAATGCACAATACTTTCCAAATTGTACCATTAACAACACTTTGTATAATCATAACCGTTATAATATTGTATATCATCTATAAGTTCAAAGCACTACCCCAAAGAATAATTGTCAAATACAAGAAACAAAAAGAAGAACCACAAGCAATAGAACCAATTAAGATACAACCTCATGAAAATATCATAAATAATAGCAACTTAAACGAAACTATTGTAACTAGTAATAATCCAACTTTATACCCAAAAATGTCCGCCTGAGGACAGGCTAATTTCTTAGGGATGGGAAAGTGACATATGTACCACACCCACAACATATACTATAAGCACACACACACATAACATATGTCCACAGCACCTAATGCACACCCCCTTATACATAAGCCCTAGCAACTAAGCGCACTAAATATGTAACATGAGACACCCCAATTTGTAACAATAAACCTAGAGCCCCAAAAATCATAAATTCTTGGTGAAAATAACAATTCTGGCGTGGGACCGATCATAAAATCGAAAACCATTAGACATAAACATCCGCCACAATCGTTATTCCCACCAAATGCCCAAATTGCCAACGCAGCTCAAATTCAGGCTCTTAGAATATTCCAGAAACTCATTAACGAGAATGAGAGCATTGTTTAAAGAGAGCGAGCTCATGATCTTGAGCCCTCAGCCGAGGTTTGCTAAGCGTTGACAAAACTTCAATAATAGAGTTCTACTGACGTCTTCGACCAGTTAAGTTGTATCGTGTACAATTGTAAAATTCCAATAAGTCGCGCCTACTGTTAATAAAGATATTTTTTTCAAGTAACGCGTAGTGACTTATTTAATTATATATTTGTTAATCAAAAAAAAATTGTATAATTATTTTAATGTAAAGCCAGAAGGGCTATCTTCGGCATGCCGAAGATCTAATACCCTTGCAGACCCAACCTTTTAATGCCGAGAAAATGGTTAAGGCCGAGTTTGGTCAAGGTATATTGATAAACAAAAAAAAAAAGCTTTTAATCAAAAACCGATGTAAATAAGATTTAGCAAAAATGAAGGAAGCATAGTGAAATCTTTAAATGCCGTGTTTAATCGCAAAATCATGAAAAACAAAAAATTCTCCATACAAAAACTTAATAATAAGATATAGTGGTCCGATCTTAATAGGATTTTGCATATATATGAGGAGCATAGTAAAACTAATAAATGCCGAGTTTGGTTAAGATATCTTGAAAAACAAAATGTTTTTTCATACAAAAACTTAATTTTCGATCGATCGTTCCTATGGCAGCTATATGATATAGTGGTCCGATCTTAATAGGATTTTGCATATATATGAGGAGCATAGTAAAACTAATAAATGTCGAGTTTGGTCAAGATATCTTGATAAACAAAAGGTTTTTTCATACAAAAACTTAATTTTCGACCGATCGTTCCTATGGCAGCTATATGATATAGTGGTCCGATCTTAATAGGATTTTGTATATATATGAGGAGCTTAGTAAAACTAATAAATGCCGAGTTTGGTCAAGATATCTTGACAAACAAAATGTTTTTTCATACAAAAACTTAATTTTCGACTGATCGTTCCTATGGCAGCTATATGATATAGTGGTCCGATCTTAATAGGATTTTGCATATATATGAGGAGCTTAGTAAAACTAATAAATGCCGAGTTTGGTCAAGATATCTTGACAAACAAAATGTTTTTTCATACAAAAACTTAATTTTCGACCGATCGTTCCTATGGCGGCTATATGATATAGTGGTCCGATCTTAATAGAATTTTGCATATATATGAGGAGCATAGTAAAACTAATAAATGTCGAGTTTGGTCAAGATATATTGATAAACAAAAGGTTTTTTCATACAAAAACTTAATTTTCGACCGATCGTTCCTATGGCAGCTATATGATATAGTGGTCCGATCTTAATAGGATTTTGCATATATATGAGGAGCTTAGTAAAACTAATAAATGCCGAGTTTGGTCAAGATATCTTGACAAACAAAAGGTTTTTTCATACAAAAACTTAATTTTCGACCGATCGTTCCTATGGCAGCTATATGATATAGTGGTCCGATCCAGCTGGTTTTGATATATGTGCTGCGTGCAACAGAAATAGGGACTTCTGCAAAGTTTCATTAAGATAGCTTTAAAACTGAGGGACTAGTTCGCATAGAAACAGACAGACGGACAGACGGACATGGCTATATCGACTCGGCTGTTGATGCTGATCAAGAATATATATACTTTATGGGGTCGGAGATGTCTCCTTCTATGCGTTACACATTTCACGACAAAATTATAATACCCTCTGCAAGGGTATAAAAAATGTTTGTAATACTGAGCAAAAAAAAAATAATAATAATAAATCATCTACACAATACATATATATTCTTTAAAAAAAAAAAAAAAACAAAAACAATTAATCCGAAATTCAAATTTAATGCTTTCGAATGCAATCTCAAAAGGCAATAATATATTAGAAGTAGAAAATATGTTAGACCACGAATCGAAAGTAGCGGATTCAACCGCAAATGTAATTAATAATGTTGAAACTGTCTCAGTAGATTTAAAAGTAATAACGGTTATGCTTATAATAATTGTTATTCTTTTATTAGCAAATATACTAACTAAATTATATAAGTTGCACAATAAGTGCATAAAGAAAAGATATGCAAGTAGAGCAGACAATTTAGAAATGATATAATATGATAAGCATTGAAACGATATCTATAATAAAGAACCAAATTTTAAAATAAATGCATTACAAATATTGCAAAAACATATCGAATTCATTAAAATAACTGAATTCGAAAACGAATACATAGAAACTTTTCAAAGTATTGCAAGCCCATTAATCGGTTGTTCCAAAACTGAAAAGGGCATGGTGTTGAGTACATTACCTTATGTAATGGTAAAAACTATCAGCGAAACACATGCAATACTAGGCGCAGAAACCATACTGATGCTGCGCATACACCGCTAAAAACTCAATTTTCTATTAAACAATGGAATGGAATGCATTAGCGAAGAAAATAAATGATTATAAAGACAAGTTCGAAAAATCATACAAATGTATCAATTCTGATAAAACAATAAAGTCAGATACATTGGTACAAATATTAACAGCTCAATATAATAACATAGTAACTACAATAAACAAAGTTAATGATAAATTAACTCAGGAGCATAAAAATATATGTCAGAAAATTGTAAAAAGTTTTAAAACCAGATTACATAATATTGGTACTAGACGGAGTATTGTAATAACAATCCCAGAAGATCCAAATCTGCTAGCTGAATTCAACGAGAACCAGTTCGAAGATTTAGATAAGTCTAAACCAATAATCAATCCAGATATTGATATTGATAGTGACATTGAAACGCTCCAAGAAAATACAGAAGCAATGACTAACCAGGTAGCCTTAGACAGGGAATACGTGAAGCAGGTTTCCTCTTCAGTCCCTGAATTTGATGGTAAAAAGCTATCATTAAACAGATTCCTAACTGCTTTACGCATTGTGGCGACCAGGAGGATATAGCAGTTGAGGTTATTAAATCAAAAATAACCGGCACAATTCTGTACAAAGTACAAAATGAATCTACTATATCCGGAATAATAAATAAGCTTAAAGACAACCTAAAAGGAGAATCTCCCGACGTATTAAAAGCTAAATTAATGAATATAAAACAAAAAAGGCAAAACTGCTTCCCAGTATGCAACCGAAATGGACAATTTGCGAAAGCAATTGAGGCAGCCTTTATTGACGACGGCCTAGACCCAAACAATGCAGAAAAATTCTCAACAAACGAGTCTATTTCTGCAATGATTAAAAATTGTGAGCATGAGAAACTGAAAGTAATACTGGAAGCTGGTAACTTCGTTACTTTCAATGATGTAATGGGTAAATATATCCATTGCAGCACAGAAATGAATGGAAGTGCGAGTACAGTATTATTTCAGCGAGGGCGCAATAATAGAGGAGGCAGTTACTATCCTCAAAGAGGTAGAGGCAATGGCCGTGGTAACTACAATTCCAATAATAATAATTCCAATAATAATAATTCCAATAATAATAATAACTAAAAATGACCATGTTAAGTTAAAAATGTCGAAACAATAATAAAAACGTCTTGTTCGGTTTACGCCTTAGTCGAGAGTGTTCTCTCGGTTTTATTCAATTCTATATTTTACTTATTACATACAATATTCTAAGTGAGCTCTGCCGCTAAGAGCGTCGGCAGAGAGAGAGAGAGTGTCGCAGTACATATGTGCCTGTGTAGTTATGTATATATACATATATATGTACAGATGGTACATACTCAAGAATTGCTTACGCATAAGTGACGGATCCTATTACTGCACTTATGTATATTTATGATTGTATAAACATAGCAACAAAGTGTCGTTATGTTATGAGTTGTTACTCTTACTTTTGAGTTGGGCATTTGACCACTTGTTATATTGTATACTCTACAATACTGTGGGCATATGCTCATTTGGCATACAACATACTACAATAGGCATCAACACTGGCAGCTCAAAATCCATGTATTTCAACATCAGCTCCTTCGAAGAGTACTACTCTGGGGAACGATACAAGACGAATGTTGCGAAAACTGCTGCATAGCTCCCTCCAGGTCGTATCCCGTGCAATCGGTAAACTTTCAGCTCAAGTTAATTTTTCCTTACAAAGCTGTTGAAGAAATATCTTTGCTTTAGTTATGACTGGTCCCAAAAGTCCAAGTGGATCATAAAAACGGGCAACAATAGACAGAACTGAGCGCCTGCAGGTTTTAACAGTAGAATCAGGAACAGAAAATGAAAATAGCAACTGGTCGATCGCTGGATCCCATACAAGACCAAGGGCCTTGGTGGCATCGCTTCCATCATCGAACTTCAAGTACTGTTCCCTTTCTTCATAAGCTATTCCATCGTGGACTTCTTGGTGACTGATACACCACTTTCGAAGCTTGAAGTTTCCCCCAGACAATATCCCGGCTGTCTGACGAATTTTCTCTCTGGATTTAGTCAACGGAAAATTCCTGGTTGATGGCATCCTATCCAATTGCATCACGCTCATTAAAGGCTAACTGGTGCATTGCACGAACGGACTGAAATGCTGATTTTGTCCCGTATGTTACTGTATCCAATTTACAGATTTCGATGTTCTTCTGAAGCGAGTTCCTCCACTGGAAGTAACTATCAGGGGAAGTCACTCGGACACAGCGATACACACAACACGCAACTTGCTTGGTGTTGCTGTCTTCCTTCAAGATCCACTCGCTGTGGTTTGTTGTACGCAGGATCAGCCAACCTTATGTTCGAGGGAATTTTCCAGTTCGATGTATCGATGATGAAGCTAGGCTGACTATCGGTAATTTTTGGAGTCACAAGAGCATCAAAGGTGGCTGAATAATCTGAGTCTTGTGACTTCATGTGAATCCTAACAGCTAATCCTTCAGTAGAGACGCTTGTATCTCCGAGACCCGTAACAACTGTCGACGATCTAGTTTTCCTTAACTGAAGTCTCTGTGCAAAACGGGATGTGACCATTTGCAACTGAGAGCCTGAGTCTAATAAGACCCTACATGGAACCAAGGAAGCAGTGGCCAAAAGCACAACACCAGACTGAAGACCTTGGACAGCACGAGAGGTAGTGGAGTGAGCGTGTGTTGAAGTGGCGGCTCTCAAATCAGACGATGTATGTACTGGTGTCGACGCTTCAGCTTCTGGTGAAGTAGCAAAATGCAGCAGGGTATGATGCTTTCCTCCACAAGTACGACAATGAATACTTCTGCAAGACCGAATTTGGTGTCCCTACCTTAGGCAGTTATAATAAAAGGCCGGTTTCTTGACTTCCTTATGCCGAAGTATGGAGACAAATTTCCGAATTTACTACATGTGTAGATCCCGTGACCAGATGCATCACAAAAACTGCACCCATTTTGGTTAGCTTCAGCTACAAGCACTCTTTTGCTGTGGTTAGTGTTATGGTTGGATTTTCCCATATGAGATGAGATGGCATGTTGCCCGCTCTCCAGCCTTTGAATACTCCTTTCCAGAAATGTGAAGAACTCATCGGCTGTTGTGATTTTATCAATGGCTGTGGCCTCCACGCATTTGGTCTCAGTCTGGGTATCCAACCTTTGAAGCAGCGTGTTATGCGTGATGGCCAAAGTGATGGGATCACCGGAGTGGCTTCTACTATTGTTGGTATTGAGGGTGTAAAAAGATGTTTCTGTCTTTTCACTAGGAAAACTGTGAACCCAGTTGTTATTGCTACGGGTAAAAGGTAAGTGCCTATCGAGTGTGTTACAGTTGCTATTTTTAATTGTACGATTTTCCTCTGGCTTTTGGTAGTGTCTAATTTCAATGCTTGGAGGCTTAATTCTTCTCTGGTATTGTTTATTTGAAGGTCCGAGTTCTTTTTGAAGGTAATTCTGAGGTGGTCTGTTGTGGTAAGGGTTTTGTCGTGGAATGTGTTGTGTCCTATGTTAATTGTGCACTTTGCGAATTTGATAATTGATGAGTATTTTATTGTGGGTTGTATTCCACAATCTTATTCTATTTTTCTGGTTCTGGACGTAAAAACGAATATGAGTCCCTTTTCAGGTTCGAAAATTTCTTCTTCCTCTCCTTTTCTTTCTACCGTGTTGCAGACAGGTTTGCTTTTTTCTAGTAATGGCTTCAGACACTTGTCGTTAACTATGTTCGTTTTATGACAGTAATAGCTTTCTCCTGTTTTCTGGCATTTTTTATTGTGCTAATGAATCTGGTAGAATTATAAATTGAGATTTGTTTATTGGTAAAGGTACTAGCCTCGCGAATTTAAAATGTTCTTGCTCTATTACTGGTATTTTAATGTTAATTAATTAATGTTTTCTAAGGTGTCTAGTTCGATGTTTTGTTCGTCAAAAAGTCTTTTGAGTTTGTCTAGTTCTTCTTTTCCTAAAATGAATTTGGGAACGATCCCTAATTTCGCTAGTAATATACTCTCCGCTATTTCGTTGATGTGATTGAAAGCTATGTCCAAATTGTAGTTTATCTTTATTATTCTTTGGATTACTTTTATATCTATGTTTTCGTTATTTACTTCCTTGCAAATCCTATTTTGAGTGTTGCTCAGGTTAATTTTTAGCTGTTGTTGATGTTGTTTTGATCCGTTGCGTCCATGTTCCCTGTTATACCTTTTATTATTGAACCTAGTCCGTTTATCAGTCTTCGTGTGGATCTTTTTAGTGGAGTTATCTCTATATATATAACTGTTTGTCCTGACTGACTGACTGACTGACTGACTGATTGGTGATCAACGCACAGCCCAAACCGTGAGAGCTAGGAAGCTGAAATTTTCACAGTAGTTACATTATGTGATGAAGGTGCACGTTAATACGGGGTTTCGGGAAATTCCACTCGCAGGTATGGAAAAATCGCGAAAAACGTTTGTATGTAACATTACCATCCGATCGGCCTCAAACTCAATTTCAAAGTTATTTGTTCAAATTCATTTGAGGGGTGTTTCGCACTTGGTATAAATGGGGGCAAAGATTAGGTGGATTACGTTTCGCCCTCAAATTCATTTCCAAGGATCTATATGAAAAATCATTTGAGACGTGTTTCACATTTTTCGCAGAATCCAAGCATCCTCGGGGAAATATGCGATTCTAACATTTTCTTGGTGCAGTTTTAAGTGGTGTTCGATTTGCTTCAAACTTATTTTCAGAGGTCTACATAAGAACTTAATAAATACGTGTTTCAGCGATTTGCGAAATTCCACTCGCAAGTATGGAAAAAACGCGAAAAACGTTTGTATGAAACTTTTTTGTTCACCATCCGATCGGCCTTAAACTCAATTTCAAAAATCTTTATTTAAATTATTTTGAGGCGTGTTTCACACTTTTTGGAAAATCCATCCCTTCTTGGTATAAATGGGGTCAAAGATTTGGCGGATGACGTTTCGCCCTCAAATTCATTTCCTAAGAACTATTTGAAAAATCATTTGAGATGTGTTTCACATTTTTCGCAGAATCAAAGCATCCTCGGAGAAATGTGCGATTTTAAGATATTGTTGGTGCACTTTTAAGTGGTATCCGATTTGCTTCAAACTTTTTTTCAGAGCTATACATAAGAACTTAATAAATACGTGTTTCAGCGATTTTTGAAATACCACCCGCAACAGTGGGTAATTAGCGAAAATATTTATATGAAACTATTTTGTTTACCATTCCATCGGCCTGAAACTCAATTTCAAATGGCTTTGCTCAAATTAATTCACTTTTCCAAAAATGTATTCCAAATGGCGGAAATATGGGTCAAAGATTTGGTGGTTGACGTTTGGCCCCCAAATTAATTTCCAAGGATCTACGTAAGAAGTCATTTGATACGTGTTTCACATATTTCCAAAAATCTAAATTCCTTAGGTGGAGCATCAACTTATTCTACAAAATAATATGACGAAAACGTGTTTCAGCGATTTGGGAAATTCCACTTGCAACAGTGGTAAAAGGGTTATATGAAAGTAGTTTGTTTACCGTCCGCTCAGTTTCAAAATCATTTTTAAAGCTTTTTGAGAAAATTGATTTTATAACATACGTGCCACGGGCAAGCCCGGGCTATACCCGCTGGTCATATATATTTCCTGTTTTCAAGTTGTTCTATTTTTTTTTTTTAGCACTTCTGTCATTTCCTTTGCCGAGCTTTCTATATCTTTTTCCATGATTTTTATAGATTCTTTGAAATTAATTATGCAATGTTTATATTCTTTGATATTTACTATGTGCTTCAAATAGTTATTTGCTGTTATAATTTTCGCATCGCCCAATTCGAACTTAGCCATTGTCTCTTTATTTTCGATTTCTTCTATCGTCATCCATTGTGCTTGGACCGAAAGTATTCTGTAAGGTAATTAACTTGGTTTAGTCTTTTCTTTTATTTTATATTTATGTAGTTTTTGTCCTTATAGTGTAGTGAGTGTTATGCCCCTGTCCTCTTGTACGTTTCTTCAAATAGTCGTGTTCATTGTTGGGCTTAAATGTTTTGTTGAAGACGTGTGTACGTCCAGAAAATAGTTCGTATGGTGTCAGGTTTGTGGCTAAATGTATTGCGTTGTTATACGTAATAAATACTTCAAATAATAATTCTTAGTGGTCTGAGTTTGGCTACGCAGCCAAAACAGCTGGAGCGACCTCGCAACTGATAAGAGCAGCAACTTAATCTTATCTTGAAAACTTGCTCTGCGAGGCAATTGCTTAAACTTCGCTCTTAAGATTACATTTACATTAAGCTGGCGCTCTTCGCTGTAATGATCATTTTATTGCTCTAGCATTTACTTATGCGAAGGCCTCGATGCTGCGCGTCGAGTTACTTAAGTTAGTTCACTTCGTGCATTTGGTACACATCGGCCAATTGCATTACTTAAATTTATAAAAATCAATTGTCGCTTCGCTCTAATCGGCAAGTAGCAATTCGGGTGTGCTTACCCTTATAAACGTTTCGTTCATTTTCGTAAACTTAAATTATAAGCACAGTCCAATTCGGGTCTGCCAGCTTCTGTTAAGTTATAATAAACATACAAATTGGAATACAAGAAATAAAACAAAGTTAATTATTTCTATAGTGAAAGCTATTGAAAAAGCTCAATAGCGCAACATTTTGGTGACCCCGACGTGATTTTATTTGTTGTAACATTATTTGCTTTACATTAAAGCAATAATTTTAAGAGATCATCACCAGACATTTCGTTATGTGCGGTTTATATACCTACATATAAGCGATCGCCGTCGCTTTGCCTACTCTCTCGGTCGCGTAAGGTTATTTTTTTGCCCATTCGTGCGTTATTTATGTACAAACTATCGCCGTTGCTTCGTTACATAGCTTAACACGTGCGTTCGCCGAAGTTCTTACAGAATAGTTTTTTGAACGGTTTGCATGTACTAGCGATCACCGTTAGTTAATCAGCTAGTTTCACACACGCTGTCTATCAACGCATCTAATGGCAAACGAAAATAATGCCTCTAGTGTAGTGCCCTCTGCAAACAGGGTGAGTTTTCTGAAGCGCAAAGCAAGTTCGGAGTGAAATCGCGAAACGTGCCTCAGTATTGCCCTGCTCAACATTTCGCGATCAATCTATGCTGCCCGCGCAGACAGTTAGAGCTAAGGCACCGCCGGCACTACCCTCAATAAAGTTACTTACGTTCATTGGTGGTTACACAGAATGGGCCGACTTTTATTCTATGTTCACAACCGTCATAGAAAATCATCCTGATCTAGCAGATATCGAAAAGCTGCAGTATATTCGATCGTGCCTGAAGGATTCAGCGCTGGACGCGATTCGATCAATGGAAATAACAAACGATAATTATGCCATAGCCCTTAATTTGTTGGAGAAAAGGTTTAATAATAGACGTTTGGCTTTTCGCCACTAACCACGATGCGCCTGGCTGCGATTCTTGTGACGGCCCTGGTCATAGTATATATAATGGTTCTCGATTTGGAAATTTGACCCCTGAATTACGGCTTAGGGAGGCAAAACGACTTGCATTATGCTTGAATTGCCTAAAGATCTCAATTGAGATCATGCGGGGCGAAACATCATTCCCTGCTGCATCTAAATAATTCTTCATTTCCGTCTGGTCAGCTGACTGCGCCTGCTGACTCATCGTCGTCACCCATCTGCCTCCACCTCTCTTGTTGCCCAGTATTTCAGTAGTGATGTTCTCGTATTGGCTACGGCTATGACCTTTGTTAAAAATCGCTCCGGCACTTTGATACCTTGTCGTGCCCTTTTGGATTCTGGTTCTCAGCTTCACCTTATAACGTCGCGCCTTGCTCAGCAGCTTCAGCTAAAGAAGCACAAGTCCTCAGCCATTGTCTATGGTCTCGTTTTGAAACAGAAGGAAATACGGTCACTATCACAATACAGTCTTAAGTCTCTGAATACTCAACATGCCTCATAACTCTGGTAGCGCCTAACATAACTGATAGTCAACCCAGTTTCACATCGCGTGGACTTTCTGCTTGGAGCTAGCCTGTTTTACGATCTTCTCAGCGTCGGCCAGATAAGGCTTCTTCCAAAGCTACCGTGTCCACTGCTTCGGTGGATAGTTTCTGGGTGGTTCTACATTAATGGGAAAGCATACTGCGGGCAAACTCGAGTCAAGTTCTGAAGAACGTGCTGCTGAATTGGTGCGCCGATTGTGGAAGATAGAATCCTGCTTGGAAATTACACCAACCACGTAAAGACTCATATCAGGCTGCCTAGTGGCCAATACTCAGTTCGTTTACCCTTCAAGTGAAGTTTGGAATGGCTGAGGACGTCATACCAACAAGCCTTTCGTCGGTTCCTGACCCTGGAACGCAAACTACAAAATCGTCCAGACCTAAAGATTCAATATTCAAGCTTTCTAAAGGAATACTTGGATCTTGGTCATATGTCCCCTGTCGCTACAGAGTCTACAGGACTTTGTCTTTCTTACCGTCCAGTTGAATCGCATCACTTAACCCATTTTTGGATGATTTCGGCACCATCCTATCATGGATTCACTCATCACACGGTTTCACAATCGGAACTTACACGCTGGTCCACGGGCACTTCTTGCTCACATTCGGTTACAGTATTGACCAATAAGTGGAAGGAAGACCGTATCCATGGTTGTTGGAAATGTGTTAGATGCTTTCGTGCCAAGCATCGATTAGTAGAGCATATAATGGCTGATCTTCCCAAAGAACGTTCGACTGCTTGTCGAGCCTTTGAAGTCTGGCGTTGACTATTGTGGACCATTTTTCTTTAAGCCAGACGTACGAAATAAAGCTCCAGTCAAATGTTACATGTCTGTCTTCGTCTGCTTCGCGACTAAAGCGGTTCACCTGGAGCTGGTCAAGGATCTGTCGACGGGGTCATTTTTGAACGCTCTCAAGAGGTTTATAATGACTCGAGGCAGGCCATCTCAAATATTGTCGGATAACGCTGCCAACTTTGTCGGCGCTAACAACGAGCTTTTGGATCTCAAGCGTCTATTCATCAGTCGCAATCATATTGATTCAGTGCACAAGTTTTGCATGGCTGACTCCATTGATTGGAAATTCATACCCCCTCGTTCACCGCATTTTAGCTGCCTTTGGGAAGCAGCAGTGAAGACAGCGAAGCACCATTTTTACCGTGCTGTTGGCTCTTGTGTTCTCAACTTCGAAGAGCTTCGTACCATAGTCTGCCACATAGGATCGATAATTAACTCCAGGCCATTGTTTCCTATTTCAGAAGATCCAGCGGACCTAGATGTGCTCACTCCAGCTCATTTCTTGATTGGTGGACCCAGCTCATCGTTCGTTGAGCCTGATGTGACGCACCTTCAATTCAATCGTCTGGATAGCTGGCAACGCGTTACTTACCTCCAACAACTGTTATGGTCTCGCTGGCGTGAAGAATACTAAACGCTGATTCAGCAGCGCCCTAAATGGTGTACTCCGTCAACGACTTAGTCGTCGTAAAGGATGAAAATCTGCCGCCTCCGAGGTGGCCACTGGCGAGGAGTCGCTCGCGTAGTCATTTTGCGCACCGCAACAGGAGAAGCGAGGAGGGCTACAAAGAAGCTGTGCCTATTGCCCATCAGGGAATCTGTTGAAAGCCTATCCCTTCCAACGGGGGAGTATGTTTGGCTACGCAGCCAAAACAGCTGGAGCGACCTCACAACTGATAAGAGCAGCAACTTAATCTTATCTTGAAAACTTGCTCTGCGAAGCAATTGCTTAAACTTCGCTCTTAAGATTACATTTACATTAAGCTGGCGCTCTTCGCTGTAATGATCATTTTATTGCCCTAGCATATACTCATGCGAAGGCCTCGATGCTGCGCGTCGACTTAGTTAAGTTCGTTCGCTTCGTTCATTTGGTACACATGGGCCACTTGCATTAGTTAAATTTATAAAAATTAATTGTCGCTTCGCTGTAATCGGCACGTACCAATTCGAGTGCGCTTGCCCTAAACGTTTTGTTCATTTTCGTAAACTTAAATTATAAGCACAGACCAATTCGGGTCTGCCAGCTTCTGTTAAGTTATAATAAATATACAAATTGGAACACAAGAAATAAAACAGTTAGTTATTTCTATAGTGAAAGCTATTCAAAAAGCTCAATAGCGCAACAGTCTGCTTCTATTGCTTTTTTCCTTCTAGCATCGGAAATTACAGGGGCGTTGGTACAGGGGCGTTGGTACAGGGGCGTTGGTAGTTGATTGTTGAAATGAGGTGTAGTGTATTCTTATATCGTATTGCTTACAGAATTTTTAAAAAAATTCGCGGAAAATTCAAACTTTTGTTCGCACACTACCTTTATTGGTATACCTTATGTCGCTATATATGTTTTAAAAGATTTAAGTACCTTTATTGCGTCTCTAGTTGGAATTGTGTACCCCTCCGCAAACTTTGAAAATTCGTCTATTATCGTTACTACATATTTGGTATCTATGAACTATAGGTCCATGTGTATGAAATCCAGTGGTTTGTCTGAATATTCGGAAATTTGAAATATTAATTTTTGTGGGTGTCTGTCATTTTTCCGACGTTGGCCTCTAGTTGCGGAAAATAGTATATTCTTTTGAGATGTGCCGTTGTTTTGTCGGTGCCCCTATGATTAGATTTTAAGTGATATTGTGTTATTCATTCTTCCAGTTCTTCTGTCTTCGTTATTTCCGTCAATATTGTTGTGGCCCTACACACTTTGTACAGTCTACTATGTGCGAAATATGTTACGTAAGATTCTTGTACGATTTTGAAAATGTCGTCTGTAGAAAAAATGGTGCAGTTTTTATTCGGCCGTAGAATCTCCTTTAACCACCTTGTCATGTTTTGTAGGTCAAATGTACTCTCTATGATTATTCTTCTTATTTTATTCTTAAATGGGGTTATTGTCTCTTTTGTCTGGGTGCCTCCGGTCTTCAAGATAAATTATATATTGAATTCGTTAGTCTTTTTCTGCTATTGGAATTCCGTCATTTTGGTTTTCTATACTTGAATGTATTGTGTTCCTTTTACTTTTCGTTTACATTAATATATATTTTGATTCTGCTTAATGCGTCTGCATTTGTATTCTGTGTGCCTTTTTTGTATACTATATCGTATTCGAACTCTGCCAATTGTAACCTCCATCGTACTAGTTTTGAATTTAGTTAATTTATGCTCATAGATATATAAGTTATTGATGGTCTGTTACTACTGTAAATCTTCTACCGTATAGGTATGGTCTGAAATATTTAGCTGCCCATATAATCGCTAACATTTCCTTTTCTAATTTGTCTCGCATGTTGTAAGTGTTCTACTTGCGTATGATACTGGTCTGTCATTTCTAAGTAGTCCTTGTGATAAGACTGCTCCTATTGCATAATTGCTAGCATCTGTTGTCAGTATGAATGGTTTGTTAAAGTTTGGATACATGAGTATTGGGTCGTTACACAACATGGTCTTACAGTGTTCAAAAGTTTTTTGGTACTCTTCGTCTATTTCCACTGTTTTGTTTCCTTTTAGTTGTTTTGTTAATGGTTTTGTCAGTCTCGCGAAGTCTTTGATGAACTTCCTATAGTACCCTAAAGGTCCTAAAAATGCCTTAATTTCTTTCCTGGTTTTGGGGATCGGGTATTTCTTTATCGCTTCTATTTTCTTCGGGTTTGGTTTAATTTCTTCTTGTGTAATTATGTGTCCCAAAAATTACGTTTCTTTTTTAAAAAATTCGGACTTGTCTTTTTGCAGTTTGAAATTTGCCTGACGTAATTTATTAAAGACTTTTTCTAAATGTATTATGTGTTCTTGTAATTATGGAGAGAATACTACTATATCATCATATAGACTAAACAGTTTTTTCGGATTAGTTCCCCAAGAACATGTGTCCAAACTCTCTCAAATGTTGCTGGGGCGTTTGTCAGCCCGAACGGCATTCTTAAAAACTCGAAGTGTCCTCCTTCGGCTGTAAATGCCGTTTTCTGTATGTCTTAAGGGTTCAACTCGTTTTGATGATACCCGCTTGCCAAGTCTAGTACTGAGAAGTATTTAGCTCTCCCTATTTGGTCTTAAATGTCTGATATTATTGGTAAAGGATATCTGTATTTTTTTGGTTAAGTTTTCTGAAGTCTAGTACTAGTCTCCATTTCTGTTTTTACGTGGTGTCCGTCTTTTTTGGTACTATTATCGCTATGTTGCATAATGCCCTGATCTAGCATTTCGTCTATATGTCTATTAACTTCAATTTTCTCTGTTTGTGCGTATCTAACCGTTCTAATATAGATTGGATCTTAACTCTTTAATCTTTAACTCTGCTTGTGAAGGGTAACTGTTGTCCTTCTTTGTAAAATATATCATTATATTGTCTATATATCTTTATGAGTTCTTGTTTTTCTTCTTTATTAAGGTGGTCCATGTTTATTTCTACCTTATTGTGGTGGTCCCATTAAAATTGGGTAAAGGGGGTATAATGTTTTTGTGCAAAATGTAAATGTATGTAACAGGCAGAAGGAAGCTTCTCCATAATGTATATATATTCTTGATCAGCATCAATAGCCGAGTCGATCTAGCCATGTCCGTCTGTCTGTCCGTCCGTGTGTATGAACGCAAGGATCTCAGAAACTATAAGAGATAGGGACTTGAAATCAGCTGTTAAACCGTTAAAAGGAAGACCGTATCCATGGTTGATGGAAATGTGTTAGATGCTTTCGTGCCAAGCATCGATTAGTAGAGCATATAATGGCTGATCTTCCCAAAGAACGTTCGACTGCTTGTCGAGCCTTTGAAGTCTGGCGTTGACTATTGTGGACCATTTTTCTTTAAGCCAGACGTACGAAATAAAGCTCCAGTCAAATGTTACATGTCTGTCTTCGTCTGCTTCGCGACTAAAGCGGTTCAAGGATCTGTCGACGGGGTCATTTTTGAACGCTCTTAAGAGGTTTATATCGACTCGAGGCAGGCCATCTCAAATATTGTCGGATAACGCTGCCAACTTTGTCGGCGCTAACAACGAGCTTTTGGATCTCAAGCGTCTATTTATCAGTCGCAATCATATTCATTCAGTGCACAAGTTTTGCATGGCTGACTCCATTGATTGGAAATTCATACCCCCTCGTTCACCGCATTTTAGCTGCCTTTGGGAAGCAGCAGTGAAGACAGCGAAGCACCATTTTTACCGTGCTGTTGGCTCTTGTGTTCTCAACTTCGAAGAGCTTCGTACCCTAGTCTGCCACATAGGATCGATAATTAACTCCAGGCCATTGTTTCCTATTTCAGAAGATCCAGCGGACCTAGATGTGCTCACTCCACCTCATTTCTTGATTGGTGGACCCAGCTCATCGTTCGTTGAGCCTGATGTGACGCACCTTCAATTCAATCGTCTGGATAGCTGGCAACGCGTTACTTACCTCCAACAACTGTTTTGGTCTCGCTGGCGTGAAGAATACTAAACGCTGGTTCAGCAGCGCCCCAAATGGTGTACTCCGTCAACGACTTAGTCGTCGTAAAGGATGAAAATCTGCCGCCTCCGAGGTGGCCACTGGCGAGGAGTCGCTCGCGTAGCCATTTTGCGCACCGCAACAGGAGAAGCGAGGAGGGCTACAAAGAAGCTGTGCCTATTGCCCATCAGGGAATCTGTTGAAAGCCTATCCCTTCCAACGGGGGAGTATGTTTGGCTACGCAGCCAAAACAGCTGGAGCGACCTCACAACTGATAAGAGCAGCAACTTAATCTTATCTTGAAAACTTGCTCTGCGAAGCAATTGCTTAAACTTCGCTCTTAAGATTACATTTACATTAAGCTGGCGCTCTTCGCTGTAATGATCATTTTATTGCTCTAGCATTTACTTATGCGAAGGCCTCGATGCTGCGCGTCGAGTTACTTAAGTTAGTTCACTTCGTGCATTTGGTACACATCGGCCAATTGCATTACTTAAATTTATAAAAATCAATTGTCGCTTCGCTTTAATCGGCAAGTAGCAATTCGGGTGTGCTTACCCTTATAAACGTTTCGTTCATTTTCGTAAACTTAAATTATAAGCACAGTCCAATTCGGGTCTGCCAGCTTCTGTTAAGTTATAATAAACATACAAATTGGAACACAAGAAATAAAACAAAGTTAATTATTTCTATAGTGAAAGCTATTGAAAAAGCTCAATAGCGCAACAGTCTGCTTCTATTGCTTTTTTCCTTCTAGCATCGGAAATTACAGGGGCGTTGGTACAGGGGCGTTGGTAGTTGATTGTTGAATAGAGGTGTAGTGTATTCTTATATCGTATTGCTTACAGAATTTTTAAAAAAAAATCGCGGAAAATTCAAACCATTGGTCGCACACTACCTTTATTGGTATACCTTATGTCGCTATATATGTTTTAAAAGATTTAAGTACCTTTATTGCGTCTCTAGTTGGAATTGTGTACCCCTCCGCAAACTTTGAAAATTCGTCTATTATCGTTACTACATATTTGGTATCTATGAACTATAGGTCCATGTGTATGAAATCCAGTGGTTTGTCTGAATATTCGGAAATTTGAAATATTAATTTTTGTGGGTGTCTGTCATTTTTTCCGACGTTGGCCTCTAGTTGCGGAAAATAGTATATTCTTTTGAGATGTGCCGTTGTTTTGTCGGTGCCCCTATGATTAGATTTTAAGTGATATTGTGTTATTCATTCTTCCAGTTCTTCTGTCTTCGTTATTTCCGTCAATATTGTTGTGGCCCTACACACTTTGTACAGTCTACTATGTGCGAAATATGTTACGTAAGATTCTTGTACGATTTTGAAAATGTCGTCTGTAGAAAAAATGGTTCAGTTTTTATTCGGCCGTAGAATCTCCTTTAACCACCTTGTCATGTTTTGTAGGTCAAATGTACTCTCTATGATTATTCTTCTTATTTTATTCTTAAATGGGGTTATTGTCTCTTTTGTCTGGGTGCCTCCGGTCTTCAAGATAAATTATATATTGAATTCGTTAGTCTTTTTCTGCTATTGGAATTCCGTCATTTTGGTTTTCTATACTTGAATGTATTGTGTTCCTTTTACTTTTCGTTTACATTAATATCTATTTTGATTCTGCTTAATGCGTCTGCATTTGTATTCTGTGTGCCTTTTTTGTATACTATATCGTATTCGAACTCAGCCATATGTAACCTCCATCGTACTAGTTTTGAATTTAGTTAATTTATGCTCATAGATATATAAGTGATTGATGGTCTGTTACTACTGTAAATCTTCTACCGTATAGGTATGGTCTGAAATATTTAGCTGCCCATAATATAATCGCTAACATTTCCTTTTCTAATTTGTCTCGCATGTTGTAAGTGTTCTACTTGCGTATGATACTGGTCTGTCATTTCTAAGTAGTCCTTGTGATAAGACTGCTCCTATTGCATAATTGCTAGCATCTGTTGTCAGTATGAATGGTTTGTTAAAGTTTGGATACATGAGTATTGGGTCGTTACACAACATGGTCTTACAGTGTTCAAAAGTTTTTTGGTACTCTTCGTCTATTTCCACTGTTTTGTTTCCTTTTAGTTGTTTTGTTAATGGTTTTGTCAGTCTCGCGAAGTCTTTGATGAACTTCCTATAGTACCCTAAAGGTCCTAAAAATGCCTTAATTTCTTTCCTGGTTTTAGGGATCGGGTATTTCTTTATCGCTTCTATTTTCTTCGGGTTTGGTTTAATTTCTTCTTGTGTAATTATGTGTCCCAAAAATTACGTTTCTTTTTTCAAAAATTCGGACTTGTCTTTTTGCAGTTTGAAATTTGCCTGACGTAATTTATTAAAGACTTTTTCTAAATGTATTATGTGTTCTTGTAATTATGGAGAGAATACTACTATATCATCATATAGACTAAAAAGTTTTTTCGGATCAGTTCCCCAAGAACATGTGTCCAAACTCTCTGAAATGTTGCTGGTGCGTTTGTCAGCCCGAACGGCATTCTTAAAAACTCGAAGTGTCCTCCTTCGGCTGTAAATGCCGTTTTCTGTATGTCTTAAGGGTTCAACTCGTTTTGATGATACCCGCTTGCCAAGTCTAGTACTGAGAAGTGTTTAGCTCTCCCTATTTGGTCTTAAATGTCTGATATTATTGGTAAAGGATATCTGTATTTTTTTGGTTAAGTTTTCTGAAGTCTAGTACTAGTCTCCATTTCTGTTTTTACGTGGTGTCCGTCTTTTTTGGTACTAACCACACTGGCGCACTCCACGGTGAGTCGCTATGTTGCATAATGCCCTGATCTAGCATTTCGTCTATATGTCTATTAACTTCAATTTTCTCTGTTTGTGCGTATCTAACCGTTCTAATATAGATTGGATCTTAACTCGTTAATCTTTAACTCTGCTTGTGAAGGGTAATTGTTGTCCTTCTTTGTAAAATATATCATTAAATTGTCTATATATCTTTATGAGTTCTTGTTTTTCTTCTTTATTAAGGTGGTCCATGTTTTTTTTTACCTTATTGTGGTGGTCCCATTAAAATTGAGTAAAGGGGGTATAATGTTTTTGTGCAAAATGTAAATGTATGTAACAGGCAGAAGGAAGCTTCTCCATAATGTATATATATTCTTGATCAGCATCAATAGCCGAGTCGATCTAGCCATGTCCGTCTGTCTGTCCGTCCGTGTGTATGAACGCAAGGATCTCAGAAACTATAAGAGATAGGGACTTGAAATCAGCTGTTAAACCGTTAAAAGGAAGACCGTATCCATGGTTGATGGAAATGTGTTAGATGCTTTCGTGCCAAGCATCGATTAGTAGAGCATATAATGGCTGATCTTCCCAAAGAACGTTCGACTGCTTGTCGAGCCTTTGAAGTCTGGCGTTGACTATTGTGGACCATTTTTCTTTAAGCCAGACGTACGAAATAAAGCTCCAGTCAAATGTTACATGTCTGTCTTCGTCTGCTTCGCGACTAAAGCGGTTCAAGGATCTGTCGACGGGGTCATTTTTGAACGCTCTTAAGAGGTTTATATCGACTCGAGGCAGGCCATCTCAAATATTGTCGGATAACGCTGCCAACTTTGTCGGCGCTAACAACGAGCTTTTGGATCTCAAGCGTCTATTCATCAGTCGCAATCATATTGATTCAGTGCACAAGTTTTGCATGGCTGACTCCATTGATTGGAAATTCATACCCCCTTGTTCACCGCATTTTAGCTGCCTTTGGGAAGCAGCAGTGAAGACAGCGAAGCACCATTTTTACCGTGCTGTTGGCTCTCCGTACCCTAGTCTTCCACATAGGACCGATAATTAACTCCAGGCCATTGTTTCCTATTTCAGAAGATCCAGCGGACCTAGATGTGCTCACTCCAGCTCATTTCTTGATTGGTGGACCCAGCTCATCGATCGATGAGCCTGATGTGACGCACCTTCAATTCAATCGTCTGGATAGCTGGCAACGCGTTACTTACCTCCAACAACTGCTTTGGTCTCGCTGGCGTGAATAATACTAAACGCTGATTCAGCAGCGCCCCAAATGGTGTACTCCGTCAACGACTTAGTCGTCGTAAAGGATGAAAATCTGCCGCCTCCGAGGTGGCCACTGGCGAGGAGTCGCTCGCGTAGCCATTTTGCGCACCGCAACAGGAGAAGCGAGGAGGGCTACAAAGAAGCTGTGCCTATTGCCCATCAGGGAATCTGTTGAAAGCCTATCCCTTCCAACGGGGGAGTATGTTTGGCTACGCAGCCAAAACAGCTGGAGCGACCTCACAACTGATAAGAGCAGCAACTTAATCTTATCTTGAAAACTTGCTCCGCGAAGCAATTGCTTAAACTTCGCTCTTAAGATTACATTTACATTAAGCTGGCGCTCTTCGCTGTAATGATCATTTTATTGCCCTAGCATATACTTATGCGAAGGCCTCGATGCTGCGCGTCGAGTTAGTTAAGTTCGTTCGCTTCGTGCATTTGGTACACATCGGCCACTTGCATTAGTTAAATTTATAAAAATTAATTGTCGCTTCGCTGTAATCGGCACGTACCAATTCGAGTGCGCTTGCCCTAAACGTTTTGTTCATTTTCGTAAACTTAAATTATAAGCACAGACCAATTCGGGTCTGCCAGCTTCTGTTAAGTTATAATAAACATACAAATTGGAACACAAGAAATAAAACAAAGTTAATTATTTCTATAGTGAAAGCTATTGAAAAAGCTCAATAGCGCAACAGTCTGCTTCTATTGCTTTTTTCCTTCTAGCATCGGAAATTTCAGGGGCGTTGGTACAGGGGCGTTGGTAGTTGATTGTTGAAATGAGGTGTAGTGTATTCTTATATCGTATTGCTTACAGAATTTTTAAAAAAATTCGCGGAAAATTCAAACTTTTGTTCGCACACTACCTTTATTGGTATACCTTATGTCGCTATATATGTTTTAAAAGATTTAAGTACCTTTATTGCGTCTCTAGTTGGAATTGTGTACCCCTCCGCAAACTTTGAAAATTCGTCTATTATCGTTACTACATATTTGGTATCTATGAACTATAGGTCCATGTGTATGAAATCCAGTGGTTTGTCTGAATATTCGGAAATTTGAAATATTAATTTTTGTGGGTGTCTGTCATTTTTCCGACGTTGGCCTCTAGTTGCGGAAAATAGTATATTCTTTTGAGATGTGCCGTTGTTTTGTCGGTGCCCCTATGATTAGATTTTAAGTGATATTGTGTTATTCATTCTTCCAGTTCTTCTGTCTTCGTTATTTCCGTCAATATTGTTGTGGCCCTACACACTTTGTACAGTCTACTATGTGCGAAATATGTTACGTAAGATTCTTGTACGATTTTGAAAATGTCGTCTGTAGAAAAAATGGTTCAGTTTTTATTCGGCCGTAGAATCTCCTTTAACCACCTTGTCATGTTTTGTAGGTCAAATGTACTCTCTATGATTATTCTTCTTATTTTATTCTTAAATGGGGTTATTGTCTCTTTTGTCTGGGTGCCTCCGGTCTTCAAGATAAATTATATATTGAATTCGTTAGTCTTTTTCTGCTATTGGAATTCCGTCATTTTGGTTTTCTATACTTGAATGTATTGTGTTCCTTTTACTTTTCGTTTACATTAATATCTATTTTGATTCTGCTTAATGCGTCTGCGTTTGTATTCTGTGTGCCTTTTTTGTATACTATATCGTATTCGAACTCTGCCAATTGTAACCTCCATCGTACTAGTTTTGAATTTAGTTAATTTATGCTCATAGATATATAAGTGATTGATGGTCTGTTACTACTGTAAATCTTCTACCGTATAGGTATGGTCTGAAATATTTAGCTGCCCATATAATCGCTAACATTTCCTTTTCTAATTTGTCTCGCATGTTGTAAGTGTTCTACTTGCGTATGATACTGGTCTGTCATTTCTAAGTAGTCCTTGTGATAAGACTGCTCCTATTGCATAATTGCTAGCATCTGTTGTCAGTATGAATGGTTTGTTAAAGTTTGGATACATGAGTATTGGGTCGTTACACAACATGGTCTTACAGTGTTCAAAAGTTTTTTGGTACTCTTCGTCTATTTCCACTGTTTTGTTTCCTTTTAGTTGTTTTGTTAATGGTTTTGTCAGTCTCGCGAAGTCTTTGATGAACTTCCTATAGTACCCTAAAGGTCCTAAAAATGCCTTAATTTCTTTCCTGGTTTTGGGGATCGGGTATTTCTTTATCGCTTCTATTTTCTTCGGGTTTGGTTTAATTTCTTCTTGTGTAATTATGTGTCCCAAAAATTACGTTTCTTTTTCAAAAATTCGGACTTGTCTTTTTGCAGTTTGAAATTTGCCTGACGTAATTTATTAAAGACTTTTTCTAAATGTATTATGTGTTCTTGTAATTATGGAGAGAATACTACTATATCATCATATAGACTAAACAGTTTTTTCGGATCAGTTCCCCAAGAACATGTGTCCAAACTCTCTGAAATGTTGCTGGTGCGTTTGTCAGCCCGAACGGCATTCTTAAAAACTCGAAGTGTCCTCCTTCGGCTGTAAATGCCGTTTTCTGTATGTCTTAAGGGTTCAACTCGTTTTGATGATACCCGCTTGCCAAGTCTAGTACTGAGAAGTATTTAGCTCTCCCTATTTGGTCTTAAATGTCTGATATTATTGGTAAAGAATATCTGTATTTTTTTGGTTAAGTTTTCTGAAGTCTAGTACTAGTCTCCATTTCTGTTTTTACGTGGTGTCCGTCTTTTTTGGTACTAACCACACTGGCGCACTCCACGGTGAGTCGCTATGTTGCATAATGCCCTGATCTAGCATTTCGTCTATATGTCTATTAACTTCAATTTTCTCTGTTTGTGCGTATCTAACCGTTCTAATATAGATTGGATCTTAACTCTTTAATCTTTAACTCTGCTTGTGAAGGGTAACTGTTGTCCTTCTTTGTAAAATATATCATTATATTGTCTATATATCTTTATGAGTTCTTGTTTTTCTTCTTTATTAAGGTGGTCCATGTTTATTTCTACCTTATTGTGGTGGTCCCATTAAAATTGGGTAAAGGGGTATAATGTTTTTGTGCAAAATGTAAATGTATGTAACAGGCAGAAGGAAGCTTCTCCATAATGTATATATATTCTTGATCAGCATCAATAGCCGAGTCGATTTAGCCATGTCCGTCTATCTGTCCGTCCGTGTGTATGAACGCAAGGATCTCAGAAACTATAAGAGATAGGGACTTGAAATCAGCTGTTAAACCGTTAAAAGAAAGACCGTATCCATGGTTGTTGGAAATGTGTTAGATGCTTTCGTGCCAAGCCTCGATTAGTAGAGCATATAATGGCTGATCTTCCCAAAGAACGTTCGACTGCTTGTCGAGCCTTTGAAGTCTCTGGCGTTGACTATTGTGTACCATTTTTCTTTAAGCCAGACGAACGAAATAAAGCTCCAGTCAAATGTTACATGTCTGTCTTCGTCTGTTTCGTGACTAAAGCGGTTAACCTGGAGCTGGTCAAGGATCTGTCGACGGCTTCATTCGGCTTCATTCGCAATCAGTCGCAATCATATTGATTCAGTGCACAAGTTTTGCATGGCTGACTCCATTGATTGGAAATTCATACCCCCTCGTTCACCGCATTTTAGCTGCCTTTGGGAAGCAGCAGTGAAGACAGCGAAGCACCATTTTTACGGTGCTGTTGGCTCTTCGTACCCTAGTCTTCCACATAGGATCGATAATTAACTCCAGGCCATTGTTTCCTATTTCAGAAGATCCAGCGGACCTAGATGTGCTCACTCCAGCTCATTTCTTGATTGGTGGACCCAGCTCATCGATCGATGAGCCTGATGTGAAGCACCTTCAATTCAATCGTCTGGATAGCTGGCAACGCGTTAATTACCTCCAACAACTGTTTTGGTCTCGCTGGCGTGAAGAATACTAAACGCTGATTCAGCAGCGCCCCAAATGGTGTACTCCGTCAACGACTTAGTCCTCGTAAAGGATGAAAATCTGCCGCCTCCGAGGTGGCCACTGGCGAGGAGTCGCTCGCGTAGCCATTTTGTGCACCGCAACAGGAGAAGCGAGGAGGGCTACAAAGAAGCTGTGCCTATTGCCCATCAGGGAATCTGTTGAAAGCCTATCCCTTCCAACGGGGGAGTATGTTTGGCTACGCAGCCAAAACAGCTGGAGCGACCTCACAACTGATAAGAGCAGCAACTTAATCTTATCTTGAAAACTTGCTCTGCGAAGCAATTGCTTAAACTTCGCTCTTAAGATTACATTTACACTAAGCTGGCGCTCTTCGCTGTAATGATCATTTTATTGCCCTAGCATATACTTATGCGAAGGCCTCGATGCTGCGCGTCGAGTTAGTTAAGTTCGTTCGCTTCGTGCATTTGGTACACATCGGCCACTTGCATTAGTTAAATTTATAAAAATTAATTGTCGCTTCGCTGTAATCGGCACGTACCAATTCGAGTGCGCTTGCCCTAAACGTTTTGTTCATTTTCGTAAACTTAAATTATAAGCACAGACCAATTCGGGTCTGCCAGCTTCTGTTAAGTTATAATAAACATACAAATTGGAACACAAGAAATAAAACAAAGTTAATTATTTCTATAGTGAAAGCTATTGAAAAAGCTCGATAGCGCAACAGTCTGCTTCTATTGCTTTTTTCCTTCTAGCATCGGAAATTACAGGGGCGTTGGTACAGGGGCGTTGGTAGTTGATTGTTGAAATGAGGTGTAGTGTATTCTTATATCGTATTGCTTACAGAATTTTACAAAAATTCGCGGAAAATTCAAACCCTTGGTCGCACACTACCTTTATTGGTATACCTTATGTCGCTATATATGTTTTAAAAGATTTAAGTACCTTTATTGAGTCTCTAGTTGGAATTGTGTACCCCTCCGCAAACTTTGAAAATTCGTCTATTAACGTTACTACATATTTGGTATCTATGAACTATAGGTCCATGTGTATGAAATCCAGTGGTTTGTCTGGGTATTCAGAAATTTGAAATATTAAATATTAAATCTGTGATATTTTAAAGTATCGCAAAGGTCGCAGTTTCTTAAGGTTTTTCCGACGTTGGCCTCTAGTTGCGGAAAATAGTATATTCTTTTAGATGTGCCGTTGTTTTGTCGGTGCCCCTATGATTGGATTTTAAGTGATATTGTGTTATTTATTCTTCCAGTTCTTCTGTCTTCGTTATTTCCGGCAATTGTGTGGCCCTACACATTTTGTACAGTCTACTATGTGCGAAATATGTTACGTAAGATTCTCGTACGATTTTGAAAATGTCGTCTGTAGAAAAAATGGTTCAGTTTTTATTCGGCCGTAGAATCTCCTTTAACCACCATGTCATGTTTTGTAGGTCAAATGTACTCTCTATGATTATTCTTCTTATTTTATTCTTAAATGGGGTTATAGTCTCTTTTGTCTGGGTGCCTCCTGTCTTCAAGATAAATTGTATATTGAATTCGTTAGTCTTTTTCTGCTATTGGAATTCCGTCATTTTGGTTTTCTATACTTGAAAGTATTGTGTTCCTTTTACTTTTCGTTTACATTAATATCTATTTTGATTCTGCTTAACGCGTCTGCGTTTGTATTCTGTGTGCCTTTTTTGTATACTATATCGTATTCAAACTCTGCCAATTGTAACCTCCATCGTACTAGTTTTGAATTGAGTTAATTTATGCTCATAGATATATAAGTGATTGATGGTCTGTTACTACTGTAAATCTTCTACCGTATAGGTATGGTCTGAATTATTTAGCTGCCCATATAATCGCTAACATTTCCTTTTCTAATTTGTCTCGCATGTTGTAAGTGTTCTACTTGCGTATGATACTGGTCTGTCATTTCTAAGTAGTCCTTGTGATAAGACTGCTCCTATTGCATAATTGCTAGCATCTGTTGTCAGTATGAATGGTTTGTTAAAGTTTGGATACATGAGTATTGGGTCGTTACACAACATGGTCTTACAGTGTTCAAACGTTTTTTGGTACTCTTCGTCTATTTCCACTGTTTTGTTTCCTTTTAGTTGTTTTGTTAATGGTTTTGTCAGTCTTGCGAAGTCTTTGATGAACTTCCTATAGTACCCTAAAGGTCCTAAAAATGCCTTTATTTCTTTCCTGGTTTTGGGGATCGGGTATTTCTTTATCGCTTCTATTTTCTTCGGGTTTGGTTTAATTTCTTCTTGTGTAATTATGTGTCCCAAAAATTACGTTTCTTTTTTCAAAAATTCGGACTTGTCTTTTTGCAGTTTGAAATTTGCCTGACGTAATTTATTAAAGACTTTTTCTAAATGTATTATGTGTTCTTGTAATTATGGAGAGAATACTACTATATCATCATATAGACTAAACAGTTTTTTCGGATTAGTTCCCCAAGAACATGTGTCCAAACTCTCTGAAATGTTGTTGGGGCGTTTGTCAGCCCGAACGGCATTCTTAAAAACTCGAAATGTCCTCCTTCGGCTGTAAATGCCGTTTTCTGTATGTCTTAAGGGTTCAACTCGTTTTGATGATACCCGCTTGCCAAGTCTAGTACTGAGAAGTATTTAGCTCTCCCTATTTGGTCTTAAATGTCTGATATTATTGGTAAAGGATATCTGTATTTTTTTGGTTAAGTTTTCTGAAGTCTAGTACTAGTCTCCATTTCTGTTTTTACGTGGTGTCCGCCTTTTTTGGTACTAACCACACTGGCGCACTCCACGGTGAGTCGCTATGTTGCATAATGCCCTGATCTAATAACTTCAATTTTCTCTGTTTGTGCGTATCTAACCGTTCTAATATAGATTGGATCTTAACTCTTTAATCTTTAACTCTGCTTGTGAAGGGTAACTGTTGTCCTTCTTTGTAAAATATATCATTATATTGTCTATATATCTTTATGAGTTCTTGTTTTTCTTCTTTATTAAGGTGGTCCATGTTTATTTCTACCTTATTGTGGTGGTCCCATTAAAATTGGGTAAAGGGGTATAATGTTTTTGTGCAAAATGTAAATGTATGTAACAGGCAGAAGGAAGCTTCTCCATAATGTATATATATTCTTGATCAGCATCAATAGCCGAGTCGATCTAGCCATGTCCGTCTGTCTGTCCGTCCGTGTGTATGAACGCAAGGATCTCAGAAACTATAAGATATAGGGACTTGAAATCAGCTGTTAAGCCGTTAAAAGGAAGACCGTATCCATGGTTGTTGGAAATGTGTTAGATTCTTTCGTGCCAAGCCTCGATTAGTAGAGCATATAATGGCTGATCTTCCCAAAGAACGTTCGACTGCTTGTCGAGCCTTTGAAGTCTGGCGTTGACTATTGTGTACCATTTTTCTTTAAGCCAGACGAACGAAATAAAGCTCCAGTCAAATGTTACATGACTGTCTTCGTCTGTTTCGTGACTAAAGCGGTTAACCTGGAGCTGGTCAAGGATCTGTCGACGGCTTCATTTTTGAACGGTCTTAAGAGGTTTATATCGACTCGAGGCAGGCCATCTCAAATATTGTCGGATAACGCTGCCAACTTTGTCGGCGCTAACAACGAGCTTTTGGATCTCAAGCGTCTATTCATCAGTCGCAATCATATTGATTCAGTGCACAAGTTTTGCATGGCTGACTCCATTGATTGGAAATTCATACCCCCTCGTTCACCGCATTTTAGCTGCCTTTGGGAAGCAGCAGTGAAGACAGCGAAGCACCATTTTTACCGTGCTGTTGGCTCTTCGTACCCTAGTCTTCCACATAGGATCGATAATTAACTCCAGGCCATTGTTTCCTATTTCAGAAGATCCAGCGGACCTAGATGTGCTCACTCCAGCTCATTTCTTGATTGGTGGACCCAGCTCATCGATCGATGAGCCTGATGTGAAGCACCTTCAATTCAATCGTCTGGATAGCTGGCAACGCGTTACTTACCTCCAACAACTGTTTTGGTCTCGCTGGCGTGAAGAATACT
The DNA here is from genome assembly GCA_018903485.1 of Drosophila littoralis. NCBI lineage: Eukaryota > Metazoa > Arthropoda > Insecta > Diptera > Drosophilidae > Drosophila > Drosophila littoralis. The sequence goes on from JAEIGF010000611.1 coordinate 471,592, forward strand.
AAACGCTGATTCAGCAGCGCCCCAAATGGTGTACTCCGTCAACGACTTAGTCCTCGTAAAGGATGAAAATCTGCCGCCTCCGAGGTGGCCACTGGCGAGGAGTCGCTCGCGTAGCCATTTTGCGCACCGCAACAGGAGAAGCGAGGAGGGCTACAAAGAAGCTGTGCCCATTGCCCATCAGGGAATCTGTTGAAAGCCTATCCCTTCCAACGGGGGAGTATGTTTGGCTACGCAGCCAAAACAGCTGGAGCGACCTCACAACCGATAAGAGCAGCAACTTAATCTTATCTTGAAAACTTGCTCTGCGAAGCAATTGCTTAAACTTCGCTCTTAAGATTACATTTACATTAAGCTGGCGCTCTTCGCTGTAATGATCATTTTATTGCCCTAGCATATACTTATGCGAAGGCCTCGATGCTGCGCGTCGAGTTAGTTAAGTTCGTTCGCTTCGTGCATTTGGTACACATCGGCCACTTGCATTAGTTAAATTTATAAAAATTAATTGTCGCTTCGCTGTAATCGGCACGTACCAATTCGAGTGCGCTTGCCCTAAACGTTTTGTTCATTTTCGTAAACTTAAATTATAAGCACAGACCAATTCGGGTCTGCCAGCTTCTGTTAAGTTATAATAAACATACAAATTGGAACACAAGAAATAAAACAAAGTTAATTATTTCTATAGTGAAAGCTATTGAAAAAGCTCAATAGCGCAACAGTCTGCTTCTATTGCTTTTTTCCTTCTAGCATCGGAAATTACAGGGGCGTTGGTACAGGGGCGTTGGTAGTTGATTGTTGAAATGAGGTGTAGTGTATTCTTATATCGTATTGCTTACAGAATTTTACAAAAATTCGCGGAAAATTCAAACCCTTGGTCGCACACTACCTTTATTGGTATACCTTATGTCGCTATATATGTTTTAAAAGATTTAAGTACCTTTATTGAGTCTCTAGTTGGAATTGTGTACCCCTCCGCAAACTTTGAAAATTCGTCTATTATCGTTACTACATATTTGGTATCTATGAACTATAGGTCCATGTGTATGAAATCCAGTGGTTTGTCTGGGTATTCGGAAATTTGAAATATTAAATATTAAATCTGTGATATTTTAAAGTATCGCAAAGGTCGCAGTTTCTTAAGGTTTTTCCGACGTTGGCCTCTAGTTGCGGAAAATAGTATATTCTTTTGAGATGTGCCGTTGTTTTGTCGGTGCCCCTATGATTGGATTTTAAGTGATATTGTGTTATTTATTCTTCCAGTTCTTCTGTCTTCGTTATTTCCGGCAATTGTGTGGCCCTACACATTTTGTACAGTCTACTATGTGCGAAATATGTTACGTAAGATTCTCGTACGATTTTGAAAATGTCGTCTGTAGAAAAAATGGTGCAGTTTTTATTCGGCCGTAGAATCTCCTTTAACCACCATGTCATGTTTTGTAGGTCAAATGTACTCTCTATGATTATTCTTCTTATTTTATTCTTAAATGGGGTTATAGTCTCTTTTGTCTGGGTGCCTCCTGTCTTCAAGATAAATTGTATATTGAATTCGTTAGTCTTTTTCTGCTATTGGAATTCCGTCATTTTGGTTTTCTATACTTGAAAGTATTGTGTTCCTTTTACTTTTCGTTTACATTAATATCTGTGTGCCTTTTTATACCCTTGCAGAGGGTATTATAATTTTGTCGTGAAATGTGTAACGCATAGAAGGAGACATCTCCGACCCCATAAAGTATATATATTCTTGATCAGCATCAACAGACGAGTCGATATAGCCATGTCCGTCTGTCCGTCTGTCTGTTTCTATGCGAACTAGTCCCTCAGTTTTAAAGCTATCTTAATGAAACTTTGCAGAAGTCCCTATTTCTGTTGCACGCAGCACATATGTCAAAACCAGCTGGATCGGACCACTATATCATATAGCTGCCATAGGAACGATCGGTCGAAAATTAAGTTTTTGTATGAAAAAACCTTTTGCTTATCAAGATATCTTTACCAAACTCGACATTTAATAGTTTTACTATGCTCCTCATATATATGCAAAATTCTATTAAGATCGGACCACTATATCATATAGCCGCCATAGGAACGATCGGTCGAAAATTAAGGTGTTGTATGAAAAAACCTTTTGTTTATCAAGATATCTTGACCAAACTCGACATTTATTAGTTTTACTATGCTCCTCATATATATGCAAAATTCTATTAAGATCGGACCACTATATCATATAGCCGCCATAGGAACGATCGGTCGAAAATTAAGTTTTTGTATGAAAAAACCTTTTGTTTATCAAGATATCTTGACCAAACTCGACATTTATTAGTTTTACTATGCTCCTCATATATATGCAAAATCCTATTAAGATCGGACCACTATATCATATAGCCGCCATAGGAACGATCGGTCGAAAATTAAGTTCTTGTATGAATAAACATTTTGTTTGTCAAGATATCTTGACCAAACTCGGCATTTATTAGTTTTACTAAGCTCCTCATATATATGCAAAATCCTATTAAGATCGGACCACTATATCATATAGCTGCCATAGGAACGATCGATCGAAAATTAAGTTTTTGTATGAAAAAACATTTTGTTTTTCAAGATATCTTAACCAAACTCGGCATTTATTAGTTTTACTATGCTCCTCATATATATGCAAAATCCTATTAAGATCGGACCACTATATCATATTATTAATTTTTTGTATGGAGAATTTTTTGTTTTTCATGATTTTGCGATTAAACACGGCATTTAAAGATTTCACTATGCTCCCTTCATTTTTGCTAAATCTTATTTACATCGGTTTTTGATTAAAAGCCTTTTTTTTTGTTTATCAATATACCTTGACCAAACTCGGCCTTAACCATTTTCTCGGCATTAAAAGGTTGGGTCTGCAAGGGTATTAGATCTTCGGCATGCCGAAGATAGCCCTTCTTTCTCGTTTGTATACCATATCGTATTCGAACTCTGCCAATTGTAACCTCCATCGTACTAGTTTTGAATCTAGTTAATTTATGCTCCTAGATATATAAGTGATTGATTGTCTGTTACTACTGTAAATCTTCTACCGTATAGGTACGGTCTGAAATATTTAGCTGCCCATATAATCGCTAACATTTCCTTTTCTAATTTGTCTCGCATGTTGTAAGTGTTCTACTTGCGTATGATACTGGTCTGTCATTTCTAAGTGGTCCTTGTGATAAGACTGCTCCTATTGCATAATTGCTAGCATCTGTTGTCAGTATGAATGGTTTGTTAAAGTTTGGATACATGAGTATTGGGTCGTTACACAACATGGTCTTACAGTGTTCAAAAGTTTTTTTGTACTCTTCGTCTATTTCCACTGTTTTGTTTCCTTTTAGTTGTTTTGTTAATGGTTTTGTCAGTCTTGCGAAGTCTTTGATGAACTTCCTATAGTAGTATAGTATGTGTCCCAAAATTTACGTTTCTTTTTTCAAAAATTCGGACTTGTCTTTTTGCAGTTTGAAATTTGACTGACGTAATTTATTAATGTTCTTGTAATTATGGAGAGAATACTACTATATCATCATATAGACTAAACAGTTTTTTCGGATTAGTTCCCCAAGAACATGTGTCCAAACTCTCTCAAATGTTGCTGGGGCGTTTGTCAGCCCGAACTGCATTCTTAAAAACTCGAAGTGTCCTCCTTCGGCTGTAAATGCCGTTTTCTGTATGTCTTAAGGGTTCAACTCGTTTTGATGATACCCGCTTGCCAAGTCTAGTACTGAGAAGTATTTAGCTCTCCCTATTTGGTCTTAAATGTCTGATATTATTGGTAAAGGATATCTGTATATTTTGGTTAAGTTTTCTGAAGTCTAGTTCTAGTCTCCATTTCTGTTTTTCCGTTGTGTCCGTCTTTTTTGGTACTAACCACACTGGCGCACTCCACGGTGAGTCGCTATGTTGCATAATGCCCTGATCTAGCATTTCGTCTATATGTCTAATAACTTCAATTTTCTCTGTTTGTGCGTATCTAACCGTTCTAATATAGATTGGATCTTAACTCTTTAATCTTTTACTCTGCTTGTGAAGGGTAACTGTTGTCCTTCTTTGTAAAATATATATTTATATTGTCTATATATCTTTATGAGTTCTTGTTTTTCTTCTTTATTAAGGTGGTCCATGTTTATTTCTACCTTATTGTGGTGGTCCCCTTCGTTTTTCTACCCTGAACCCATTAAAATTGGGTAAAGGGGGTATAATGTTTTTGTGCAAAATGTAAATGTATGTAGCATCTCTGACCCCATAAAGTGTATATATTCTTGATCAGCATCAATAGCCGAGTCGATCTAGCCTGTCTGTCTGATCTGTCTGTCCGTCCGCGTGTATGAACGCAAGGATCTCAGAACCTATAAGAGATAGGGACTTGAAATCAGCTGTAGGTTCTTCTAGTTCCTACGCAGATCGAGTTTGTTTCCGATAATCGATAGCATACTCCTTTTCCAAGCAATCGATAAAAATCGATATCGACATCCTGTTTTTTGAGCAAATTGGGTAAATAATAAGAGCTAGAGTCACCAAACATGATATGTTGCTTCTAGAATATTATATATATGTCATTCATTTTATACCTATCGCCACCTTCCCGCTACCACCTCAAAGAGGGTTCAGGGAATTCCCTAGTCGGGACCTCCCGACTAGAACCTCTTACTGGTTTATTCTTAAGCTGTGTATTTCGACGTATTCGTTTTGGTTATATTTTTGTACCGCTAGGGGTATTTCTATTCTTTTCTTATTTCGACATGAGCCGCGTAATTTTGTGCATTTTATAGTTCTTCTGAGATTATAACCTTTGGAGTAATATTTGTCATGCAACAGAATATATCTCCTTTTTCTATGCTAACTGGTATTTGGGCTAAAATCGTGGTATTTGCTGGTATTGCTATTACATCTGAAACTCTGTTTGTTTCCATTTTGAGTTTTAACTTTGTAGTAGGTTTCTAATATTTTTGTGTCCAGGTCTATCTTTGCTCTAAATCTGTTTAGGATGTCTAGCCCTAGTCCGTCAAAGAACGGGTGAAAGCTGAATATTAAGAATTCTATTTCTCCTTTTTCCTTGAACTCTTGGAACATGATGTATCTAACTTTGGAGTTTATTCTATGTGTGTTTAGTAATGTTCTTATTTCTATTGGTTGTTCAAATGATATCTTTGATTCTGGTATTACGAATTTCCCGTGTCTATGAGGAACCTTAATGATCTCCCGAATGGTGATTTTACAAGTATGAATGGTAGTGTTGGTCCGTGTGTGGTTCTGTTGACGTACCCGGTTAATACTCCCAGGCTGTTTCTTGAAAATTTGCGGAGTCGTCTTTGTTGTGTATTTGTTAGGTAACTCGGTTTGGGAGTTCTTGTTGAGCTTGCAATTCTGTATTATAGCATTACTGGTAGCTGGCATGACCGCTGGCCTTTATTTCGTCCCAGTTTAATGGTACCCAGTCTATGTCTCAATGTTTCTAATTGTTCTCAATAATAACATTCCGTACGGTGGTCTGTTGGTCTGTTCCTATGATTAGGATCAGAATTTCCTCAACGTTAGTTATAAATACTTTTAAGGTCTTCGCGTTGCCATTAAATGTTGGTAAAAATGCGGAATGCGCATGGATTTGAAGATATCGTCTGAGTTAATGTGTTGTCCTCTACTAGGACTTGTGCCTGCTCCCGCTTCTAGACTCATTGTTTTTGTTATTCTTGACGTTTGTTCTGCGTTATCGGATTCTTCTCTAAAGTCGGGTAGGCTGACTACTCTTCTACCTATAGATCTAATTTCTCGTCTTTTCGCTATGATTTTCTTTTCAACTGTGATTTTCTTTACTCTTTCTAGCCCTGACATTTAATGTTTCTGGGCAAGCCCAGACGATTGTTTGCTTATCGGTTTCTGATATAATATTAACTAGTAAGAGGTTATAGTCAGAAGCTCCCGACTAGGGAATACAAAAGAAAAACCGATCTTAATGAAATTTTCTACAATATATCTTATTGTACCATATAACATTTGTGTATTCTCAAAAAATCAATTGCATCAAAATTGTGGCTTAAATCGGATGGCAATACAAGTTGGGTTATTAACTTGATTTATAGCTCTGGGGTGGTAGCGGGGAGGTGGCGATGGGTATAAAATGAAAGATACTTGACATATATATAATATTCTAGAAGCAACATATCATGTTTGGTGACTCTAGCTCTAATAATTTACCCAATTTTCTCAAAAACAGTATGTCGATTTCGATTCTTATCGATTGCTTGGAAACGGAGTAAGTTATTGATTATCGGAAACAAACTCGTTCTGCGCAGGTACTAGGAGCCCCTCTCTAGCTCTTATAGGTTCTGAGATCCTTGCGTTCATACATACGGACGGACGGACAGACGGACGGACAGACAGATGGACATGGCTTGATCGAGTCGGCTATTGATGCTGATCAAAAATATATATACTTTATGGGGTCGGAGACCCCTGCCTGTTAAATACATTTGCATTATGCACAAATACAATATACCCTTTTTAACCATTTTTAATGGGTTCTGTGTATAATAAGATCTTGTTTGTGATGTTATGTGTCTTATGTTAAAGGTAAGTATATTTTTAAGTACTTATAGTAGTGTTTTATTTTTGTGCTTAGGCCACCCAGTGTGAAGTGATTAGTGTATTTGCATGTTCTCAAAAAATTGTCAGCAGTGCATAATGTGAGTAATTAGGATTTATGATAACGGATTGTATATATATAAAAAATATATATATATTTTTTGTTTGTTTTGAGACAAAATTGTTATATTTAGTTGAACAACACTACTCTGAGAGAATGGTATTGCCTAACTTCGCGTACGTTACTTACTGCGGCTACAGATTCTGACGTGATGGTTAGTGGCTTCTCTTCAGATATGAACAAAGAACGAAGCAAATTAGCCGTCTTGCTGGGGCACTCGATATCACTTTGTATACCGAACAGCCAATTTAATGCGAACGACGACACTCAGTCAAGTGTAGGGTGTAAAGAGTGGGTGGTCACAGCTGTTGCACTCTAATTGGTATTTTTATACCTTTGTTTGATATATTTATTTGCTCTTTTAGTGTTGAGGGTCCCTTGGATCGGACCACTACATCATATAGCTGCCATATGAACGATTGGTCAAAAACTAGGATCTGGTATGAAAAACATTTTTGTTGATCAAGATATCTTGATCAAACTCGGCATTAACTATTTTCCCTGTGCTTCTTAGATACGGGCAAAGCACTATGAGCATTATGAAAAGGTTGGGTCTGCAAGGGTATTAGATCTTTGGCGTGCCGAAGATAGCCTTTCTCTCTCGCTTCTTTTCATGGAAGGTCGTCGGCTGCGCCAGTTAAGTCCTCGATGTCGGTTGAGTTGATGAAAATTGTGGTCCTTCAGGTATTCAGGGTGTTCTTGCGTCTTGGTACTTCTTTGCAGGGTTTAGAGATTCAATTAAAGTGGACAGTTTGGTTTGAATGCAAAACATCAACTGATTTATTCAAAACTGTTTGTGTACTTATAGAACCTATGTAGCTCTCAGGCGACTTATATGCTTACGTTATCTAGATGACGCTCACAGGCGTCTTATATATTTAGCTTATATATGTGTCGCTCACAGGCGGTTAAGTTGAGTTAATGCTGACCTATCATATTTGGGTTTTCTCTACACGGGCCGGATGCTCGTGTCTGGATCGGGGCATTGCTCTACTTGACTACATGGGTCGAGAATATGGGTGGTTTAGTTGGCGGGGTCGAAAATGTGGTAACTCACGCATATGCAAATTGACTTTGTCCGAGAACTCACGCAGCTTTGAATGAATCTCATTGATGTGTGCCTGAAAAACAAGACGTTTATTACTAAATCTTATATTTAGAATATCCAGAGCCACACGATAATTGGCACCAGAAAACTCCAACGATCGAACCGAATCCAACGCAGGGCCAGACAAGCATGAACGGAGATGTTGCAACTTTTCCGAAAACGTGGGTAATGTGAGCTCGGGCAAGCGCGTTCTGTTGGCCAAGATCACGGTTTGGTTTGGCAAATTGAATATTTACGCGAATGCGAGCTTCAACCATGGCAATCAACTCGTCAAAATCATCACGTAATTTTCTTCCAATTTCATCGAAATTAAGCTACTCTAGCGAGTTATGCGCGGCATTAAAGGCATTAAAGGCTTATGTATGTATAAGTATATTTATTTATTATACCCTTGCAGAGGGTATTATAATTTTGTCGTGAAATGTGTAACGCATAGAAGGAGACATCTCCGACCCCATAAAGTATATATATTCTTGATCAGCATCAACAGCCGAGTCGATATAGCCATGTCCGTCTGTCCGTCTGTCCGTCTGTCCGTCTGACCGTCTGTCCGTCTGTCCGTCTGTCTGTTTCTATGCGAACTAGTCCCTCAGTTTTAAAGCTATCTTAATGAAACTTTGCAGAAGTCCCTATTTCTGTTGCACGCAGCACATATGTCAAAACCAGCTGGATCGGACCACTATATCATATAGCTGCCATAGGAACGATCGGTCGAAAATTAAGTTTTTGTATGAAAAAACCTTTTGTTTATCAAGATATCTTGACCAAACTCGACATTTATTAGTTTTACTATGCTCCTCATATATAGGCGAAATCCTATTAAGATCGGACCACTATATCATATAGCTGCCATAGGAACGATCGGTGGAAAATTAAGTTTTTGTATGAAAAAACCTTTTGTTTATCAAGATATCTTGACCAAACTCGACATTTATTAGTTTTACTATGCTCCTCATATATAGGCGAAATCCTATTAAGATCGGACCATTATCTCATATAGCTGCCATAGGAACGATTTGTCGAAAAGTAGGATCTTGTATGAAAAAAATTTTGTTTTTCAAGATATCTTGACCAAACTCGGCATTTATTAGTTTAACTATGCTCCTCATATATATGCAAAATTCTATTAAGATCGGACCACTATATCATATAGCCGCCATAGGAACGATCGGTCGAAAATTAAGTTTTTGTATGAAAAAACATTTTGTTTGTCAAGATATCTTGACCAAACTCGGCATTTATTAGTTTTACTAAGCTCCTCATATATATGCAAAATCCTATTAAGATCGGACCACTATATCATATAGCTGCCATAGGAACGATCGATCGAAAATTAAGTTTTTGTATGAAAAAACCTTTTGTTTATCAAGATATCTTGACCAAACTCGACATTTATTAGTTTTACTATGCTCCTCATATATAGGCGAAATCCTATTAAGATCGGACCACTATATCATATAGCTGCCATAGGAACGATTTGTCGAAAAGTAGGATCTTGTATGAAAAAATTTTGTTTTTCAAGATATCTTGACCAAACTCGGCATTTATTAGTTTAACTATGCTCCTCATATATATGCAAAATCCTATTAAGATCGGACCACTATATCAGATAGCTGCCATAGTAACTATCGGTCGAAAATTAATTTAGTATGGAGAATTTTTGTTTTTCATGATTTTTCGATTAAACACGGCATTTAAAGATTTCACTATGCTCCCTTCATTTTTGCAAAATCTTATTTACATCGGTTTTTGATTAATATATTTTTTGTTTATCAATATACCTTGACCAAACTCGGCCTTAACCATTTTCTCGGCATTAAAAGGTTGGGTCTGCAAGGGTATTAGATCTTCGGCATGCCGAAGATAGCCCTTCTTTCTCGTTTATTTTTTATTTATTTATTAATGGTCGACAAAACGAGTGTCTTCCTCATTATACATACAATACATAATGGAATTATATGCTAAAAGCCTAGTTAGATAACACAGTTCTCTAAATAGCATCACCGACCGATGGAGGTGTTTTAGTTGCCAGTCCGGCCAGCTGTGCCCCTTTTCACAGCTAAATTTGCCAGTGACGCTATTAGAGCCTACATCTAAGCAGAAGGGAGTAAGTAGGAAAAAAGTGTTCTTAAGTAAAATTAAAGATAATCTTAGTTTGCTATATTAATTAATAAAATACAATAAATAAGAAAAAGGAAAGTAAGAAGATTGTTAATAAAGTAAAGAAATTTAAGTTAGATGTATAGAGTGTTAAGTAGATAGGACAGAGAGAAAAGTAATGGGAAATCACCGACCCGGTGGGGGAAAATTTACAGCCTGTCCGGCAAGCTATGCCCCTGCTCATAGCTGGGAGTGGTCAGTGACTTCCCGAAGGTATCCTGAAAGCAACGATTTTATTAGGGGTAGAGAAAGTTCTATAGAGAAAACGTGATGCAAACTATTATAATTTTTACATAGCACGCGAAAAGGATTGTGCATAGCGTAGTCTGTTGTGCACGTAGACAGGAATAAGGGGCGTTAATTTCTGGTTGGTCTAGACGGAACAGAGAATTGAAGACGCCCTAGCAGAAAAGGAGAATCTATATCGCCAATAATCAACTTATGTAGAAGGACAACACCAAGAATTGTCCTACGGTTGGTTAATGACGGAAGATTAAGAAGAAGCAGCCTGCTGGAGTAGGATGGCAAACGAAGATTAGGGTCCCAATTTAAACCTCATAAGGCAAAAAGCAGAAATTGCTTCTGAACAGATTCAATACGATCCTGGTTATTGTTATACTGCGGAGACCAGATGCAAGAGCAGTATTCAAGGATAGGGCGAACAAGAGAGATGTACAGAAGTTTCGTTATAAAAGGATCGTTAAACTCTTTAGACCATCGTTTAATGAATCCAAGTACACCTTTTGCCTCATTAACGATGGTATCTATGTGAAGATTGAAACAGAGTTTAGAATCAAAAAGAACGCCTAGATCCTTAACTGTTAGTATACGTTGCAAAGGGGTATTGTCGATTGTATAACTTACAAGATAAGGTGTAGTACGATAAAATGTCATAAACATACACTTTGAACAATTCAGATGCAATTGATTGGCCGAACACCAAAGTTGCATAGCGTTCAAATCGTCTTGTAGACGAGAATGATGTAGGGGATTAGTGTATGATAGAATAAGTTTCACATCATCCGCGTACATGAGTACACGGGCATGTGATATAACAGAGGGGAGATCATTTATAAAAAGAGTAAAGAGTAAAGGTCCAAGATGACTACCTTGAGGAACACCAGAAGTAACGTGAACCTGTTTAGAGGTAGTCTGCCTCAGCATTACTCTTTGGGTCCTACCTTTTAAATAAGAATTTATCCAAAGCAAAAGAGACGGAGGGAAACCTATTCGGTCAAGTTTAAAAAGTAAAATGTCATGGTGCACAGAGTCAAACGCCTTACTGAAGTCAGTATAAATGACATCAGTTTGCATTTTCGAAAGAAAGGCATCATTTACCAAGGAAGTAAATTCAAGCAGATTGGTCGTAGTTGACCGATTCTTTACGAATCCATGTTGAACAGGGGAAACAACTGATTTGCAGAAATGCTGCAAATTCGAAGTGATTATTTTTTCAAATAATTTAGGAATAGCGGACAGTTTTGCAATGCCCCTGTAATTTTGTATATCAGACTTTCCACCTTTCTTGTGGAGAGGTATGATAAAAGATTCTTTCCAAAGAGATGGAACGACTGAAGATTCAAGGGATAGATTAAAAAGCTTTAGCAATGGACGAAGAAGGGAAGAACTACACTCTTTGAGAAGAGAACTAGGAACATTGTCAGGCCCAGGAGAGTAAGAATATTTTAAAGAATTTTTAGCAGAAAGAAGAGAGGATTGGGAAATAACAGGAGCAGGTATAGAAGCGGATGAAGTTATATTGTGATGGTAAGAAGACAGACGGAAGAGTAAGTTGATTGGAAACGAGAAAGAAGGGCTATCTTCGGCATGCCGAAGATCTAATACCCTTGCAGACCCAACCTTTTAATGCCGAGAAAATGGTTAAGGCCGAGTTTGGTCAAGGTATATTGATAAACAAAAAAAAAGGCTTTTAATCAAAAACCGATGTAAATAAGATTTAGCAAAAATGAAGGAAGCATAGTGAAATCTTTAAATGCCGTGTTTAATCGCAAAATCATGAAAAACAAAAAATTCTCCATACAAAAACTTAATAATATGATATAGTGGTCCGATCCTAATAGGATTTTGCATATATATGAGGAGCATAGTAAAACTAATAAATGCCGAGTTTGGTTAAGATATCTTGAAAAACAAAATGTTTTTTCATACAAAAACTTAATTTTCGATCGATCGTTCCTATGGCAGCTATATGATATAGTGGTCCGATCTTAATAGGATTTTGCATATATATAAGGAGCTTAGTAAAACTAATAAATGCCGAGTTTGGTCAAGATATCTTGACAAACAAAATGTTTTTTCATACAAAAACTTAATTTTCGACCGATCGTTCCTATGGCGGCTATATGACATAGTAGTCCGATCTTAATAGAATTTTGCATATATATGAGGAGCATAGTAAAACTAATAAATGTCGAGTTTGGTCAAGATATCTTGATAAACAAAAGGTTTTTTCATACAAAAACTTAATTTTCGACCGATCGTTCCTATGGCAGCTATATGATATAGTGGTCCGATCTTAATAGGATTTTGCATATATATGAGGAGCATAGTAAAACTAATAAATGCCGAGTTTGGTCAAGATATCTTGACAAACAAAATGTTTTTTCATACAAAAACTTAATTTTCGACCGATCGTTCCTATGGCAGCTATATGATATAGTGGTCCGATCTTAATAGGATTTTGCATATATATGAGGAGCTTAGTAAAACTAATAAATGCCGAGTTTGGTCAAGATATCTTGACAAACAAAATGTTTTTTCATACAAAAACTTAATTTTCGACCGATCGTTCCTATGGCAGCTATATGATATAGTGGTCCGATCTTAATAGGATTTTGCATATATATGAGGAGCTTAGTAAAACTAATAAATGCCGAGTTTGGTCAAGATATCTTGACAAACAAAATGTTTTTTCATACAAAAACTTAATTTTCGACCGATCGTTCCTATGGCGGCTATATGATATAGTGGTCCGATCTTAATAGAATTTTGCATATATATGAGGAGCATAGTAAAACTAATAAATGTCGAGTTTGGTCAAGATATCTTGATAAACAAAAGGTTTTTTCATACAAAAACTTAATTTTCGACCGATCGTTCCTATGGCAGCTATATGATATAGTGGTCCGATCTTAATAGGATTTTGCATATATATGAGGAGCTTAGTAAAACTAATAAATGCCGAGTTTGGTCAAGATATCTTGACAAACAAAATGTTTTTTCATACAAAAACTTAATTTTCGACCGATCGTTCCTATGGCAGCTATATGATATAGTGGTCCGATCTTAATAGGATTTTGCATATATATGAGGAGCTTAGTAAAACTAATAAATGCCGAGTTTGGTCAAGATATCTTGACAAACAAAATGTTTTTTCATACAAAAACTTAATTTTCGACCGATCGTTCCTATGGCGGCTATATGATATAGTGGTCCGATCTTAATAGAATTTTGCATATATATGAGGAGCATAGTAAAACTAATAAATGTCGAGTTTGGTCAAGATATCTTGATAAACAAAAGGTTTTTTCATACAAAAACTTAATTTTCGACCGATCGTTCCTATGGCAGCTATATGATATAGTGGTCCGATCTTAATAGGATTTTGCATATATATGAGGAGCATAGTAAAACTAATAAATGCCGAGTTTGGTCAAGATATCTTGACAAACAAAATGTTTTTTCATACAAAAACTTAATTTTCGACCGATCGTTCCTATGGCAGCTATATGATATAGTGGTCCGATCTTAATAGGATTTTGCATATATATGAGGAGCTTAGTAAAACTAATAAATGCCGAGTTTGGTCAAGATATCTTGACAAACAAAATGTTTTTTCATACAAAAACTTAATTTTCGACCGATCGTTCCTATGGCAGCTATATGATATAGTGGTCCGATCTTAATAGGATTTTGCATATATATGAGGAGCTTAGTAAAACTAATAAATGCCGAGTTTGGTCAAGATATCTTGACAAACAAAATGTTTTTTCATACAAAAACTTAATTTTCGACCGATCGTTCCTATGGCGGCTATATGATATAGTGGTCCGATCTTAATAGAATTTTGCATATATATGAGGAGCATAGTAAAACTAATAAATGTCGAGTTTGGTCAAGATATCTTGATAAACAAAAGGTTTTTTCATACAAAAACTTAATTTTCGACCGATCGTTCCTATGGCAGCTATATGATATAGTGGTCCGATCTTAATAGGATTTTGCATATATATGAGGAGCTTAGTAAAACTAATAAATGCCGAGTTTGGTCAAGATATCTTGACAAACAAAATGTTTTTTCATACAAAAACTTAATTTTCGACCGATCGTTCCTATGGCAGCTATATGATATAGTGGTCCGATCTTAATAGGATTTTGCATATATATGAGGAGCTTAGTAAAACTAATAAATGCCGAGTTTGGTCAAGATATCTTGACAAACAAAATGTTTTTTCATACAAAAACTTAATTTTCGACCGATCGTTCCTATGGCGGCTATATGATATAGTGGTCCGATCTTAATAGAATTTTGCTATATATATGAGGAGCATAGTAAAACTAATAAATGTCGAGTTTGGTCAAGATATCTTGATAAACAAAAGGTTTTTTCATACAAAAACTTAATTTTCGACCGATCGTTCCTATGGCAGCTATATGATATAGTGGTCCGATCCAGCTGGTTTTGACATATGTGCTGCGTGCAACAGAAATAGGGACTTCTGCAAAGTTTCATTAAGATAGCTTTAAAACTGAGGGACTAGTTCGCATAGAAACAGACAGACGGACAGACGGACGGACGGACAGACGGACAGACGGACAGACGGACAGACGGACATGGCTATATCGACTCGGCTGTTGATGCTGATCAAGAATATATATACTTTATGGGGTCGGAGATGTCTCCTTCTATGCGTTACACATTTCACGACAAAATTATAATACCCTCTGCAAGGGTATAAAAATTAGCAAAGAGGCTAGCAGAATCGGAATCACTGCTAGCTTTATCTCAAGCTCGGCATTTATTAGTTTTACTATGCTCCTCATATATATGAAAAATCCTATTAAGATCGAACCACCATATCATATAGCTGCCATAGGAACGATCGGTCGAAAATTAAGGTGTTGTATGAAAAAAATGTTGTTTATCAAGATATCTCAACCAAACTCGGCACTTATTAGTTTTACTATGCTCCTCATATATATGCAAAATCCTATTAAGATCGGACCACTATGTCATATAGCTGCCATAGGAACGATCGGTCGAAAAGTAAGTTGTTGTATGAAAAAAACATGTTGTTTATCAAGATATCTTGACCAAATTTGGCATCTACTTGGCAAATCCTATTAAGATTGGACGATATCATATAGCTGACATAGGAACGATCGGTCAAAAATTAAGTTGTTGTATGAAAAACTTTTTTTTTATAACGACATCTTGACTAACCTCGGCATTTATTAGTTGTACTATGCTCCTCATATAAATGCTAAATCCTATTAAGATCGGACCACTATCATATAGCTGCAATAGGTACGATCGGTCGAAAATTAAGTAGTTGTATGGAAATTTTTTTGTCATTCAAGATAATTTGATTAAATACGGCATTTAAAAATTTTACTATGCTCCCTTCGTTTTTGAAAAATCTTATTTACATCGGACTACTATATCATATATCTGCCAGAGTAAAGATCGGCCGAAAACTAGGTTTTTGATTTAAAACCTTTTTTGCTTATCAAGATATCTTGACCAAACTCGGCATTAACTATTTTCCCTGTGCTTCTTAGGTACGGGCAAAGCCCTATAAGCATTATGAAAAGGTTGGGTCTGCAAGGGTATTAGATCTTTGGCGTGCCGAAGATAGCCTTTCTTTCTCGTTTCTTTTTATGGAAGGTCGTCGGCTGCGCCGGTTAAGTCCTTGATGTCGGGTGAGTTGATCACCGATCTGGTGGGGAAAAATTTATAGCCTGTCCGGCTATGCTATGCCCCTGCTCATAGCTGGGAATGGTCAGTGACTTCCCTAAGGTATCCTGAAAGCAACGATTTTATTGGGGGTAGAGAGAGTTCTGTAGAGAAAACGTGATGCAAACTATTGTAATTTTTACATAACACGCGAAAAGGATTGTGCATAGCGTAGACTGTTGTGCACGTAGATAGGAATAAGGGGCGATAATTTCTAGTTGGTCTGGACGGGACAGAGAACTGAAGACGCCCTAACAGAAAAGGAGAATCTATATCGCCAACAATCAACTTATGTAGGAAGACAACACCGAGAATTGTCTTACGCTTGGTTAACGACGGAAGATTAAGAAGAAGCAGCCTGCTGGAGTAAGATGGCAATGGAAGATTAGGGGTCCCAATTTAAACCTCATAAGGCAAAAAACAGAAATTGCTTCTAAACAGATTCAATACGATCCTGGTTATTGTTATACTGCGGAGACCAGATGCAAGAGCAGTATTCAAGGATAGGGCGAACAAGAGAGATGTACAGAAGTTTCGTTATAAAAGGATCGTTAAACTCTTTAGACCATCGTTTAATGAATCCAAGTACACCTTTTGCCTCATTAACGATGGTATCTATGTGAAGATTGAAACAGAGTTTAGAATCAAAAAGAACGCCTAGATCCTTAACTGTTAGTATACGTTGCAAAGGGGTATTGTCGATTGTATAACTTACAAGATAAGGTGTAGTACGATAAAATTTCATAAACATACACTTTGAACAATTCAGATGCAATTGATTGGCCGAACACCAAAGTTGCATAGCGTTCAAATCGTCTTGTAGACGAGAATGATGTAGGGGATTACTGTATGATAGAATAAGTTTCACATCATCCGCGTACATAAGTACACGGGCATGTGATATAACAGAGGGGAGATCATTTATAAAAAGAGTAAAGAGTAAAGGTCCAAGATGACTACCTTGAGGAACACCAGAAGTAACGTGAACCTGTTTAGAGGTAGTCTGCCTCAGCATTACTCTTTGGGTCCTACCTTTTAAATAAGAATTTATCCAAAGCAAAAGAGACGGAGGGAAACCTATTCGGTCAAGTTTAAAAAGTAAAATGTCATGGTGCACAGAGTCAAACGCCTTACTGAAGTCAGTATAAATGACATCAGTTTGCATTTTCGAAAGAAAGGCATCATTTACCAAGGAAGTAAATTCAAGCAGATTGGTCGTAGTTGACCGATTCTTTACGAATCCATGTTGAACAGTGGAAACAACTGATTTGCAGAAATGCTGCAAATTCGAAGTGATTATTATTATTTCAAATAATTTAGGAATAGCGGACAGTTTTGCAATGCCCCTGTAATTTTGTATATCAGACTTTCCACCTTTCTTGTGGAGAGGTATGATATAAGATTCTTTCCAAAGAGATGGAACGACTGAAGATTCAAGGGATAGATTAAAAAGCTTTAGCAATGGACGAAGAAGGGAAGAACTACACTCTTTGAGAAGAGAACTAGGAACATTGTCAGGCCCAGGAGAGTAAGAATATTTTAAAGAATTTTTAGCAGAAAGAAGAGAGGATTGGGAAATAACAGGAGCAGGTATAGAAGCGGATGAAGTTATATTGTGATGGTAAGAAGACAGACGGAAGAGTAAGTTGATTGGAAAAAATTAGCAAAGAGGCTAGCAGAATCGGAATCACTGCTAGCTTTATCTCAAGCTCGGCATTTATTAGTTTTACTATGCTCCTCATATATATGAAAAATCCTATTAAGATCGAACCACCATATCATATAGCTGCCATAGGAACGATCGGTCGAAAATTAAGGTGTTGTATGAAAAAAATGTTGTTTATCAAGATATCTCAACCAAACTCGGCACTTATTAGTTTTACTATGCTCCTCATATATATGCAAAATCCTATTAAGATCGGACCACTATGTCATATAGCTGCCATAGGAACGATCGGTCGAAAAGTAAGTTGTTGTATGAAAAAAACATGTTGTTTATCAAGATATCTTGACCAAATTTGGCATCTACTTGGCAAATCCTATTAAGATTGGACGATATCATATAGCTGACATAGGAACGATCGGTCAAAAATTAAGTTGTTGTATGAAAAACTTTTTTTTATAACGACATCTTGACTAACCTCGGCATTTATTAGTTGTACTATGCTCCTCATATAAATGCTAAATCCTATTAAGATCGGACCACTATCATATAGCTGCAATAGGGACGATCGGTCGAAAATTAAGTAGTTGTATGGAAATTTTTTTGTCATTCAAGATAATTTGATTAAATACGGCATTTAAAAATTTTACTATGCTCCCTTCGTTTCTGAAAAATCTTATTTACATCGGACTACTATATCATATATCTGCCAGAGTAAAGATCGGTCGAAAACTAGGTTTTTGATTTAAAACCTTTTTTGTTTATCAAGATATCTTGACCAAACTCGGCATTAACTATTTTCCCTGTGCTTCTTAGGTACGGGCAAAGCCCTATAAGCATTATGAAAAGGTTGGGTCTGCAAGGGTATTAGATCTTTGGCGTGCCGAAGATAGCCTTTCTTTCTCGTTTCTTTTTATGGAAGGTCGTCGGCTGCGCCGGTTAAGTCCTTGATGTCGGGTGAGTTGATCACCGATCTGGTGGGGAAAAATTTATAGCCTGTCCGGCTATGCTATGCCCCTGCTCATAGCTGGGAATGGTCAGTGACTTCCCTAAGGTATCCTGAAAGCAACGATTTTATTGGGGGTAGAGAGAGTTCTGTAGAGAAAACGTGATGCAAACTATTGTAATTTTTACATAACACGCGAAAAGGATTGTGCATAGCGTAGACTGTTGTGCACGTAGATAGGAATAAGGGGCGATAATTTCTAGTTGGTCTGGACGGGACAGAGAACTGAAGACGCCCTAACAGAAAAGGAGAATCTATATCGCCAACAATCAACTTATGTAGGAAGACAAAACCGAGAATTGTCTTACGCTTGGTTAACGACGGAAGATTAAGAAGAAGCAGCCTGCTGGAGTAAGATGGCAATGGAAGATTAGGGTCCCAATTTAAACCTCATAAGGCAAAAAACAGAAATTGCTTCTAAACAGATTCAATACGATCCTGGTTATTGTTATACTGCGGAGACCAGATGCAAGAGCAGTATTCAAGGATAGGGCGAACAAGAGAGATGTACAGAAGTTTCGTTATAAAAGGATCGTTAAACTCTTTAGACCATCGTTTAATGGATCCAAGTACACCTTTTGCCTCATTAACGATGGTATCTATATGCAGATTGAAGCTCAAAAAGAACGCCAAGATCCTTAACTGTTAGTATACGTTGCAATTGAGTATTGTCAATTGTATAGCTGACAAGATAAGGATTAATGCGATTGAAGGTCACAAACATACACTTTGAACAATTTGGATGCAATTGATTGGCCGAACACCAAAGTTTCATAGCATGATATAGTGTATGATAGAATAAGTTTCACATCATCCGCTTACATAAGTACCCGGGCATGCGATATAACCGAGGGGAGATCATTTATAAAAAGAGTAAAGAGTAAAGGACCAAGATGACTACCTTGAGGGACACCAGAAGTAACGTGAACCTGTTTAGAGGTAGTCTGCCTCTGCATTCCTCTTTGGGTCCTACCTTTTAAATAAGAACTAATCCAAAGCAAAAGAAATGGAGGGAAACCTAATCTGTCAAGTTTAAAAGTAAAATGTCATGGTGGACAGAGTCAAACGCCTTACTCAAGTCAGTGTAAATGACATCAGTTTGCATTTTCGAAAGAAAAGCACCATTTATCAAGGAAGTAAACTATAGCAGATTGGTCGTAGTTGACCGATTCTTTACGAATCCATGTTGAACAGGGGAGACAACTTATTTGCAAAAATGCTGCAAATTCAAAGTGATTATTTTTTCGAATTATTTAGGGAGAGCGGACAGTGTTGCAATGCCCCTGTAATTTTGTATATCAGACTTTCCACCTTTCTTGTGGAGAGGAATGATATAAGATTCTTTCCAAAGAGATGGAAATACAGAAGATTCAAGAGATAGATTAAAAAGCTTTTGCAATGGATAAAGAAGGGAAGAACTACACTCCTTGAGTAGACAACTAGGAATATTGTCAGGCCCAGGAGAGTAAGAAGATTTTAAAGAGTTTATAGCTGAAAGGAGAGAGGAGTGTGAAATAATAGGAGGAGGTATAGAACTAGAGGAAGAAATAGTATAAGGATAAGAATTATTATTAGGACAGACTGAGGAGTAAGTAGATTGGAAAAAATTAGCAAAGAGGTTAGCAGAATCAGAGTCATTACTAGCTTTATCCATCCCGAAAGAAAAAGAAGTTGGCAAACTTGAAGATTTACGCTTCAAGTTTACAAAATTGTAAAACTGTCTCGGATTTTGGGCAAATTGCCTTTTACAACGAGTTAGATAATTCTCATAGCATTGAGAATTCAGAAGAAAAAAGTTCGACTTGGCTATGGAATATTTAGCCAAGTCTGTACACGAACCAGACTTTTAAACTTTTTAAAATATTTAGCTTTTAAGTTTTTAAGATGTGACAATCTGGGAGTAAACCAGGGTGGTTTTGAAGAAGTAGTCGAAGGAATTGACTTGGGAATGCTCATATCTAAGAGGGAGTTTAAAGAAAAGTAATAGCAGTATTCATATCAACCGAGTCATATAAGAAAGACCAATCGGTTGCATAAATAAGCTGATTCAGCAATGAATAATTTCCTTTGCGAAAGCAGAGGCGGGGCTTATTGGCTGATGAGCACGAAATGAGACGATTACAATTGAACATTGTAATCTCTAAAGTAGGATGATATACATCCTCAGGAAGAGATAAAGGAGGGTACCTAGACACATTAGAGATAAGGTAGTTGTTAACAAATACAAGGTCAAGTGTTCTATTCAAATGATTAGAAATTGAATTGATTTGAAACAACGAAAGATCAAGCATGCAGTCTATAAAATCATGCTGTGCTAAGGGCACTAGATAATTTTCGGCAGTGAATAATGACCAAGAGATGTTCGGCAAATTAAAATCACCCAACACCATAAATAGGTCATTATCACGCACGTGTGAAGAAACTTCTTTAATACAAGTAATATGTTTCATATATACTTGAATATCAGAAGAAGGAGGAACATAAGAGCATGTAATATAGATATTCCGTGTAGGAAAAGACACCTTGACTGAGATAATTTCAGCGTCAGTAGGCGTACTAAAACAGAAAAGTTCTGACTGGAGAGTGGCTTTAACGGCAATTAACACCCCACCACCTCGAGTCGGCCGATCATTTCTATGCAAAATAAAACTATTCGAAAATACCTCAAAATCGGATATGGTTGAATTTAACCATGTTTCTAAAAATGCTATTATATCTGAGTCGAAGGAAGTACTGGCCATGAAAAGATTTTTAAGCTTTGAAATAAGACCTCTGACATTCTGATAATGAATACAGATTTGGTCAGAAGATGAAGTTAGTTTTTTGGGGCAGAAATGATACCCGGTATTGAAGGGACTGGAAGGGTGACAGGCTGGTTATGCTTTTTTGGCTTGAACTCGTGAACAATCATGTGTAGAGGCCAAAATTTGGGATCACAAATGATTGGGAACATATCATGTGAAACATTTATTTTGAATGATGATATTTCACGAGGGGTGGAGAAATTAAATTTAGTTATTGACACGCTAGCAGAAGATTTGCTAGCAATATAGGCTGCCAATGACTCAGAAGTGGTGTCCGATGAAAGTCGAAACACAAAAACTTGCCTACGAGGGGCAACAACCGTTAAAGTAGGTGCTGATGGTAGTACAGGAGATGGAGGAGCTAAAGAGGCACCATGATTGTGTTTAACAATCTGGGCAAGATTACGCGCAGGTCTACCTTTGCGGCCAGGAGCTGACGGGGCTGAGGCAGTTTGGATAACTGGGACGGTATCAGGTACGGGCTCTGCTGGAACTACTATAGGGGATAAAACGGGGGTAATTGGGCAGTCGCTTGGGAAGGCGATAAAGACAACATTGAAGATAAATCCATGTTGCCTGGAAGGGACAAAAAGGCGTAGGTGTCTGAACAGACGTAGACGGCAATTGCAAAGTTGAGGCTCCAACCGGCGATTGGTTGGAGACTCAAATTTCTGGCAAGCAACTCAAAACTCGAGTCAAATTTACTCGACAGTTGCTTAGCCACATTATTCATTTAAGAATTGATTTCTCACAGAATTATACATTCTGGAGAAATCAATTTGCTTGTCGATGCAATCTGGGCACGACCAACGCAAGCCACCGCAGCCCTTCTTGGCAACTGCAGCGGTCTTGTCGCAATCACGCCCAGTGAGACCTGCACATTTAGCATGCATCATATTCTCACACAGCCAACAATTAACAAATTGCGGCTGTGCAGAATCATCAGCCTGCTTGAACGTGCAAAGTTTCTTACAGCACGACATAATTCTTGTAATAAGCAAGTTGCGAGAGCGCAGAGCAAAACGAAAACGGTGCACAAGAATAGAGCAAGTAAACACTCAAAAACAATTATCGTACACAAACAAATTGTTTGGAGCGAAAGGCAATAGCAAAAATTTGCGAGAGCGCGATGCACAAGCAGAAATATGCGGCAGCGAACACACGCACAAACAAGTGTATGCACAGGGGAGCACCAAAGCAAAAGAATCAAAACAGGCAATAACAACAATACAGAACTGACGCCGCGTTCAATAAATGCAATTATTAACAGACTTACGCTGCGACAACAGAATAACACTTTGCACAATTATACAGCTTTTTAAATAAAGCACAAAAAGGCCAAATTTAGACATAAAAAGCAGGATTAAAGCGCACAAAAATATATAAAAATCTTGGAGCACAAGTAAAACACGTCAATCACTCTCAACTGAGAACTCTCTCTGCGAGCCGGGGGAGTGCGACGAATTGTGCAGTTGCTTATGTTCAAGCGTATGTATGTATATAAGCTGAGCCGTTATAGTTCTGTTTATTTTATCGAATTTGTATAAATTGTAAAGTTATTTGGCTGTGGCTCAGAAATAGTTCTTCGCTTCAACTCGATCAACAACGAACATGTGGGCAAGATAAAAGAGAATATGCAAATTTAGAGTAAAGTAAAGTCGCACATTGGTGACCCAGACCTTTGAGTAAACGCAAAAGTTTCTGTAAAACATTCAGTCTACAACTAAGCAATTACCAAAAGAGAATTGTGAAATTGAATTTATTACTGTCAACTCACAAGCACAGCCTCCGGCATCAACGCCAACACCCACGGGCAGAACACGCAAGACACACCCTGACTCAGGCTAATCAGGAAATTTCCTACTTATCGTTGACGGCGACTCGGCTAGAGTCTCCCTGCAAGCAGACAAAATATTGGAAGCCCAGCGCCACTCAGCAGTATGCGCACTGCAGAAAGACACCAACGAAGGCAAACTTCAAGCCGAAATCGACGAGTTGCGCAGGGAGATGGGAAAACTGAAATCAAAGCCCGGGAAGTAACTCTAAATCGCCGAATCGCTCCTAGTGTTGTATGAAAAAAATTTTGTTTATCAAGATATCTTAACCAAACTCGGCACTTATTAGTTTTACTATGCTCCTCATATATATGTAAAATCCTACTAAGATCGGACCACTATGCCATCTATGTATAGAAAACTTTTATGTCATTCAAGATAATTTGATTAAACAAGGCATTTAAAAATTTTACTATGCTCCCTTCGTTTTTGCAAAATCTTATTTACATCGGACTACTATATCATATATCTGCCAGAGTAAAGATCGGTCGAAAACTAGGTTTTTGATTTAATACCTTTTTTGCTTATCAAGATATCTTGACCAAACTCGGCATTAACTATTTTCCCTGTGCTTCTTAGGTACGGGCAAAGCCCTATAAGCATTATGAAAAGGTTGGGTCTGCAAGGGTATTAGATCTTTGGCGTGCCGAAGATAGCCTTTCTTTCTCGTTTCTTTTGCGCCGGTTAAGTCCTCGATGTCGGGTGAGTTGATCACCGATCTGGTGGGGGAAAATTTATAGCCTGTCCGGCTATGCTATGCCCCTGCTCATAGCTGGGAATGGTCAGTGACTTCCCTAAGGTATCCTGAAAGCAACGATTTTATTAGGGGTAGAGAGAGTTCTGTAGAGAAAACGTGATGCAAACTATTGTAATTTTTACATAACACGCGAAAAGGATTGTGCATAGCGTAGACTGTTGTGCACGTAGATAGGAATAAGGGGCGATAATTTCTAGTTGGTCTGGACGGGACAGAGAACTGAAGACGCCCTAACAGAAAAGGGGAATCTATATCGCCAACAATCAACTTATGTAGGAAGACAACACCGAGAATTGTCTTACGCTTGGTTAGCGACGGAAGATTAAGAAGAAGAAGCCTGCTGGAGTAAGATGGCAACCGAAGATTAGGGTCCCAATTTAAACCTCATAACGCAAAAAACAGAAAATGCTTCTAAACAGATTCAATACGATCCTGGTTATTGTTATACCGCGGAGACCAGATGCAAGAGCAGTATTCAAGGATAGGGCGAACAAGAGAGATGTACAGAAGTTTCGTTATAAAAGGATCGTTAAACTCTTTAGACCATCGTTTAATGAATCCAAGTACACCTTTTGCCTCATTAACGATGGTATCTATATGCAGATTGAAGCTTAGTTTAGAATCAAAAAGAACGCCAAGATCCTTAACTGTTAGTATACGTTGCAATTGAGTATTGTCAATTGTATAGCTGACAAGATAAGGATTAATGCGATTGAAGGTCACAAACATACACTTTGAACAATTTAGATGCAATTGATTGGCCGAACACCAAAGTTTCATAGCATGATATAGTGTATGATAGAATAAGTTTCACATCATCCGCTTACATAAGTACCCGGGCATGCGATATAACCGAGGGGAGATCATTTATAAAAAGAGTAAAGAGTAAAGGACCAAGATGACTACCTTGAGGGACACCAGAAGTAACGTGAACCTGTTTAGAGGTAGTCTGCCTCAGCATTACTCTTTGGGTCCTACCTTTTAAATAAGAACTAATCCAAAGAAAAAGAAATGGAGGGAAACCTAATCTGTCAAGTTTAAAAAGTAAAATGTCATGGTGGACAGAGTCAAACGCCTTACTCAAGTCAGTGTAAATGACATCAGTTTGCATTTTCGAAAGAAAAGCATCATTTATCAAGGAAGTAAACTATAGCAGATTGGTCGTAGTTGACCGATTCTTTACGAATCCATGTTGAACAGGGGAGACAACTGATTTGCAGAAATGCTGCAAATTCAAAGTGATTATTTTTTCGAATTATTTAGGGAGAGCGGACAGTGTTGCAATGCCCCTGTAATTTTGTATATCAGACTTTCCACCTTTCTTGTGGAGAGGTATGATATAAGATTCTTTCCAAAGAGATGGAACGACTGAAGATTCAAGGGACGAAGAAGGGAAGAACTACACTCTTTGAGAAGAGAACTAGGAACATTGTCAGGCCCAGGAGAGTAAGAATATTTTAAAGAATTTTTAGCAGAAAGAAGAGAGGATTGGGAAATAACAGGAGCAGGTATAGAAGCGGATGAAGTTATATTGTGATGGTAAGAAGACAGACGGAAGAGTAAGTTGATTGGAAAAAATTAGAAAAGAGGTTAGCAGAATCGGAATCACTGCTAGCTTTATCTCAAGCTCGGCATTTATTAGTTTTACTATGCTCCTCATATATATGAAAAATCCTATTAAGATCGAACCACTATATCATATAGCTGCCATAGGAACGATCGGTCGAAAATTAAGGTGTTGTATGAAAAAAATGTTGTTTATAAAGAAATCTTAACCAAACTCGGCACTTATTAGTTTTACTATGCTCCTCATATATATGCAAAATCCTATTAAGATCGGACCACTATGTGATATAGCTGCCATAGGAACGATCGGTCGAAAAGTAAGTTGTTGTATGAAAAAAACATGTTGTTTATCAAGATATCTTGACCAAATTTGGCATCTACTTGGCAAATCCTATTAAGATTGGACGATATCATATAGCTGCCATAGGAACGATCGGTCAAAAATTAAGTTGTTGTATGAAAAACTTTTTTTTTATAACGACATCTTGACTAACCTCGGCATTTATTAGTTGTACTATGCTCTTCATATAAATGCTAAATCCTATTAAGATAGGACCACTATCATATAGCTGCAATAGGGACGATCGGTCGAAAATTAAGTAGTTGTATGGACATTTTTTTGTCATTCAAGATAATTTGATTAAATACGGCATTTAAAAATTTTACTATGCTCCCTTCGTTTTTGAAAAATCTTATTTACATCGGACTACTATATCATATATCTGCCAGAGTAAAGATCGGTCGAAAACTTGGTTTTTCATTTAAAACCTTTTTTGTTTATCAAGATATCTTGACCAAACTCGGCATTAACTATTTTCCCTGTGCTTCTTAGATACGGGCAAAGCACTATGAGCATTATGAAAAGGTTGGGTCTGCAAGGGTATTAGATCTTTGGCGTGCCGAAAATAGCCTTTCTTTCTCGCTTCTTTTCATGGAAGGTCGTCGGCTGCG
The DNA here is from genome assembly GCA_018903485.1 of Drosophila littoralis. NCBI lineage: Eukaryota > Metazoa > Arthropoda > Insecta > Diptera > Drosophilidae > Drosophila > Drosophila littoralis. Next base: position 498,137 of record JAEIGF010000611.1, read on the forward strand.
TCAGTTAAGTCCTCAATGTCGGGTGAGTTGATGAAAATTGTGGTCCTTCAGGTATTCAGGGTGTTCTTGCGTCTTGGTACTTCTTTGCAGGGTTTAGAGATTCAATTAAAGTAGACCGTTTGGTTTGAATGCAAAACAACAACTGATTTATTCAAAACTGTTTGGGTACTTATAGAACCTATATAGCTCTCAGGCGACTTGTATGCTTACGTTATCTAGATGACGCTAACAGGCGGCTTATATATTTAGCTTATATATGTGTCGCTCACAGGCGGTTAAGTGTTTTTTGTATATGTGTATCAAGTTGCAGCGTAGCCAACTTATTATGTTTACATATGTACTGTCGCGTTGGAGACTTTTATTGCAACATGCATACATTCTTTGTTTTAAGTATTTGAGTTATTGCTGAGCTATCATATTTGGGTTTTCTCTACACGGGCCGGATGCTCGTGTCTGGTTCGGGGCATTGCTCTACTTGACTACATGGGTCGAGAATATGGGTGGTTTAGTTGGCGGGGTCGAAAATGTGGTAACTCACGCATATGCAAATTGACTTTGTCCGAGAACTCACGCAGCTTTGAAGCCGACTCCGAATCTACCCACTTGAGCCCATGAATCTCATTGATGTGTGCCTGAAAAACAAGACGTTTATTACTAAATCTTCTAATTAGAATATCCAGAGCCACACGATAATTGGCACCAGAAAACTCCAACGATCGAACCGAATCCAACGCAGGGCCAGACAAGCATGAACGGAGATGTTGCAACTTTTATGAAAACGTGTAATGTGAGCTCGGGCAAGCGCGTTCTGTCTGCCAAGATCACGGTTTGGTTTGGCAAATCCTAACGACGAAGAAAGGTTGAGTGGGACGGGTCGTTAGATCGACGACGTTGAATATTTACGCGAATGCGAGCTTCAACCATGGCAATCAACTCGTCAAAATCATCACGTAATTTTCTTCCAATTTCATCGAAATTTAGCTACTCAAGCGAGTTATGCGCCGCATTAAAGGCATACTTAGTTTGTTCAATTAGCAACAGGGGGCGTACAGCTAAGTCGGCGGCACAAGAGTTGTTAATTTTATCCTCAGATAACTCATTTTCAATGCACTTGGCCCACTCGAACAATGCAGCCGCCTTGCGCTTAAGAAAAGACACCCTGTTTGTCTGCATATCATTTGAGTTCCCGCCTTGCATAATTTTTTCACAAGCGCTAAATCACAACACTAAAAACTGAGCCCACAAAGCGTATGTATGTATAAGTATATATGCTGAGCCGGGGGAGTGCGACGAATTGTGCAGCTGCTTATGTTCAAGCCTATATATGTATATAAGCTGAGCCGTTATAGTTCTATTTATTTTATCGAAGTTGTATAAATTGTAAAGTTATTTGACTGTGGCTCAGAAATAGTTCTTCGCTTTACCTCGATCAACAACGAACAAGTGGGCAAGATAAAAGAGAATATGCAAATTTAGAGACGTTTTAGTAAACGCAAAAGTTTCTGTAAAACATTCAGTCTACAACTAAGCAATTACCAAAATTGGTGGACGCAATCGTGCACGCTTACACACGCAAATACAAGTTGCCAAGAATTGTGAAATTGAATTTATTACTGTCAACTCACATAAGAAATGGATAGAGACGGAGCAGCAATGGAGCAGCAAGCCAACCAAAGGAGCACAGCCTCCGGCATCAACGCCAACACCCACGGGCAGAACACGCAAGACACACCCTGACTCAGGCTAATCAGGAAATTTTTCGTACTTATCGTTGACGACGACTCGGCTAGAGTCTCCCTGCAGGCAGACAAAATATTGGAAGCCCAGCGCCACTCAGCAGTATGCGCACTGCAGAAAGACACCAACGAAGGCAAACTTCAAGCCGAAATCGACGAGTTGCGCAGGGAGATGCGAAAACTTAAAAGAAGGGAAGTAACGCTAAATCGCCGAATCGCTCCTAGTGTTGTATGAAAAAAATTTTGTTTATCAAGATATCTTAACCAAACTCGGCACTTATTAGTTTTACTATGCTCCTCATATATATGCAAAATCCTATTAAGATCGGACCACTATGCCATCTATGTATAGAAAACTTTTATGTCATTCAAGATAATTTGATTAAACAAGGCATTTAAAAATTTTACTATGCTCCCTTCGTTTTTGCAAAATCTTATTTACATCGGACTACTATATCATATATCTGCCAGAGTAAAGATCGGTCGAAAACTAGGTTTTTGATTTAAAACCTTTTTATACCCTTGCAGAGGGTATTATAATTTTGTCGTGAAATGTGTAACGCATAGAAGGAGACATCTCCGACCCCATAAAGTATATATATTCTTGATCAGCATCAACAGCCGAGTCGATATAGCCATGTCCGTCTGTCCGTCTGTCTGTTTCTATGCGAACTAGTCCCTCAGTTTTAAAGCTATCTTAATGAAACTTTGCAGAAGTCCCTATTTCTGTTGCACGCAGCACATATATCAAAACCAGCTGGATCGGACCACTATATCATATAGCTGCCATAGGAACGATTAGGTTTTTGTATGAAAAAACATTTTGTTTGTCAAGATATCTTGACCAAACTCGGCATTTATTAGTTTTACTAAGCTCCTCATATATATGCAAAATCCTATTAAGATCGGACCACTATATCATATAGCTGCCATAGGAACGATCGGTCGAAAATTAAGTTTTTGTATGAAAAAACCTTTTGTTTATCAAGATATCTTGACCAAACTCGACATTTATTAGTTTTACTATGCTCCTCATATATATGCAAAATTCTATTAAGATCGGACCACTATATCATATAGCCGCCATAGGGACGATCGGTCGAAAATTAAGTTTTTGTATGAAACAACATTTTGTTTGTCAAGATATCTTGACCAAACTCGGCATTTATTAGTTTTACTAAGCTCCTCATATATATGCAAAATCCTATTAAGATCGGACCACTATATCATATAGCTGCCATAGGAACGATCGGTCGAAAATTAAGTTTTTGTATGAAAAAACATTTTGTTTGTCAAGATATCTTGACCAAACTCGGCATTTATTAGTTTTACTAAGCTCCTCATATATATGCAAAATCCTATTAAGATCGGACCACTATATCATATAGCTGCCATAGGAACGATCGATCGAAAATTAAGTTTTTGTATGAAAAAACATTTTGTTTTTCAAGATATCTTAACCAAACTCGGCATTTATTAGTTTTACTATGCTCCTCATATATATGCAAAATCCTATTAAGATCGGACCACTATATCATATTATTAACTTTTGTATGGAGAATTTTTTGTTTTTCATGATTTTGCGATTAAACATGGCATTTAAAGATTTCACTATGCTTCCTTCATTTTTGCTAAATCTTATTTACATCGGTTTTTGATTAAAAGCCTTTTTTTTTGTTTATCAATATACCTTGACCAAACTCGGCCTTAACCATTTTCTCTGCATTAAAAGGTTGGGTCTGCAAGGGTATTAGATCTTCGGCATGCCGAAGATAGCCCTTCTTTCTCGTTTGTTTATCAAGATATCTTGACCAAACTCAGCATTAACTATTTTCCCTGTGCTTCTTAGATACGGGCAAAGCCCTATGAGCATTATGAAAAGTTTGGGTCTGCAAGGGTATTAGATCTTTGGCGTGCCGAAGATAGCATTTCTTTCTCGTTTCTTTTCATGGAAGGTCGTCGGCTGCGCCAGTTAAGTCCTCGATGTCGGGTGAGTTGATGACCGATCCGGTGGGGGAAAATTTATAGCCTGTCCGGCAAGCTATGCCCCTGCTCATAGCTGGGAATGGTCAGTGACTTCCCTAAGGTATCCTGAAAGCAACGATTTTATTAGGGGTAGAGAGAGTTCTGTAGAGAAAACGTGATGCAAACTTTTGTAATTTTTACATAACACGCGAAAAGGATTGTGCATAGCGTAGTCTGTTGTGCACGTAGATAGGAATAAGGGGCGATAATTTCTAGTTGGTCTGGACGGGACAGAGAATTGAAGACGCCCTAACAGAAAAGGAGAATCTATATCGCCAACAATCAACTTATGTAGGAAGACAACACCGAGAATTGTCTTACGCTTGGTTAACGACGGAAGATTAAGAAGAAGCAGCCTGCTGGAGTAAGATGGCAATGGAAGATTAGGGTCCCAATTTAAACCTCATAAGGCAAAAAACAGAAATTGCTTCTAAACAGATTCAATACGATCCTGGTTATTGTTATACTGCGGAGACCAGATGCAAGAGCAGTATTCAAGGATAGGGCGAACAAGAGAGATGTACAGAAGTTTCGTTATAAAAGGATCGTTAAACTCTTTAGACCATCGTTTAATGGATCCAAGTACACCTTTTGCCTCATTAACGATGGTATCTATATGCAGATTGAAGCTCAAAAAGAACGCCAAGATCCTTAACTGTTAGTATACGTTGCAATTGAGTATTGTCAATTGTATAGCTGACAAGATAAGGATTAATGCGATTGAAGGTCACAAACATACACTTTGAACAATTTAGATGCAATTGATTGGCCGAACACCAAAGTTTCATAGCATGATATAGTGTATGATAGAATAAGTTTCACATCATCCGCTTACATAAGTACCCGGGCATGCGATATAACCGAGGGGAGATCATTTATAAAAAGAGTAAAGAGTAAAGGACCAAGATGACTACCTTGAGGGACACCAGAAGTAACGTGAACCTGTTTAGAGGTAGTCTGCCTCTGCATTCCTCTTTGGGTCCTACCTTTTAAATAAGAGCTAATCCAAAGCAAAAGAAATGGAGGGAAACCTAATCTGTCAAGTTTAAAAAGTAAAATGTCATGGTGGACAGAGTCAAACGCCTTACTCAAGTCAGTGTAAATGACATCAGAAAAGCACCATTTATCAAGGAAGTAAACTATAGCAGATTGGTCGTAGTTGACCGATTCTTTACGAATCCATGTTGAACAGGGGAGACAACTGATTTGCAAAAATGCTGCAAATTCAAAGTGATTATTTTTTCGAATTATTTAGGGAGAGCGGACAGTGTTGCAATGCCCCTGTAATTTTGTATATCAGACTTTCCACCTTTCTTGTGGAGAGGTATGATATAAGATTCTTTCCAAAGAGATGGAAAGACTGAAGATTCAAGGGATAGATTAAAAAGCTTTAGCAATGGACGAAGAAGGGAAGAACTACACTCTTTGAGAAGAGAACTAGGAACATTGTCAAGCCCAGGAGAGTAAGAAAATTTTAAAGAATTTTTAGCAGAAAGAAGAGAGGATTGGGAAATAACAGGAGCAGGTATAGAAGCGGATGAAGTTATATTGTGATGGTAAGAAGACAGACGGAAGAGTAAGTTGATTGGAAAAAATTAGCAAAGAGGTTAGCAGAATCGGAATCACTGCTAGCTTTATCTCAAGCTCGGCATTTATTAGTTTTACTATGCTCCTCATATATATGAAAAATCCTATTAAGATCGAACCACCATATCATATAGCTGCCATAGGAACGATCGGTCGAAAATTAAGGTGTTGTATGAAAAAAATGTTGTTTATCAAGATATCTCAACCAAACTCGGCACTTATTAGTTTTACTATGCTCCTCATATATATGCAAAATCCTATTAAGATCGGACCACTATGTCATATAGCTGCCATAGGAACGATCGGTCGAAAAGTAAGTTGTTGTATGAAAAAAACATGTTGTTTATCAAGATATCTTGACCAAATTTGGCATCTACTTGGCAAATCCTATTAAGATTGGACGATATCATATAGCTGCCATATGAACGATCGGTCAAAAATTAAGTTGTTGTATGAAAAACATTTTTGTTTATCAAGATATCTTCCCGAAACTCAGCATTAATTTACTATGCTCTTCATATATATGCAAAATCCTATTATGATCGGACCACCATATCATATAGCTGCCATAGGAACGATCGGTCAAAATTTAAGTTGTTGTATGAAAAACTTTTTTTTTATAAAGACATCTTGACTAACCTCGGCATTTATTAGTTGTACTATGCTCCTCATATAAATGCTAAATCCTATTAAGATCGGACCACTATCATATAGCTGCAATAGGGACGATCGGTCGAAAATTAAGTAGTTGTATGGAAATTTTTTTGTCATTCAAGATAATTTGATTAAATACGGCATTTAAAAATTTTACTATGCTCGTTTTTGAAAAATCTTATTTACATCGGACTACTATATCATATATCTGCCAGAGTAAAGATCGGTCGAAAACTTGGTTTTTCATTTAAAACCTTTTTTGTTTATCAAGATATCTTGACCAAACTCGGCATTAACTATTTTCCCTGTGCTTCTTAGATACGGGCAAAGCACTATGAGCATTATGAAAAGGTTGGGTCTGCAAGGGTATTAGATCTTTGGCGTGCCGAAAATAGCCTTTCTTTCTCGCTTCTTTTCATGGAAGGTCGTCGGCTGCGTCAGTTAAGTCCTCAATGTCGGGTGAGTTGATGAAAATTGTGGTCCTTCAGGTATTCAGGGTGTTCTTGCGTCTTGGTACTTCTTTGCAGGGTTTAGAGATTCAATTAAAGTAGACCGTTTGGTTTGAATGCAAAACAACAACTGATTTATTCAAAACTGTTTGGGTACTTATAGAACCTATATAGCTCTCAGGCGACTTGTATGCTTACGTTATCTAGATGACGCTAACAGGCGGCTTATATATTTAGCTTATATATGTGTCGCTCACAGGCGGTTAAGTGTTTTTTGTATATGTGTATCAAGTTGCAGCGTAGCCAACTTATTATGTTTACATATGTACTGTCGCGTTTGAGACTTTTATTGCAACATGCATACATTCTTTGTTTTAAGTATTTGAGTTATTGCTGAGCTATCATATTTGGGTTTTCTCTACACGGGCCGGATGCTCGTGTCTGGTTCGGGGCATTGCTCTACTTGACTACATGGGTCGAGAATATGGGTGGTTTTGTTGGCGGGGTCGAAAATGTGGTAACTCACGCATATGCAAATTGACTTTGTCCGAGAACTCACGCAGCTTTGAAGCCGACTCCGAATCTACCCACTTGAGCCCATGAATCTCATTGATGTGTGCCTGAAAAACAAGACGTTTATTACTAAATCTTCTAATTAGAATATCCAGAGCCACACGATAATTGGCACCAGAAAACTCCAACGATCGAACCGAATCCAACGCAGGGCCAGACAAGCATGAACGGAGATGTTGCAACTTTTACGAAAACGTGTAATGTGAGCTCGGGCAAGCGCGTTCTGTCTGCCAAGATCACGGTTTGGTTTGGCAAATCCTAACGACGAAGAAAGGTTGAGTGGGACGGGTCGTTAGATCGACGACGTTGAATATTTACGCGAATGCGAGCTTCAACCATGGCAATCAACTCGTCAAAATCATCGCGTAATTTTCTTCCAATTTCATCGAAATTTAGCTACTCAAGCGAGTTATGCGCCGCATTAAAGGCATACTTAGTTTGTTCAATTAGCAACAGGGGCGTACAGCTAAGTCGGCGGCACAAGAGTTGTTAATTTTATCCTCAGATAACTCATTTTCAATGCACTTGGCCCACTCGAACAATGCAGCCGCCTTGCGCTTAAGAAAAGACACCCTGTTTGTCTGCATATCATTTGAGTTCCCGCCTTGCATAATTTTTTCACAAGCGCTAAATCACAACACTAAAAACTGAGCCCACAAAGCGTATGTATGTATAAGTATATATGCTGAGCCGGGGGAGTGCGACGAATTGTGCAGCTGCTTATGTTCAAGCCTATATATGTATATAAGCTGAGCCGTTATAGTTCTGTTTATTTTATCGAAGTTGTATAAATTGTAAAGTTATTTGGCTGTGGCTCAGAAATAGTTCTTCGCTTTACCTCGATCAACAACGAACAAGTGGGCAAGATAAAAGAGAATATGCAAATTTAGAGACGTTTTAGTAAACGCAAAAGTTTCTGTAAAACATTCAGTCTACAACTAAGCAATTACCAAAATTGGTGGACGCAATCGTGCACGCTTACACACGCAAATACAAGTTGCCAAGAATTGTGAAATTGAATTTATTACTGTCAACTCACATAAGAAATGGATAGAGACGGAGCAGCAATGGAGCAGCAAGCCAACCAAAGGAGCACAGCCTCCGGCATCAACGCCAACACCCACGGGCAGAACACGCAAGACACACCCTGACTCAGGCTAATCAGGAAATTTTTCGTACTTATCGTTGACGACGACTCGGCTAGAGTCTCCCTGCAGGCAGACAAAATATTGGAAGCCCAGCGCCACTCAGCAGTATGCGCACTGCAGAAAGACACCAACGAAGGCAAACTTCAAGCCGAAATCGACGAGTTGCGCAGGGAGATGCGAAAACTGAAAAGAAGGGAAGTAACTCTAAATCGCCGAATCGCTCCTAGTGTTGTATGAAAAAAATGTTGTTTATCAAGATATCTTAACCAAACTCGGCACTTATTAGTTTTACTATGCTCCTTATATATATGCAAAATCCTATTAAGATCGGACCACTATGCCATCTATGTATAGAAAACTTTTATGTCATTCAAGATAATTTGATTAAACAAGGCATTTAAAAATTTTACTATGCTCCCTTCGTTTTTGCAAAATCTTATTTACATCGGACTACTATATCATATATCTGCCAGAGTAAAGATCGGTCGAAAACTAGGTTTTTGATTTAAAACCTTTTTATACCCTTGCAGAGGGTATTATAATTTTGTCGTGAAATGTGTAACGCATAGAAGGAGACATCTCCGACCCCATAAAGTATATATATTCTTGATCAGCATCAACAGCCGAGTCGATATAGCCATGTCCGTCTGTCCGTCTGTCCGTCTGTCTGTTTCTATGCGAACTAGTCCCTCAGTTTTAAAGCTATCTTAATGAAACTTTGCAGAAGTCCCTATTTCTGTTGCACGCAGCACATATATCAAAACCAGCTGGATCGGACCACTATATCATATAGCTGCCATAGGAACGATCGGTCGAAAATTAAGTTTTTGTATGAAAAAACCTTTTGTTTATCAAGATATCTTGACCAAACTCGACATTTATTAGTTTTACTATGCTCCTCATATATATGCAAAATTCTATTAAGATCGGACCACTATATCATATAGCCGCCATAGGAACGTTCGGTCGAAAATTAGGTTTTTGTATGAAAAAACATTTTGTTTGTCAAGATATCTTGACCAAACTCGGCATTTATTAGTTTTACTAAGCTCCTCATATATATGCAAAATCCTATTAAGATCGGACCACTGTATCATATAGCTGCCATAGGAACGATCGGTCGAAAATTAAGTTTTTGTATGAAAAAACCTTTTGTTTATCAAGATATCTTGACCAAACTCGACATTTATTAGTTTTACTATGCTCCTCATATATATGCAAAATTCTATTAAGATCGGACCACTATATCATATAGCCGCCATAGGAACGATCGGTCGAAAATTAAGTTTTTGTATGAAAAAACATTTTGTTTGTCAAGATATCTTGACCAAACTCGGCATTTATTAGTTTTACTAAGCTCCTCATATATATGCAAAATCCTATTAAGATCGGACCACTATATCATATAGCTGCCATAGGAACGATCGGTCGAAAATTAAGTTTTTGTATGAAAAAACATTTTGTTTGTCAAGATATCTTGACCAAACTCGGCATTTATTAGTTTTACTAAGCTCCTCATATATATGCAAAATCCTATTAAGATCGGACCACTATATCATATAGCTGCCATAGGAACGATCGGTCGAAAATTAAGTTTTTGTATGAAAAAACCTTTTGTTTATCAAGATATCTTGACCAAACTCGACATTTATTAGTTTTACTATGCTCCTCATATATATGCAAAATTCTATTAAGATCGGACCACTATATCATATAGCCGCCATAGGAACGATCGGTCGAAAATTAAGTTTTTGTATGAAAAAACATTTTGTTTGTCAAGATATCTTGACCAAACTCGGCATTTATTAGTTTTACTAAGCTCCTCATATATATGCAAAATCCTATTAAGATCGGACCACTATATCATATAGCTGCCATAGGAACGATCGATCGAAAATTAAGTTTTTGTATGAAAAAACATTTTGTTTTTCAAGATATCTTAACCAAACTCGGCATTTATTAGTTTTACTATGCTCCTCATATATATGCAAAATCCTATTAAGATCGGACCACTATATCATATTATTAACTTTTTGTATGGAGAATTTTTTGTTTTTCATGATTTTGCGATTAAACATGGCATTTAAAGATTTCACTATGCTTCCTTCATTTTTGCTAAATCTTATTTACATCGGTTTTTGATTAAAAGCCTTTTTTTTGTTTATCAATATACCTTGACCAAACTCGGCCTTAACCATTTTCTCTGCATTAAAAGGTTGGGTCTGCAAGGGTATTAGATCTTCGGCATGCCGAAGATAGCCCTTCTTTCTCGTTTGTTTATCAAGATATCTTGACCAAACTCAGCATTAACTATTTTCCCTGTGCTTCTTAGATACGGGCAAAGCCCTATGAGCATTATGAAAAGTTTGGGTCTGCAAGGGTATTAGATCTTTGGCGTGCCGAAGATAGCATTTCTTTCTCGTTTCTTTTCATGGAAGGTCGTCGGCTGCGCCAGTTAAGTCCTCGATGTCGGGTGAGTTGATGACCGAACCGGTGGGGGAAAATTTATAGCCTGTCCGGCAAGCTATGCCCCTGCTCATAGCTGGGAATGGTCAGTGACTTCCCTAAGATATCCTGAAAGCAACGATTTTATTAGGGGTAGAGAGAGTTCTGTAGAGAAAACGTGATGCAAACTTTTGTAATTTTTACATAACACGCGAAAAGGATTGTGCATAGCGTAGTCTGTTGTGCACGTAGATAGAAATAAGGGGCGATAATTTCTAGTTGGTCTGGACGGGACAGAGAATTGAAGACGCCCTAACAGAAAAGGAGAATCTATATCGCCAACAATCAACTTATGTAGGAAGACAACACCGAGAATTGTCTTACGCTTGGTTAACGACGGAAGATTAAGAAGAAGCAGCCTGCTGGAGTAAGATGGCAATGGAAGATTAGGGTCCCAATTTAAACCTCATAAGGCAAAAAACAGAAATTGCTTCTAAACAGATTCAATACGATCCTGGTTATTGTTATACTGCGGAGACCAGATGCAAGAGCAGTATTCAAGGATAGGGCGAACAAGAGAGATGTACAGAAGTTTCGTTATAAAAGGATCGTTAAACTCTTTACACCATCGTTTAATGGATCCAAGTACACCTTTTGCCTCATTAACGATGGTATCTATATGCAGATTGAAGCTCAAAAAGAACGCCAAGATCCTTAACTGTTAGTATACGTTGCAATTGAGTATTGTCAATTGTATAGCTGACAAGATAAGGATTAATGCGATTGAAGGTCACAAACATACACTTTGAACAATTTGGATGCAATTGATTGGCCGAACACCAAAGTTTCATAGCATGATATAGTGTATGATAGAATAAGTTTCACATCATCCGCTTACATAAGTACCCGGGCATGCGATATAACCGAGGGGAGATCATTTATAAAAAGAGTAAAGAGTAAAGGACCAAGATGACTACCTTGAGGGACACCAGAAGTAACGTGAACCTGTTTAGAGGTAGTCTGCCTCTGCATTCCTCTTTGGGTCCTACCTTTTAAATAAGAACTAATCCAAAGCAAAAGAAATGGAGGGAAACCTAATCTGTCAAGTTTAAAAAGTAAAATGTCATGGTGGACAGAGTCAAACGCCTTACTCAAGTCAGTGTAAATGACATCAGTTTGCATTTTCGAAAGAAAAGCACCATTTATCAAGGAAGTAAACTATAGCAGATTGGTCGTAGTTGACCGATTCTTTACGAATCCATGTTGAACAGGGGAGACAACTGATTTGCAAAAATGCTGCAAATTCAAAGTGATTATATTTTCGAATTATTTAGGGAGAGCGGACAGTGTTGCAATGCCCCTGTAATTTTGTATATCAGACTTTCCACCTTTCTTGTGGAGAGGTATGATATAAGATTCTTTCCAAAGAGATGGAAAGACTGAAGATTCAAGGGATAGATTAAAAAGCTTTAGCAATGGACGAAGAAGGGAAGAACTACACTCTTTGAGAAGAGAACTAGGAACATTGTCAAGCCCAGGAGAGTAAGAAAATTTTAAAGAATTTTTAGCAGAAAGAAGAGAGGATTGGGAAATAACAGGAGCAGGTATAGAAGCGGATGAAGTTATATTGTGATGGTAAGAAGACAGACGGAAGAGTAAGTTGATTGGAAAAAATTAGCAAAGAGGTTAGCAGAATCGGAATCACTGCTAGCTTTATCTCAAGCTCGGCATTTATTAGTTTTACTATGCTCCTCATATATATGAAAAATCCTATTAAGATCGAACCACCATATCATATAGCTGCCATAGGAACGATCGGTCGAAAATTAAGGTGTTGTATGAAAAAAATGTTGTTTATCAAGATATCTCAACCAAACTCGGCACTTATTAGTTTTACTATGCTCCTCATATATATGCAAAATCCTATTAAGATCGGACCACTATGTCATATAGCTGCCATAGGAACGATCGGTCGAAAAGTAAGTTGTTGTATGAAAAAAACATGTTGTTTATCAAGATATCTTGACCAAATTTGGCATCTACTTGGCAAATCCTATTAAGATTGGACGATATCATATAGCTGCCATAGGAACGATCGGTCAAAAATTAAGTTGTTGTATGAAAAACATTTTTGTTTATCAAGATATATTCCCGAAACTCAGCATTAATTTACTATGCTCTTCATATATATGCAAAATCCTATTAAGATCGGACCACTATATCATATAGCTGCCATAGGAACGATCGATCGAAAATTAAGTTTTTGTATGAAAAAACATTTTGTTTTTCAAGATATCTTAACCAAACTCGGCATTTATTAGTTTTACTATGCTCCTCATATATATGCAAAATCCTATTAAGATCGGACCACTATATCATATTATTAACTTTTTGTATGGAGAATTTTTTGTTTTTCATGATTTTGCGATTAAACATGGCATTTAAAGATTTCACTATGCTTCCTTCATTTTTGCTAAATCTTATTTACATCGGTTTTTGATTAAAAGCCTTTTTTTTGTTTATCAATATACCTTGACCAAACTCGGCCTTAACCATTTTCTCTGCATTAAAAGGTTGGGTCTGCAAGGGTATTAGATCTTCGGCATGCCGAAGATAGCCCTTCTTTCTCGTTTGTTTATCAAGATATCTTGACCAAACTCAGCATTAACTATTTTCCCTGTGCTTCTTAGATACGGGCAAAGCCCTATGAGCATTATGAAAAGTTTGGGTCTGCAAGGGTATTAGATCTTTGGCGTGCCGAAGATAGCATTTCTTTCTCGTTTCTTTTCATGGAAGGTCGTCGGCTGCGCCAGTTAAGTCCTCGATGTCGGGTGAGTTGATGACCGAACCGGTGGGGGAAAATTTATAGCCTGTCCGGCAAGCTATGCCCCTGCTCATAGCTGGGAATGGTCAGTGACTTCCCTAAGATATCCTGAAAGCAACGATTTTATTAGGGGTAGAGAGAGTTCTGTAGAGAAAACGTGATGCAAACTTTTGTAATTTTTACATAACACGCGAAAAGGATTGTGCATAGCGTAGTCTGTTGTGCACGTAGATAGGAATAAGTGGCGATAATTTCTAGTTGGTCTGGACGGGACAGAGAATTGAAGACGCCCTAACAGAAAAGGAGAATCTATATCGCCAACAATCAACTTATGTAGGAAGACAACACCGAGAATTGTCTTACGCTTGGTTAACGACGGAAGATTAAGAAGAAGCAGCCCGCTGGAGTAAGATGGCAATGGAAGATTAGGGTCCCAATTTAAACCTCATAAGGCAAAAAACAGAAATTGCTTCTAAACAGATTCAATACGATCCTGGTTATTGTTATACTGCGGAGACCAGATGCAAGAGCAGTATTCAAGGATAGGGCGAACAAGAGAGATGTACAGAAGTTTCGTTATAAAAGGATCGTTAAACTCTTTACACCATCGTTTAATGGATCCAAGTACACCTTTTGCCTCATTAACGATGGTATCTATATGCAGATTGAAGCTCAAAAAGAACGCCAAGATCCTTAACTGTTAGTATACGTTGCAATTGAGTATTGTCAATTGTATAGCTGACAAGATAAGGATTAATGCGATTGAAGGTCACAAACATACACTTTGAACAATTTGGATGCAATTGATTGGCCGAACACCAAAGTTTCATAGCATGATATAGTGTATGATAGAATAAGTTTCACATCATCCGCTTACATAAGTACCCGGGCATGCGATATAACCGAGGGGAGATCATTTATAAAAAGAGTAAAGAGTAAAGGACCAAGATGACTACCTTGAGGGACACCAGAAGTAACGTGAACCTGTTTAGAGGTAGTCTGCCTCTGCATTCCTCTTTGGGTCCTACCTTTTAAATAAGAACTAATCCAAAGCAAAAGAAATGGAGGGAAACCTAATCTGTCAAGTTTAAAAAGTAAAATGTCATGGTGGACAGAGTCAAACGCCTTACTCAAGTCAGTGTAAATGACATCAGTTTGCATTTTCGAAAGAAAAGCACCATTTATCAAGGAAGTAAACTATAGCAGATTGGTCGTAGTTGACCGATTCTTTACGAATCCATGTTGAACAGGGGAGACAACTGATTTGCAAAAATGCTGCAAATTCAAAGTGATTATATTTTCGAATTATTTAGGGAGAGCGGACAGTGTTGCAATGCCCCTGTAATTTTGTATATCAGACTTTCCACCTTTCTTGTGGAGAGGTATGATATAAGATTCTTTCCAAAGAGATGGAAAGACTGAAGATTCAAGGGATAGATTAAAAAGCTTTAGCAATGGACGAAGAAGGGAAGAACTACACTCTTTGAGAAGAGAACTAGGAACATTGTCAAGCCCAGGAGAGTAAGAAAATCTTAAAGAATTTTTAGCAGAAAGAAGAGAGGATTGGGAAATAACAGGAGCAGGTATAGAAGCGGATGAAGTTATATTGTGATGGTAAGAAGACAGACGGAAGAGTAAGTTGATTGGAAAAAAATTAGCAAAGAGGTTAGCAGAATCGGAATCACTGCTAGCTTTATCTCAAGCTCGGCATTTATTAGTTTTACTATGCTCCTCATATATATGAAAAATCCTATTAAGATCGAACCACCATATCATATAGCTGCCATAGGAACGATCGGTCGAAAATTAAGGTGTTGTATGAAAAAAATGTTGTTTATCAAGATATCTCAACCAAACTCGGCACTTATTAGTTTTACTATGCTCCTCATATATATGCAAAATCCTATTAAGATCGGACCACTATGTCATATAGCTGCCATAGGAACGATCGGTCGAAAAGTAAGTTGTTGTATGAAAAAACATGTTGTTTATCAAGATATCTTGACCAAATTTGGCATCTACTTGGCAAATCCTATTAAGATTGGACGATATCATATAGCTGCCATAGGAACGATCGGTCAAAAATTAAGTTGTTGTATGAAAAACATTTTTGTTTATAAAGATATATTCCCGAAACTCAGCATTAATTTACTATGCTCTTCATATATATGCAAAATCCTATTAAGATCGGACCACCATATCATAAAGCTGCCATAGGAACGATCGGTCAAAATTTAAGTTGTTGTATGAAAAACTTTTTTTTTATAAAGACATCTTGACTAACCTCGGCATTTATTAGTTGTACTATGCTCCTCATATAAATGCTAAATCCTATTAAGATCGGACCACTATCATATAGCTGCAATAGGGACGATCGGTTGAAAATTAAGTAGTTGTATGGAAATTTTTTTGTCATTCAAGATAATTTGATTAAATACGGCATTTAAAAATTTTACTATGCTCCCTTCGTTTTTGAAAAATCTTATTTACATCGGACTACTATATCATATATCTGCCAGAGTAAAGATCGGTCGAAAACTTGGTTTTTCATTTAAAACCTTTTTTGTTTATCAAGATATAGAAGATAGATAAGATACCCCCCTTTTAGCCCATGAATCTCATTGATGTGTGCCTGAAAAACAAGACGTTTATTACTTAATCTTCTAATTAGAATATCCAGAGCCACGCGATAATTGGCACCAGAAAACTCCAACGATCGAACCGAATCCAACGCAGGGCCAGACAAGCATGAACGGAGATGTTGCAACTTTTACGAAAACGTGTAATGTGAGCTCGGGCAAGCGCGTTCTGTCTGCCAAGATCACGGTTTGGTTTGGCAAATCCTCACGGCGAAGAAAGGTTGAGTGGGACGGGTCGTTAGATCGACGACGCTGAATATTTACGCGAATGCGAGCTTCAACCATGGCAATCAACTCGTCAAAATCATCACGTAATTTTCTTCCAATTTCATCGAAATTTAGCTACTCTAGCGAGTTATGCGCCGCATTAAAGGCATACTTAGTTTGTTCAATTAGCAACAGGGGCGCACAGCTAAGTCGGCGGCAAAAGAGTTGTTAATTTTATCCTCAGATAACTCATTTTCAATACACTTGGCCCACTCGAACAATGCAGCCGCCTTGCGCTTAAGAAAAGACACCCTGTTTGTCTGCATATCATTTGAGTTCCCGCCTTGCATAATTTTTTCACAAGCGCTAAATCACAACACTAAAAACTGAGCCCACAAAGCGTATGTATGTATAAGTATATATGCTGAGCCGGGGGAGTGCGACGAATTGTGCAGCTGCTTATGTTCAAGCCTATATATGTATATAAGCTGAGCCGTTATAGTTCTGTTTATTTTATCGAAGTTGTATAAATTGTAAAGTTATTTGGCTGTGGCTCAGAAATAGTTCTTCGCTTTACCTCGATCAACAACGAACAAGTGGGCAAGATAAAAGACAATATGCAAATTTAGAGACGTTTTAGTAAACGCAAAAGTTTCTGTAAAACATTCAGTCTACAACTAAGCAATTACCAAAATTGGTGGACGCAATCGTGCACGCTTACACACGCAAATACAAGTTGCCAAGAATTGTGAAATTGAATTTATTACTGTCAACTCACATAAGAAATGGATAGAGACGGAGCAGCAATGGAGCAGCAAGCCAACCAAAGGAGCACAGCCTCCGGCATCAACGCCAACACCCACGGGCAGAACACGCAAGACACACCCTGACTCAGGCTAATCAGGAAATTTTTCGTACTTATCGTTGACGACGACTCGGCTAGAGTCTCCCTGCAGGCAGACAAAATATTGGAAGCCCAGCGCCACTCAGCAGTATGCGCACTGCAGAAAGACACCAACGAAGGCAAACTTCAAGCCGAAATCGACGAGTTGCGCAGGGAGATGCGAAAACTGAAAAGAAGGGAAGTAACTCTAAATCGCCGAATCGCTCCTAGTGTTGTATGAAAAAAATTTTGTTTATCAAGATATCTTAACCAAACTCGGCACTTATTAGTTTTACTATGCTCCTCATATATATGCAAAATCCTATTAAGATCGGACCACTATGCCATCTATGTATAGAAAACTTTTATGTCATTCAAGATAATTTGATTAAACAAGGCATTTAAAAATTTTACTATGCTCCCTTCGTTTTTGGAAAATCTTATTTACATCGGACTACTATATCATATATCTGCCAGAGTAAAGATCGGTCGAAAACTTGGTTTTTGATTTAAAACCTTTTTTGTTTATCAAGATATCTTGACCAAACTCGGCATTAACTATTTTCCCTGTGCTTCTTAGATACGGGCAAAGCACTATGAGCATTATGACAAGGTTGGGTCTGCAAGGGTATTAGATCTTTGGCGTGCCGAAGATAGCCTTTCTTTCTCGCTTCTTTTCATGGAAGGTCGTCGGCTGCGTCAGTTAAGTCCTCGATGTCGGGTGAGTTGATGACCGATTCGGTGGGGGAAAATGTATAGCCTGTCCGGCAAGCTATGCCCCTGCTCATAGCTGGGAATGGTCAGTGACTTCCCTAAGGTATCCTGAAAGCAACGATTTTATTAGGGGTAGAGAGAGTTCTGTAGAGAAAACGTGATGCAAACTATTGTAATTTTTACATAACACGCGAAAAGGATTGTGCATAGCGAAGACTGTTGTGCACGTAGATAGGAATAAGGGGCGATAATTTCTAGTTGGTCTGGACGGGACAGAGAACTGAAGACGCCCTAACAGAAAAGGAGAATCTATATCGCCAACAATCAACTTATGTAGGAAGACAACACCGAGAATTGTCTTACGCTTGGTTAGCGACGGAAGATTAAGAAGAAGAAGCCTGCTGGAGTAAGATGGCAACCGAAGATAAGGGTCCCAATTTAAACCTCATAAGGCAAAAAACAGAAAATGCTTCTAAACAGATTCAATACGATCCTGGTTATTGTTATACTGCGGAGACCAGATGCAAGAGCAGTATTCAAGGATAGGGCGAACAAGAGAGATGTACAGAAGTTTCGTTATAAAAGGATCGTTAAACTCTTTAGACCATCGTTTAATGAATCCAAGTACACCTTTTGCCTCATTAACGATGGTATCTATATGCAGATTGAAGCTGAGTTTAGAATCAAAAAGAACGCCAAGATCCTTAACTGTTAGTATACGTTGCAATTGAGTATTGTCAATTGTATAGCTGACAAGATAACGATTAATGCGATTGAAGGTCACAAACATACACTTTGAACAATTTAGATGCAATTGATTGGCCGAACACCAAAGTTTCATAGCATGATATAGTGTATAATAGAATAAGTTTCACATCATCCGCTTACATAAGCACCCGGGCATGCGATATAACCGAGGGGAGATCATTTATAAAAAGAGTAAAGAGTAAAGGACCAAGATGACTACCTTGAGGGACACCAGAAGTAACGTGAACCTGTTTAGAGGTAGCCTGCCTCAGCATTCCTCTTTGGGTCCTACCTTTTAAATAAGAACTAATCCAAAGCAAAAGAAATGGAGGGAAACCTAATCTGTCAAGTTTAAAAAGTAAAATGTCATGGTGGACAGAGTCAAACGCCTTACTCAAGTCAGTGTAAATGTCATCAGTTTGCATTTTCGAAAGAAAAGCATCATTTATCAAGGAAGTAAACTATAGCAGATTGGTCGTAGTTGACCGATTCTTTACGAATCCATGTTAAACAGGGGAGACAACTGATTTGCAAAAATGCTGCAAATTCAAAGTGATTATTTTTTCGAATTATTTAGGGAGAGCGGACAGTGTTGCAATGCCCCTGTAATTTTGTATATCAGACTTTCCACCTTTCTTGTGGAGAGGTATGATATAAGATTCTTTCCAAAGAGATGGAAAGACTGAAGATTCAAGGGATAGATTAAAAAGCTTTAGCAATGGACGAAGAAGGGAAGAACTACACTCTTTGAGAAGAGAACTAGGAACATTGTCAGGCCCAGGAGAGTAAGAAAATTTTAAAGAATTTTTAGCAGAAAGAAGAGAGGATTGGGAAATAACAGGAGCAGGTATAGAAGCGGATGAAGTTATATTGTGATGGTAAGAAGACAGACGGAAGAGTAAGTTGATTGGAAAAAATTAGAAAAGAGGTTAGCAGAATCGGAATCACTGCTAGCTTTATCTCAAGCTCGGCATTTATTAGTTTTACTATGCTCCTCATATATATGAAAAATCCTATTAGGATCGAACCACCATATCATATAGATGCCATAGGAACGATCGGTCGAAAAGTAAGTTTTTGTATGAAAAACATTTTTGTTTATCAAGATATATTCCCGAAACTCAGCATTAATTTACTATGCTCTTCATATATATGAAAAATCCTATTAAGATCGAACCACTATATCATATAGCTGCCATAGAAACGATCGGTCGAAAATTAAGGTGTTGTATGAAAAAAATGTTGTTTATCAAGACATCTTGACTAACCTCGGAATTTATTAGTTGTACTATGCTCCTCATATAAATGCTAAATCCTATTAAGATCGGACCACTATCATATAGCTGCAATAGGGACGATCGGTCGAAAATTAAGTAGTTGTATGGAAATTTTTTTGTCATTCAAGATAATTTGATTAAATACGGCATTTAAAAATTTTACTATGCTCCCTTCGTTTTTGAAAAATCTTATTTACATCGGACTACTATATCATATATCTGCCAGAGTAAAGATCGGTCGAAAACTTGGTTTTTCATTTAAAACCTTTTTTGTTTATCAAGATATCTTGACCAAACTCGGCATTAACTATTTTCCCTGTGCTTCTTAGATACGGGCAAAGCACTATGAGCATTATGAAAAGGTTGGGTCTGCAAGGGTATTAGATCTTTGGCGTGCCGAAAATAGCCTTTCTTTCTCGCTTCTTTTCATGGAAGGTCGTCGGCTGCGTCAGTTAAGTCCTCAATGTCGGGTGAGTTGATGAAAATTGTGGTCCTTCAGGTATTCAGGGTGTTCTTGCGTCTTGGTACTTCTTTGCAGGGTTTAGAGATTCAATTAAAGTAGACCGTTTGGTTTGAATGCAAAACATCAACTGATTTATTCAAAACTGTTTGTGTACTTATAGAACCTATATAGCTCTCAGGCGACTTGTATGCTTACGTTATCTAGATGACGCTAACAGGCGGCTTATATATTTAGCTTATATATGTGTCGCTCACAGGCGGTTAAGTGTTTTTTGTATATGTGTATCAAGTTGCAGCGTAGCCAACTTATTATGTTTACATATGTACTGTCGCGTTTGAGACTTTTATTGCAACATGCATACATTCTTTGTTTTAAGTATTTGAGTTATTGCTGACCTATCATATTTGGGTTTTCTCTACACGGGCCGGATGCTCGTGTCTGGTTCGGGGCATTGCTCTACTTGACTACATGGGTCGAGAATATGGGTGGTTTAGTTGGCGGGGTCGAAAATGTGGTAACTCACGCATATGCAAATTGACTTTGTCCGAGAACTCACGCAGCTTTGAAGCCGACTCCGAATCTACCCTCTTGAGCCCATGAATCTCATTGATGTGTGCCTGAAAAACAAGACGTTTATTACTTAATCTTCTAATTAGAATATCCAGAGCCACGCGATAATTGGCACCAGAAAACTCCAACGATCGAACCGAATCCAACGCAGGGCCAGACAAGCATGAACGGAGATGTTGCAACTTTTACGAAAACGTGTAATGTGAGCTCGGGCAAGCGCGTTCTGTCTGCCAAGATCACGGTTTGGTTTGGCAAATCCTCACGGCGAAGAAAGGTTGAGTGGGACGGGTCGTTAGATCGACGACGCTGAATATTTACGCGAATGCGAGCTTCAACCATGGCAATCAACTCGTCAAAATCATCACGTAATTTTCTTCCAATTTCATCGAAATTTAGCTACTCTAGCGAGTTATGCGCCGCATTAAAGGCATACTTAGTTTGTTCAATTAGCAACAGGGGCGCACAGCTAAGTCGGCGGCACAAGAGTTGTTAATTTTATCCTCAGATAACTCATTTTCAATACACTTGGCCCACTCGAACAATGCAGCCGCCTTGCGCTTAAGAAAAGACACCCTGTTTGTCTGCATATCATTTGAGTTCCCGCCTTGCATAATTTTTTCACAAGCGCTAAATCACAACACTAAAAACTGAGTCCACAAAGCGTATGTATGTATAAGTATATATGCTGAGCCGGGGGAGTGCGACGAATTGTGCAGCTGCTTATGTTCAAGCCTATATATGTATATAAGCTGAGCCGTTATAGTTCTGTTTATTTTATCGAAGTTGTATAAATTGTAAAGTTATTTGGCTGTGGCTCAGAAATAGTTCTTCGCTTTACCTCGATCAACAACGAACAAGTGGGCAAGATAAAAGAGAATATGCAAATTTAGAGACGTTTTAGTAAACGCAAAAGTTTCTGTAAAACATTCAGTCTACAACTAAGCAATTACCAAAATTGGTGGACGCAATCGTGCACGCTTACACACGCAAATACAAGTTGCCAAGAATTGTGAAATTGAATTTATTACTGTCAACTCACATAAGAAATGGATAGAGACGGAGCAGCAATGGAGCAGCAAGCCAACCAAAGGAGCACAGCCTCCGGCATCAACGCCAACACCCACGGGCAGAACACGCAAGACACACCCTGACTCAGGCTAATCAGGAAATTTTTCGTACTTATCGTTGACGACGACTCGGCTAGAGTCTCCCTGCAGGCAGACAAAATATTGGAAGCCCAGCGCCACTCAGCAGTATGCGCACTGCAGAAAGACACCAACGAAGGCAAACTTCAAGCCGAAATCGACGAGTTGCGCAGGGAGATGCGAAAACTGAAAAGAAGGGAAGTAACTCTAAATCGCCGAATCGCTCCTAGTGTTGTATGAAAAAATTTTGTTTATCAAGATATCTTAACCAAACTCGGCACTTATTAGTTTTACTATGCTCCTCATATATATGCAAAATCCTATTAAGATCGGACCACTATGCCATCTATGTATAGAAAACTTTTATGTCATTCAAGATAATTTGATTAAACAAGGCATTTAAAAATTTTACTATGCTCCCTTCGTTTTTGGAAAATCTTATTTACATCGGACTACTATATCATATATCTGCCAGAGTAAAGATCGGTCGAAAACTAGGTTTTTGATTTAAAACCTTTTTTGTTTATCAAGATATCTTGACCAAACTCGGCATTAACTATTTTCCCTGTGCTTCTTAGATACGGGCAAAGCACTATGAGCATTATGACAAGGTTGGGTCTGCAAGGGTATTAGATCTTTGGCGTGCCGAAGATAGCCTTTCTTTCTCGCTTCTTTTCATGGAAGGTCGTCGGCTTCGTCAGTTAAGTCCTCGATGTCGGGTGAGTTGATGACCGATTCGGTGGGGGAAAATGTATAGCCTGTCCGGCAAGCTATGCCTCTGCTCATAGCTGGGAATGGTCAGTGACTTCCCTAAGGTATCCTGAAAGCAACGATTTTATTAGGGGTAGAGAGAGTTCTGTAGAGAAAACGTGATGCAAACTATTGTAATTTTTACATAACACGCGAAAAGGATTGTGCATAGCGTAGACTGTTGTGCACGTAGATAGGAATAAGGGGCGATAATTTCTAGTTGGTCTGGACGGGACAGAGAACTGAAGACGCCCTAACAGAAAAGGAGAATCTATATCGCCAACAATCAACTTATGTAGGAAGACAACACCGAGAATTGTCTTACGCTTGGTTAACGACGGAAGATTAAGAAGAAGAAGCCTGCTGGAGTAAGATGGCAACCGAAGATAAGGGTCCCAATTTAAACCTCATAAGGCAAAAAACAGAAAATGCTTCTAAACAGATTCAATACGATCCTGGTTATTGTTATACTGCGGAGACCAGATGCAAGAGCAGTATTCAAGGATAGGGCGAACAAGAGAGATGTACAGAAGTTTCGTTATAAAAGGATCGTTAAACTCTTTAGACCATCGTTTAATGAATCCAAGTACACCTTTTGCCTCATTAACGATGGTATCTATATGCAGATTGAAGCTGAGTTTAGAATCAAAAGAACGCCAAGATCCTTAACTGTTAGTATACGTTGCAATTGAGTATTGTCAATTGTATAGCTGACAAGATAAGGATTAATGCGATTGAAGGTCACAAACATACACTTTGAACAATTTAGATGCAATTGATTGGCCGAACACCAAAGTTTCATAGCATGATATAGTGTATGATAGAATAAGTTTCACATCATCCGCTTACATAAGTACCCGGGCATGCGATATAACCGAGGGGAGATCATTTATAAAAAGAGTAAAGAGTAAAGGACCAAGATGACTACCTTGAGGGACACCAGAAGTAACGTGAACCTGTTTAGAGGTAGCCTGCCTCAGCATTCCTCTTTGGGTCCTACCTTTTAAATAAGAACTAATCCAAAGCAAAAGAAATGGAGGGAAACCTAATCTGTCAAGTTTAAAAAGTAAAATGTCATGGTGGACAGAGTCAAACGCCTTACTCAAGTCAGTGTAAATGACATCAGTTTGCATTTTCGAAAGAAAAGCATCATTTATCAAGGAAGTAAACTATAGCAGATTGGTCGTAGTTGACCGATTCTTTACGAATCCATGTTAAACAGGGGAGACAACTGATTTGCAAAAATGCTGCAAATTTAAAGTGATTATTTTTTCGAATTATTTAGGGAGAGCGGACAGTGTTGCAATGCCCCTGTAATTTTGTATATCAGACTTTCCACCTTTCTTGTGGAGAGGTATGATATAAGATTCTTTCCAAAGAGATGGAAAGACTGAAGATTCAAGGGATAGATTAAAAAGCTTTAGCAATGGACGAAGAAGGGAAGAACTACACTCTTTGAGAAGAGAACTAGGAACATTGTCAGGCCCAGGAGAGTAAGAAAATTTTAAAGAATTTTTAGCAGAAAGAAGAGAGGATTGGGAAATAACAGGAGCAGGTATAGAAGCGGATGAAGTTATATTGTGATGGTAAGAAGACAGACGGAAGAGTAAGTTGAATGGAAAAAATTAGAATAGAGGTTAGCAGAATCGGAATCACTGCTAGCTTTATCTCAAGCTCGGCATTTATTAGTTTTACTATGCTCCTCATATATATGAAAAATCCTATTAAGATCGAACCACTATATCATATAGCTGCCATAGAAACGATCGGTCGAAAATTAAGGTGTTGTATGAAAAAAATGTTGTTTATCAAGATATCTTAACCAAACTCGGCACTTATTAGTTTTACTATGCTCCTCAAATATATGCAAAATCCTATTAAGATCGGACCACTATGTCATATATCTGCCATAGGAACGATCGGTCGAAAAGTAAGTTGTTGTATGAAAAAAACATGTTGTTTATCAAGATATCTTGACCAAATTTGGCATCTACTTGTCAAATCCTATTAAGATTGGACGATATCATATAGCTGCCATATGAACGATCGGTCGAAAATTAAGTTGTTGTATGAAAAACATTTTTGTTTATCAAGATATATTCCCGAAACTCAGCAGTAATTTACTATGCTATCCTATTAAGATCGGACCACCATATCATATAGCTGCCATAGGAACGATCGGTCAAAATTTAAGTTGTTGTATGAAAAACTTTTTTTTTATAAAGACATCTTGACTAACCTCGGCATTTATTAGTTGTACTATGCTCCTCATATAAATGCTAAATCCTGTTAAGATCGGACCACTATCATATAGCTGCAATAGGAACGATCGGTCGAAAATTAAGGTGTTGTATGAAAAAAATGTTGTTTATCAAGATATCTTAACCAAACTCGGCACTTATTAGTTTAACTATGCTCCTCCAACTTCAAGCCGAAATCGACGAGTTGCGCAGGGAGATGCGAAAACTGAAATCAAAGCCCGGGAAGTAACTCTAAATCGCCGAATCGGTCCTAGTGTTGTATGAAAAAAATGTTGTTTATCAAGATATCTTAACCAAACTCGGCACTTATTAGTTTTACTATGCTCCTCATATATATGCAAAATCCTATTAAGATCGGACGACTATGTCATATAGCTGCCATAGGAACGATCGGTCGAAAAGTAAGTTGTTGTATGAAAAAAACATGTTGTTTATCAAGATATCTTGACCAAACTTGGCATCTACTTGGCAAATCCTATTAAGATCGGACGATATCATATAGCTGCCATAGGAACGATCGGTCGAAAATTAAGTTGTTGTATGAAAAACAGTTTTGTTTATCAAGATATATTCCCGAAACTCAGCATTAATTTACTATGCTCTTCATATATATGCAAAATCCTATTAAGATCGGACCACCATATCATATAGCTGCCATAGGAACGATCGGTCAAAAATTAAGTTGTTGTATGAAAAACTTTTTTTTTATCAAGATATCTTGACTAACCTCGGCATTTATTAGTTATACTATGCTCTTCATATAAATGCTAAATCCTATTAAGATCGGACCACTATCATATAACTGCAATAGGGACGATCGGTCGAAAATTAAGTTGTTGTATGGAAATTGTTTTGTCATTCAAGATAATTTGATTAAATACGGCATTTAAAAATTTTTTACTATGCTCCCTTCGTTTTTGCAAAATCGTATTTACATCGGACTACTATATCATATATCTGCCAGAGTAAAGATCGGTCGAAAACTTGGTTTTTGATTTAAAACCTTTTTTGTTTATCAAGATATCTTGACCAAACTCGGCATTAACTATTTTCCCTGTGCTTCTTAGATACGGGCAAAGCACTATGAGCATTATGACAAGGTTGGGTCTGCAAGGGTATTAGATCTTTGGCGTGCCGAAGATAGCCTTTCTTTCTCGCTTATTTTCATGGAAGGTCGTCGGCTGCGTCAGTTAAGTCCTCGATGTCGGGTGAGTTGATGACCGATTCGGTGGGGGAAAATTTATAGCCTGTCCGGCAAGCTATGCCCCTGCTCATAGCTGGGAATGGTCAGTGACTTCCCTAAGGTATCCTGAAAGCAACGATTTTATTAGGGGTAGAGAGAGTTCTGTAGAGAAAACGTGATGCAAACTATTGTAATTTTTACATAACACGCGAAAAGGATTGTGCATAGCGTAGTCTGTTGTGCACGTAGATAGGAATAAGGGGTGATAATTTCTAGTTGGTCTGGACGGGACAGAGAATTGAAGACGCCCTAACAGAAAAGGAGAATCTATATCGCCAACAATCAACTTATGTAGGAAGACAACACCGAGAATTGTCTTACGCTTGGTTAACGACGGAAGATTAAGAAGAAGCAGCCTGCTGGAGTAAGATGGCAATGGAAGATTAGGGTCCCAATTTAAACCTCATAAGGCAAAAAACAGAAATTGCTTCTAAACAGATTCAATACGATCCTGGTTATTGTTATACTGCGGAGACCAGATGCAAGAGCAGTATTCAAGAGATGTACAGAAGTTTCGTTATAAAAGGATCGTTAAACTCTTTAGACCATCGTTTAATGGATCCAAGTACACCTTTTGCCTCATTAACGATGGTATCTATATGCAGATTGAAGCTCAAAAAGAACGCCAAGATCCTTAACTGTTAGTATACGTTGCAATTGAGTATTGTCAATTGTATAGCTGACAAGATAAGGATTAATGCGATTGAAGGTCACAAACATACACTTTGAACAATTTAGATGCAATTGATTGGCCGAACACCAAAGTTTCATAGCATGATATAGTGTACGATAGAATAAGTTTCACATCATCCGCTTACATAAGTACCCGGGCATGCGATATAACCGAGGGGAGATCATTTATAAAAAGAGTAAAGAGTAAAGGACCAAGATGACTACCTTGAGGGACACCAGAAGTAACGTGAACCTGTTTAGAGGTAGTCTGCCTCAGCATTCCTCTTTGGGTCCTACCTTTTAAATAAGAACTAATCCAAAGCAAAAGAAATGGAGGGAAACCTAATCTGTCAAGTTTAAAAAGTAAAATGTCATGGTGGACAGAGTCAAACGCCTTACTCAAGTCAATGTAAATGTCATCAGTTTGCATTTTCGAAAGAAAAGCATCATTTATCAAGGAAGTAAACTATAGCAGATTGGTCGTAGTTGACCGATTCTTTACGAATCCATGTTAAACAGGGGAGACAACTGATTTGCAAAAATGCTGCAAATTCAAAGTGATTATTTTTTCGAATTATTTAGGGAGAGCGGACAGTGTTGCAATGCCCCTGTAATTTTGTATATCAGACTTACCACCTTTCTTGTGGAGAGGTATGATATAAGATTCTTTCCAAAGAGATGGAAAGACTGAAGATTCAAGGGATAGATTAAAAAGCTTTAGCAATGGACGAAAAATGGAAGAACTACACTCTTCGAGAAGAGAACTAGGAACATTGTCAGGCCCAGGAGAGTAAGAAAATTTTAAAGAATTTTTAGCAGAAAGAAGAGAGGATTGGGAAATAACAGGAGCAGGTATAGAAGCGGATGAAGTTATATTGTGATGGTAAGAAGACAGACGGAAGAGTAAGTTGATTGGAAAAAATTAGAAAAGAGGTTAGCAGAATCGGAATCACTGCTAGCTTTATCTCAAGCTCGGCATTTATTAGTTTTACTATGCTCCTCATATATATGAAAAATCCTATTAAGATCGAACCACTATATCATATAGCTGCCATAGGAACGATCGGTCGAAAATTAAGGTGTTGTATGAAAAAAATGTTGTTTATCAAGATATCTTAACCAAACTCGGCACTTATTAGTTTTACTATGCTCCTCATATATATGCAAAATCCTATTAAGATCGGACGACTATGTCATATAGCTGCCATAGGAACGATCGGTCGAAAAGTAAGTTGTTGTATGAAAAAAACATGTTGTTTATCAAGATATCTTGACCAAACTTGGCATCTACTTGGCAAATCCTATTAAGATCGGACGATATCATATAGCTGCCATAGGAACGATCGGTCGAAAATTAAGTTGTATGAAAAACATTTTTGTTTATCAAGATATATTCCCGAAACTCAGCATTAATTTACTATGCTCTTCATATATATGCAAAATCCTATTAAGATCGGACCACCATATCATATAGCTGCCATAGGAACGATCGGTCAAAAACTTGGTTTTTGATTTAAAACCTTTTTGGTTTATCAAGATATCTTGACTAACCTCGGCATTTATTAGGTGTACTATGCTCTTCATATAAATGCTAAATCCTATTAAGATCGGACCACTATCATATAGCTGCAATAGGGACGATCGGTCGAAAATTAAGTTGTTGTATGGAAATTTTTTTGTCATTCAAGATTATTTGATTAAATACGGCATTTAAAAATTTTTTACTATGCTCCCTTCGTTTTTGCAAAATCGTATTTACATCGGAACTCTATATCATATATCTGCCAGAGTAAAGATCGGTCGAAAACTTGGTTTTTGATTTAAAACCTTTTTGGTTTATTAAGATATCTTGACTAACCTCGGCATTTATTAGGTGTACTATGCTCTTCATATAAATGCTAAATCCTATTAAGATCGGACCACTATCATATAGCTGCAATAGGGACGATCGGTCGAAAATTAAGTTGTTGTATGGAAATTTTTTTGTCATTCAAGATTATTTGATTAAATACGGCATTTAAAAATTTTGTACTATGCTCCCTTCGTTTTTGCAAAATCGTATTTACATCGGACTACTATATCATATATCTGCCAGAGTAAAGATCGGTCGAAAACTTGGTTTTTGATTTAAAACCTTTTTTGTTTATCAAGATATCTTGACCAAACTCGGCATTAACTATTTTCCCTGTGCTTCTTAGATACGGGCAAAGCACTATGAGCATTATGACAAGGTTGGGTCTGCAAGGGTATTAGATCTTTGGCGTGCCGAAGATAGCCTTTCTTTCTCGCTTCTTTTCATGGAAGGTCGTCGGCTGCGTCAGTTAAGTCGTCGATGTCGGGTGAGTTGATGACCGATTCGGTGGGGGAAAATTTATAGCCTGTCCGGCAAGCTATGCCTCTGCTCATAGCTGGGAATGGTCAGTGACTTCCCTAAGGTATCCTGAAAGCAACGATTTTATTAGGGGTAGAGAGAGTTCTGTAACGATGGTATCTATATGCAGATTGAAGCTCAAAAAGAACGCCAAGATCCTTAACTGTTAGTATACGTTGCAATTGAGTATTGTCAATTGTATAGCTGACAAGATAAGGATTAATGCGATTGAAGGTCACAAACATACACTTTGAACAATTTAGATGCAATTGATTGGCCGAACACCAAAGTTTCATAGCATGATATAGTGTATGATAGAATAAGTTTCACATCATCCGCTTACATAAGTACCCGGGCATGCGATATAACCGAGGGTAGATCATTCGGCATGCCGAAGATCTAATACCCTTGCAGACCCAACCTTTTAATGCCGAGAAAATGGTTAAGTCCGAGTTTGGTCAAGGTATATTGATAAACAAAAAAAAAAGGCTTTTAATCAAAAACCGATGTGAATAAGATTTAGCAAAAATGAAGGAAGCATAGTGAAATCTTTAAATGCCGTGTTTAATCGCAAAATCATGAAAAACAAAAAATTCTCCATACAAAAACTTAATAATATGATATAGTGGTCCGATCTTAATAGGATTTTGCATATATATGAGGAGCTTAGTAAAACTAATAAATGCCGAGTTTGGTCAAGATATCTTGACAAACAAAATGTTTTTTCATACAAAAACTTAATTTTCGACCGATCGTTCCTATGGCGGCTATATGACATAGTGGTCTGATCTTAATAGAATTTTGCATATATATGAGGAGCTTAGTAAAACTAATAAATGCCGAGTTTGGTCAAGATATCTTGACAAACAAAATGTTTTTTCATACAAAAACCTAATTTTCGACCGAACGTTCCTATGGCGGCTATATGATATAGTGGTCCGATCTTAATAGAATTTTGCATATATTTGAGGAGCATAGTAAAACTAATAAATGTCGAGTTTGGTCAAGATATCTTGATAAACAAAAGGTTTTTTCATACAAAAACTTAATTTTCGACCGATCGTTCCTATGGCAGCTATATGATATAGTGGTCCGATCTTAATAGGATTTTGCATATATATGAGGAGCATAGTAAAACTAATAAATGTCGAGTTTGGTCAAGATATCTTGATAAACAAAAGGTTTTTTCATACAAAAACTTAATTTTCGACCGATCGTTCCTATGGCAGCTATATGATATAGTGGTCCGATCTTAATAGGATTTTGCATATATATGAGGAGCTTAGTAAAACTAATAAATGCCGAGTTTGGTCAAGATATCTTGACAAACAAAATGTTTTTTCATACAAAAACCTAATTTTCGACCGAACGTTCCTATGGCGGCTATATGATATAGTGGTCCGATCTTAATAGAATTTTGCATATATATGAGGAGCATAGTAAAACTAATAAATGTCGATTTTGGTCAAGATATCTTGATAAACAAAAGGTTTTTTCATACAAAAACTTAATTTTCGACCGATCGTTCCTATGGCAGCTATATGATATAGTGGTCCGATCCAGCTGGTTTTGATATATGTGCTGCGTGCAACAGAAATAGGGACTTCTGCAAAGTTTCATTAAGATAGCTTTAAAACTGAGGGACTAGTTCGCATAGAAACAGACAGACGGACAGACGGACATGGCTAAATCGACTCGGCTGTTGATGCTGATCAAGAATATATATACTTTATGGGGTCGGAGATGTCTCCTTCTATGCGTTACACATTTCACGACAAAATTATAATACCCTCTGCAAGGGTATAAAAAGAGTAAAGAGTAAAGGACCAAGATGACTACCTTGAGGGACACCAGAAGTAACGTGAACCTGTTTAGAGGTAGTCTGCCTCAGCATTCCTCTTTGGGTCCTACCTTTTAAATAAGAACTAATCCAAAGCAAAAGAAATGGAGGGAAACCTAATCTGTCAAGTTTAAAAAGTAAAATGTCATGGTGGACAGAGTCAAACGCCTTACTCAAGTCAATGTAAATGTCATCAGTTTGCATTTTCGAAAGAAAAGCATCATTTATCAAGGAAGTAAACTATAGCAGATTGGTCGTAGTTGACCGATTCTTTACGAATCCATGTTAAACAGGGGAGACAACTGATTTGCAAAAATGCTGCAAATTCAAAGTGATTATTTTTTCGAATTATTTAGGGAGAGCGGACAGTGTTGCAATGCCCCTGTAATTTTGTATATCAGACTTTCCACCGTTCTTGTGGAGAGGTATGATATAAGATTCTTTCCAAAGAGATGGAAAGACTGAAGATTCAAGGGATAGATTAAAAAGCTTTAGCAATGGACGAAGAAGGGAAGAACTACACTCTTTGAGAAGAGAACTAGGAACATTGTCAGGCCCAGGAGAGTAAGAAAATTTTAAAGAATTTTTAGCAGAAAGAAGAGAGGATTGGGAAATAACAGGAGCAGGTATAGAAGCGGATGAAGTTATATTGTTATGGTAAGAAGACAGACGGAAGAGTAAGTTGATTGGAAAAAATTAGAAAAGAGGTTAGCAGAATCGGAATCACTGCTAGCTTTATCTCAAGCTCGGCATTTATAAGTTTTACTATGCTCCTCATATATATGAAAAATCCTATTAAGATCGAACCACTATATCATATAGCTGCCATAGGAACGATCGGTCGAAAATTAAGGTGTTGTATGAAAAAAATGTTGTTTATCAAGATATCTTAACCAAACTCGGCACTTATTAGTTTTACTATGCTCCTCATATATATGCAAAATCCTATTAAGATCGGACCACTATGTCATATAGCTGCCATAGGAACGATCGGTCGAAAAGTAAGTTGTTGTATGAAAAACATTTTTGTTTTTCAAGATATATTCCCGAAACTCAGCATTAATTTACTATGCTCTTATATATATGCAAAATCCTATTAAGATCGGACCACCATATCATATAGCTGCCATAGGAACGATCGGTCAAAATTTAAGTTGTTGTATGAAAAACTTTTTTTTTATAAAGACATCTTGACTAACCTCGGCATTTATTAGTTGTACTATGCTCCTCATATAAATGCTAAATCCTATTAAGATCGGACCACTATCATATAGCTGCAATAGGGACGATCGGTCGAAAATTAAGTTGTTGTATGGAAATTTTTTTGTCATTCAAGGTAATTTGATTAAATACGGCATTTAAAAATTTTACTATGCTCCCTTCGTTTTTGCAAATTCTTATTTACATCGCAATACTATATCATATATCTGCCAGAGTAAAGTCGAACACTTGGACTTTAATTTAAAACCTTTTTTGTTTATCAAGATATCTTGACCAAACTCGGCATTAACTATGAGCATTATGAAAAGGTTGGGTCTGCAAGGGTATTAGATCTTTGGCGTGCCGAAGATAGCCTTTCTTTCTCGCTTCTTTTCAAGGATGGTCGTCGGCTGCGTCAGTTAAGTCCTCGATGTCGGGTGAGTTGATGAAAATTGTGGTCCTTCAGGTATTCAGGGTGTTCTTGCGTCTTGGTACTTCTTTGCAGGGTTAAGAGATTCAATTAAAGTGGACCGTTTGGTTTGAATGCAAAACATCAACTGATTTATTCAAAACTGTTTGTGTACTTATAGAACCTATATAGCTCTCAGGCGACTTGTATGCTTACGTTATCTAGATGACGCTAACAGGCGGCTTATATATTTAGCTTATATATGTGTCGCTCACAGGCGGTTAAGTGTTTTTTGTATATGTGTATCAAGTTGCAGCGTAGCCAACTTATTATGTTTACATATGTACTGTCGCGTTTGACACTTTTACTGAAACATGCATACATTCTTTGTTTTAAGTATTTGAGTTAATGCTGACCTATCATATTTGGGTTTTCTCTACACGGGCCGGATGCTCGTGTCTGGTTCGGGGCATTGCTCTACTTGACTACATGGGTCGAGAATATGGGTGGTTTAGTTGGCGGGGTCGAAAATGTGGTAACTCACGCATATGCAAATTGACTTTGTCCGAGAACTCACGCAGCTTTGAAGCCGACTCCGAATCTACCCTCTTGAGCCCATGAATCTCATTGATGTGTGCCTGAAATACAAGACGTTTATTACTAAATCTTCTAATTAGAATATCCAGAGCCACACGATAATTGGCACCAGAAAACTCCAACGATCGAACCGAATCCAACGCAGGGCCAGACAAGCATGAACGGAGATGTTGCAACTTTTACGAAAACGTGTAATGTGAGCTCGGGCAAGCGCGTTCTGTCTGCCAAGATCACGGTTTGGTTTGGCAAATCCTCACGACGAAGAAAGGTTGAGTGGGACGGGTCGTTAGATCGACGACGCTGAATATTTACGCGAATGCGAGCTTCAACCATGGCAATCAACTCGTCAAAATCATCACGTAATTTTCTTCCAATTTCATCGAAATTTAGCTACTCTAGCGAGTTATGCGCCGCATTAAAGGCATACTTAGTTTGTTCAATTAGCAACAGGGGCGCACAGCTAAGTCGGCGGCACAAGAGTTGTTAATTTTATCTTCATATAACTCATTTTCAATATACTTGGCCCACTCGAACAATGCAGCCGCCTTGCGCTTAAGAAAAGACACCCTGTTTGTCTGCATATCATTTGAGTTCCCGCCTTGCATAATTTTTTCACAAGCGCTAAATCACAACACTAAAAACTGAGCCCACAAAGCGTATGTAAGTATAAGTATATATGCTGAGCCGGGGGAGTGCGACGAATTGTGCAGCTGCTTATGTTCAAGCGTATATATGTATATAAGCTGAGCCGTTATAGTTCTGTTTATTTTATCGAAGTTGTATAAATTGTAAAGTTATTTGGCTGTGGCTCAGAAATAGTTCTTCGCTTCACCTCGATCAACAACGAACAAGTGGGCAAGATAAAAGAGAATATGCAAATTTAGAGTAAAGTAAAGTCGCACATTGGTGACCCAGACGTTTGAGTAAACGCAAAAGTTTCTGTAAAACATTCAGTCTACAACTAAGCAATTACCAAAATTGGTGGACGCAATCGTGCACGCTTACACACGCAAATACAAGTTGCAAAGAATTGTGAAATTGAATTTATTACTGTCAACTCACATAAGAAGTGGATAGAGACGGAGCAGCAATGGAGCAGCAAGCCAACCAAAGGAGCACAGCCTCCGGCATCAACGCCAACACCCACGGGCAGAACACGCAAGACACACCCTACTTATCGTTGACGGCAACTCGGCTAGAGTCTCCCTGCAGGCAGACAAAATATTGGAAGCCCAGCGCCACTCAGCAGTATGCGCACTGCAGAAAGACACCAACGAAGGCAAACTTCAAGCCGAAATCGACGAGTTGCGCAGGGAGATGCGAAAACTGAAATCAAGGCCCGGGAAGTAACTCTAAATCGCCGGATCGCTCCTAGTGTTGTATGGAAAAAATGTTGTTTATCAAGATATCTTAACCAAACTCGGCACTTATTAGTTTTACTATGCTCCTCATATATATGCAAAATACTATTAAGATCGGACCACTATGTCATATATGTATGGAAAACTTTTATGTCATTCAAGATAATTTGATTAAACAAGGCATTTAAAAATTTTACTATGCTCCCTTCGTTTTTGGAAAATCTTATTTACATCGGACTACTATATCATATATCTGCCAGAGTAAAGATCGGTCGAAAACTAGGTTTTTGATTTAAAACCTTTTTTGTTTATCAAGATATCTTGACCAAACTCGGCATTAACTATTTTCCCTGTGTTTCTTAGATACGGGCAAAGCCCTATGAGCATTATGAAAAGGTTGGGTCTGCAAGGGTATTAGATCTTTGGCGTGCCGAAGATAACCTTTCTGTCCCGTTTCTTTTCATGGAAGGTCGTCGGCTGCGCCAGTTAAGTCCTCGATGTCGGGTGAGTTGATGACCGATCCGGTGGGGGAAAATTTATAGCCTGTCCGGCAAGCTATGCCCCTGCTCATAGCTGGGAATGGTCAGTGACTTCCCTAAGGTATCCTGAAAGCAACGATTTTATTAGGGGTAGAGAGAGTTCTGTAGAGAAAACGTGATGCAAACTATTGTAATTTTTACATAACACGCGAAAAGGATTGTGCATAGCGTAGTCTGTTGTGCACGTAGATAGGAATAAGGGGCGATAATTTCTAGTTGGTCTGGACGGGACAGAGAATTGAAGACGCCCTAACAGAAAAGGAGAATCTATATCGCCAACAATCAACTTATGTAGGAAGACAACACCGAGAATTGTCTTACGCTTGGTTAACGACGGAAGATTAAGAAGAAGCAGCCTGCTGGAGTAAGATGGCAACCGAAGATTAGGGTCCCAATTTAAACCTCATAAGGCAAAAAACAGAAATTGCTTCTAAACAGATTCAATACTTGTTATTGTTATACTGCGGAGACCAGATGCAAGAGCAGTATTCAAGGATAGGGCGAACAAGAGAGATGTACAGAAGTTTCGTTATAAAAGGATCGTTAAACTCTTTAGACCATCGTTTAATGAATCCAAGTACACCTTTTGCCTCATTAACGATGGTATTTATATGCAGATTGAAGCTCAAAAAGAACGCCAAGATCCTTAACTGTTAGTATACGTTGCAATTGAGTATTGTCAATTGTATAGCTGATAAGATAAGGATTTATGCGATTGAAGGTCACAAACATACACTTTGAACAATTTAGATGCAATTGATTGGCCGAACACCAAAGTTGCATAGCATGATATAGTGTATAATAGAATAAGTTTCACATCATCCGCTTACATAAGTACCCGGACATGTGATATAACCGAGGGGAGATCATTTAGAAAAAAAATAAAGAGTAAAGGACCATGATGACTACCTTGAGGGACACCAGAAGTAACGTGAACCTGTTTAGAGGTAGTCTGCCTCAGCATTACTCTTTGGGTCCTACCTTTTAAATAAGAACTAATCCAAAGCAAAAGAAATGGAGGGAAACCTAATCTGTCAAGTTTAAAAAGTAAAATGTCATGGTGGACAGAGTCAAACGCCTTACTCAAGGCAGTGTAAATGACATCAGTTTGCATTTTCGAAAGAAAAGCATCATTTATCAAGGAAGTAAACTATAGCAGATTGGTCGTAGTTGACCGATTCTTTACGAATCCATGTTAAACAGGGGAGACAACTGATTTGCAAAAATGCTGCAAATTCAAAGTGATTATTTGTTCGAATTATTTAGGGAGAGCGGGCAGTGTTGCAATGCCCCTGTAATTTTGTATATCAGACTTTCCACCTTTCTTGTGGAGAGGTATGATATAAGATTCTTTCCAAAGAGATGGAAAGACTGAAGATTCAAGGGATAAATTAAAAAGCTTTAGCAATGGACGAAGAAGGGAAGAATTACACTCTTTGAGAAGAGAACTAGGAACACTGTAAGGCCCAGGAGAGTAAGAAAATTTTAAAGAATTTATAGCAGAAAGAAGAGAGGATTGGGAAATAATAGGAGCAGGTATAGAAGCGGATGAAGTTATATTGTGATGGTAAGAAGACACGCGGAAGAGTAAGTTGATTGGAAAAAATTAGCAAAGAGGTTAGCAGAATCGGAATAACTGCTAGCTTTATCTCAAGCACGGCATTTATTAGTTTTACTATGCTCCTCATATATATGAAAAATCCTATTAAGATCGAACCACTATATCATATAGCTGCCATAGGAACGATCGGTCGAAAATTAAGGTGTTGTATGAAAA
The DNA here is from genome assembly GCA_018903485.1 of Drosophila littoralis. Taxonomy (NCBI): domain Eukaryota; kingdom Metazoa; phylum Arthropoda; class Insecta; order Diptera; family Drosophilidae; genus Drosophila; species Drosophila littoralis. The sequence continues at coordinate 535,243 of JAEIGF010000611.1, forward strand.
AAATGTTGTTTATCAAGATATCTTAACCAAACTCGGCACTTATTAGTTTTACTATGCTCCTCATATATATGCAAAATCCTATTAAGATCGGACCACTATGTCATATAGCTGCCATAGGAACGATCGGTCGAAAAGTAAGTTGTATGAAAAAAACATGTTGTTTATCAAGATATCTTGACCAAATTTGGCATCTACTTGGCAAATCCTATTAAGATTGGACGATATTATATAGCTTCCATATGAACGATCGGTCGAAAATTAAGTTGTTGTATGAAAAACATTTTTGTTTATCAAGATATATTCCCGAAACTCAGCATTAATTTACTATGCTCTTCATATATATGCAAAATCCTATTAAGATCGGACCACCATATCATATAGCTGCCATATGAACGATCGGTCGAAAATTAAGGTGTTGTATGAAAAAAATGTTGCTTATAAAGATATCTTAACCAAACTCGGCACTTATTAGTTGTACTATGCTCCTCATATAAATGCTAAATCCTATTAAGATCGGACCACTATCATATAGCTGCAATAGGGACGATCGGTCGAAAATTAAGTTGTTGTATGGAAATTTTTTTGTCATTCAAGATAATCTGATTAAATACGGCATTTAAAAATTTTACTATGCTCCCTTCGTTTTTGAAAAATCTTATTTACATCGGACTACTATATCATATATCTGCCAGAGTAAAGATCGGTCGAAAACTTGGTTTTTGATTTAAAACCTATTTTGTTTATCAAGATATCTTGACCAAACTCGGCATTAACTATTTTCCCTGTGCTTCTTAGATACGAGCAAAGCACTATGAGCATTATGACAAGGTTGGGTCTGCAAGGGTATTAGATCTTTGGCGTGCCTTTCTTTCTCGCTTCTTTTCATGGAAGTTCGTCGGCTGCGTCAGTTAAGTCCTCGATGTCGGGTGAGTTAATGAAAATTGTGGTCCGTCAGGTATTCAGGGTATTCTTGCGTCTTGGTACTTCTTTGCAGGGTTTAGAGATTCAATTAAAGTGGACAGTTTGGTTTGAATGCAAAACATCAACTGATTTATTCAAAACTGTTTGTGTAGTTATAGAACCTATATAGCTCTCAGGCGACTTATATGCTTACGTTATCTAGATGACGCTCACAGGCGGCTTATATATTTAGCTTATATATGTGTCGCTCACAGGCGGTTAAGTGTTTTTTGTATATGTGTATCAAGTTGCAGCGTAGGCAACTTATTATGTTTACATATGTACTGTCGCGTTTGAGACTTTTTTTGCAAAATGCATACATTCTTTGTTTTAAGTATTTGAGTTAATGCTGACCTATGTTCGTGTCTGGTTCGGGGCATTGCTTTACTTGACTACATGGGTCGAGAATATGGGTGGTTTACTTGGCGGGGTCGAAAATGTGGTAACTCACGCATATGCAAATTGACTTTGTCCGAGAACTCACGCAGCTTTGAAGCCGACTCCGAATCTACCCTCTTGAGCCCATGAATCACACGATAATTGGCACCAGAAAACTCCAACGATCGAACCGAATCCAACGCAGGGCCAGACAAGCATGAACGGAGATGTTGCAATTTTTCCAAAAACGTGGGTAATGTGAGCTCGGGCAAGCGCGTTCTGTTGGCCAAGATCACGGTTTGGTTTGGCAAATCCTCACGACGAAGAAAGGTTGAGTGGGACGGGCCGTTAGATTGACGACGCTGGCAATCAACTCGTCAAAATCATCGCGTAATTTTCTTCCAATTTCATCGAAATTTAGCTACTCTAGCGAGTTATGCGCGGCATTAAAGGCATACTTAGTTTGTCCAATTAGCAACAGCGGCGCACAGCTAAGTCGGCGGCACAAGAGTTGTTAATTTTATCCTCAGATAACTCATTTTCAATACACTTGGCCCACTCGAACAATGCAGCCGCCTTGCGCTTAAAAAAAGACACCCTGTTTGTCTGCATATCATTTGAGTTCCCGCCTTGCATAATTTTTTCACAAGCGCTTAATCACAACACTAAAAACTGAGCCCACAAAGCGTATGTATGTATAAGTATATATGCTGAGCCGGGGGAGTGCGACGAATTGTGCAGCTGCTTATGTTCAAGCGTATGTATGTATATAAGCTGAGCCGTTATAGTTCTGTTTATTTTATCGACGTTGTATAAATTGTAAAGTTATTTGGCTGTGGCTCAGAAATAGTTCTTTGCTTTACCTCGATCAACAACGAACAAGTGGGCAAGATAAAAGAGAATATGCAAATTTAGAGTAAAGTAAAGTCGCACATTGTTGACCCAGACGTTTTAGTAAACGCAAAAGTTTCTGTAAACATTCATTCAGTTGGTGGACGCAATCGTGCACGCTTACACACGCAAATACAAGTTGCCAAGAATTGTGAAATTGAATTTATTACTGTAAACTCACATAAGAATTGGATAGAGACGGAGCAGCAATGGAGCAGCAAGCCAACCAAAGGAGCACAGCCTCCGGCATCAACGCCAACACCCACGGGCAGAACACGCAAGACACACCCTGACTCAGGCTAATCAGGAAATTTTTCGTACTTATCGTTGACGACGACTCGGCTAGAGTCTCCCTGCAGGCAGACAAAATATTGAATCTCCTAGTGTGTATAAAAATTTTGTTTATCAAGATATCTTAAAAAAATTATAGTTTTACATGCCCTTATATATGAAATCCTATTAATCGACCACTATTCGTGCCAAGACGATCGGTGAGTTGTTGTATAATTTATTTTTATAACCTCGGCATTTATTAGTTTTACTATGCTCCTAATATAAATGGTAAATCCTATTAAGATCGGACCACTATATCATATAGCTGCAATAGGGACGATCGGTCGAAAGATAAGTTGTTGTATGAAAAACATTTTTGTTTATCAAGATATATTCCCGAAACTCAGCATTAATTTACTATGCTCTTCATATATATGCAAAATCCTATTAAGATCGGACCACCATATCATATAGCTGCCATAGGAACGATCGGTCAAAAATTAAGTTGTTGTATAAAAAACTTTTTTTTTATCAAGATATCTTGACTAACCTCGGCATTTATTAGTTGTACTATGCTCTTCATATAAATGCTAAATCCTATTAAGATCGGACAATAGCTGCAATAGGGACGATCGGTCGAAAGTTAAGTTGTTGTATGAAAAACATTTTTGTTTATCAAGATATATTCCCGAAACTCAGCATTAATTTACTATGCTCTTCATATATATGCAAAATCTTATTAAGATCGGACCACTATCATATAGCTGCAATAGGGACGATCGGTCGAAAATTAAGTAATTGTATGGAAATTTTTTTGTCATTCAAGATAATTTGATTAAATACGGCATTTAAAAATGTTACTATGCTCCCTTCGTTTTTGCAAAATCTTATTTACATCGGACTACTATATCATACATCTGCCAGAGTAAAGATCGGTCGAAAACTTGGTTTTTGACTTAAAACCTTTTTTGTTTATCAAGATATCTTGACCAAACTCGGCATTAACTATTTTCCCTGTGCTTCTTAGATACGGGCAAAGCACTATGAGCATAATGAAAAGGTTGGGTCTGCAAGGGTATTTGATCTTTGGCGTGCCGAAAATAGCCTTTCTTTCTCGCTTCTTTTCATGGAAGGTCGTCGGCTGCGTCAGTTAAGTCCTCGATGTCGGGTGAGTTGATGAAAATTGTGGTCCTTCAGGTATTCAGGGTGTTCTTGCGTCTTGGTACTTCTTTTTCTTTGTTTTAAGTATTTGAGTTAATGCTGACCTATCATATTTGGGTTTTCTCTACACGGGCCGGATGCTCGTGTCTGGTTCGGGGCATTGCTCTACTTGACTACATGGGTCGAGAATATGGGTGGTTTAGTTGGCGGGGTCGAAAATGTGGTAACTCACGCATATGCAAATTGACTTTGTCCGAGAACTCACGCAGCTTTGAAGCCGACTCCGAATCTACCCTCTTGAGCCCATGAATCTCATTGATGTGTGCCTGAAAAACCAGACGTTTATTACTAAATTTCTAATTAGAATATCCAGAGCCACACGATAATTGGCACCAGAAAACTCCAACGATCGAACCGAATCCAACGCAGGGCCAGACAAGCATGAACGGAGATGTTGCAACTTTTACGAAAACGTGTAATGTGAGCTCGGGCAAGCGCGTTCTGTTGGCCAAGATCACGGTTTGGTTTGGCAAATCCTCACGGCGAAGAAAGGTTGAGTGGGACGGGTCGTTAGATCGACGACGCTGAATATTTACGCGAATGCGAGCTTCAACCATGGCAATCAACTCGTCAAAATCATCACGTAATTTTCTTCCAATTTCATCGAAATTTAGCTACTCTAGCGAGTTATGCGCCGCATTAAAGGCATACTTAGTTTGTTCAATTAGCAACAGGGGCGCACAGCTAAGTCGGCGGCACAAGAGTTGTTAATTTTATCCGCAGATAACTCATTTTCAATGCACTTGGCCCACTCGAACAATGCAGCCGCCTTGCGCTTAAGAAAAGACACCCTGTTTGTCTGCATATCATTTGAGTTCCCGCCTTGCATAATTTTTTCACAAGCGCTAAATCACAACACTAAAAACTGAGCCCACAAAGCGTATGTATGTATAAGTATATATGCTGAGCCGGGGGAGTGCGACGAATTGTGCAGCTGCTTATGTTCAAGCGTATATATGTATATAAGCTGAGCCGTTATAGTTCTGTTTATTTTATCGAAGTTGTATAAATTGTAAAGTTATTTGGCTGTGGCTCAGAAATAGTTCTTCGCTTTACCTCGATCAACAACGAACAAGTGGGCAAGATAAAAGAGAATATGCAAATTTAGAGTAAAGTAAAGTCGCACATTGGTGACCCAGACGTTTTAGTAAACGCAAAAGTTTCTGTAAAACATTCAGTCTACAACTAAGCAATTAACAAAATCGGTGGACGCAATCGTGCACGCTTACACACGTAAATACAAGTTGCCAAGAATTGTGAAATTGAATTTATTACTGTCAACTCACATAAGAAATGGATAGAGACGGAGCAGCAATGGAGCAGCAAGCCAACCAAAGAAGCACAGCCTCCGGCATCAACGCCAACACCCACGGGCAGAACACGCAAGACACACCCTGACTCAGGCTAATCAGGAAATTTTTCGTACTTATCGTTGACGACGACTCTGCTAGAGTCTCCCTGCAAGCAGACAAAATATTGGAAGCCCAGCGTATGCTCCAGTATGCGCACTGCAGAAAGACACCAACGAAGGCAAACTTCAAGCCGAAATCGACGAGTTGCGCAGGGAGATGGGAAAACTGAAATCAAAGCCCGGGAAGTAACTCTAAATCGCCGAATCGCTCCTAGTGTTGTATGAAAAAAAATGTTGTTTATCAAGATATCTTAACCAAACTCGGCACTTATTAGTTTTACTATGCTCCTCATATATATGCAAAATCCTATTAAGATCGGACCACTATGTCATATAGCTGCCATAGGAAAGATCGGTCGAAAAGTAAGTTGTTGTATGAAAAAAACATGTTGTTTATCAAGATATCTTGACCAAACTTGGCATCTACTTGGCAAATCCTATTAAGATCGGACGATATCATATAGCTGCCATAGGAACGATCGGTCGAAAATTAAGTTGTTGTATAAAAAACTTTTTTTTTATCAAGATATCTTGACTAACCTCGGCATTTATTAGTTGTACTATGCTCTTCATATAAATGCTAAATCCTATTAAGATCGGACCACTATATCATATAGCTGCAATAGGGACGATCGGTCGAAAGTTAAGTTGTTGTATGAAAAACATTTTTGTTTATCAAGATATATTCCCGAAACTCAGCATTAATTTACTATGCTCTTCATATATATGCAAAATACTATTAAGATCGGACCACCATATCATATAGCTGCCATAGGAACGATCGGTCAAAAATTAAGTTGTTGTATAAAAAACTTTTTTTTTATCAAGATATCTTGACTAACCTCGGCATTTATTAGTTGTACTATGCTCTTCATATAAATGCTAAATCCTATTAAGATCGGACCACTATATCATATAGCTGCAATAGGGACGATCGGTCGAAAGTTAAGTTGTTGTATGAAAAACATTTTTGTTTATCAAGATATATTCCCGAAACTCAGCATTAATTTACTATGCTCTTCATATATATGCAAAATCTTATTAAGATCGGACCACTATCATAAAGCTGCAATAGGGACGATCGGTCGAAAATTAAGTAATTGTATGGAAATTTTTTTGTCATTCAAGATAATTTGATTAAATACGGCATTTAAAAATGTTACTATGCTCCCTTCGTTTTTGCAAAATCTTATTTACATCGGACTACTATATCATATATCTGCCAGAGTAAAGATCGGTCGAAAACTTGGTTTTTGATTTAAAACCTTTTTGTTTATCAAGATATCTTGACCAAACTCGGCATTAACTATTTTCCCTGTGCTTCTTAGATACGGGCAAAGCACTATGAGCATAATGAAAAGGTTGGGTCTGCAAGGGTATTTGATCTTTGGCGTGCCGAAAATAGCCTTTCTTTCTCGCTTCTTTTCATGGAAGGTCGTCGGCTGCGTCAGTTAAGTCCTCGATGTCGGGTGAGTTGATGAAAATTGTGGTCCTTCAGGTATTCAGGGTGTTCTTGCGTCTTGGTACTTCTTTTTCTTTGTTTTAAGTATTTGAGTTAATGCTGACCTATCATATTTGGGTTTTTCTCTACACGGGCCGGATGCTCGTGTCTGGTTCGGGGCATTGCTCTACTTGACTACATGGGTCGAGAATATGGGTGGTTTAGTTGGCGGGGTCGAAAATGTGGTAACTCACGCATATGCAAATTGACTTTGTCCGAGAACTCACGCAGCTTTGATGCCGACTCCGAATCTACCCTCTTGAGCCCATGAATCTCATTGATGTGTGCCTGAAAAACAAGACGTTTATTACTAAATTTCTAATTAGAATATCCAGAGCCACACGATAATTGGCACCAGAAAACTCCAACGATCGAACCGAATCCAACGCAGGGCCAGACAAGCATGAACGGAGATGTTGCAACTTTTACGAAAACGTGTAATGTGAGCTCGGGCAAGCGCGTTCTGTCTGCCAAGATCACGGTTTGGTTTGGCAAATCCTCACGGCGAAGAAAGGTTGAGTGGGACGGGTCGTTAGATCGACGACGCTGAATATTTACGCGAATGCGAGCTTCAACCATGGCAATCAACTCGTCAAAATCATCACGTAATTTTCTTCCAATTTCATCGAAATTTAGCTACTCTAGCGAGTTATGCGCCGCATTAAAGGCATACTTAGTTTGTTCAATTAGCAACAGGGGCGCACAGCTAAGTCGGCGGCACAAGAGTTGTTAATTTTATCCTCAGATAACTCATTTTCAATGCACTTGGCCCACTCGAACAATGCAGCCGCCTTGCGCTTAAGAAAAGACACCCTGTTTGTCTGCATATCATTTGAGTTCCCGCCTTGCATAATTTTTTCACAAGCGCTAAATCACAACACTAAAAACTGAGCCCACAAAGCGTATGTATGTATAAGTATATATGCTGAGCCGGGGGAGTGCGAGGAATTGTGCAGCTGCTTATGTTCAAGCGTATATATGTATATAAGCTGAGCCGTTATAGTTCTGTTTATTTTATCGAAGTTGTATAAATTGTAAAGTTATTTGGCTGTGGCTCAGAAATAGTTTTTCGCTTTACCTCGATCAACAACGAACAAGTGGGCAAGATAAAAGAGAATATGCAAATTTAGAGACGTTTTAGTAAACGCAAAAGTTTCTGTAAAACATTCAGTCTACAACTAAGCAATTACCAAAATTGGTGGACGCAATCGTGCACGCTTACACACGCAAATACAAGTTGCCAAGAATTGTGAAATTGAATTTATTACTGTAAACTCACATAAGAAATGGATAGAGACGGAGCAGCAATGGAGCAGCAAGCCAACCAAAGGAGCACAGCCTCCGGCATCAACGCCAACACCCACGGGCAGAACACGTAAGACACACCCTGACTCAGGCTATCGTTGACGGCAACTCGGCTAGAGTCTCCCTGCAGGCAGACAAAATATTGGAAGCCCAGCGCCACTCAGCAGTATGCGCACTGCAGAAAGACACCAACGAAGGCAAACTTCAAGCCGAAATCGACGAGTTGCGCAGGGAGATGGGAAAACTGAAATCAAAGCCCGGGAAGTAACTCTAAATCGCCGAATCGCTCCTAGTGTTGTATGAAAAAAATGTTGTTTATCAAGATATCTTAACCAAACTCGGCACTTATTAGTTTTACTATGCTCCTCATATATATGCAAAATCCTATTAAGATCGGACCACTATGTCATATAGCTGCCATAGGAACGATCGGTCGAAAAGTAAGTTGTTGTATGAAAAAAACATGTTGTTTATCAAGATATCTTGACCAAACTTGGCATCTACTTGGCAAATCCTATTAAGATCGGACGATATCATATAGCTGCCATAGGAACGATCGGTCGAAAATTAAGTTGTTGTATGAAAAACATTTTTGTTTATCAAGATATATTCCCGAAACTCAGCATTAATTTACTATGCTCTTCATATATATGCAAAATCCTATTAAGATCGGACCACCATATCATAAAGCTGCCATAGGAACGATCGGTCAAAATTTAAGTTGTTGTATGAAAAACTTTTTTTTTATAAAGACATCTTGACTAACCTCGGCATTTATTAGTTGTACTATGCTCTTCATATAAATGCTAAATCTTATTAAGATCGGACCACTATCATATAGCTGCAATAGGGACGATCGGTCGAAAATTAAGTTGTTGTATGGAAATTTTCTTGTCATTCAAGATAATTTGATTAAATACGGCATTTAAAAATTTTACTATGCTCCCTTCGTTTTTGCAAAATCTTATTTACATCGGACTACTATATCATATATCTGCCAGAGTAAAGATCGGTCGAAAACTTGGTTTTTGATTTAAAACCTTTTTTGTTTATCAAGATATCTTGACCAAACTCGGCATTAACTATTTTCCCTGTGCTTCTTAGATACGGGCAAAGCACTATGAGCATTATGAAAAGGTTGGGTCTGCAAGGGTATTAGATCTTTGGCGTGCCGAAAATAGCCTTTCTTTCTCGCTTCTTTTCATGGAAGGTCGTCGGCTGCGTCAGTTAAGTCCTCAATGTCGGGTGAGTTGATGAAAATTGTGGTCCTTCAGGTATTCAGGGTGTTCTTGCGTCTTGGTACTTCTTTGCAGGGTTTAGAGATTCAATTAAGGGGTGGACCGTTTGGTTTGAATGCAAAACATCAACTGATTTATTCAAAACTGTTTGTGTACTTATAGAACCTATATAGCTCTCAGGCGACTTATATTACGTTATCTAGATGACGCTCACAGGCGGCTTATATATTTAGCTTATATATTGTCGTCACAGGCGGTTAAGTTTTGTGTATATGTGTATCAAGTTGCAGCGTAGCCAACTTATTATGTTTACATATGTACTGTCGCGTTTGAGACTTTTATTGCAACATGCATACATTCTTTGTTTTAAGTATTTGAGTTAATGCTGACCTATCATATTTGGGTTTTCTCTACACGGGCCGGATGCTCGTGTCTGGTTCGGGGCATTGCTCTACTTGACTACATGGGTCGAGAATATGGGTGGTTTAGTTGGCGGGGTCGAAAATGTGGTAACTCACGCATATGCAAATTGACTTTGTCCGAGAACTCACGCAGCTTTGAAGCCGACTCCGAATATACCCTCTTGAGCCCATGAATCTCATTGATATGTGCCTGAAAAACAAGACGTTTATTACTAAATCTTATATTTATAATATATAGAGACACACGATAATTGGCACCAGAAAACTCCAACGATCGAACCGAATCCAACGCAGGGCCAGACAAGCATGAACGGAGATGTTGCAACTTTTCCGAAAACGTGGGTAATGTGAGCTCGGGCAAGCGCGTTCTGTTGGCCAAGATCACGGTTTGGGTTTGAGTGGGACTGGTCGTTAGATTGACGACGCTGAATATTTACGCGAATGCGAGCTTCAACCATGGCAATCATCTCGTCAAAATCATCACGTAATTTTCTTCCAATTTCATCGAAATTTAGCTACTCTAGCGAGTTATGCGCCGCATTAAAGGCATACTTAGTTTGTTCAATTAGCAACAGGGGCGCACAGCTAAGTCGGCGGCACAAGAGTTGTTAATTTTATCTTCATATAACTCATTTTCAATATACTTGGCCCACTCGAACAATGCAGCCGCCTTGCGCTTAAGAAAAGACACCCTGTTTGCCTGCATATCATTTGAGTTGCCGCCTTGCATAATTTTTTTTACAAGCGCTTAATCACAACACTTAAAACTGAGCCCACAAAGCGTATGTATGTATAAGTATATATGCTGAGCCGGGGGAGTGCGATGAATTGTGCAGCTGCTTATGTTCAAGCGTATATATGTATATAAGCTGCGCCGTTATAGTTCTGTTTAATTTATCGAAGTTGTATAAATTGTAAAGTTATTTGGCTGTGGCTCGGAAATAGTTCTTCGCTTCACCTCGATCAACATCGAACAAGTGGGCAAGATAAAAGAGAATATGCAAATTTAGAGTAAAGTAAAGTCGCACATTGGTGACCCAGACGTTTGAGTAAACGCAAAAGTTTCTGTAAAACATTCAGTCTACAACTAAGCAATTACCAAAATTGGTGGACGCAATCGTGCACGCTTACACACGCAAATACAAGTTGCCAAGAATTGTGAAATTTAATTTATTACTGTCAGCTCACATAAGAAATGCATAGAGACGGAGCAGCAATGGAGCAGCAAGCCAACCAAAGGAGCACAGCCTCCGGCATCAACGCCAACACCCACGGGCAGAACACGTAAGACACACCCTGACTCAGGCTATCGTTGACGGCGACTCGGCTAGAGTCTTCATGCAGGCAGACAAAATATTGGAAGCGCAGCGCCACTCAGAAAGACACCAACGAAGGCAAACTTCAAGCCGAAATCGACAAGTTGCGCAGGGAGATGCGAAAACTGAAATCGAGGCCCGGGAAGTAACTCTAAATCGCCGGATCGCTCCAAGTGTTGTATGAAAAAAATGTTGTTTATCAAGATATCTTAACCAAACTCGGCCCTTATTAGTTTCACTATGCTCCTCATATATATGCAAAATCCTATTAAGATCGGACCACTATGTCATATATGTATGGAAAACTTTTATGTCATTCAAGATAATTTGATTAAACAAGGCATTTAAAAATTTTACTATGCTCCCTTCGTTTTTGCAAAATCTTATTTACATCGGACTACTATATCATATATCTGTCAGAGTAAAGATCGGTCGAAAACTTGGTTTTTTTTTTAAAACCTCGATTTTATTAGGGGTAGAGAGAGTTCTGTAGAGAAAACGTGATGCAAACTATTGTAATTTTTACATAACACGCGAAAAGGATTGTGCATAGCGTAGACTGTTGTGCACGTAGATAGGAATAAGGGGCGATAATTTCTAGTTGGTCTGGACGGGACAGAGAACTAAAGACGCCCTAACAGAAAAGGAGAATCTATATCGCCAACAATCAACTTCTGTAGGAAGACAACACCGAGAATTGTCTTACGCTTGGTTAACGACGGAAGATTAAGAAGAAGCAGCCTGCTGGAGTAAGATGGCAACCGAAGATTAAGGCAAAAAACAGAAATTGCTTCTAAACAGATTCAATACGATTCTGGTTATTGTTATACTGCGGAGACCAAATGCAAGAGCAGTATTCAAGGATAGGTCGAACAAGAGATATGTACAGAAGTTTCGTTATAAAAGGATAGTTAAACTCTTTAGACCATCGTTTAATGAATCCAAGTACACCTTTTGCCTCATTAACGATGGTATCTATATGCAGATTGAAGCTGAGTTTAGAATCAAAAAGAACGCCAAGATCCTTAACTGTTAGTATACGTTGCAATTGAGTATTGTCAATTGCATAGCTGACAAGATAAGGATTAATGCGATTGAAGGTCACAAACATAGACTTTGAATAATTTAGATGCAATTGATTGGCCGAACACCAAAGTTGCATTGCATGGTATAGTGTATGATAGAATAAGTTTCACATCATCCGCTTACATAAGTACCCGGGCATGTGATATAAACGAAGGGAGATCATTTATAAAAAGAGTAAAGAGTATAGGACCAAGATGACTACCTTGAGGGACACCAGAAGTAACGTGAACCTGTTTAGAGGTAGTCTGCCTCAGCATTACTCGTTGGGTCCTACCTTTTAAATATGAACTAATCCAAAGCAAAAGAGATGGAGGGAAACCTTATCTGTCAAGTTTAAAAAGTAAAATGTCATGGTAGACAGAGTCAAACGCCTTACTCAAGTCAGTGTAAATGACATCAGTTTGCATTTTCGAAAGAAAAGCATCATTTATCAAGGAAGTAAACTATAGCAGATTGGTCGTAGTTGACCGATTTTTTACGAATCCATGTTGAACAGGGGAGACAACTGATTTGCAAAAATGCTGCAAATTCAAAGTGATTATTTTTTCGAATTATTTAGGGAGAGCGGACAGTGTTGCAATGCCCCTGTAATTTTGTATAACAGACTTTCCACCTTTCTTGTGGAGAGGTATGATATAAGATTCTTTCCAAAGAGACGGAAAAACTGAAGATTCAAGGGATAGATAAAAAAGCTTTAGCAATGGACGAAGAAGGGAAGAACTACACTCCTTGAGAAGAGAATTCGGAACATTGTCAGGCCCAGGAGAGTAAGAAAACTTTAAAGAATTTATAGCAGAAAGAAGAGAGGATTGGGAAATAACAGGAGCAGGTATAGAAGCGGATGAAGTTATATTGTGATAGTAAGAAGACAGACGGAAGAGTAGCTGCCATAGGAACGATCGGTCGAAAAGTAAGTTTTTGTATGAAAAAAATGTTGTTTATCAAGATATCTTAACCAAACTCGGCACTTATTAGTTTTACTATGCTCCTCATATATATGCAAAATCCTATTAAGATCGGACCACTATGTCATATAGCTGCCACAGGAACGATCGGTCGAAAAGTAAGTTGTTGTATGAAAAAAACATGTTGTTTATCAAGATATCTTGACCAAACTTGGCATCTACTTGGCAAATCCTATTAAGCTCGGACGATATCATATGGCTGCCATAGGAACGATCGGTCGAAAATTAAGTTGTTGTATGAAAAACATTTTTGTTTATCAAGATATATTCCCGAAACTCAGCATTAATTTACTATGCTCTTCATATATATGCAAAATCCTATTAAGATCGGACCACCATATCATATAGCTGCCATAGGAACGATCGGTCAAAAATTAAGTTGTTGTATGAAAAACTTTTTTTTTATCAAGATATCTTGACTAACCTCGGCATTTATTAGTTGTACTATGCTCTTCATATAAATGCTAAATCTTATTAAGATCGGACCACTATCATATAGCTGCAATAGGGACGATCGGTCAAAAATTAAGTTGTTGTATGTAAATTTTCTTGTCATTCAAGATAATTTGATTAAATACGGCATTTAAAAATTTTACTATGCTCCCTTCGATTTTGCAAAATCGTATTTACATCGGACTACTATATCATATATCTGCCAGAGTAAAGATCGGTCGAAAACTTGGTTTTTGATTTAAAACCTTTTTTGTTTATCAAGATATCTTGACCAAACTCGGCATTAACTATTTTCCCTGTGCTTCTTAGATACGGGCAAAGCACTATGAGCATTATGAAAAGGTTGGGTCTGCAAGGGTATTAGATCTTTGGCGTGCCGAAGATAGCCTTTCTTTCTCGCTTCTTTTCATGGAAGATCGTCGGCTGCGTCAGTTAAGTCCTCGATGTCGGGTGAGTTAATGAAAATTGTGGTCCTTCAGGTATTCAGGGTATTCTAGCGTCTTGGTACTTCTTTGCAGGGTTTAGAGATTCAATTAAAGTGGACAGTTTGGTTTGAATGCAAAACATCAACTGATTTATTCAAAACTGTTTGTGTACTTATAGAACCTATATAGCTCTCAGGCGACTTATATGCTTACGTTATCTAGATGACGCTCACAGGCGGCTTATATATTTAGCTTATATATGTGTCGCTCACAGGCGGCTAAGTGTTTTTTGTATATGTGTATCAAGTTGCAGCGTAGGCAACTTATTATGTTTACATATGTACTGTCGCGTTTGAGACTTTTATTGCAACATGCATACATTTTTTGTTTTAAGTATTTGAGTTATTGCTGACCTATCATATTTGGGTTTTCTCTACACGGGCCGGATGCTCGTGTCTGGTTCGGGGCATTGCTCTACTTGACTACATGGGTCGAGAATATGGGTGGTTTAGTTGGCGGGGTCGAAAATGTGGTAACTCACGCATATGCAAATTGACTTTGTCCGAGAACTCACGCAGCTTTGAAGCCGACTCCGAATATACCCTCTTGAGCCCATGAATCTCATTGATATGTGCCTGAAAAACAAGACGTTTATTACTAAATCTTATATTTAGAAAACTCCAACGATCGAACCGAATCCAACGCAGGGCCAGACAAGCATTAACGGAGATGTTGCAACTTTTCCGAAAACGTGGGTAATGTGAGCTCGGGCAAGCGCGTTCTGTTGGCCAAGATCACGGTTTGTTTTGGCAAATCCTAACGACGAAGGAAGGTTGAGTGGGACTGGTCGTTAGATTGACGACGCTGAATATTTACGCGAATGCGAGCTTCAACCATGGCAATCATCTCGTCAAAATCATCACGTAATTTTCTTCCAATTTCATCGAAATTTAGCTACTCTAGCGAGTTATGCGCCGCATTAAAGGCATACTTAGTTTGTTCAATTAGCAACATGGGCGCACAGCTAAGTCGGCGGCACAAGAGTTGTCAATTTTATCTTCATATAACTCATTTTCAATATACTTGGCCCACTCGAACAATGCAGCCGCCTTGCGCTTAAGAAAAGACACCCTGTTTGCCTGCATATCATTTGAGTTCCCGCCTGGCATAATTTTTTTTACAAGCGCTTAATCACAACACTTAAAACTGAGCCCACAAAGCGTATGTATGTATAAGTATATATGCTGAGCCGGGGGAGTGCGATGAATTGTGCAGCTGCTTATGTTCAAGCGTATATATGTATATAAGCTGCGCCGTTATAGTTCTGTTTATTTTATCGAAGTTGTATAAATTGTAAAGTTATTTGGCTGTGGCTCGGAAATAGTTCTTCGCTTCACCTCGATCAACAACGAACAAGTGGGCAAGATAAAAGAGAATATGCAAATTTAGAGTAAAGTAAAGTCGCACATTGGTGACCCAGACGTTTGAGTAAACGCAAAAGTTTCTGTAAAACATTCAGTCTACAACTAAGCAATTACCAAAATTGGTGGACGCAATCGTGCACGCTTACACACGCAAATACAAGTTGCCAAGAATTGTGAAATTGAATTTATTACTGTCAACTCACATAAGAAATGCATAGAGACGGAGCAGCAATGGAGCAGCAAGCCAACCAAAGGAGCACAGCCTCCGGCATCAACGCCAACACCCACGGGCAGAACACGTAAGACACACCCTGACTCAGGCTGCAGGCAGACAAAATATTGGAAGCGCAGCGCCACTCAGCCGTATGCGCACTGCAGAAAGACACCAACGAAGGCAAACTTCAAGCCGAAATCGACAAGTTGCGCAGGGAGATGCGAAAACTGAAATCGAGGCCCGGGAAGTAACTCTAAATCGCCGGATCGCTCCAAGTGTTGTATGAAAAAAATGTTGTTAATCAAGATATCTTAACCAAACTCGGCACTTATTAGTTTCACTATGCTCCTCATATATATGCAAAATCCTATTAAGATCGGACCACTATGTCATATATGTATGGAAAACTTTTATGTCATTCAAGATAATTTGATTAAACAAGGCATTTAAAAATTTTACTATGCTCCCTTCGTTTTTGGAAAATCTTATTTACATCGGACTACTATATGATATATCTGCCAGAGTAAAGATCGGTCGAAAACTAGTTTTTTGATTTAAAACCTTTTTTGTTTATCAAGATATCTTGACCAAACTCGGCATTAACTATTTTCCCTGTGCTTCTTAGATACGGGCAAAGCCCTATGAGCATTATGAAAAGGTTGGGTCTGCATTCGATCTTTGGCGTGCCGAAGATAGCCTTTCTTTCTCGTTTCTTTTCATGGAAGGTCGTCGGCTGCGCCAGTTAAGTCCTCGATGTCGGGTGAGTTGATGACCGATCTGGTGGGGGAAAATTTATAGCCTGTCCGGCAAGCTATGCCCCTGCTCATAGCTGGGAATGGTCAGTGACTTCCCTAAGGTATCCTGAAAGCAACGATTTTATTAGAGGTAGAGAGAGTTCTGTAGAGAAAACGTGATGCAAACTATTGAAATTTTTCATAACACGCGAAAAGGATTGTGCATAGCGTAGTCTGTTGTGCACGTAGATAGGATCTATATCGCCAACAATCAACTTATGTAGGAAGACAACACCGAGAATTGTCTTAAGCTTGGTTAACGACGGAAGATTAAGAAGAAGAAGCCTGCTGGAGTAAGATGGCAACCGAAGATTAGGGTCCCAATTTAAACCTCATAAGGCAAAAAACAGAAATTGCTTCTAAACAGATTCAATACGATCCTTGTTATTGTTATACTGCGGAGACCAGATGCAAGAGCAGTATTCAAGGATAGGGCGAACAAGAGAGATGTACAGAAGTTTCGTTATAAAAGGATCGTTAAACTCTTTAGACCATCGTTTAATGAATCCAAGTACACCTTTTGCCTCATTAACGATGGTATCTATATGCAGATTGAAGCTGAGTTTAGAATCAAAAAGAACGCCAAGATCCTTTACTGTTAGTATACGTTGCAATTGAGTATTGTCAATTGTATAGCTGATAAGATAAGGATTAATGCGATTGAAGGTCACAAACATACACTTTGAACAATTTAGATGCAATTGATTGGCCGAACACCAAAGTTGCATAGCATGATATAGTGTATGATAGAATAAGTTTCACATCATCCGCTTACATAAGTACCCGGGCATGTGATATAACCGAGGGGAGATCATTTATAAAAAGAGTAAAGAGAAAAGGACCAAGATGACTACCTTGAGGGACACCAGAAGTAACGTGAACCTGTTTAGAGGTAGTCTGCCTCAGCATTACTCTTTGGGTCCTACCTTTTAAATAAGAACTAATCCAAAGCAAATGGAGGGAAACCTAATCTGTCAAGTTTCATGGTGGACAGAGTCAAACGCCTTACTCAAGTCAGTGTAAATGACATCAGTTTGCATTTTCGAAAGAAAAGCATCATTTATCAAGGAAGTAAACTATAGCCGATTGGTCGTAGTTGACCGATTTTTTACCAATCCATGTTGAACAGGGGAGACAACTGATTTGCAGAAATGCTGCAAATTCAAAGTGATTATTTTTTCGAATTATTTAGGGAGAGCGGACAGTGTTGCAATGCCCCTGTAATTTTGTATAACAGACTTTCCACCTTTCTTGTGGAGAGGTATGATATAAGATTCTTTCCAAAGAGACGGAAAAACTGAATATCTCAAGGGTAGAAAAAAAGCCCATTTAGCAATGGACGAAGAAGGGAAGAACTATGCTGAGCCGTGGAGAAGCGAATTGGCAGAACTTTGTCAGGCCGTATGTATGTAGATAAGTTGAGCCGTTATAGTTCTGTTAATTTTATCGAAAGTTGTAGAGAATTGGGAAATAACAGTAGTTGGTATAGAAGTGGATGAAGTTATAGTTGTTGCTTACCTACGATCAGACAGACGGAAGAGTAAGCTTGATTGGAAAAGAGAATATGCAAATTTAGAGTATAGCAAAATCGGAATCAGTGACCCAGACGTTTGATCTCAAACGCAAAATTTATCTGTTTTACTATGCGTCTTCATATATATGAAAATTACCAAATTAGGATCGGACCGCATATCGTGCAGCTTACACAGGCAACTATCGGTGAAACAAGTTTTTTATGCAAAAAATTGTGAAATTTATCAAGATATATTAACTGTCAAACTCGGCACATAAGATTTGCATAGTGCGCCTCATATGGATGCAGAAAGCCAACCAAGAGGACCACATGCCTATGGCATCAACAGCAACGATCGGTCAGAAACGTAAGTTGTTGTATGAAACACATGTTGTTTACTCAAGCTATCGTTGAAAACTTGGCATCTACCTAGGCAAATCCTATTAAGCTCGGACGATATCATATGGCTGCCATAGGAACGATCGGTCGAAAATTGCGTTGTTGTATGAAAAACATTTGTTTAACGAAGGCATACTTCCCGAAACTCAGCATTAATCTACGAGCTCTTCGTGGAGATGCGAAAACTATGAAGATCAGGACCACCATATTATATAGCTGCCATAGGAACGATCGGTCAAAAACTAAGTTGTTGTATGAAAAAACTTTTGTTTATCTTGACCCAACTCGGCACTTATTAGTTTTACTCTGCTCCTCATATAAATGCTAAATCCTATTAAGATCGGACCACTATCTATGCTGCAGGGTCGAATATGTTGATGGAAAACTTTTATGTCATTCAAGATAATTTGATTAAACAAGGCATTTAAAAATTTTTCCTATGCTCCCCTTCGTTTTTGCAAAATCTTATTTACATCGGACTACTATATCATATATCTGTCAGAGTAAAGATCGGTCGAAAACTTGGTTTTTTTTTTAAAACCTCGATTTTATTAGGGTAGAGAGTTCTGTAGAGAAACGGTTGATGCAAACTATTGTAATTTTTACATAACACGCGAAAAGGTGTGCGAAAAGATTGTTTAGATAGGAATAAGGGGCGATAATTTCTAGTTGGTCTGGACGGGACAGAGAACTAAAGACGCCCTAACAGAAAAGGAGAATCTATATCGCCAACAATCAACTTCTGTAGGAAGACAACACCGAGAATTGTCTTACGCTTGGTTAACGACGGAAGATTAAGAAGAAGCAGCCTGCTGGAGTAAGATGGCAACCGAAGATTAAGGCAAAAAACAGAAATTGCTTCTAAACAGATTCAATACGATTCTGGTTATTGTTATACTGCGGAGACCAAATGCAAGAGCAGTATTCAAGGATAGGTCGAACAAGAGATATGTACAGAAGTTTCGTTATAAAAGGATAGTTAAACTCTTTAGACCATCGTTTAATGAATCCAAGTACACCTTTTGCCTCATTAACGATGGTATCTATATGCAGATTGAAGCTGAGTTTAGAATCAAAAAGAACGCCAAGATCCTTAACTGTTAGTATACGTTGCAATTGAGTATTGTCAATTGCATAGCTGACAAGATAAGGATTAATGCGATTGAAGGTCACAAACATAGACTTTGAATAATTTAGATGCAATTGATTGGCCGAACACCAAAGTTGCATAGCATGGTATAGTGTATGATAGAATAAGTTTCACATCATCCGCTTACATAAGTACCCGGGCATGTGATATAAACGAAGGGAGATCATTTATAAAAAGAGTAAAGAGTATAGGACCAAGATGACTACCTTGAGGGACACCAGAAGTAACGTGAACCTGTTTAGAGGTAGTCTGCCTCAGCATTACTCGTTGGGTCCTACCTTTTAAATAAGAACTAATCCAAAGCAAAAGAGATGGAGGGAAACCTTATCTGTCAAGTTTAAAAAGTAAAATGTCATGGTAGACAGAGTCAAACGCCTTACTGAAGTCAGTGTAAATGACATCAGTTTGCATTTACGAAAGAAAAGCATCATTTATCAAGGAAGCAAACTATAGCAGATTGGTCGTAGTTGACCGATTCTCTACGAATCCTTGTTAAACAGGGGAGACAACTGATTTGCAGAAATGCTGCAAATTCAAAGTGATTATTTTTTCGAATAATTTAGGGAGAGCGGACAGTGTTGCAATGCCCCTGTAATTTTGTATATCAGACTTTCCACCTTTCTTGTGGAGATGGAAAGACTGAAGATTCAAGGGATAGATTAAAAAGCTTTAGCAATGGACGAAGGGAAGAACTACACTCTTTGAGAAGAGAACTAGGAACATTGTCAGGCCCAGTAGAATAAGAAAATTTTAAAGAATTTTTAGCAGAAAGAAGAGAGGATTGGGAAATAACAGGAGCAGGTATAGAAGCGGATGAAGTTATATTGTGATGGTAAGAAGACAGACGGAAGAGTAAGTTGATTGGAAAAAATTAGCAAAGAGGTTAGCAGAATCGGAATCACTGCTAGCTTTATCTCAAGCTCGGCATTTATTAGTTTTACTATGCTCCTCATATATATGAAAAATCCTATTAAGATCGGACCACCATATCATATAGCTGCCATAGGAACGATCGGTCGAAAATTAAGGTGTTGTATGAAAAAATTGTTGTTTATCAAGATATCTTAACCAAACTCGGCACTTATTAGTTTTACTATATATATGCAAAATCCTATTAAGATCGAACCACTATGTCATATAGCTGCCATAGGAACGATCGGTCGAAAAGTAAGTTGTTGTATGAAAAACATTTTTGTTTATCAAGATATATTCCCGAAACTCAGCATTAATTTACTATGCTCTTCATATATATGCAAAATCCTATTAAGATCGGACCACCATATCGTATTGCTGCCATAGGAACGATCGGTCAAAAATTAAGTTGTTGTATGAAAAAATTTTTTTTTATCAATATATCTTGACTAACCTCGGCATTTATTAGTTGTACTATGCTCCTCATATAAATGCTAAATCCTATTAAGATCGGACCACTATCATATAGCTGCAATAGGGACGATCGGTCGAAAATTAAGTTGTTGTATGGAAATTTTCTTGTCATTCAAGATAATTTGATTAAATACGGCATTTAAAAATTTTACTATGCTCCCTTCGTTTTTGGAAAATCTTATTTACATCGGACTACTATAATATATCTGCCAGAGTACAGATCGGTCGAAAACTTGGTTTTTGATTTAAAACCTTTTTTGTTTATCAAGATATCTTGACCAAACCTGTGCTTCTTAGATACGGGCAAAGCACTATGAGCATTATGAAAAGGTTGGGTCTGCAAGGGTATTAGATCTTTGGCGTGCCGAAGATAGCCTTTCTTTCTCGCTTCTTTTCATGGAAGGTCGTCGGCTGCGTCAGTTAAGTCCTCAATGTCGGGTGAGTTGATGAAAATTGTGGACTTTCAGTTATTCAGGGTGTTCTTGCGTGTTGGTACTTCTTTGCAGGGTTTAGAGATTCAATTAAAGTGGACCGTTTGGTTTGAATGCAAAACATCAACTGATTTATTCAAAACTGTTTGTGTACTTATAGAACCTATGTAGCTCTCAGGCGACTTATATGCTTACTTTATCTAAATGACGCTCACAGGCGGCTTATATATTTAGCTTATATATGTGTCGCTTACAGGCGGTTAAGTATTTTTTGTATATGTGTATCAAGTTTCAGCGTAGGCAACTTATTATGTTTACATATTGTGAGGCGGCTAACGGGATCAGCCACCCCACAGTTTTTCACGGCAAGGAACCGTCATCCCTTTGGCCAAATCACGGCAAGGAGCCGCTGGCGGGACAACTCATTAATATTTCTTTAGTTTATAAGTATTAATTGTATTAGGTTAAGATCTTAGCGAAGTAAGAGGCAAGGAGCCATCAATACTATAAGCAATTCAGTCTTAGGAGTAAAGAGGCAAGGAGCCGCGAATATTATAATTAATTTAACTGAACAAGAGTGAATTTGAATTTAACCGCCGGCCGCCGCTGCAACCGTGCGTTGTCGATCGGTTGCTCAACACCGTCTTTGAGAGCGCAACTTCAATTCGGCGGCGAAGAGCGAAAGCTCCGAGGCAAAGTTGCGAAAGCTCGCGGCGAAGTTGAGCGGCCGTGGCAAGCGCATGGCTCGCCGGCGAGCGTGCCGGCACTTTGGAACGAACACTAAGGGTGAGTAGAAGTGCATCGTGAGACAGATAGAGATCATAGATGGTATAGCGGAGCGCTAGGGCTCCAGAAAACAGTGCGGCAGGGAATTACTATAAAGTCGTGATTAATAAAAGTGAATAAAGTGCCTATGTTATAATTATCAAGAAGAAACCGGATAATTCTTTGTTTTCTAGTAACCCGGCTTACTTTAACATCGGAATTAACCGGTGTTCTACCTAACCTCACTCAGAAGCATGTGGTACGAGATTGTGGCCCCGTGGTGGGCATTACCGGTTGGTGTTTCGATAGAGTAGGATAGAGCGTTTGGGTAGTGGAGTTGGTGCGAGGCCACGGCCCGATAGAGTAGTGGTACGAGGCCACAGCCCGATAGAGAGTTTGGGTAGTGTAGTTGGCGCGAGGCTCCGGCCCGCTAGAGTAGTGGTACGTGGCCACGGCCCGATAGAGAGTTTGGGTAGTGTAGTTGGCGCGAGGCTCCGGCCCGCTAGAGTAGTTGGTGCGAGGCCACGGCCCGATAGAGTAGTGGTACGAGGCCACGGCCCGATAGAGAGTTTGGGTAGTGGAGTTGGCGCGAGGCTACGGCCCGCTAGAGTAGTTGGTGCGAGGCCACGGCCTGGTAGTGTAGGCGTGCAGAAATAGGGCTAGGCTTGGTCTGATCATGATACTCACCCCCTTCCCCCTTAAGCTCTCTCTCCCAGCGAAATTATAAATATCTTGTAACTCGCTAGACCTGGTAAGACTGAGAGTTATACCCCGACCAGTAGCTTCTTTACAAGTGGCGCCCGAGCAGGGACCAGAGGCGTTTAGGGGTGTGGCATGTCGGCGGATTAAAGCCCGCAAGCATGCCCGAATAGGTATTTTCAAAAAAAAAAATATATATACAGGGTATTTTTAGTCGGGTATACACTAGAGGGAAAGTAACCTAGCGGAGAGCAAGAGAATGAGAATATCATGTATGTGCGAAATATAAACAGGGTATTAATCAGTCCAGTATACCCCAGCGTACATTTCTATACCCTGTGGTAGGCAGAGGCACAAAATGAACACGTGCAGATTGTTAGTGACGAAAATGCTAGCAGAAATCCAGAACGCAAAATAAAGAGACGAAAACATAACGGTCGGTCGTAAAAGTACAGCGCGCGTGCGCCAGACAGGCGACGTCGAGATCACGCTCGCACACGGGTGCCCAAACGCGCGGCGCAGTCGACGTCGGCGTCGAAGGGCCGTTAAGGCGTCGCGGCAGTGGCTGTACAGTGGGACGAATTCAACTCACGCGCGGAATTCGTCAGTACAGTTGTCGAGGGCAGTGAGGATGGTCGCATTTCAAGATTGAATACAAACAAAGTGAACAATAAGAACAGAACAAGTGCTAAACAAAAAAAAAAAAAAAAAAGGGCGAAAAAAAAAAAGACGAACGCGGGCCAAAGTGTCAAGAAGGTCGAAAGAATTAATTTTTTATTTTTTTTTTGTGAGGCGGCTAAAGATAAATAAAAATAAATGGATTATAATAAAATTTTCTTTTATAAATAAAATAAATTAAACAAAATAAATAAAGAAATACAGAAAATAAACAATTAGATACACAAGAATAAACCAAGGTGCACAAGGAAGGCGAAGGCAGCGACCAAGTGAGGAACGGCCTAAAAGTGAAAAGAAGAAAAGAAAAAAAAAAGATAAAACTTAAAGGAGAAAAGTGGCTGGGGAAGATCGGCGTAAAAGTGAAAAGACACCAACTGATCAAAAAAAAAAAAAAGAAATAATAAAGGGACCGACGGAACCCCTAAAACAGGAAGAGAGGGAAACAGCGACGTCGGCTAGCAAGGAAGTATATAATAAAGGATGGAGGCAGGTGAGTGCCAAAACCCGGGGGTAGGCGTCCGCTGGATTCACCAGCGACGCAAAGAGGAGTTAGTGGCGATCGCCCAGGAGTTTGGGTTGGAAAAGGAGGGGCGCGTGGAGGAGCTACGTAAGCGGCTGTCCACCTACGTGCAGGATGGCGGTCATTCGACTGAGACTTGGGCTCGGCTTCGAGCTGGAATCCCAGTATGCTAAAACTCTTGAGCCGCCATCATGGGGCGTCCCACCCGACTTTAGTGGACGGCCACGTCAAAAGTCGGAACCTGACCTCAGAAGCTCCCAGTTGTACGGGCGTTTACAGGCGCCCACCCCAGGTTTGACCGTCTCGGGCGTGGAGGCAGTTCCTGCTCTCGGGGAAA
Organism: Drosophila littoralis; assembly: GCA_018903485.1. Lineage (NCBI taxonomy): Eukaryota > Metazoa > Arthropoda > Insecta > Diptera > Drosophilidae > Drosophila > Drosophila littoralis. Next base: position 559,398 of record JAEIGF010000611.1, read on the forward strand.
ATGAAGAACGCCGAACAACTGCGGTCAACGCAGAGGTAGGGCGGTCCCCTGTTGAACCGGGTGGTGGTCCCTACTACACTAGACCGTACCATCAATCGGAGGCGAGGAGGCGAGGCCACTTCCCTATGTCCCGGAGCAAGTTCGGAAGTGGGGTATGAGGTATGATGGCCGCTCCGACCCCCTTGGGTTCTTAGAGGACCTCGAGGAGCGCGCCATCACCTATGGTATTGCCCTCGACCGTATGCCCAGGGCAATGAGCGAAGTGTTCTGCGATAGGGCTGCTCGTTGGTTTCTGAGCAGTGGGCTAAGGGATGTGCCGTGGGCCGTGTTTAGGAGGGATTTCCTGGAGTTTTTCTTACCCCCACGTTACTTCGAGAGGCTTGAGGACGAGATCCGATCCCGGAGGCAGCGCGTAGGTAAAGCGTTCAACGAATATTTGATAGAGCTGAGGGCTCTTATGCACCACGCTAGATACGGGCCGGCACAAGAGCTGCACCGGATCTACGAGAACGCCACTCCGGAATACAGGCTTTATGTGCGACGGCAAGACTTCTCTACCCTATCCCAGCTAACTCAACTGGCCGTAGAATACGAGACCGTCGTGAGGCATAGGGCGGAGTACTCAGGCAGCCAACCTGTAGCCCCGGGTGTCTCGAGTTCGAATAGTGCAGAATGGGCGAGGACGGCACAGTCCCCGGGGGGACATCTCAATCCGTTTCGGTCTGCTCCCAGCGGATCCGGAGCGACCGTTGTGGACAACAGGGTCTCCGCCCCACCCGCTGCAACTCACGCAGAGGTGGCCCATCGGATGATGAGCCAAGAGGCCGGGAACGGATATGATCCGCGACGCGCGTAGGAGGGGCATTTTGCAAGGGAATGTCCTAACGCCCCCGTCTTATTTTGTTGGGTATGTATGCCCGCCACAATCGATACCGGAGCCACTCGTAGCTTCATGAGTGAAGACTGCGTACTCAAGTGGACGATTCGGGCAAGAGCGGAGGAAATACAGGCACGCATCCGCCTGGCGGATGGGTCCACCCTAGAGGTGGAGAAAGCCTTGAGAGTAGACGTCAGCTTAGGGGAAAAAACGATCAGCATGACGATGCTCATAATGCCCTCAATGTTGGACCACGTAATCCTGGGTATGGATTTCTTGGGTGCAATGGCCTGCTCGGCACCCGATGGAAAAGGTCTGGAACTGAGGGAGTTCCTGGAGTCAGAGCTGGCTCTCTTCGAGGGGCTGCAGGGAGTCTCACACATCCGCGCATTCCATTCCGGACGCTTATCCGGTGCCTCGTATTAACCACATCCTGGAGCGGTTGCGTTACGCCCGGTTCATCTCCACTCTGGACTTGAAGCACGGGTACTGGCAGATACCGATGGCAGCCGTTAGTAGGGAGTGTACGGCGTTCACAGTCCCTGGAAGAGGTCTTTTCCAATGGCGGGTGATGCCATTTGGTCTACACTCGGCGTGTGCGACCTTTCAGCGAGCATTGGATACAGTAATAGGACCGGAAATGGAGCCCCATGCGTTCGCCTACCTAGACGACATCGTGGTAATAGGAGCAACGAAAGAACGGCATGTAGAGAATTTGAGGGAGGTATTTCGCCGGCTAAGGGCAGCCAATCTCAGGTTGAATAGAAAAAAATGCAGCTTCTTCCGGGAGAGGGAAGGGATACGTACCGATCCGGAGAAAGTGGAGGCGATACGTAACCTGAGGGCCCCGACAAATTGCACAGAACTGCGGCAGTGTCTCGGGATGGCGTCATGGTACAGGTGCTTCGTCCCTAACTTCGCGACTCAAGTACAGCCACTCACAGCGCTCTTAAGGAAAGGGCGGAAATGGGCATGGGAGCAAGAACAGGAGGAGGCATTGCGTCAATTGAAGGATAGCTTGACGACTGCCCCTGTGTTGGCTTGCCCCGACTTTTCCGCCAAGTTCGTCTTGCAGACTGAGGCGAGTGAGTATGGCCTCGGCGCAGTGCTGACGCAGACGATTGATGGCCAAGAGCGAGTGATAGCGTATGCGAGCCGGAAGTTGCTGAAGGCCGAGGTGAACTATTCCGCCACCGAGAAAGAGTGCCTGGCAATAGTGTGGTCGATCCGGAAGTTGCGCTGCTACTTAGAAGGGTACCGGTTCGACGTGATAACTGACCATCTAGCGCTCAAGTGGCTCAACTCGAGCGAGAGTTCGTCCGGAAGAATCGCGCGATGGGCATTAGAACAGCAACAGTTCCAATTTGACGTCCATTATCGTCGAGGGAAGCTCAACGTCGTGGCCGATGCGCTATCGAGGCGTCCTCTAGAGACCTGTCAGCAAGCAGTGGTGGCCGAGGCCCACTGCAAATGGGTCGCGAGTATGCGTGCCAGAATCGCCGAAGAACCAGCCAAGTTCCCGGATTACATCGAGGAAAACGGACAGTTATATAGGCATTTGGGTCACCGGATAGACGATGAGGACAACATCCCCTGGAAACTATGCGTAGGCAGTGGTCAACGCCAGAGGGTACTGCGGGAATGTCATGATGCTCCCACGGCCGGACATCAAGGTGTCGAGGCTAGCCCAACGGTACTACTGGCCGGGTATGTTCCGCGATGCCGCCAGATACGTGAGTTGTTGCGAAGACTGTCAAAAATTCAAGAGTGAGCAACTCAAACCGGCTGATCGAATGCTGACGAGGCAGGTGGCAGAGCCGATGGCGGTACTTTGCGCGGACTTCGTCGGACCCCTTCCACGGTAAGACATGGAAACACGATGCTACTGGTGTTTCATGACGCTTTCTCGAAGTGGGTGGAATTGGCCACAGCAGCACACCTGCAGACTGCGTTTCAAAGTTGGCACCCAAATTTGACGGCCCCTACAGGGTTGTCAAATTCATATCCCCCAATATTGTACGGCTGGTGAAATCAGGCGAGCACAAGAAGAGGGTGGCCAACATCTCACAGTTGAAACCATTCTACCGAAAGACGACGAGCGACGGAGAAGACGAAGATCCAGGGCACGTAAATGCCCACGAGTAAGCGAAGGATGAGAGCGACACCCGTCGCCCAACGAAACTATTATAATTAAGTTTAGATAAGACTAACACTAACAACATAATTGAGAATAGGCATAGTAAGATGTGAGCCGCACTGAGAGGATAGGGCATTAACAAATAAGTAACGAGTAACGAGTAGCGAGTAAGTTAACCAATAAGCTGAGCTTTCAGATGGAACCCGAGGTTATCAACATATCATCAGACGACGACGTCAGCAGCGGAGACACCGAGCCTTTCCCCGGGCCGGGAGCCGGAGGCCGCCCGCGCGACCCCCGTCGGGGGCGTGAGTACTATCAAAGAGAACGGCAAGAAGGGCCGCCTCACCAGTTCCGCCATACCCTATACTCCCGACGGACCGACATCATGGAGAGGCTAGACGGGATGGTCATGTTCAAACAGGCGGAAAGCGCCGACGCAGCCACCATCGCCGACGGAGAGCCGCCCGGGGCAAGCGTCGCCGGAGTGGAGACCAACGCCGACCCAGTCCCGAGGGAGCATCCTCGTCGGCCACGAAGAGGCTTCGTTCGGAGACCGAGAAGCCCGGAGGATCGCAGCGGCGCGTGCCGCGTTCGCTCCGCGAGCGCCAGAAGGGTCCTTCCCAGCTCGGAAGGATAACCGCCGCTGCGAGATCGCGTCTCGAGGAGGGCATCCCGAGCCCTGGCCGATACCGATTGCGGTCTGCCAGATGGTCGTGGAGGAGCGCCGTCTCGGCAGCAAGGACGCGGCGAACTCGCCCGTGTCCACAGCCCGCGCCGAGGCATCTGACGCAACCTTTCGAAAGGGATCGGAGGATGAGTGGTTCGACCACGAGGACAAGATGCCCGCGCTCGTGCCCATTGCCCGCGCCGAGACACCCGACACCATCGCCCGGCGTGAGTTGGAAGACGCCTGGTTCGGCCAAGAAGGCAAGGCGCCGTCCCTAGAAGGCTCCTTCACTATTCGCCAGGAGGCCCGGGGTGAAGTGTGGTCCGAGGAAGAGGACACGGTGGTGAAGGCTTCGTCGCCCAAGCCTTCGAGTTCAACCAAGATTCCTCCCCAATGGTTCTAAAGACTCCCACGGAGAGCGAACTGTGGGACGATATCGTGGACCTTTTCGACGGTATCGACGGGTGGGATACTAGCCTGGATTCAGTGCTGGAGGAGGAACCCGACACCGAGATTGCCACGATCGCCCGCAGTGCCGACGTGAGGGTCACGCCGGAGAGCCCCACCAAGAAACCCGACCCCGAGGTCGAGGCGGTCGCCCGCAGTGCCGACGTTGAGGTAACGCCGGGGAGCCCCACCAAGGAACCTGTGGAACCGTCATCCCTTTGGCCAAATCACGGCAAGGAGCCGCTGGCGGGACAACTCATTAATTTTTCTTTAGTTTATAAGTATTAATTGTATTAGGTTAAGATCTTAGCGAAGTAAGAGGCAAGGAGCCATCAATACTATAAGCAATTCAGTCTTAGGAGTAAAGAGGCAAGGAGCCGCGAATATTATAATTAATTTAACTGAACAAGAGTGAATTTGAATTTAACCGCCGGCCGCCGCTGCAACCGTGCGTTGTCGATCGGTTGCTCAACACCGTCTTTGAGAGCGCAACTTCAATTCGGCGGCGAAGTCGAGCAGCCGAGGCAAGCGCATGGCTCGCCGGCGAGCGTGCCGGCACTTTGGAACGAACACTAAGGGTGAGTAGAAGTGCATCGTGAGACAAAAGGAGATCATAGATGGTATAGCGGAGCGCTAGGGCTCCAGAAAACAGTGCGGCAGGGTTTAGCTCAGGAAGAGAGTCGTGATTAATAAAAGTGAATAAAGTGCCTATGTTATAATTATCAAGAAGAAACCGGCTTACTTTAACATCGGAATTAACCGGTGTTCGACCTAACCTCAATCAGAAGCATGTGGTACGAGATTGTGGCCCCGTGGTGGGCATTACCGGTTGGTGTTTCGATAGAGTAGGATAGAGCGTTTGGGTAGTGTAGTTGGCGCGAGGCTCCGGCCCGCTAGAGTAGTTGGTTCGAGGCCACGGCCCGATAGAGTAGTGGTACGAGGCCACGGCCCGATAGAGAGTATGGGTAGTGTAGTTGGCGCGAGGCTCCGGCCCGCTAGAGTAGTTGGTGCGAGGCCACGGCCCGATAGAGTAGTGGTACGAGGCCACGGCCTGATAGAGAGTTTGGGTAGTGGAGTTGGCGCGAGGCTACGGCCCGCTAAAGTAGTTGGTGCGAGGCCACGGCCTGGTAGTGTAGGCGTGCAGAAATAGGGCTAGGCTTGGTCTGATGAGGATACTCACCCCCTTCCCCCTTAAGCCGTCTCTCCCAGCGAAATTATAAATATTTTGTAACTCGCTAGACCTGGTAAGACTGAGAGTTATACTCCGGCCAGTAGCTTCTTTACAATATGTACTGTCGCGTTTGCGACTTTAATTGCAACATGCATACATTCTTTGTTTTAAGTATTTGAGTTAATGCTGACCTATCATATTTATATATATCTGGTTCGGGGCATTGCTCTACTTGACTAAATGGGTCGAGAATATGGGTGGTTTAGTTGGCGGGGTCGAAAATGTGGTAACTCATGCATATGCAAATTGACTTTGTCCGAGAACTCACGCAGCTTTGAAGTCGACTCCGAATCTACCCACTTGAGCCCATGAATCTCATTGATGTGTGCCTGAAAAACAAGACATTTATAGCTAAATCTTCTATTTAGAATATCCAGAGCCACACGATAATTGGCACCAGAAAACTCCAACCAGGGCCAGACAAGCATGAACGGAGATGTTGCAACTTTTCCGAAAACGCGGGTAATGTGAGCTCGGGCAAGCGCGTTCTGTTGGCCAAGATCACGGTTTGGTTTGGCAAATCCTCACGACGAAGAAAGGTTGAGTGGGACGGGCCGTTAGATTGACGACGCTGGCAATCAACTCGTCAAAATCATCGCGTAATTTTCTTCCAATTTCATCGAAATTTAGCTACTCTAGCGAGTTATGCGCGGCATTAAAGGCATACTTAGTTTGTTCAATTAGCAACAGGGGCACACAGCTAAGTCGGCGGCACAAGAGTTGTTAATTTTATCCTCAGATAACTCATTTTCAATACACTTGGCCCACTCGAACAATGCAGCCGCCTTGCGCTTAAAAAAAGACACCCTGTTTGTCTGCATATCATTTGAGTTCCCGCCTTGCATAATTTTTTCACAAGCGCTAAATCACAACACTAAAAACTGAGCCCACAAAGCGTATGTATGTATAAGTATATATGCTGAGCCGGGGGAGTGCGACGAATTGTGCAGCTGCTTATGTTCAAGCCTATATATGTATATAAGCTGAGCCGTTATAGTTCTGTTTATTTTATCGAATTTGTATAAATTATAAAGTTATTTGGCTGTGGCTCAGAAATAGTTCTTCGCTTTACCTCGATCAACAACGAACAAGTGGGCAAGATAAAAGAGAATATGCAAATTTAGAGTAAAGTAAAGTCGCACATTGGTGACCCAGACGTTTTAGTAAACGCAAAAGTTTCTGTAAAACATTCAGTCTACAACTAAGCAATTACCAAAATTGGTGGACGCAATCGTGCACGCTAACACACGCAAATACAAGTTGCCAAGAATTGTGAAATTGAATTTATTACTGTAAACTCACATAAGAAATGGATAGAGACGGAGCAGCAATGGAGCAGCAAGCCAACCAAAGGAGCACAGCCTCCGGCATCAACGCCAACACCCACGGGCAGAACACGCAAGACACACCCTGACTCAGGCTAATCAGGAAATTTTTCGTACTTATCGTTGACGGCGACTCGGCTAGAGTCTCCCTGCAGGCAGACAAAATATTGGAAGCTCAGCGCCACTCAGCAGTATGCGCACTGCAGAAAGACACCAACGAAGGCAAACTTCAAGCCGAAATCGACGAGTTACGCAGGGAGATGGGAAAACTGAAATCAAAGCCCGGGAAGTAACTCTAAATCGCCGGATCGATCCTCGTGTTATATGAAAAAAATGTTGTTTATTAAGATATCTTAACCAAAATCGGCACTTATTAGTTTGACTATGCTCCTCATATATATGCAAAATCCTATTAAGATCGGACCACTATGTCATATAGCTGCCATAGGAACGATCGGTCGAAAAGTAAGTTGTTGTATGAAAAAAAGTTTTGTTGATCAAGATTTCTTGACCAAAGTTGGCATTTACTTGGCAAATCCTATTTAGATCGGACTGTATCATATAGCTGCCATAGGAACGATCGGTCGAAAATTAAGTTGTTTTATGAAAAACCTTTTTTATCAAGATATCTTGACTAGCCTCGGCGTTTATTAGTTTTACTATGCTCCTCACATAAATGTTAAATCTTATTTACAATTTGCAAAATCTTATTTACATCGGACTACCATATCATATATTTGCTAGAGTAAAGATCGGTCGAAAACTAGGTTTTTGATTTAAAACCTTTTTTATACCCTTGCAGAGGGTATTATAATTTTGTCGTGAAATGTGTAACGCATAGAAGGAGACATCTCCGACCCCATAAAGTATATATATTCTTGATCAGCATCAACAGCCGAGTCGATATAGCCATGTCCGTCTGTCCGTCTGTCCGTCTGTCCGTCTGTCCGTCCGTCCGTCTGTCCGTCTGTCTGTTTCTATGCGAACTAGTCCCTCAGTTTTAAAGCTATCTTAATGAAACTTTGCAGAAGTCCCTATTTCTGTTGCACGCAGCACATATGTCAAAACCAGCTGGATCGGACCACTATATCATATAGCTGCCATAGGAACGATCGGTCGAAAATTAAGTTTTTGTATGAAAAAACCTTTTGTTTATCAAGATATCTTGACCAAACTCGACATTTATTAGTTTTACTATGCTCCTCATATATATGCAAAATTCTATTAAGATCGGACCACTATATCATATAGCCGCCATAGGAACGATCGGTCGAAAATTAAGTTTTTGTATGAAAAAACATTTTGTTTGTCAAGATATCTTGACCAAACTCGGCATTTATTAGTTTTACTAAGCTCCTCATATATATGCAAAATCCTATTAAGATCGGACCACTATATCATATAGCTGCCATAGGAACGATCGGTCGAAAATTAAGTTTTTGTATGAAAAAACATTTTGTTTGTCAAGATATCTTGACCAAACTCGGCATTTATTAGTTTTACTAAGCTCCTCATATATATGCAAAATCCTATTAAGATCGGACCACTATATCATATAGCTGCCATAGGAACGATCGGTCGAAAATTAAGTTTTTGTATGAAAAAACCTTTTGTTTATCAAGATATCTTGACCAAACTCGACATTTATTAGTTTTACTATGCTCCTCATATATATGCAAAATTCTATTAAGATCGGACCACTATATCATATAGCCGCCATAGGAACGATCGGTCGAAAATTAAGTTTTTGTATGAAAAAACATTTTGTTTGTCAAGATATCTTGACCAAACTCGGCATTTATTAGTTTTACTAAGCTCCTCATATATATGCAAAATCCTATTAAGATCGGACCACTATATCATATAGCTGCCATAGGAACGATCGGTCGAAAATTAAGTTTTTGTATGAAAAAACATTTTGTTTGTCAAGATATCTTGACCAAACTCGGCATTTATTAGTTTTACTAAGCTCCTCATATATATGCAAAATCCTATTAAGATCGGACCACTATATCATATAGCTGCCATAGGAACGATCGGTCGAAAATTAAGTTTTTGTATGAAAAAACATTTTGTTTGTCAAGATATCTTGACCAAACTCGGCATTTATTAGTTTTACTATGCTCCTCATATATATGCAAAATCCTATTAAGATCGGACCACTATATCATATAGCTGCCATAGGAACGATCGGTCGAAAATTAAGTTTTTGTATGAAAAAACCTTTTGTTTATCAAGATATCTTGACCAAACTCGACATTTATTAGTTTTACTATGCTCCTCATATATATGCAAAATTCTATTAAGATCGGACTACTATGTCATATAGCCGCCATAGGAACGATCGGTCGAAAATTAAGTTTTTTGTATGAAAAAACATTTTGTTTGTCAAGATATCTTGACCAAACTCGGCATTTATTAGTTTTACTAAGCTCCTTATATATATGCAAAATCCTATTAAGATCGGACCACTATATCATATAGCTGCCATAGGAACGATCGATCGAAAATTAAGTTTTTGTATGAAAAAACATTTTGTTTTTCAAGATATCTTAACCAAACTCGGCATTTATTAGTTTTACTATGCTCCTCATATATATGCAAAATCCTATTAGGATCGGACCACTATATCATATTATTAAGTTTTGTATGGAGAATTTTTGTTTTTCATGATTTTGCGATTAAACACGGCATTTAAAGATTTCACTATGCTTCCTTCATTTTTGCTAAATCTTATTTACATCGGTTTTTGATTAAAAGCCTTTTTTTTGTTTATCAATATACCTTGACCAAACTCGGCCTTAACCATTTTCTCGGCATTAAAAGGTTGGGTCTGCAAGGGTATTAGATCTTCGGCATGCCGAAGATAGCCCTTCTTTCTCGTTGTTTATCAAGATATCTTGACCAAACTCGGCATTAACTATTTTCCCTGTGCTTCTTAGATACGGGCAAAGCACTATGAGCATTATGAAAAGGTTGGGTCTGCAAGAGAATTAGATCTTTTCTTTTCATGGAAGGTCGTCGGCTGCGCCAGCTAAGTCCTCGATGTCGGGTGAGTTGATGACCGATCCGGTGGGGGAAAATTTACAGCCTGTCCGGCAAGCTAGGCCCCTGCTCATAGCTGGGAATGGTCAGTGACTTCCCTAAGGTATCCTGAAAGCAACGATTTTATTAGGGGTAGAGAGAGTTCTGTAGAGAAAACGTGATGCAAACTATTGTAATTTTTACATAACACGCGAAAAGGATTGTGCATAGCGTAGACTGTTGTGCACGTAGATAGGAATAAGGGGCGATAATTTCTAGTTGGTCTGGACGGGACAGAGAACTAAAGACGCCCTAACAGAAAAGGAGAATCTATATCGCCAACAATCAACTTCTGTAGGAAGACAACACCGAGAATTGTCTTACGCTTGGTTAACGACGGAAGATTAAGAAGAAGCAGCCTGCTGGAGTAAGATGGCAACCGAAGATTAAGGCAAACGAGAAAGAAGGGCTATCTTCGGCATGCCGAAGATCTAATACCCTTGCAGACCCAACCTTTTAATGCCGAGAAAATGGTTAAGGCCGAGTTTGGTCAAGGTATATTGATAAACAAAAAAAAAGGCTTTTAATCAAAAACCGATGTAAATAAGATTTAGCAAAAATGAAGGAAGCATAGTGAAATCTTTAAATGCCGTGTTTAATCGCAAAATCATGAAAAACAAAAAATTCTCCATACAAAAACTTAATAATATGATATAGTGGTCCGATCCTAATAGGATTTTGCATATATATGAGGAGCATAGTAAAACTAATAAATGCCGAGTTTGGTTAAGATATCTTGAAAAACAAAATGTTTTTTCATACAAAAACTTAATTTTCGATCGATCGTTCCTATGGCAGCTATATGATATAGTGGTCCGATCTTAATAGGATTTTGCATATATATAAGGAGCTTAGTAAAACTAATAAATGCCGAGTTTGGTCAAGATATCTTGACAAACAAAATGTTTTTTCATACAAAAACTTAATTTTCGACCGATCGTTCCTATGGCGGCTATATGACATAGTAGTCCGATCTTAATAGAATTTTGCATATATATGAGGAGCATAGTAAAACTAATAAATGTCGAGTTTGGTCAAGATATCTTGATAAACAAAAGGTTTTTTCATACAAAAACTTAATTTTCGACCGATCGTTCCTATGGCAGCTATATGATATAGTGGTCCGATCTTAATAGGATTTTGCATATATATGAGGAGCATAGTAAAACTAATAAATGCCGAGTTTGGTCAAGATATCTTGACAAACAAAATGTTTTTTCATACAAAAACTTAATTTTCGACCGATCGTTCCTATGGCAGCTATATGATATAGTGGTCCGATCTTAATAGGATTTTGCATATATATGAGGAGCTTAGTAAAACTAATAAATGCCGAGTTTGGTCAAGATATCTTGACAAACAAAATGTTTTTTCATACAAAAACTTAATTTTCGACCGATCGTTCCTATGGCAGCTATATGATATAGTGGTCCGATCTTAATAGGATTTTGCATATATATGAGGAGCTTAGTAAAACTAATAAATGCCGAGTTTGGTCAAGATATCTTGACAAACAAAATGTTTTTTCATACAAAAACTTAATTTTCGACCGATCGTTCCTATGGCGGCTATATGATATAGTGGTCCGATCTTAATAGAATTTTGCATATATATGAGGAGCATAGTAAAACTAATAAATGTCGAGTTTGGTCAAGATATCTTGATAAACAAAAGGTTTTTTCATACAAAAACTTAATTTTCGACCGATCGTTCCTATGGCAGCTATATGATATAGTGGTCCGATCTTAATAGGATTTTGCATATATATGAGGAGCTTAGTAAAACTAATAAATGCCGAGTTTGGTCAAGATATCTTGACAAACAAAATGTTTTTTCATACAAAAACTTAATTTTCGACCGATCGTTCCTATGGCAGCTATATGATATAGTGGTCCGATCTTAATAGGATTTTGCATATATATGAGGAGCTTAGTAAAACTAATAAATGCCGAGTTTGGTCAAGATATCTTGACAAACAAAATGTTTTTTCATACAAAAACTTAATTTTCGACCGATCGTTCCTATGGCGGCTATATGATATAGTGGTCCGATCTTAATAGAATTTTGCATATATATGAGGAGCATAGTAAAACTAATAAATGTCGAGTTTGGTCAAGATATCTTGATAAACAAAAGGTTTTTTCATACAAAAACTTAATTTTCGACCGATCGTTCCTATGGCAGCTATATGATATAGTGGTCCGATCCAGCTGGTTTTGACATATGTGCTGCGTGCAACAGAAATAGGGACTTCTGCAAAGTTTCATTAAGATAGCTTTAAAACTGAGGGACTAGTTCGCATAGAAACAGACAGACGGACAGACGGACGGACGGACAGACGGACAGACGGACAGACGGACAGACGGACATGGCTATATCGACTCGGCTGTTGATGCTGATCAAGAATATATATACTTTATGGGGTCGGAGATGTCTCCTTCTATGCGTTACACATTTCACGACAAAATTATAATACCCTCTGCAAGGGTATAAAAACAGAAATTGCTTCTAAATAGATTCAATACGATTCTGGTTATTGTTATACTGCGGAGACCAAATGCAAGAGCAGTATTCAAGGATAGGTCGAACAAGATATATGTACAGAAGTTTCGTTATAAAAGGATCGTTAAACTCTTTAGACCATCGTTTAATGAATCCAAGTACACCTTTTGCCTCATTAACGATGGTATCTATATGCAGATTGAAGCTGAGTTTAGAATCAAAAAGAACGCCTAGATCCTTAACTGTTAGTATACGTTGCAATTGAGTATTGTCAATTGTATAGCTGACAAGATAAGGTGTAATGCGATTGAAGGTCACAAACATACTTTGAACAATTTAGATGCAATTGATTGGCCGAACACCAAAGTTGCATAGCATGATATAGTGTAGAATATCCGCTTACATAAGTACCCGGGCATGTGATATAACCGAGGGGAGATCATTTATAAAAAGAGTAAAGAGTATAGGACCAAGATGACTACCTTGAGGGACGCCAGAAGTAACGTGAACCTGTTTAGAGGTAGTCTGCCTCAGCATGACTCTTTGGGTCCTACCTTTTAAATAAGAACTAATCCAAAGCAAAAGAAATGGAGGGAAACATAATCTGTCAAGTTTAAAAAGTAAAATGTCATGGTGGACAGAGTCAAACGCCTTACTCAAGTCAGTGTAAATGACATCAGTTTGCATTTTCGAAAGAAAAGCATCATTTATCAAGGAAGTAAACTATAGCAGATTGGTCGTAGTTGACCGATTCTTTACGAATCCATGTTGAACAGGGGAGACAACTGATTTGCAGAAATGCTGCAAATTCAAAGTGATTATTTTTTTGAATAATTTTGGGAGAGCGGACAGTGTTGCAATACCCCTGTAATTTTGTATATCAGACTTTCCACCTTTCTTGTGGAGAGGTATGATATAAGATTCTTTCCAAAGAGACGGAAAAACTGAAGATTCAAGGGATAGATTAAAAAGCTTTAGCAATGGACGAAGAAGGGAAGAACTACACTCTTTGAGAAGAGAACTAGGAACATTGTCAGGCCCAGGAGAGTAAGAAAATTTTAAAGAATTTTTAGCAGAAAGAAGAGAGGATTGGGAAATAACAGGAGCAGGTATAGAAGCGGATGAAGTTATATTGTGATGGTAAGAAGACAGACGGAAGAGTAAGTTGATTGGAAAAGATTAGCAAAGAGGTTAGCAGAATCGGAATCATTGCTAGCTTTATCTGTCCCGAGAGAAAAAGAAGATGGCAGACTTGAAGATTTACGCTTCAAGTTTACAAAATTATAAAACTGTCTCGGGTTTTGGCTAAATAGCCTTTTAGATAATATAGCTTCTTTTTCTTGTTCATTATTTATTTGGGTCACCGGCTTGAGTAGCGCCACTCTTAATGATTTTAAATTTTTATTGCCCATGTGTTTGAAAGTATCTATTGAAATTGATTCAAAGATCTTTTCGCTCGGTGCCACTTTTAGTTGGCTGATTTTATATACACCGGCTTGCCATTCAAGCCTTTGGAAAAACTGACCTAAGTCGAGAATTCCATTGGAGTACAAATCGCTAACATTAATTCTTGCTACAACTGTTTTTCCATGTTTCAATAAACATGTCGAATCTGTTATTCGCAAGGTCACTACTTTTCGTACCTCGTCATTTGTGATGACTTCGTATACGTTGGGCTTAGAAGCTTTTTCAAGACTTTGCTTTGGCAATAGTTCTTGTTTATTTTCTGCGCAGAAATTGTTTTGTCTACTTTGGTGCCTGGTAGTGACTTTCAGGACTTTTATATTCATGTCAATTAAGTCGGATATTGTTATGCTTGACATGGCGTCTGCCACGAAATTATCTTTCCCTCTCAGATACACTACCGTAAAATCATATTCTTCTAATTCGAGTCGCATGCGTGTTAATTTTGAACTTGGGTTTATCATAGAAAATAAATATGTTAAAGGTCTGTGATCAGTTCTTACTGTAAAATGTTTGCCATATATATGGTCGAAAATGTGTTGCCCAATGTATTGCTGCTAGTTCTTGTTCTGTAGTACTCTTATTGCTTTCACCTTTAGTGAATGCTCTTGATGCATATGCAACTGGGAGTTGGAGTCCATTATAGTTTTGAGTTAAAACTGCTCCACTTGCTTGCTTGCTTGCATCTGTGGTTATGCAAAATTCTTTGCTAAAATCTGGGTACTGTAATAAATTTGGTTGAACTAGTTGATTTTTAGGTACTGGAATGCCTTTTCACATTCTGTTGTCCATTCAAATGGGACATTCTTTTTACATAATCTTGTTATGTGCCGTGAATATTCGGCGAAGTTTTTTATAAATCGTCTATAATAATTGCAAAATGCAACGAATCTTCTAGCGCTGTCTGCGTCCGTAGGGACTGGATAGTTATTGATAACATCAATTTTGTATCGTCTGGTAAGATTCCTTTATCTGTGCATCTGTGACCTAAAAACCTCACCTCGTGCATGAAAAATGAATATTTTTCTGGATGTAATTTCAGATTGTGTTTTCTACAAAGTTTGAAAACATCTGTTAAGTTTTTAATCATATGTCGTTCAGAACAACCAATAACGATTAAATCATCCATGTAAAGGAAAGCTTGAGAAGGCTCTACGCCTGAGAATGCTATTGTCATCATTCTCTGAAATGAATTAGGCGCTATTTTTAAACCAAATGGTAATCGCGTGAAGCGATATGAACCATTGCTTGTTGAAAAAGACGTTATATTTCTTGAACTTTCCTCAAGCTCAATTTGGTGGAAACCTGACATTAAGTCAAGGCATGAAATATATTTAGCTCTACCCAATTGATCAAGAATATCGTCAATTCTGGGGAGTGGAAATTTATCTGACATCAATTTTTTATTTATTTGGCGATAGTCTTTGGGACTAATAAGAGTGGGCTATTATAAGGTGAAACAGACGGTTCAACAATATTTTGTTCAATTAACTTTCCAACTTGATGCTGGATTTCTTCTATTTGGCTATGCGGACATCGAAAATTTTTAACATATACTGGCTCATCATCCTTAAGTCTTAGATTTTGCTTATAGAAGTTGGTTGTTGTGATTGGTTCGGTTTCAAGTCCGAACACATCACTATACTCGGTGCATATTTTTTCAAGTTGTTTTTTAAACAAAATTGGAAAATTTTTCTTTAATTTATTAATTACAGACTCTTTTATATTTTCTTTTAGATTTTGAACTACATCGTAGTTCGAAAGTGATTCAAATTTTATTTTATTAATGCCTACTATTTGGCATTTATCTGTGGTATTTAAAAATCGGACAAAAGTATTTTGGGCTGTAGCAATAGTATTTGAAACATAAACACCCGGTTTAATTTCCTGATTTGGAATTAAAATGTTTTCTTCTGCTGAAGACAACTCTATTTTGCGTATCACTTGTGATCTTGATGGTAGAAGTGTGGAATTAGTACCAGAACGAAATGTTGTTGGAACATAGATAGGACACGTTAGGTTTTGTGGTCTAATTATAAGCCAATCCTCTGAACTATTGTAATCTAATTGGCAATTAAATGTTTTTATGAAATCTAATCCTATTATTCCATCGCAAGGGATTGCGAAATTTGAATGAAGAAGATGAAATTTATATGGAATAATGTATTTGTCTGTTTGTAGTTCGATTGAGACTAGTCCTTTGAAGTTTATTACTCCTTCTCCTATACCTCGAATGTCTATAATTTTATTGATTTGGATGTCATGAAAGACATCAGAATTTTCGTTTATAATTGAAATATCTGCACCTGTATCAATCAAAAATGTTATCTTTTTATTTGTTGCAACATTTCTGAATGATACGAAATTGCTGAGACTTAAGTTAACAGTATATATTTTACTATTTAACCCTGAGTATCTGGAGGTGTCTGCGAGTTTCCCGAAGTATCTTGGGCAACTCGGACATTATTGATATTGTTATAATGATTTCTATTTTGGTTGTTGCCTCGGTTGGAATTATTCCTACCTCGGTTATAACCTCGTCCACCTCTATTGTTGTTTTTGTTATTATTATTGGAATTGTAGTTACCACGGCCATTGCCTCTACCTCTTTGAGGATAGTAACTACCTCCTCTATTATTGCGGCCTCGCTGAAATAATACTGTACTCGCACTTCCAGTCATTTCTGTGCTGCAATGGATATATTTACCCATTATATCATTGAAAGTAACGAAGTTACCAGCTTCCAGTATTACTTTCAGTTTCTCATGCTCACAATTTTTAATCATTGCAGAAATAGACTCGTTTGTTGAGAATTTTTCTGCATTGTTTGGGTCTAGGCCGTCATCAATAAAGGCTGCCTCCAATTGCTTTCGCAAATTGTCCATTTCGGTTGCATACTGGGAAGCAGTTTTGCCTTTTTGTTTTATATTCAGTAATTTAGCTTTTAATACGTCGGGAGATTCTCCTTTTACGTTATCTTTAAGCTTATTTATTATTCGGGATACAGTAGATTCATTTTGTACTTTGTACAGAATTGTGCCGGTTATTTTTGATTTAATAACCTCAACTGCTATATCCTCCTGGTCGCCTTTAGTTCTTTCCACAATGCGTAAAGCAGTTAGGAATCTGTTTAATGATAGCTTTTTACCATCAAATTCAGGGACTGAAGAGGAAACCTGCTTCACGTATTCCCTGTCTAAGGCTACCTGGTTAGTCATTGCTTCTGTATTTTCTTGGAGCGTTTCAATGTCACTATCAACATCAATATCTAGATTGATTATTGGTTCTCGTTGAATTCAGCTGGCAGATTTGGATCTTCTGGGATTGTTATTACAATACTCCGTCTAGTACCAATATTATGTAATCTGGTTTTTAAACTTTATACAATTTTCTGACATATATTTTTATGCTCCTGCGTTAATTTATCATTAACTTTGTTTATTGTAGTTATTATGTTATTATATTGAGCTGTTAATATTTGCGCGTGATGTACCAATGTATCTGACTTTATTGTTTTATCAGAATTGATACATTTGTATGATTTTTCGAACTTGTCTTTATAATCATTTATTTTCTTCGCTAATGCATTCCATTCCATGGTTTAATAGAAAATGGAGTTTTTAGCGGTGTATGCGCAGCATCAGTATGGTGTCTGTGACTAGTATTGCATGTGTTTCGCTGATAGTTTTTACCATTACATAAGGTAATGTACTCAACACCATGCCCTTTTCAGTTTTGGAACAACCGATTAATGGGCTTGCAATACTTTGAAAAGTTTCTATGTATTCGTTTTCGAATTCAGTTATTTTAATGAATTCGATATGTTTTTGCAATATTTGTAATGCATTTATTGTATAATTTGGTTCTTTATTATAGATTCGTTTCAATGCTTATCATATTATATCATTTCTAAATTGTCTGCTCTACTTGCATATCTTTTCTTTATGCACTTATTGTGCAACTTATATAATTTAGTTAGTACATTTGCTAATAAAAGAATAACAATTATTATAAGCATAGCCGTTATTACTTTTAAATCTACTGAGACAGTTTCGACGTTATTATACCCTTGCAGAGGGTATTATAATTTTGTCGTGAAATGTGTAACGCATAGAAGGAGACATCTCCGACCCCATAAAGTATATATATTCTTGATCAGCATCAACAGCCGAGTCGATATAGCCATGTCCGTCTGTCCGTCTGTCCGTCTGTCTGTTTCTATGCGAACTAGTCCCTCAGTTTTAAAGCTATCTTAATGAAACTTTGCAGAAGTCCCTATTTCTGTTGCACGCAGCACATATGTCAAAACCAGCTGGATCGGACCACTATATCATATAGCTGCCATAGGAACGATCGGTCGAAAATTAGGTTTTTGTATAAAAAAACATTTTGTTTGTCAAGATATCTTGACCAAACTCGACATTTATTAGTTTTACTATGCTCCTCATATATATGCAAAATTCTATTAAGATCGGACCACTATATCATATAGCCGCCATAGGAACGATCGGTCGAAAATTAAGTTTTTGTATGAAAAAACATTTTGTTTGTCAAGATATCTTGACCAAACTCGGCATTTATTAGTTTAACTAAGCTCCTCATATATATGCAAAATCCTATTAAGATCGGACCACTTTATCATATAGCTGCCATAGGAACGATCGGTCGAAAATTAAGTTTTTGTATGAAAAAACCTTTTGTTTATCAAGATATCTTGACCAAACTCGACATTTATTAGTTTTACTATGCTCCTCATATATAGGCGAAATCCTATTAAGATCGGACCACTATATCATATAGCTGCCATAGGAACGATTTGTCGAAAAGTAGGATCTTGTATGAAAAAAATTTTGTTTTTCAAGATATCTTGACCAAACTCGGCATTTATTAGTTTAACTATGCTCCTCATATATATGCAAAATCCTATTAAGATCGGACCACTATATCATATAGCTGCCATAGGAACGATCGGTCGAAAATTAATTTAGTATGGAGAATTTTTGTTTTTCATGATTTTTCGATTAAACACGGCATTTAAAGATTTCACTATGCTCCCTTCATTTTTGCAAAATCTTATTTACATCGGTTTTTGATTAATATATTTTTTGTTTATCAATATACCTTGACCAAACTCGGCCTTAACCATTTTCTCGGCATTAAAAGGTTGGGTCTGCAAGGGTATTAGATCTTCGGCATGCCGAAGATAGCCCTTCTTTCTCGTTAATAACATTTGCGGTTGAATCCGCTACTTTCGATTCTTGGTCTAACATATTTGCTACTTCTAATATATTATTGTCTTTTGAGATTGCATTCGAAAGCATTAAACTTGAATTTCGGATTAATTGTTTTTTTTTTTTTAAAGAATATATATATATTGTGTAGATGATTTATTATTTTTAATAATTTTTTTTTTTTTTAAATTTTTTATATTTTTCTATTCGATCAAAGCAGTGATCTCCTGTCTAATATTTCGTATGGCTTCACAGGCCATACTTTATTACGAGCAACGCAATTATCGCTCAGTATTACAAACATTTCTTTACATTTCATTTGGGTTTACATTAAAATTATTATACAATTTTTTTGATTAACAAATATATATATATATTTTTTTTTTTAATTAAGTTGCGCGCTCTCTGTAGCGCTGCCGGTCCCCGAAGATGACTTAGCTTGGAACGCTAAATGGTGCCGGTGCTGGTCCTCGCACAGGCTGTTGGGGCGCCGGTGCTTGTCTTCTCACAGGCTGTTGGGGCATCTCTTCATTTGTTTGGGCTCTTTCTTGTTTTCTGCGTTTGGAATGTTTAAGTATTTATTAGCTAAGTTCTTTATATGATGAGTGGAAGGCGTTTCATTTGTGTTTTTTTTATTTTCAATTGTGCATCAAGCTAGCTCATCGGTTAGCCTTTTGGCATCTTTCCAATTCGGGGGCTTGCTGCTGTTATATAATTCCTTGCATATTTCCGCCTTACGGGTTTTTATGCCCAGCTGAATGCCTCCCGGTTTCTTTTTGGTTGGTTTTGCTTAATTGTAGCCTCGGCGTTGTCTACTGTTTTTCTTGTGCTATACACATCAAGCGTGATGCGTATGGACATTTCGACTTTTAACACAAACGAAATACACCTTACTCACTCAGAACTTTGGCTTTAATCCATCGCTGCTGAAGAAAATTGTTGTTCTTTATCCCGCGCCGTTGTAGTTGTAGCTTGTTACTGATGCTCGTCTCGTTGTTATTGTTGTAAATATTTATTTTTACATGTTATATTTTTAACATGTTCGTGACAATTGAACCTCCAGTTGTAGTTGCATTTAATTATTTGTATTTTTTTCCACTTGTTATATTTTTAACATGTTCGTGACACTTGTCACGGTCGCCATGTTAAGTTAAAAATGTCGAAACAATAATAAACACGTCTTGTTCGGTTTAAGCCTTAGTCGAGAGTGTTCTCTCGGTTTTATTCAATTTTATATTTTACTTATTACATACAATATTCTAAGTGAGCTCTGCCGCTAAGAGCGTCGGCAGAGAGAGAGAGAAGTGCAGTACATATGTGACTATGTAGTTATGTATATATACATATATATGTACAGATGGTACATACTCAAGAAGTGCTTACGCTAGCGATCTCACGCTGCGGCCAGTCAGCATAAGTGACGGATTCTATTACTGCACTTATGTATATTTATGATTGTATAAACATAGCAACAAAGTGTCGTTATGTTATGAGTTATTACTCTTACTTTTAAGTTGGGCATATGACCACTTGTTATATTGTATACTCCACAATACTGTGGGCATATGCTCATTTGGCATACAACATACTACAGGTCCGATCTTAATACGATTTTGCATATATCTTGAAAAGCAAAATGTTTTTTTATACAAAAACTTAATTTTCGACCGATCGTTCCTATGGCAGCTATATGCTATTGTGGTCCGATCCAGCTGGTTTTGACATATGGGCTGCGTGCAACAGAAAAAGGGACTTCTGCAAAGTTTCATTAACATAGCTTTAAAACTGAGAGACATAGCTTTAAGACTGAGTTCGCATAGTAACAGACAGACGGACAGACGGACATGGCTATATCGACTCGAATGTTGATGCTGATCAAGAATATATATACTTTATGGGGTCGGAGATGTCTCCTTCTATGCGTTACACATTTCACGACAAAATTATAATACCCTCTGCAAGGGTATAAATATGAATCAAAAATTTTTTAATAACTTACTATTATAATAATTCTAATTTATTTAAAAAACAAAAAAAAAAAACTCAAAATCAATATAAATGAAAAAAAAGAAAAAAAAAAAAAAAAAAAAAAAAAAATATATAAAAAAAATATTAAAAAAAAAAAAAATTAAAAAAAAAAAAAAAATAAAAAAAAAAAAAAATAAATTTAAAAAAAAAATAAATTACAAAAAAAAAAAATTTTAAGAAAAAAATTTTAAAAAAAAAAAAAAAAAAATAATAAAAAATTATTTTTAAAAAATAAAAATTATAAATAAATAAAATTAATTAATTAAAAAAATTGGTCTAATCATCTAAAAATTAAACTTGTATTATGTTAGCATAACATTTCAGTTATATATTGCCCTGCGAGGCAAGCAATGTCACTATTTTGTTTTGTTTGGCGCTTCTTCGCATGTCATAAAATAACTCAATATCATTTGCTGTTAACTATCTAGCGCTTATCGCTTTGCGCTCATCGTAGTTTCCTTTATCGCGCTCTTTTACCTTTTGCACTTTGTCTTAAGCGGCTAGCGCATCAATGCTAGCGACGCCGCAATCCATTCTTGTTTCGTATATTCGTTATATCGGATCTCTTATCGATCGCTTCGCTAAAAATTGTACATTTTTGCATATTGTCAAAACGTTTGCTATAAGCATAAATAAATCAACCCGTTGCATGAACTTATAAGAAAGGGTGTAGTTTTTATAACATCCATAATTTCTCGCTACTTAGTGCTAATAAAAATGCTTGTTAGCCCAACATTTTGGTGACCCCGACGTGATCTTTTTATTTAACATTATAGTGTTGCATAAAATTATTTAAATTAAAATTGAGCTAGTTGTTACTAGTTTCGGCAGCAATTAAAAACCGCTCTTATATACATACATATGTACGAGCAAGTGTCATGCGGTAAATTGCAGTAAAGAGGAGTCTGTGTACATAAGCATTTATACACCTACATACAGACGCGTTGGCTCTCGCTATCTGCATTTTACTTGTGTTTTTATTCGACAAACTGTTGCGCGCGCTTAAGAGTACAGTGGTAACAATAAGTCAACGGTCAACGACTTTTTCTTTGACTTTTTTCGTTTGCTTCGGTTGCCATGGAAAGTTCTAGTGCTGAATCGTTGGCCCAGCCTACAAACAGGGTGTCATTTTTAAAGCGCAAGGTGGCGTCCTCGTATGAGCGGTTGCAGGCGCTTCAATCTAGCCTCAACCAAACGCCCCTTGCCAATAATGATGAAATTGCATTGTCGGTGCTGCTCAAGCGGATTGAAAAAATGGAATCTGCATTTGAAGACGCTCAAAACAAATTGGAAGAACTAGACTTTGACGAAATCGGCAGTGAGTTACGCGAGGCTTTTGATGAGCTTTCAGTAACTTTGGAGACTTCGGTGCGGTTTGAAATTGCTAAGCGCAGTAGAGCATTGCCGTCCAGCTCCACATTTGTAAATGAGCCTATTGCTGCTGCGTCAATGACTAGATCCAGAGCGTTACCGACCTTACCGCCAATCAAATTGCCAACGATTTCTGGAGGTTATACAGATTTCTTTTCAATGTTCACAACTTTAATCGAAAATCATCCCGAACTCACAAACATTGAAAAAATGCAGCATTTGCGGCTCTGCTTGAAGGACTCTGCGCTGGATACCATTCGGTCATTGGAAATATCAGAGGCTAATTATTCCATAGCATTAAATTTATTACAAAAACGATTTGATAACCGTCGATTAGTATTTCAGGCACACATCGTTGAAGTGCTGGGGCTCAAGAAGGTAGAGAATGGCTCCGCTGGCATGCTGCGTGAATTGTCGGATAAGTTTAATGCCCATATTCGTGCTCTCACCAGTTTGGGTAGCAAGGAGCAAATTGCTGGTTGCATCCTTGTTCAGGTGCTACTGCAAAAACTGGATCCTGCTACGCAGGCGAAGTGGGAAGAGAAGCTGGAGGATCCCGCCTTTGCAAATTTAATTCCATCATGGGCACAAATAGCCACATTTTTGTAGCAACGCTGCAGAACCCTAGAGAGTGTGGATTATGCTATGGCAACCTATACGCCGAGCTCTCAGGTGGGCAAAAACAAACAGACTAACTCCAGTAGGACATCACTCGTTGCTACTAACTCAATGGCTGCTGTTTGCGTATTTTGCAATGGTGAAGAGCATAATATATGGCAATGCCCAAGATTTGGCAATTTGTCTCCAGATATGCGTCTCAAGGAAGCAAAACGATTATCTTTATGCCTCAACTGCCTTAAAAGGGGACATCTTTTACGAACATGCAATTCCGGAGCTTGTCGCACATGTGGCTCCAAACACCACACACTTCTGCATTTAGACGTTTTGCATTCGATTCATCACTCTGTCACTCCTACTGCAGCTTCTTCAGCCCCCGCCACTACCTCTCTTGTTGCCCACAACCTCAGCAGCGATGTTGTGTTCCTAGCCACTGCTATTGTACTAGTTAAAAATCGGTCTGGAACTCTAGTTCCGTGTCGTGCTGTATTGGATGGTGGGTCACAGCTACATTTAATTACATCCCGATTCGCTCAACAGCTTCAGTTGAAGAAAAGTCCGTCTTCAGCCGCAGTTGCTGGCCTGGGAAACGCTCCTTTCGCTACTGATGGATGCACTGTGACAGTCAATCTACAATCTCAAACGTCAGAGTACTCTGCAATCATCACAGCCATCGTAGCTTCCACTATAGCAGATCGCCAGCCAAGCATCGCCCTTAATACAACTAATTGGAATGTGCCTGGAAATATTCGCCTCGCTGATCCTTGCTTTTACAAGCCGCAGCGAGTTGACTTATTAATCGGAGCTGGTCTTTTCTACGAGCTAATGTGTTTCGGGCAAATAAAACTGCTACCGGGATTGCCTCTTCTGCAGAAGACACGCTTTGGATGGATAGTTGCAGGTGGCGGTTCCCAGCAAGGCGGTACCTCTCTTTTGGCCAATCGTGTATCGTCTGATGCCCGCACTGATTCTGATGGCCGAACCGATGAGTTAATTCAACGATTTTGGGAAGTAGAACGTTTTCCAGACCCTGTTGCTAAAGCAACAAAGGAAGAGCTTGACTGCGAGGAGCATTTTGTTAAGAATTTCCAAAGGTTGCCAACAGGAGCATATTCCGTGCGACTCCCTCTCAAACTCACGCTGGATCAATTGGGTGAATCTTATCAACAGGCATTTCGCAGATTTATATCGCTTGAGAGAAAGTTGCATCGTCATCCCAACCTTAAATCCCAGTATTGCGCGTTCATTCAAGAGTATATGGAGCTCGGACATATGACTCTTGTCCCTCCAGAGTCGTTACGTTTATGCAAATATTTTCTCCCTCATCATTGTGTGCTGAAGGAACAAAGCACGAGCACCAAACTTCGTGTCGTGTTTGATGGTTCAGCTACCACCAGCACTGGGTGTTCGCTGAATGAAGTGTTGATGGCTGGGCCCGTCATACAACCGAAACTGTTTAACATTGTGATGCGATTTCGCACGTTCCCCGTTGCCCTTACTGGAGACATTGGCAAGATGTATCGCTGTGTCAGAGTAACGGTCCCAGATAACTACCTACAATGCATCTTGTGGCGAAATTCTACTAATTCTGAAATAAGTGTCTTCAAGTTGGACACAGTTACGTATGGCACAAAACCAGCTTCCTTTCTTGCCGTTCGAGCAATGCAGCAATTGGCAGTCGACGAGCAACATTCATTTCCAATTGGTGCGAAAATTCTTCGACGCGATTTCTATGTAGATGACCTTATATCTGGCGGTGGCTCGGTCCAAGAGGCGATCGACGTATTAAATCAAACAAAGGGCATCCTATCTAAAGGTTGCTTTGAACTCAGAAAATGGTGCTCGAGTCACTCTGCAGTGCTAAAAGGCATTCCTGACAAGGATAAGGACTCGTTTTTTAAAATTTAGCGATGGAAGCGACATTACCAAAACCTTGGGCCTTGCGTGGGATCCTTCAACTGATAAATTAATGTTTTCTCTCACGGCTGCCAATCAGACACTTAAACCTTGCAAGAGATCTGTTCTGTCCACCATAGCTCGTTTTTTACGATCCACTAGGATTAATTGGACCAGTCATCGTTAAGGCCAAAATCTTTATGCAGCTTCTTTGGAAGGAAAACTTGGATTGGGATGAGAGTCTTCCAACTTCTCTAAATACTGCCTGGCAGGAACTTTGCCAAACTTTCAGGAATGTCCAATTATCCACCTTTCCCCGGTTGGTTTGCAATACAACGTGCGATGTAGAGGTTCACGGTTTCTGTGACGCTAGCATTGCCGCGTACGGAGCTTGCATTTATGTGGTTTCAAAGGGACAACATTCGAGTTCACGCCTATTCTGTTCTAAATCACGAGTGGCTCCACTTAAAACTCTTACGGTACCAAAACTCAAGCTTTGTGGCGCACTTTTGTTAGCCCAATTGATGCAGGAAGTAGCTGAAATGAAATTATTTACCGGTACATTCCATTGTTGGTCAGATTCATCAATATGTCTATCATGGATCCGAGATGAATCGTCGAAGTTCAACGTATTCGTTGCAAATCGAATAGCCACCATCCAGGAACTCACAGCGGGCTTCCAGTGGCATTATGTTCCAACAGCCAGTAATCCAGCTGACATTCTCTCTAGAGGGGCCACTCCTGACGAGCTTATACAGTCAAAACTTTGGTCATGTGGTCCTGAATTTTTGACTGGTCCACAAAGGTGCTGGCCTGCGACTTGTCTTCTTGAAAAACCAATACTGGAGTTACGCAAAAGAGTGTTGCTCATCACAGATCCTACAGATGATGCCATATTAAGGTGCAAATATGTGAATTCCTTCTCTGCTATTCAACGAGTGTTTGCCTATGTGTACAAGTTCATCCATCGTATTCGGCGCCCCGGACTTTTGATCTCCGACATACGTTTTGGATCCTTCATACTTTTACGTAACGTTCAAAAGGGCTCTCTTTGGGATGATATAAAGAACGTGCAATCAAAGGGCGTGGTCGTTCGTTCCAGTATACTCTCATCATTATTGCCCTTTCAGGATGAATTTGGTATTCTTCGAGTTGGTGGGCGCCTCGAAAAGTCAACCCTTCCTTATGAGGCCCGTCATCCTATTATACTGCCTAGACAACATCCAGTCACCATCGCCATTGTCACTCACTTTCATGAGCGGAATCTCCATGCTGGACCACGAGCCTTGTTGGGAGCAATTCGCCTGCAATATTGGCCGATTGGTGGCCGCAAAACAGTTTCCAGCATTGTAAACAAGTGCATCAGATGTTTCCGGAACAAGCCCCGCTTGGTGGAGCACGTAATGGCTAATCTTCCAAAGGAGCGATTTGTTGAAACTCGAGCGTTTGATATAACTGGTGTAGACTTTTGCGGACCATTCTTCTACAAGCCTGACACTCGAAACAAAGCTCCTATAAAATGCTACATCAGCGTATTTATTTGCTTCGCCACGAAAGCCATTCATTTGGAGTTGGTCAAGGATCTATCTACGTGTGCATTTCTCAATGCTCTAAAGCGCTTTATATGCAGTCGTGGCAAGCCACGTCAGATTTGGTCTGACAATGCCACCAACTTTGTCGGCGCCAAAAACGAGCTGTTGGAGCTAAAAAATCTCTTCATCAGTAGCTGTCATCAAGAGGCTGTGCTCCAGTTTTGTTTGGCGGACACAATTGACTGGCGCTTCATCCCACCGCGCTCCCCTCACTTTGGTGGCCTTTGGGAGGCGGCGGTAAAAACTGCAAAACATCACTTCTATCGGGTTGTGGGGTCAACTGTTCTGGGATTCGAAGAGCTTCGTACCCTTGTGTGCCACATAACGGCAGTCATTAATTCTAGACCACTGCTTCCCATTTCAGAAGATCCAGAAGACCTTGATGTTCTTACCCCAGCTCATTTTTTGGTTGGTGGCCCACAAGCCTCGTTTACAGAACCAGATGTGACACGGCTCAATTTTAATCGTCTAGATAGCTGGCAGCGAGTGTCCTACATGCACCAAGTCTTTTGGTCTCGCTGGCGAGAAGAATATTTAAATCTTCTGCAACAGCGTTCAAAATGGCGGACTCCCAAGCCAGGTGTGGCTCTCAATGACATCGTTCTTGTCAAAGACGAGAACTTACCTCCTTTGAAATGGCCACTAGCTAGAGTGGTTGAATTGGTCAAAGGAACTGATGACATCGCACGCGTTGCAGTTCTCAAGACAGCTAATGAAATCATAAAGCGAGCAACTAATAAGCTGTGTCTGCTTCCCCTTAACGATCCTGTTGAAGCTCAATCGTTCAACGGGGGGAGTATGTTCGGCTCAGCATCTAAAAATTAAACTTGTATTATGTTAGCATAACATTTCAGTTATATATTGCGCTTGGCGCTTCTCGCATGTCATAAAATAACTCAATATCATTTGCTGTTAACTATCTAGCGCTTATCGCTTTGCGCTCATCGTAGTTTCCTTTATCGCGCTCTTTTACCTTTTGCACTTTGTCTTAAGCGGCTAGCGCATCAATGCTAGCGACGCCGCAATCCATTCTTGTTTCGTATATTCGTTATATCGGATCTCTTATCGATCGCTTCGCTAAAAATTGTACATTTTTGCATATTGTCAAAACGTTTGCTATAAGCATAAATAAATCAACCCGTTGCATGAACTTATAAGAAAGGGGTGTAGTTTTTATAACATCCTTAATTTCTCGCTACTTAGTGCTAATAAAAACATTATTACCCCAACAAGAACAATGCCATTATAAAGGCAAATAAAATACCAAAAAAAAAAAAAAGGGAAAAAAGGGGAACCCCGGAAATCCCAAAAAAAAAAAACCCCACCCAAACCCCCCAAAAAAAAAGAAAAAAAAATTTTTGGGCGAAGTTTGATAAAAAAATAAAAAAAAAAAAAAAAAAATATTTAAAAAAAAAAAGAAATAAAAAAAATAAAAAAAAAAAAAAAAAAAAATAAAATAAAAAATAAAAAAAAAAAAAAAAAAAAATGAAAAACAAAAATGCTCCATACAAAAACTTAATATTATGATATAGTGGTCCGATCTTAATAGGTTTTTAAAATAAGAGGAGAACAAAAAAAAAAAAAAAAAAAAGATTGGTTTGAAAAAATTTTAAACAAAAAAAATTTTTATTAAAAAGATCCTACTTTTTGACAGATCGTTCCTATGGCAGCTATATGATATAGTGGTCCGATCTTAATAGGATTTTGCATATATATGAGGAGCATAGTAAAACTGCAGAGTTTAGTTAAGATATCTTGAAAAACAAAATGTTTTTTCATACAAAAACTTAATTTTCGACCGATCGTTCCTATGGCAGCTATATGATGTAGTCGTCTGATCTTAATAGGATTTTTGATATATATGAGGACCATAGTAAAACTAATAAATGCCGAGTTTGGTCAAGATATCTTGATAAACAAAATTTTTTTCATACAAGAACTAAATTTTCGACCGATCGTTCCTATGGCAGCTATATGATATAGTGGTCCGATCTTAATAGGATTTTGCATATATATGAGGACCATAGTAAAACTAATAAATGCCGAGTTTGGTCAAGATATCTTGATAAACAAAATTTTTTTCATACAAGAACTACATTTTCGACCGATCGTTCCTATGGCAGCTATATGATATAGTGGTCCGATCTTAATAGGATTTTGCATATATATGAGGAGCATAGTAAAACTAATAAATGCCGAGGTTGGTCAAGATATCTTGCAAAACAAAATGTTTTTTCATACAAGAACTACATTTTCGACCGATCGTTCCTATTGCAGCTATATGATATAGTGGTCCGATCTTAATACGATTTTGCATATATATGAGGAGCATAGTA
Organism: Drosophila littoralis; assembly: GCA_018903485.1. Taxonomy (NCBI): domain Eukaryota; kingdom Metazoa; phylum Arthropoda; class Insecta; order Diptera; family Drosophilidae; genus Drosophila; species Drosophila littoralis. The sequence continues at coordinate 588,207 of JAEIGF010000611.1, forward strand.
AAACTAATAAATGCCGAGTTTGGTCAAGATATCTTGAAAAACAAAATGTTTTTTTATACAAAAACTTAATTTTCGACCGATCGTTCCTATGGCAACTATATCATATAGTGGTCTGATCTTAATAGGATTTTGGATATATATGAGGAGCTTAGTAAAATTAATAAATGCCGAGTTTGGACAAGATATCTTGACAAACAAAATTTTTTTCATACAAGAACTAAATTTGCGACTGATCGTTCCTATGGCAGCTATATGATATAGTGGTCTGATCTTAATAGGATTTTGGATATATATGAGGAGCATAGTAAAACTTATAAATGCCGAGTTTGGTCAAGATATCTTGAAAAGCAAAATGTTTTTTAAACAAAAACTTAATTTTCGACCGATCGTTCCTATGGCAGCTATATGCTATAGTGGTCCGATCCAGCTGGTCTTGACATATGGGCTGCGTGCAACAGAAAAAGGGATTTCTGCAAAGTTTCATTAACATAGCTTTAAAACTGAGAGACTAGTTCGCATAATAACAGACAGACGGACAGACGGACATGGCTATATCGACTCGAATGTTGATGCTGATCAAGAATATATATACTTTATGGGGTCGGAGATGTCTCCTTCTATGCGTTACACATTTCATGACAAAATTATAATACCCTCTGCAAGGGTATAAATATGAATCAACAAATTTATATAAATTCACACTTTAACGATACCATTCATATCTTAGCGGACACAATAATACATGACAGACTCATTATAAAATGACACTATGGAAAATATAAGCGAACAAAATAGAAATATCGTAATGAAATTGTTATACAATGACCAGATGCAGAAATTAAAAAATATTGAATACAAAATAAATTATATTCAGGAAAATATAGCTTCCGCTAAAAATAATATTTTTATGCCAGGAATATTGTCAACAGACGAAATAAATAAATTCAACATTGATTTTTACAAGTTAAAATTAATAAGAATGGGTGTATTAAGTTATAAGAACAAGGCCATACAAGAACTAAATTTTCGACCGATCGTTCCTATGGCAGCTATATGATATTGTGGTCCGATCTTAATAGGATTTTGCATATATATGAGGAGCATTGTAAAACTAATAAATGCCAAGTTTGGTCAAGATATCTTGAAAAACAAAATGTTTTTTCATACAAGAACTACATTTTCGACCGATCGTTCCTATGGCAGCTATATGATATAGTGGTCCGATCTTAATTCGATTTTGCATATATATGAGGAGCATAGTAAAACTAATAAATGCCGAGTTTGGTTAAGATATCTTGAAAAACAAAATGTTTTTTTATACAAAAACTTAATTCTCGACCGATCGATCCTATGGCAACTATATGATATAGGGGTCTGATCTTAATAGGATTTTGGATATATATGAGGAGCATAGTAAAACTAATAAATGCCGAGTTTGGTGAAGATATCTTTAAAAACAAAATGTTTTTTCATACAAGAACTACATTTTCGACCGATCGTTCCTATGGCAGCTATATGATGTAGTCGTCTGATCTTAACAGGATTTTTGATATATATGAGGAGCTTAGTAAAACTAATAAATGCCGAGTTTGGTCAAGATATCTTGATAAACAAAATTTTTTTCATACAAGAACTAAATTTTCGACCGATCGTTCCTATGGCAGCTATATGATATAGTGGTCCGATCTTAATAGGATTTTGCATATATATGAGGAGCATAGTAAAACTAATAAATGCCGAGATTGGTCAAGATATCTTTAAAAACAAAATGTTTTTTCATACAAGAACTACATTTTCGACCGATCGTTCCTATGGCAGCTCTATGATATAGTGGTCCGATCTTAATACGATTTTGCATATATATGAGGAGCATAGTAAAACTAATAAATGCCGAGTTTGGTCAAGATATCTTGAAAAACAAAATGTTTTTTTGTACAAAAACTTAATTCTCGACCGATCGATCCTATGGCAACTATATGATATAGGGGTCTGATCTTAATAGGATTTTGGATATATATGAGGAGCATAGTAAAACTAATAAATGCCGAGCTTGGTGAAGATATCTTGAAAAGCAAAATGTTTTTTCATACAAGAACTACATTTTCGACAGATCGTTCCTATGGCAGCTATATGATATAGTGGTCCGATCTTAATACGATTTTGCATATATATGAGGAGCATAGTAAAACTAATAAATGCCGAGTTTGGTTAAGATATCTTGAAAAACAAAATGTTTTTTTATAGAAAAACTTAATTTTCGACCGATCGTTCCTATGGCAGCTATATGCTATAGTGGTCCGATCCAGCTGGTTTTGACATATGTGCTGCGTACAACAGAAAAAGGGACTTCTGCAAAGTTTCATTAAGATAGCTTTAAAACTGAGGGACTAGTTCGCATAGAAACAGACAGACGGACAGACGGACAGACGGACATGGCATATCGACTCGGCTGTTGATGCTGATCAAGAATATATATACTTTATGGGGTCGGAGATGTCTCCTTCTATGCGTTACACATTTCATGACAAAATTATAATACCCTCTGCAAGGGTATAAATATGAATCAACAAATTTATATAAATTCACACTTTAACGATACCATTCATATCTTAGCGGACAAAATAATGCATGACAGACTCATTATAAATGAGACTATGGAAAATATAAGCGAACAAAATAGAAATATCGTAATGAAATTGTTATACAATGACCAGATGAAGAAATTAAAAAATATTGAATACAAAATAAATTATATTCAGGAAAATATAGCTTCCGCTAAAAATAACATTTTTATGCCAGGAATATTGTCAACAGACGAAATAAATAAATTTAACATTGATTTTTACAAGTTAAAATTAATAAGAATGGGTGTATTAAGTTATAAGAACAATGCTATTATAATGGCAATTAAATTACCAAAAACATATATAACGAGAAAGAAGGGCTATCTTCGGCATGCCGAAGATCTAATATCCTTGCAGACCCAACATTTTAATGCCGAGAAAATGGTTAAGGCCGAGTTTGGTCAAGGTATATTGATAAACAAACAAAAAAGGCTTTTAATCAAAAACCGATGTAAATAAGATTTTGCAAAAATGAAGGGAGCATAGTGAAATCTTTAAATGCCGTGCTTAATCGCAAAATCATGAAAAACAAAAAATGCTCCATACATAAACTTAATAATATGATATAGTGATCCGATCTTAATAGGATTTTGCATATATATGAGGACCATAGTAAAACTAATAAATGCCGAGTTTGGTCAAGATATCTTGATAAACAAAATTTTTTTCATACAAGAACTACATTTTCGACCGATCGTTCCTATGGCAGCTATATGATATAGTGGTCCGATCTTAATAGGATTTTGCATATATATGAGGAGCATAGTAAAACTAATAAATGCCGAGGTTCGTCAAGATATCTTGCAAAACAAAATGTTTTTTCATACAAGAACTACATTTTCGACTGATCGTTCCTATTGCAGCTATATGATATAGTGGTCCGATCTTAATACGATTTTGCATATATATGAGGAGCATAGTAAAACTAATAAATGCCGAGTTTGGTCAAGATATCTTGAAAAACAAAATGTTTTTTTATACAAAAACTTAATTTTCGACCGATCGTTCCTATGGCAACTATATGATATAGTCGTCTGATCTTAATAGGATTTTGGATATATATGAGGAGCTTAGTAAAATTAATAAATGCCGAGTTTGGACAAGATATCTTGATAAACAAAATTTTTTTCATACAAGAACTAAATTTGCTACCGATCGTTCCTATGGCAGCTATATGATATAGTGGTCTGATCTTAATAGGATTTTGGATATATATGAGGAGCATAGTAAAACTAATAAATGCCGAGTTTGGTCAAGATATCTTGAAAAACAAAATGTTTTTTTATACAAAAACTTAATTTTCGACCGATCGTTCCTATGGCAGCTATATGCTATAGTGGTCCGATCCAGCTGGTTTTGACATATGTGCTGCGTGCAACAGAAAAAGGAACTTCTGCAAAGTTTCATTAAGATAGCTTTAAAACTGAGAGACTAGTTCGCATAGAAACAGACAGACGAACAGACGGACATGGCTATATCTACTCGGCTGTTGATGCTGATCAAGAATATATACACTTTATGGGGTCGGAGATGTCTCCTTCTATGCGTTTGCATTTGTAGTAGAAATAGAAAACATAACATACGACTACAAACAAAACTCAATATTTAAAGAATTAAAATCAAGTAAAAGCTGTACTATTTATAATAATTGCAATGTAAACGAGAAAGAAGGGCTATCTTCGGCATGCCGAAGATCTAATACCCTTGCAGACCCAACCTTTTAATGCCGAGAAAATGGTTAAGGCCGAGTTTGGTCAAGGTATATTGATAAACAAAAAATATATTAATCAAAAACCGATGTAAATAAGATTTTGCAAAAATTAAGGGAGCATAGTGAAATCTTTAAATGCCGTGTTTAATCGAAAAATCATGAAAAACAAAAATTCTCCATACTAAATTAATTTTTGACCGATCGTTCCGATGGCAGCTATATGATATAGTGGTCCGATCTTAATAGGATTTTGCATATATATGAGGAGCATAGTTAAACTAATAAATGCCGAGTTTGGTCAAGATATCTTGAAAAACAAAATTTTTTTCATACAAGATCCCACTTTTCGACAAATCGTTCCTATGGCAGCTATATGATATAGTGGTCCGATCTTAATAGGATTTCGCCTATATATGAGGAGCATAGTAAAACTAATAAATGTCGAGTTTGGTCAAGATATCTTGATAAACAAAAGGTTTTTTCATACAAAAACTTAATTTTCGACCGATCGTTCCTATGGCAGCTATATGTATATAGTGGTCCGATCTTAATAGGATTTTGCATATATATGAGGAGTTTAGTAAAACTAATAAATGCCGAGTTTGGTCAAGATATCTTGACAAACAAAATATTTTTTCATACAAAAACTTAATTTTCGACCGATCGTTCCTATGGCGGCTATATGATATAGTGGTCCGATCTTAATAGAATTTTGCATATATATGAGGAGCATAGTAAAACTAATAAATGTCGAGTTTGGTCAAGATATCTTGATAAACAAAAGGTTTTTTCATACAAAAACTTAATTTTCGACCGATCGTTCCTATGGCAGCTATATGATATAGTGGTCCGATCCAGCTGGTTTTGAATATGTGCTGCGTGCAACAGAAATAGGGACTTCTGCAAAGTTTCATTAAGATAGCTTTAAAACTGAGGGACTAGTTCGCATAGAAACAGACAGACGGACAGACGGACAGACGGTCAGACGGACAGACGGACATGGCTATATCGACTCGGCTGTTGATGCTGATCAAGAATATATATACTTTATGGGGTCGGAGATGTCTCCTTCTATGCGTTACACATTTCACGACAAAATTATAATACTCTCTGCAAGGGTATAAAAATGCAAAAGACTTAAAATTACATAAAAATTGTGACGACCGAAACATTGTACTAAATGGAAATAGCTTGATTCAGTTTGTAAACTGTGAAGGAAACATTTTCTAACAAAAAATTGAATACTATGACAGCTTTTATTATCCAACCAAATTACTTAATCAAACTAATAACGAGAAAGAAGGGCTATCTTCGGCATGCCGAAGATCTAATACCCTTGCAGACCCAACCTTTTAATGCCGAGAAAATGGTTAAGGCCGAGTTTGGTCAAGGTATATTGATAAACAAAAAAAAAGGCTTTTAATCAAAAACCGATGTAAATAAGATTTAGCAAAAATGAAGGAAGCATAGTGAAATCTTTAAATGCCGTGTTTAATCGCAAAATCATGAAAAACAAAAAATTCTCCATACAAAAACTTAATAATATGATATAGTGGTCCGATCCTAATAGGATTTTGCATATATATGAGGAGCATAGTAAAACTAATAAATGCCGAGTTTGGTTAAGATATCTTGAAAAACAAAATGTTTTTTCATACAAAAACTTAATTTTCGATCGATCGTTCCTATGGCAGCTATATGATATAGTGGTCCGATCTTAATAGGATTTTGCATATATATAAGGAGCTTAGTAAAACTAATAAATGCCGAGTTTGGTCAAGATATCTTGACAAACAAAATGTTTTTTCATACAAAAACTTAATTTTCGACCGATCGTTCCTATGGCGGCTATATGACATAGTAGTCCGATCTTAATAGAATTTTGCATATATATGAGGAGCATAGTAAAACTAATAAATGTCGAGTTTGGTCAAGATATCTTGATAAACAAAAGGTTTTTTCATACAAAAACTTAATTTTCGACCGATCGTTCCTATGGCAGCTATATGATATAGTGGTCCGATCTTAATAGGATTTTGCATATATATGAGGAGCATAGTAAAACTAATAAATGCCGAGTTTGGTCAAGATATCTTGACAAACAAAATGTTTTTTCATACAAAAACTTAATTTTCGACCGATCGTTCCTATGGCAGCTATATGATATAGTGGTCCGATCTTAATAGGATTTTGCATATATATGAGGAGCTTAGTAAAACTAATAAATGCCGAGTTTGGTCAAGATATCTTGACAAACAAAATGTTTTTTCATACAAAAACTTAATTTTCGACCGATCGTTCCTATGGCAGCTATATGATATAGTGGTCCGATCTTAATAGGATTTTGCATATATATGAGGAGCTTAGTAAAACTAATAAATGCCGAGTTTGGTCAAGATATCTTGACAAACAAAATGTTTTTTCATACAAAAACTTAATTTTCGACCGATCGTTCCTATGGCGGCTATATGATATAGTGGTCCGATCTTAATAGAATTTTGCATATATATGAGGAGCATAGTAAAACTAATAAATGTCGAGTTTGGTCAAGATATCTTGATAAACAAAAGGGTTTTTCATACAAAAACTTAATTTTCGACCGATCGTTCCTATGGCAGCTATATGATATAGTGGTCCGATCCAGCTGGTTTTGACATATGTGCTGCGTGCAACAGAAATAGGGACTTCTGCAAAGTTTCATTAAGATAGCTTTAAAACTGAGGGACTAGTTCGCATAGAAACAGACAGACGGACAGACGGACGGACGGACAGACGGACAGACGGACAGACGGACATGGCTATATCGACTCGGCTGTTGATGCTGATCAAGAATATATATACTTTATGGGGTCGGAGATGTCTCCTTCTATGCGTTACACATTTCACGACAAAATTATAATACCCTCTGCAAGGGTATAAAAACACAATAAATTTTGATCATTTGTCGATAAAAAACTTTGAAAATTTAAAAGAAATAACAGAGCTAAAATACAAAAATGGGTTATTCACTATATTTTTATTAACCTTTGTAGCTGTAATCATTATACCCTTGCAGAGGGTATTATAATTTTGTCGTGAAATGTGTAACGCATAGAAGGAGACATCTCCGACCCCATAAAGTATATATATTCTTGATCAGCATCAACAGCCGAGTCGATATAGCCATGTCCGTCTGTCCGTCTGTCCGTCTGTCCGTCTGTCTGTTTCTATGCGAACTAGTCCCTCAGTTTTAAAGCTATCTTAATGAAACTTTGCAGAAGTCCCTATTTCTATTGCACGCAGCACATATGTCAAAACCAGCTGGATCGGACCACTATATCATATAGCTGCCATAGGAACGATCGGTCGAAAATTAGGTTTTTGTATGAAAAAACATTTTGTTTGTCAAGATATCTTGACCAAACTCGGCATTTATTAGTTTTACTAAGCTCCTCATATATATGCAAAATCCTATTAAGATCGGACCACTATAACCATATAGCCATAGGAACGATCGGTCGAAAATTAAGTTTTTGTATGAAAAAACCTTTTGTTTATCAAGATATCTTGACCAAACTCGACATTTATTAGTTTTACTATGCTCCTCATATATATGCAAAATTCTTTTTAAGATCGGACCACTATATCATATAGCCGCCATAGGAACGATCGGTCGAAAATTAAGTTTTTGTATGAAAAACATTTTGTTTGTCAAGATATCTTGACCAAACTCGGCATTTATTAGTTTTACTAAGCTCCTCATATATATGCAAAATCCTATTAAGATCGGACCACTTTATCATATAGCTGCCATAGGAACGATCGGTCGAAAATTAAGTTTTTGTATGAAAAAACCTTTTGTTTATTAAGATATTTTGACCAAACTCGACATTTATTAGTTTTACTATGCTCCTCATATATAGGCGAAATCCTATTAAGATCGGACCACTATATCATATAGCTGCCATAGGAACGATTTGTCGAAAAGTAGGATCTTGTATGAAAAAATTTTGTTTTTCAAGATATCTTGACCAAACTCGGCATTTATTAGTTTAACTATGCTCCTCATATATATGCAAAATCCTATTAAGATCGGACCACTATATCATATAGCTGCCATAGGAACGATCGGTCGAAAATTAATTTAGTATGGAGAATTTTTGTTTTTCATGATTTTTCGATTAAACACGGCATTTAAAGATTTCACTATGCTCCCTTCATTTTTGCAAAATCTTATTTACATCGGTTTTTGATTAATATATTTTTTGTTTATCAATATACCTTGACCAAACTCGGCCTTAACCATTTTCTCGGCATTAAAAGGTTGGGTCTGCAAGGGTATTAGATCTTCGGCATGCCGAAGATAGCCCTTCTTTCTCGTTTTTATATATTTATACTTTAAGAAAAAAATATTAACATTAACATTAAAAGAATTCAGGAGAATTCATATTATAACAGGGGAAGAGTTACGCCCTTGACGTCACCACCCCATTCACACCAATATAATGTCGAGTTCAAACCAGTTGAGCTTGCAAGCCCTGTATCCGCTGGACTGAAATCCAATTTAATGTAAACGCAATCCAACTCTTAAAGATCAAAGGGTTATAAAATATTTTGACACATAAATACGACGCAACTTCTTTTGAAATAGATTCCATTATTAATTCGGTTAAGTCGCAACAACAGCTTCACTGATGGTGACCACTTTATATAAACAATTCCTAATCGATCAGCCCAGAGCCTCGCAGCATTTCTGCTAAAGGCTCATATTGTAATCAAATAACCATAAGTGGCTATGCCGCTCCGATGCATTAATGTAAACATAAAACAAAGCCTCAGTTGCTCTCTGCAGCTTCTCTGCTTGGCGCTCTCTATAAACAATAGACCCAAATCGCCAACTGAGCCTTTGCACTCTTTTGTCTTAGAATTATAATTCAGTTGTACGAAATCCACAGATCTAACCAGTACGAATAAACGCAAAATTAAAAGTTAAATTCGGGTGTTGTATTATTTCTTGGTATACATCTCAAACATATATAATTCGCGCGCGCCAGACGGGCGACATCGAGACCATGCTTGCACACGTGTGCACAAACGTGTGCACAAACGTGTGCACAAACGTGTGCACAAACGTCGGCGTCGAAGGGCAGTTAAAGTGTCGCGGTTGTACAGTGGGACGAATTCAGTTCACGCGCGGTGAAAACTGAATTCGTCAGTACAGTCGGCGATGGCGATGACGACGGGTGTACTAAATTGAAAGGCAGTGAAAAAAGTAATAAATAATAATAATAAAATAATATAAAACCAAAAAAAACGAGAAAGAAGGGCTATCTTCGGCATGCCGAAGATCTAATACCCTTGCAGACCCAACCTTTTAATGCCGAGAAAATGGTTAAGGCCGAGTTTGGTCAAGGTATATTGATAAACAAAAAAAAAAGGCTTTTAATCAAAAACCGATGTAAATAAGATTTAGCAAAAATGAAGGAAGCATAGTGAAATCTTTAAATGCCGTGTTTAATCGCAAAATCATGAAAAACAAAAAATTCTCCATACAAAAACTTAATAATATGATATAGTGGTCCGATCTTAATAGGATTTTGCATATATATGAGAAGCATAGTAAAACTAATAAATGCCGAGTTTGGTTAAGATATCTTGAAAAACAAAATGTTTTTTCATACAAAAACTTAATTTTCGATCGATCGTTCCTATGGCAGCTATATGATATAGTGGTCCGATCTTAATAGGATTTTGCATATATATGAGGAGCTTAGTAAAACTAATAAATGCCGAGTTTGGTTAAGATATCTTGACAAACAAAATGTTTTTTCATACAAAAACTTAATTTTCGACCGATCGTTCCTATGGCGGCTATATGACATAGTGGTCCGATCTTAATAGAATTTTGCATATATATGAGGAGCATAGTAAAACTTATAAATGCCGAGTTTGGTCAAGATATCTTGACAAACAAAAGGTTTTTTCATACAAAAACTTAATTTTCGACCGATCGTTCCTATGGCAGCTATATGATATAGTGGTCCGATCTTAATAGGATTTTGCATATATATGAGGAGCTTAGTAAAACTAATAAATGCCGAGTTTGGTTAAGATATCTTGACAAACAAAATGTTTTTTCATACAAAAACTTAATTTTCGACCGATCGTTCCTATGGCGGCTATATGATATAGTGGTCCGATCTTAATAGAATTTTGCATATATATGAGGAGCATAGTAAAACTAATAAATGTCGAGTTTGGTCAAGATATCTTGATAAACAAAAGGTTTTTTCATACAAAAACTTAATTTTCGATCGATCGTTCCTATGGCAGCTATATGATATAGTGGTCCGATCTTAATAGGATTTTGCATATATATGAGGAGCTTAGTAAAACTAATAAATGCCGAGTTTGGTCAAGATATCTTGACAAACAAAATGTTTTTTCATACAAAAACCTAATTTTCGACCGAACGTTCCTATGTCGGCTATATGATATAGTGGTCCGATCTTAATAGAATTTTGCATATATATGAGGAGCATAGTAAAACTAATAAATGTCGAGTTTGGTCAAGATATCTTGATAAACAAAAGGTTTTTTCATACAAAAACTTAATTTTCGACCGATCGTTCCTATGGCAGCTATATGATATAGTGGTCCGATCCAGCTGGTTTTGACATATGTGCTGCGTGCAACAGAAATAGGGACTTCTGCAAAGTTTCATTAAGATAGCTTTAAAACTGAGGGACTAGTTCGCATAGAAACAGACAGACGGACAGACGGTCAGACGGTCAGACGGACAGACGGACATGGCTATATCGACTCGGCTGTTGATGCTGATCAAGAATATATATACTTTATGGGGTCGGAGATGTCTCCTTCTATGCGTTACACATTTCACGACAAAATTATAATACTCTCTGCAAGGGTATAAAAATGCAAAAGACTTAAAATTACATAAAAATTGTGACGACCGAAACATTGTACTAAATGGAAATAGCTTGATTCAGTTTGTAAACTGTGAAGGAAACATTTTCTAACAAAAAATTGAATACTATGACAGGTTTTATTATCCAACCAAATTACTTAATCAAACTAATAAAAACACAATAAATTTTGATCATTTGTCGATAAAAAACTTTGAAAATTTAAAAGAAATAACAGAGCTAAAATACAAAAATGGGTTATTCACTATATTTTTATTAACCTTTGTAGCTGTAATCATTATACCCTTGCAGAGGGTATTATAATTTTGTCGTGAAATGTGTAACGCATAGAAGGAGACATCTCCGACCCCATAAAGTATATATATTGTTGATCAGCATCAACAGCCGAGTCGATATAGCCATGTCCGTCTGTCCGTCTGTCCGTCTGTCTGTTTCTATGCGAACTAGTCCCTCAGTTTTAATGCTATCTTAATGAAACTTTGCAGAAGTCCCTATTTCTGTTGCACGCAGCACATATGTCAAAACCAGCTGGATCGGACCACTATATCATATAGCTGCCATAGGAACGATCGGTCGAAAATTAAGTTTTTGTATGAAAAAACATTTTGTTTATCAAGATATCTTGACCAAACTCGACATTTATTAGTTTTACTATGCTCCTCATATATATGCAAAATTCTATTAAGATCGGACCACTATATCATATAGCCGCCATAGGAACGATCGGTCGAAAATTAAGTTTTTGTATGAAAAACATTTTGTTTGTCAAGATATCTTAACCAAACTCGGCATTTATTAGTTTAACTAAGCTCCTCATATATGCAAAATCCTATTAAGATCGGACCACTTTATCATATAGCTGCCATAGGAACGATCGGTCGAAAATTAAGTTTTTGTATGAAAAAACCTTTGTTTATCAAGATATCTTGACCAAACTCGACATTTATTAGTTTTACTATGCTCCTCATATATAGGCGAAATCCTATTAAGATCGGACCACTATATCATATAGCCGCCATAGGAACGATTTGTCGAAAAGTAGGATCTTGTATGAAAAATTTTGTTTTTCAAGATATCTTGACCAAACTCGGCATTTATTAGTTTAACTATGCTCCTCATATATATGCAAAATCCTATTAAGATCGGACCACTATATCATATAGCTGCCATAGGAACGATCGGTCGAAAATTAATTTAGTATGGAGAATTTTTGTTTTTCATGATTTTTCGATTAAACACGGCATTTAAAGATTTCACTATGCTCCCTTCATTTTTGCAAAATCTTATTTACATCGGTTTTTGATTAATATATTTTTTGTTTATCAATATACCTTGACCAAACTCGGCCTTAACCATTTTCTCGGCATTAAAAGGTTGGGTCTGCAGGGTATTAGATCTTCGGCATGCCGAAGATAGCCCTTCTTTCTCGTTTTTATATATTTATACTTTAAGAAAAAATATTAACATTAACATTAAAAGAATTCAGGAGAATTCATATTATAACAGGGGAAGAGTTACGCCCTTGACGTCACCACCCCATTCACACCAATATAATGTCGAGTTCAAACCAGTTGAGCTTGCAAGCCCTGTATCCGCTGGACTGAAATCCAATTTAATGTAAACGCAATCCAACTCTTAAAGATCAAAGGGTTATAAAATATTTTGACACATAAATACGACGCAACTTCTTTTGAAATAGATTCCATTATTAATTCGGTTAAGTCGCAACAACAGCTTCACTGATGGTGACCACTTTATATAAACAATTCCTAATCGATCAGCCCAGAGCCTCGCAGCATTTCTGCTAAAGGCTCATATTGTAATCAAATAACCATAAGTGGCTATGCCGCTCCGATGCATTAATGTAAACATAAAACAAAGCCTCAGTTGCTCTCTGCAGCTTCTCTGCTTGGCGCTCTCTATAAACAATAGACCCAAATCGCCAACTGAGCCTTTGCACTCTTTTGTCTTAGAATTATAATTCAGTTGTACGAAATCCACAGATCTAACCAGTACGAATAAACGCAAAAATTAAAAGTTAAATTCGGGTGTTGTATTATTTCTTGGTATACATCTCAAACATATATAATTCGCGCGCGCCAGACGGGCGACATCGAGACCATGCTTGCACACGTGTGCACAAACGTGTGCACAAACTGTGCACAAACGTGTGCACAAACGTCGGCGTCGAAGGGCAGTTAAAGTGTCGCGGTTGTACAGTGGGACGAATTCAGTTCACGCGCGGTGAAAACTGAATTCGTCAGTACAGTCGGCGATGGCGATGACGACGGGTGTACTAAATGAAAGGCAGTGAAAAAAGTAATAAATAATAATAATAAAATAATATAAAACCAAAAAAAACGAGAAAGAAGGGCTATCTTCGGCATGCCGAAGATCTAATACCCTTGCAGAGCCAACCTTTTAATGCCGAGAAAATGGTTAAGGCCGAGTTTGGTCAAGGTATATTGATAAACAAAAAAAAGGCTTTTAATCAAAAACCGATGTAAATAAGATTTAGCAAAAATGAAGGAAGCATAGTGAAATCTTTAAATGCCGTGTTTAATCGCAAAATCATGAAAAACAAAAAATTCTCCATACAAAAACTTAATAATATGATATAGTGGTCCGATCTTAATAGGATTTTGCATATATATGAGAAGCATAGTAAAACTAATAAATGCCGAGTTTGGTTAAGATATCTTGAAAAACAAAATGTTTTTTCATACAAAAACTTAATTTTCGATCGATCGTTCCTATGGCAGCTATATGATATAGTGGTCCGATCTTAATAGGATTTTGCATATATATGAGGAGCTTAGTAAAACTAATAAATGCCGAGTTTGGTCAAGATATCTTGCAAAACAAAATGTTTTTTCATACAAGAACTACATTTTCGACCGATCGTTCCTATGGCAGCTATATGATATAGTGGTCCGATCTTAATAGAATTTTGCATATATATGAGGAGCATAGTAAAACTAATAAATGTCGAGTTTGGTCAAGATATCTTGATAAACAAAAGGTTTTTTCATACAAAAACTTAATTTTCGATCGATCGTTCCTATGGCAGCTATATGATATAGTGGTCCGATCTTAATAGGATTTTGCACATATATGAGGAGCTTAGTAAAACTAATAAATGCCGAGTTTGGTCAAGATATCTTGACAAACAAAATGTTTTTTCATACAAAAACCTAATTTTCGACCGAACGTTCCTATGGCGGCTATATGATATAGTGGTCCGATCTTAATAGAATTTTGCATATATATGAGGAGCATAGTAAAACTAATAAATGTCGAGTTTGGTCAAGATATCTTGATAAACAAAAGGTTTTTTCATACAAAAAATTAATTTTCGACCGATCGTTCCTATGGCAGCTATATGATATAGTGGTCCGATCCAGCTGGTTTTGATATATGTGCTGCGTGCAACAGAAATAGGGACTTCTGCAAAGTTTCATTAAGATAGCTTTAAAACTGAGGGACTAGTTCGCATAGAAACAGACAGACGGACAGACGGACATGGCTATATCGACTCGGCTGTTGATGCTGATCAAGAATATATATACTTTATGGGGTCGGAGATGTCTCCTTCTATGCGTTACACATTTCACGACAAAATTATAATACCCTCTGCAAGGGTATAAAAATAAATAAATAAATAAAAATAAAAGAGTAATGAAAGAAGACTAAAAATTATAAGAACATCAAGTGGGTTAAAAGGAAAAGAAACGAGAAAGAAGGGCTATCTTCGGCATGCCGAAGATCTAATACCCTTGCAGACCCAACCTTTTAATGCCGAGAAAATGGTTAAGGCCGAGTTTGGTCAAGGTATATTGATAAACAAAAAAAAAGGCTTTTAATCAAAAACCGATCTAAATAAGATTTAGCAAAAATGAAGGAAGCATAGTGAAATCTTTAGATGCCGTGTTTAATCGCAAAATCATGAAAAACAAAAAATTCTAAATCGAAAACTTAATAATATGATATAGTGGTCCGATCTTAATAGGATTTTGCATATATATGAGGAGCATAGTAAAACTAATAAATGCCGAGTTTGGTTAAGATATCTTGAAAAACAAAATGTTTTTTCATACAAAAACTTAATTTTCGATCGATCGTTCCTATGGCAGCTATATGATATAGTGGTCCGATCTTAATAGGATTTTGCATATATATGAGGAGCTTAGTAAAACTAATAAATGTCGAGTTTGGTCAAGATATCTTGACAAACAAAATGTTTTTTCATACAAAAATTTAATTTTCGACCGATCGTTCCTATGGCGGCTATATGACATAGTGGTCCGATCCTAATAGAATTTTGCATATACATGAGGAGCATAGTAAAACTAATAAATGTCGAGTTTGGTCAAGATATCTTGATAAACAAAAGGTTTTTTCATACAAAAACTTAATTTTCGACCGATCGTTCCTATGGCAGCTATATGATATAGTGGTCCGATCTTAATAGGATTTTGCATATATATGAGGAGCTTAGTAAAACTAATAAATGTCGAGTTTGGTCAAGATATCTTGACAAACAAAATGTTTTTTCATACAAAAACTTAATTTTCGACCGATCGTTCCTATGGCAGCTATATGATATAGTGGTCCGATCTTAATAGGATTTTGCATATATATGAGGAGCTTAGTAAAACTAATAAATGCCGAGTTTGGTCAAGATATCTTGACAAACAAAATGTTTTTTCATACAAAAACTTAATTTTCGACCGATCGTTCCTATGGCGGCTATATGATATAGTGGTCCGATCTTAATAGAATTTTGCATATATATGAGGAGCATAGTAAAACTAATAAATGTCGAGTTTGGTCAAGATATCTTGATAAACAAAAAGGTTTTTTCATACAAAAACTTAATTTTCGACCGATCGTTCCTATGGCAGCTATATGATATAGTGGTCCGATCTTAATAGGATTTTGCATATATATGAGGAGCATAGTAAAACTAATAAATGTCGAGTTTGGTCAAGATATCTTGACAAACAAAATGTTTTTTCATACAAAAACCTAATTTTCGACCGAACGTTCCTATGGCGGCTATATGATATAGTGGTCCGATCTTAATAGAATTTTGCATATATATGAGGAGCATAGTAAAACTAATAAATGTCGAGTTTGGTCAAGATATCTTGATAAACAAAAGGTTTTTTCATACAAAAACTTAATTTTCGACCGATCGTTCCTATGGCAGCTATATGATATAGTGGTCCGATCCAGCTGGTTTTGATATATGTGCTGCGTGCAACAGAAATAGGGACTTCTGCAAAGTTTCATTAAGATAGCTTTAAAACTGAGGGACTAGTTCGCATAGAAACAGACAGACGGACAGACGGACAGACGGACATGGCTATATCGACTCGAATGTTGATGCTGATCAAGAATATATATACTTTATGGGGTCGGAGATGTCTCCTTCTATGCGTTACACATTTCACGACAAAATTATAATACCCTCTGCAAGGGTATAAAAATATATATATGCAATTAAAATATATACAACTAAACAATTAAAATATCTAAGTGGAAAAAACAGGATAATAACGAACTGAGAAAAACAAGGACCAAAGTGAGGAATGGTCGAAATTTAAACGAACATTAAGTGCAGATTTCTTTTTATTATTTTTTGTTCAAATTAGTAAAATAACGAAAAAAAATATATATATATATATAAGTGAAAAGAAAACAAGGCCGGAGCGACATAAATCAACGGAACGAGAATTGCCCAGACACCAAACACGAAAATCGAGCGAGAGTCTACAAGAGGGGAAGTTGAGCCTAGAGTGAGTAGTAAAAACTCATAATGGAGACAGGTGAGTGCCAAAATCCAGGTGTAGGCGTGCGCTGGATCCACCAGCGACGCAAAGAATCGATCGCCCATGAGTTCGCGCTGGAAAAGGAGGGGCGCGTGGAGGAGCTGCGTAAGCGGCTATCCACCTTCGTGCAGGATGGCGACCATACACCCGAAATTTGGGCTCGGCTTGCCGAGCTAGAATCTCAGACCGCCAAAACATTGGAGCCGTCTCCCTGGGGCACTCTACCCGACGTTGGCGGACGGCCGCGTCAAAAATCGAAACCAGACCTGAGGAACTCGCAGCTGTACGAGCGTCTGCAGGTTCCGATCCCTAGTTTAGCCGTCACGGGTGCAGGGGAAACTCATGAGATTAGGAGCAGCGGAGCTCGCCGGACGACAGCTGTCGACGTGGAACTAGGGCGAACCCCTTACGACTCGAATAATGGCCCTTATATTCCCCGGCCATATTCTCAGTCGGAGGCCAGGCCTCTCGCAAACGTTCCAGAACAAGTCCGAAAGTGGGGCATGAGGTACGATGGTCGCTCCGACCCCCTTGGGTTTTTGGAGGACCTAGAGGAGCGCGCCATTACGTACGGTATCGCCCTCGATCGATTGCCTCGGGCCATGAGCGAGGTATTCTGTGACCGTGCTGCTCGTTGGTTCCTGAGTAGTGGACTGAGGGATGTGTCATGGTCGGTACTTAGAAAGGGTTTCTTAGAGTTCTTTCTACCACCACGCTACTTCGAGAGGCTGGAGGACGAAATCCGATCCCGCCGGCAGCGTGTGGGGGAAGAGTTTAAAGAATACCTGATAGAGTTGAGGGCTTTGATGCATCATGCCAGATATGAGCCGGCGCAGGAGTTGCACCGGATATACGAGAATGCCGCCCACGAATACAGGCTTTACGAACGACGGCAAGATCTTTCCACCTTGTCCCAGCTGACTCAACTCGCAGTGGAGTACGAAACGGTGATGAGACAGCGAGCGGAATACTGCGGAAGCAGGGCAAGGAGTCAGGTGGTCACGAGTTCAAGTAGCGCAGAGTGGGAAAGGACTCCCATCGGATCCGGAGCAAGCATGGTGGATAGACGAGTCTCCGCCCCGCCGGCAACGGTCCCTGCGGAAGTGGTCCACCAAATGATGAACCAAGAAGCCGGAACCGGGTATGATCCGCGACGAGCATGTCGCCGGTGCTCACAGGAGGGGCACTTCGCTAGGGAATGTCCCGTTTTGTTTTGTTGGGCACCGAGGCAGAAGTAGCCAGGATTGTTTTCGCCGCACGGAGGCGGGAAACAGGCAACGGCGTCGCCCAGGTCAGGGTCGGGTCGAGGCCGACACGACAAGGACGAACCCTACTTCAGATTTACCAAATTACAAAATGTTCACCCATGTAATATAAAAAGACCATTACATCTTGAAACTGACCCAAAAGCAAATAGCAATGCACAGTAAAAATTTTTACTAATTATTCTAGCCATTGCCATAAGCAAAAATACTGAGTAAAAAATAAAAATAAAAATACTTCATTACAGATCCCATTTTTCATGTTGTATACTAACAACATTGATTTTGATAGACACAAGATTGCATATTATGCCAATTCAGGAAAACGCAGGATATGTTCCAGTGCAAATATATCCAACGGATATAGTTAATGAGACAATTATTATTTTACATATTATAAACATTGATGAAATCACTAATATAGTTAATAAAGTTGAAAACAATATAAAACATATAAATATCACAGATAAACGAGAAAGAAGGGCTATCTTCGGCATGCCGAAGATCTAATACCCTTGCAGACCCAACCTTTTAATGCCGAGAAAATGGTTAAGGCCGAGTTTGGTCAAGGTATATTGATAAACAAAAAAAAGGCTTTTAATCAAAACCGATGTAAATAAGATTTAGCAAAAATGAAGGAAGCATAGTGAAATCTTTAAATGCCGTGTTTAATCGCAAAATCATGAAAACAAAAAATTCTCCATACAAAAACTTAATAATATGATATAGTGGTCCGATCCTAATAGGATTTTGCATATATATGAGGAGCATAGTAAAACTAATAAATGCCGAGTTTGGTTAAGATATCTTGAAAAACAAATGTTTTTTCATACAAAAACTTAATTTTCGATCGATCGTTCCTATGGCAGCTATATGATATAGTGGTCCGATCTTAATAGGATTTTGCATATATATAAGGAGCTTAGTAAAACTAATAAATGCCGAGTTTGGTCAAGATATCTTGACAAACAAAATGTTTTTTCATACAAAAACTTAATTTTCGACCGATCGTTCCTATGGCGGCTATATGACATAGTAGTCCGATCTTAATAGAATTTTGCATATATATGAGGAGCATAGTAAAACTAATAAATGTCGAGTTTGGTCAAGATATCTTGATAAACAAAAGGTTTTTTCATACAAAAACTTAATTTTCGACCGATCGTTCCTATGGCAGCTATATGATATAGTGGTCCGATCTTAATAGGATTTTGCATATATATGAGGAGCATAGTAAAACTAATAAATGCCGAGTTTGGTCAAGATATCTTGACAAACAAAATGTTTTTTCATACAAAAACTTAATTTTCGACCGATCGTTCCTATGGCAGCTATATGATATAGTGGTCCGATCTTAATAGGATTTTGCATATATATGAGGAGCTTAGTAAAACTAATAAATGCCGAGTTTGGTCAAGATATCTTGACAAACAAAATGTTTTTTCATACAAAAACTTAATTTTCGACCGATCGTTCCTATGGCAGCTATATGATATAGTGGTCCGATCTTAATAGGATTTTGCATATATATGAGGAGCTTAGTAAAACTAATAAATGCCGAGTTTGGTCAAGATATCTTGACAAACAAAATGTTTTTTCATACAAAAACTTAATTTTCGACCGATCGTTCCTATGGCGGCTATATGATATAGTGGTCCGATCTTAATAGAATTTTGCATATATATGAGGAGCATAGTAAAACTAATAAATGTCGAGTTTGGTCAAGATATCTTGATAAACAAAAGGTTTTTTCATACAAAAACTTAATTTTCGACCGATCGTTCCTATGGCAGCTATATGATATAGTGGTCCGATCCAGCTGGTTTTGACATATGTGCTGCGTGCAACAGAAATAGGGACTTCTGCAAAGTTTCATTAAGATAGCTTTAAAACTGAGGGACTAGTTCGCATAGAAACAGACAGACGGACAGACGGACGGACGGACAGACGGACAGACGGACAGACGGACATGGCTATATCGACTCGGCTGTTGATGCTGATCAAGAATATATATACTTTATGGGGTCGGAGATGTCTCCTTCTATGCGTTACACATTTCACGACAAAATTATAATACCCTCTGCAAGGGTATAAAAATTACTATTAGATGAAATAGATACAATAAAAGCAAAAATTAGATCGATAAGTCCCAACAATAGAATGAAACGAGGGTTCATAAACACAGCAGGAACAGTATATGGTTTTTCGGACTCATGGACGAAGAGGACAGAACGTATATTTGAACAAATTTATATAAATTCACACTTTAACGATACCATTCATATCTTAGCGGACACAATAATGCATGACAGACTCATTAAAAATGACACTATGGAAAATATAAGCGAACAAAATAGAAATATCGTAATGAAATTGTTATACAATGACCAGATGCAGAAATTAAAAAATATTGAATACAAAATAAATTATATTCAGGAAAATATAGCTTCAGCTAAAAATAACATTTTTATGCCAGGAATATTGTCAACAGACGAAGTAAATAAATTTAACATTGATTTTTACAAGTTAAAATTAATAAGAATGGGTGTATTAAGTTATAAGAACAATGCTATTATAATGGCAATTAAATTACCAAGAACATATATTAAAACTAATATTAAGTTATTAATTCCCATACCTAATACTGAATTTATACAAATCGACCAAGAAAATAGTAGAAATAGAAAACATAACATACGACTACAAACAAAACTCAATATTTAAAGAATTAAAATCAAGTAAAAGCTGTACTATTTATAATAATTGCAATTTCATATTCAATAATTGTAAAAATGCAAAAGACGTAAAATTACATAAAAATTGTGACGACCGAAACATTTTACTAAATGGAAATAGCTTGATTCAGTTTGTAAACTGTGAAATTAAATTATTAGCGGAAACATTTTCTAAAGAAAAAATTGAATACTATGACAGGTTTTATTATCCAACCAAATTACTTAATCAAACTAATAAAAACACAATAAATTTTGATCATTTGTCGATAAAAAACTTTGAAAATTTAAAAGAAATAACAGAGCTAAAATACAAAAATGGGTTATTCACTATATTTTTATTAACCTTTGTAGCTGTAATCATTTTTATATATTTATACTTTAAGAAAAAAATATTAACATTAACATTAAAAGAATTCAGGAGAATTCATATTATAACAGGGGAAGAGTTACGCCCTTGACGTCACCACCCCATTCACACCAATATAATGTCGAGTTCAAACCAGTTGAGCTTGCAAGCCCTGTATCCGCTGGAATTAAATCCTATTTAATGTAAATACAATCCAACTCTTAATGGTCGAAGTGTTATAAAATATTTTGACACATAAATACGACGCAACTTCTTTTGAAATAGATTCCATTATTAATTCGGTTAAGTCGCAACAACAGCTTCACTGATGGTGACCACTTTATATATACAATTCCTAATCGATCAGCCCAGAGCCTCGCAGCATTTCTGCTAAAGGCTCATATTGTAATCAAATAACCATAAGTGGCTATGCCGCTCCGATGCATTAATGTAAACATAAAACAAAGCCTCAGTTGCTCTCTGCAGCTTCTCTGCTTGGCGCTCTCTATAAACAATAGACCCAAATCGCCAACTGAGCCTTTGCACTCTTTTGTCTTAGAATTATAATTCAGTTGTACGAAATCCACAGATCTAACCAGTACGAATAAACGCAAAATTAAAAGTTAAATTCGGGTGTTGTATTATTTCTTGGTATACATCTCAAACATATATAATTCGCGCGCGCCAGACGGGCGACATCGAGACCATGCTTGCACACGTGTGCACAAACGTGTGCACAAACGTGTGCACAAACGTCGGCGTCGAAGGGCAGTTAAAGTGTCGCGGTTTGTACAGTGGGACGAATTCAGTTCACGCTCGGTGAAAACTGAATTCGTCAGTACAGTCGGCGATGGCGATGACGACGGGTGTACTAAATTGAAAGGCAGTGAAAAAAGTAATAAATAATAATAATAAAATAATATAAAACCAAAAAAAACGAGAAAGAAGGGCTATCTTCGGCATGCCGAAGATCTAATACCCTTGCAGACCCAACCTTTTAATGCCGAGAAAATGGTTAAGGCCGAGTTTGGTCAAGGTATATTGATAAACAAAAAAAAGGCTTTTAATCAAAAACCGATGTAAATAAGATTTAGCAAAAATGAAGGAAGCATAGTGAAATCTTTAAATGCCGTGTTTAATCGCAAAATCATGAAAAACAAAAAATTCTCCATACAAAAACTTAATAATATGATATAGTGGTCCGATCTTAATAGGATTTTGCATATATATGAGGAGCATAGTAAAACTAATAAATGCCGAGTTTGGTCAAGATATCTTAAAAACACAAAATGTTTTTTCACACAAGAACTTAATTTTCGACCGATCGTTTCTATGGCAACTATATGATAAAGTGGTCCGATCTTAATAGGATTTTGCATATATATGAGGAGCATGGTAAAACTAATAAATGCTGAGTTTGGTCAAGATATCTTGAAAAAATGTTTTTTCACACAAAAACTTAATTTTCGACCGATCGTTCCTATGGCAGCTATATGATATAGTGGTCCGATCCAGCTGGTTTTGACATATGTGCTGCGTGCAACAGAAAAAGGGACTTTTGCAAAGTTTCATTAAGATAGCTTTAAAACTGAGAGACTAGTTCGCATAGAAACAGACAGACGAACAGACGGACATGGCTATATCTACTCGGCTGTTGATGCTGATCAAGAATATATACACTTTATGGGGTCGGAGATGTCTCCTTCTATGCGTTTGCATTTGTAGTAGAAATAGAAAACATAACATACGACTACAAACAAAACTCAATATTTAAAGAATTAAAATCAAGTAAAAGCTGTACTATTTATAATAATTGCAATGTAAACGAGAAAGAAAGGCTATCTTCGACACGCCGAAGACCTAATACCCTTGCAGACCCAACTTTTTCATAATGCTCATAGTGCTTTGCCCGTATCTAAGAAGCACAGGGAAAATAGTTAATGCCGAGTTTGGTCAAGATATCTTGATAAACAAAAAGGTTTTTAATCAAAAACCTAGTTTTCGACCGATCGTTCTTCTGGCAGCTATATGATATAGTGGTCCGATCTTAATAGAATTTTGCATATATATGGGGAGCATAGTAAAACTAATAAATGCCGAGTTTGGTCAAGATATCTTGATAAACAAAATGTTTTTTCATACAAAAACTTAATTTTCGACCGATCGTTCCTATGGCAGCTATATGATATAGTGGTCCGATCTTAATAGAATTTTGCATATATATGGGGAGCATAGTAAAACTAATAAATGCCGAGTTTGGTCAAGATATCTTGAAAAACAAAATGTTTTTTTATACAAGAACTTAATTTTCGACCGGTCGTTCCTATGGCAGCTATATGCTATAGTGGTCCGATCCAGCTGGTTCCGACATATGTACTGCGTGCAACAGAAAAAGGGACTTCTGCAAAGTTTCATTAAGATAGCTTTAAAACTGAGAGACTAGTTCGCATAGAAACAGACAGACGGACAGACGGTCAGACGGACAGACGGACATGGCTATATCGACTCGGCTGTTGATGCTGATCAAGAATATATATATACTTTATGGGATCGGAGATGTCTCCTTCTATGCGTTACACATTTCACGACAAAATTATAATACCCTCTGCAAGGGTAAAAAATGCAAAAGACGTAAAATTACATAAAAATTGTGACGACCGAAACATTGTACTAAATGGAAATAGCTTGATTCAGTTTGTAAACTGTGAAGGAAACATTTTCTAACGAAGAAATTGAATACTATGACAGGTTTTATTATCCAACCAAATTACTTAATCAAACTAATAACGAGAAAGAAGGGCTATCTTCGGCACGCCGAAGATTTAATACCCTTGCAGACCCAACCTTTTAATGCCGAGAAAATGGTTAAGGCCGAGTTTGGTCAAGGTATATTGATAAACAAAAAAAAAAGGCTTTTAATCAACAACCGATGTAAATAAGATTTAGCAAAAATGAAGGAAGCATAGTGAAATCTTTAAATGCCGTGTTTAATCGCAAAATCATGAAAAACAAAAAATTCTCCATACAAAAACTTAATAATATGATATAGTGGTCCGATCTTAATAGAATTTTGCATATATATGGGGAGCATAGTAAAACTAATAAATGCCGAGTTTGGTCAAGATATCTTGATAAACAAAATGTTTTTTCATACAAAAACTTAATTTTCGACCGATCGTTCCTATGGCAGCTATATGATATAGTGGTCCGATCTTAATAGAATTTTGCATATATATGGGGAGCATAGTAAAACTAATAAATGCCGAGTTTGGTCAAGATATCTTGAAAAACAAAATGTTTTTTTATACAAGAACTTAATTTTCGACCGATCGTTCCTATGGCAGCTATATGCTATAGTGGTCCGATCCAGCTGGTTTTGACATATGTGCTGCGTGCAACAGAAAAAGGAACTTCTGCAAAGTTTCATTAAGATAGCTTTAAAACTGAGAGACTAGTTCGCATAGAAACAGACAGACGAACAGACGGACATGGCTATATCTACTCGGCTGTTGATGCTGATCAAGAATATATACACTTTATGGGGTCGGAGATGTCTCCTTCTATGCGTTTGCATTTGTAGTAGAAATAGAAAACATAACATACGACTACAAACAAAACTCAATATTTAAAGAATTAAAATCAAGTAAAAGCTGTACTATTTATAATAATTGCAATGTAAAAAATGCAAAAGACGTAAAATTACATAAAAATTGTGACGACCGAAACATTGTACTAAATGGAAATAGCTTGATTCAGTTTGTAAACTGTGAAGGAAACATTTTCTAACGAAAAAATTGAATACTATGACAGGTTTTATTATCCAACCAAATTACTTAATCAAACTAATAACGAGAAAGAAGGGCTATCTTCGGCACGCCGAAGATTTAATACCCTTGCAGACCCAACCTTTTAATGCCGAGAAAATGGTTAAGGCCGAGTTTGGTCAAGGTATATTGATAAACAAAAAAAAGGCTTTTAATCAAAAACCGATGTAAATAAGATTTAGCAAAAATGAAGGGAGCATAGTGAAATCTTTAAATGCCGTGTTTAATGGCAAAATCATGAAAAACAGAAAATTCTCCATACAAAAACTTAATAATATGATATAGTGGTCCGATCTTAATAGGATTTTGCATATATATGAGGAGCATAGTAAAACTAATAAATGCCGAGTTTGGTTAAGATATCTTGAAAAACAAAATGTTTTTTCATACAAAAACTTAATTTTCGATCGATCGTTCCTATGGCAGCTATATGATATAGTGGTCCGATCTTAATAGAATTTTGCATATATATGAGGAGCATAGTAAAACTAATAAATGTCGAGTTTGGTCAAGATATCTTGATAAACAAAAGGTTTTTTCATACAAAAACTTAATTTTCGACCGATCGTTCCTATGGCAGCTATATGATATAGTGGTCCGATCCAGCTGGTTTTGACATATGTGCTGCGTGCAACAGAAATAGGGACTTCTGCAAAGTTTCATTAAGATAGCTTTAAAACTGAGAGACTAGTTCGCATAGAAACAGACAGACGGACAGACGGACAGACGGACATGGCTATATCGACTCGGCTGTTGATGCTGATCAAGAATATATATACTTTATGGGGTCGAAGATGTCTCCTTCTATGCGTTACACATTTCACGACAAAATTATAATACCCTCTGTATAAAAACACAATAAATTTTGATCATTTGTCGATAAAAAACTTTGAAAATTTAAAAGAAATAACAGAGCTAAAATACAAAAATGGGTTATTCACTAAATTTTTATTAACCTTTGTAGCTGTAATCATTTTTATATATTTATACTTTAAGAAAAAAATATTAACATTAACATTAAAAGAATTCAGGAGAATTCATATTATTACAGGGGAAGAGTTACGCCCTTGACGTCACCACCCCATTCACACCAATATAATGTCGAGTTCAAACCAGTTGAGCTTGCAAGCCCTGTATCCGCTGGAATTAAATCCTATTTAATGTAAATACAATCCAACTCTTAATGGTCGAAGTGTTATAAAATATTTTGACACATAAATACGACGCAACTTCTTTTGAAATAGATTCCATTATTAATTCGGTTAAGTCGCAACAACAGCTTCACTGATGGTGACCACTTTATATAAACAATTCCTAATCGATCAGCCCAGAGCCTCACAGCAATTCTGCTAAAGGCTCATATTGTAAACAAATAACCATAAGTGGCTATGCCGCTCCGATGCATTAATGTAAACATAAAACAAAGCCTCAGTTGCTGTCTGCAGCTTCTCTGCTTGGCGGTCTCTATAAACAATAGACCCAAATCGCCAACTGAGCCTTTGCACTCTTTTGTCTTAGAATTATAATTCAGTTGTACGAAATCCACAGATCTAACCAGTACGAATAAACGCAAAATTAAAAGTTAAATTCGAGTGTTGTATTATTTCTTGGTATACATCTCAAACATATATAATTCGCGCGCGCCAGACGGGCGACATCGAGACAATGCTTGCACACGTGTGCACAAACGTGTCCACAAACGTCGGCGTCGGATGGCCGTTAAAGTGTCGCGGTTGTACAGTGCATGCAACGGTCCCTGCGGAAGTGGTCCACCAAATGATGAACCAAGAGGCCGGAACCGGGTATGATCCGCGACGAGCATATCGCCGGTGCGCACAGGAGGGGCACTTCGCCAGGGAATGTCCCGTTTTGTTTTGTTGGGCACCGAGGCAGAAGTAGCCAGGATTGTTGTCGCCGCACGGAGGCGGGAACCGGGCAACGGCGTCGCCCAGGTCAGGGTCGGGTCGACGCCGACACACACGGGACTCAGCAGTAGTACAGCCGCTTAAGGTGTAGGTTGGCCGGATCGTCGCCACGGTGGAGATTGGCGGGCGGACGATGCCTGCTACTATCGATACAAGGGCCACTCGCAGCTTCATGAGTGAAGACTGCGTACGCAAGTGGGTGATTCGGGGGAGAGTGGAGAACGTACAGGCGCGCATTCGTCTGGCAGATGGGTCCACGCTCGAAGTAGAGAAGGCATTGAGGATAGACGTCGGCCTAGCGGGGAAGGTGGCTAGCATGTTAATGCTTATCATGCCCGCAATGCTGGACCACGTCATCCTGGGGATGGACTTCTTGAGTGCAATGGGCACTACGATACGCTGCGGCAAGGCGGAGCTGGTCCTAGAGGCCGTGACGTCTCCGGCCGTGGGGCCTGGAACTAGGGAAGAGCCGAAAGAAGGCCTCACTCGCCAAGGAGCGGGAGTGCCTGCTCGGCAACCGATGGCAGAAGAGACGAAGAAGGAACCGAAGGAAGGCCTCCCAGGTCATGAAAAGGGAGCACCTGCTCGGCAACAGAGTAGAGAGAAGTCGAAAGAAGGCCTCACGCGTCAGGGAACGGTAGTGCCTGCTCGGCAACCGATGGCAGAAGTGACGAAGAAGGAACCGAAGGAAGGTCTCCCAGGTCATGAAAAGGGAGCACCTGCTCGGCAACAGAGTAGAGAGAAGTCGGAAGAAGGCCTCACGCGTCAGGGAACGGGAGTGCCAGCCCGACAACTGCCGGAAAAGGGCAAGGGAAAGGAAGCGAAAGATGGGCCTCACTCGGGACTGGACCGAGAGCTTGTGGAGCCCAAAAGGCGGCGCGTAGACCTGCAAGGGCAGATCTACGCTGGTCATGCAGGCGGCACGGCGGAAGTGTGTCAGAGAACGGAGGGATTAGGAGCAACGGCTCGAATCCACACGGGCACAGTGAATCAGGAGCGGCTGCCAGATTCGAGTTGAGTCGGAGTGGTGCCTGGAGGAAGCGAGACGCAGGGCGAGCCCAGCGTCGAAGAATCAGAGTGGCCAGCGGATTTGGATCCGGAACTTAGGGAGTTCCTGGAGTCGGAACTGACACTCTTCGAGGGGCTGCAGGGAGTCCCGCACATCGCGGAGCACAGGATCAGGCTTAAGGATGATAAACCATTAAAGCAGAGATATTACCCGAAGAACCCGGCCATGCAAAGGGTGATTGATGAACAGGTGGACGAGCTGATCCAGGCAGGTGCCATCTAGCCGAAGCGTAGTCCACACAGCGCCCCAATCGTCTTAGTCAAGAAGAAGACTGGCGAGTGGCGCATGTGTATCGACTATCAACAACTCAACGCGCATTCCGTCCCAGATGCTTATCCTGTTCCCAGGATTAATCTCATCCTTGAGCGGTTGCGTCACGACCGGTTCATCTCCACTCTGGATTTGAAGCACGGGTACTGGCAGATACCGATGGCAGCCGATAGTCGGGAATGTACGGCGTTCACAGTCCCCGGAAGAGGTCTTTTCCAGTGGCGGGTGATGCCATTTGGTCTTTGCAACGCGCCGCAAACACTTAGTCGCCTTAAGTTTGAAGTTATTCCTGCCCATTTGCGTACACAAGTCTTTGTTTATTTGGACGACTTATTAGTGTTATCAGATAATTTCGACCCCACCTAATTTTGCTACATGAGATTGCGTTATGTTTGAGGAAAGCAGATCTAACTATAAATATTAACGAATCCAAGTTCTGCATGACGGAGATAAGATACCTCGGGCTTATCATCGGAAACGGGCAACTCACAACGGATCTTGAGAATATACAGGCAATCAGTGAGTTCCCTGTGCCGAAAACGGTCAAGCAGTTACGTCGCTTTTTGGGTCTGGCTGGATGGTATAGGGGTTTCGTAGAAAGGTATGCTGCCATCAGTTAACAGAACTTCTCAAAAAACAAAAGTCTCTGGATTGGAATCCGGAAGCCACCGAAGCTTTCGCAATGCTCAAATCCTACCTGACCTATTTTAATAACATGAAACCTTTTATTCTGTTAATCAGTTCACAGAACTTCTCAAAAAACAAAAGTCTCTGGATTGGAATCCGGAAGCCACCGAAGCTTTCGCAATGCTCAAATCCTACCTGACCTATTTTAATAACACCCAATTTTTCGAAATTTTTTATCCTGATTTGCGATGCATGTACTTACGGCATTGGTTGTGTACTAGCGCAGATTCGATATGAGTCAGAGTTACCGATCGCTTATATGTCAGCGAAACTTACGAGAGCTCAGCTCTCTCGCTGTTCTCAAAGGCATTCAAAAGTTTCGAGCATATATAGAAGGTCAGGAGTTCACCGTAATTACGGATCATGCTTCTCTTAAATGGCTTATGAAGCAAAAGGATTTGTCAGGACGACTAGCTAGATGGTCTATGAAGTTGCAGGGATTCAAATTCGATATCCAGCACAAAAACGTCGTTGCTGATACACTCTCTAGAACTTACAAAGAAGAAGTAGCAGATTTCGACGAGGCACCAGAATTTCTAGCTTTAATTGCATATATAAATGAGAATCAAGCTAGGTTGCCGGACCTAAACAAGAGAACACAGTTTGCGACTGGCATAGAATCGAAAGAGAAGGACTCATGGAAACTGTGGGTACCTGCAATTTTAGTTCCAGAAGTATTACGCGACGCGCACAATCCACCTAGTTCAGCACACTGCGGCATGGGAAAAACTGTAGAGAAAATTAAAAGGTACTTGTTTTGGCCAGGTATGGTGAGCCAGATACGTACACACATTGCTAAATGTAGCATTTGTAGATCTACCAATAGCCTAAATATAGTCCTTAAGCCACCAATGGGTAAGCCAGTGACCTCAGATAGGCCATTTCAAAGATTATATGTTGACCTGTTGGGACCGTATCCTCGTATAAAAAGGGGTAACATAGGTTTGTTGATCGTGGTAGATCACAACACGAAGTTTCATTTTCTTTGCCCTCTGAAGAAATTAACGGCACCGAAAATGACAGAGTATCTTGAGAAAGCAAGCACCATGCAATTAGCACGGGAGAGGGCCAAAGAAAATATATATAACGCACGAAGCTAATGCAATAATTTATAATCTTCGTTGCCGAAGGGTACAGTTAAAAGCAGGCGATTCAGTTTACGAAACTTTACTCAGAATAATGCAAGCAAAAAGTTCAGCTCGAAACTAGCAAGAGTATTTGTGCCAGCTAAAGTTCATAAGAAACTAAGTCATTATACCCTTGCAGAGGGTATTATAATTTTGTCGTGAAATGTGTAACGCACAGAAGGAGACATCTCCGACCCCATAAAGTACATATATTCTTGATCAGCATCAACAGCCGAGTCGATATAGCCATGTCCGACTGTCCGTCTGTCTGTTTCTATGCGAACTAGTCTCTCAGTTTTAAAGCTATCTTAATGAAACTTTGCAGAAGTCCCTTTTTCTGTTGCACGCAGCCCATATGTCAAAACCAGCTGGATCGGACCACTATATCATATAGCTGCCATAGGAACGATCGGTCGAAAATTAAGTTTTTGTGTGAAAAAACATTTTGTTTTTCAAGATATCTTGACCAAACTCAGCATTTATTAGTTTTACCATGCTCCTCACATATATGCAAAATCCTATTAAGATCGGACCACTTTATCATATAGTTGCCATAGAAACGATCGGTCGAAAATTAAGTTCTTGTGTGAAAAAACATTTTGTGTTTTTAAGATATCTTGACCAAACTCGGCATTTATTAGTTTTACTATGCTCCTCATTTTTATGCAAAATCCTATTAAGATCGGACCACTATATCATATAGCTGTCATAGGAACGATCGGTCGAAAATTAAGTTGTATGAAAAAATTTTTTTGTTTTCATGATATCTTGACCAAACTCGTCATTTATTAGTTTTACTAAGCTCCTCATATATATGCAAAATCCTATTAACATCGGACTACTATATCATATATCTGCCAGAGGAGCGATCGGACGAAAACTAGGTTTTTGATTAAAAACATTTTTGTTTATCAAGATATCTTGACCAAACTCGGCATTAACTATTTTCCCTGTGCTTCTTAGATACGGGCACTATGAGCATTATGAAAAGGTTGGGTCTGCAAGGGTATTAGATCTTCGGCGTGCCGAAGATAGCGTTTCTCTCTCGTTTTATTATCAATTATTCGATAGTAATAACAAATTGCTAGGAGCTTATAATGTGAGTCTAGTCTATTTTTCAAATAAACGCTCTTCGTAATATCTTGCTCATTCATTTGCGTTGTAGTAGCCGAGTGGGAACACTTCTGGGTTGTTAGAAACTTTATGTGCCTTCCTCGCGCTTAGCTCACACACTTTTGCATATTCCTTTTGATGTTTGATGATCTATTCCAAGGAGATTTCGGAACCGTGCTCCAGTGCCACAATCGAGACTGCTCGTTGATGATCATAAAATGTGTCTGCCGATAGCTGACTTATTTAATTGGATACCAACGTCACCAGTTTTATTCAGACCCACAAAGAAATTTTGACTTAAAATCTGTATTGCTTAGTGTAATTGACTATTTATTCTCCTATAGAATGATAGAATGAGACTTGGAATTGACAAAAAGTAAAGAGCATGGACAAGCCAAAAGATAAAAGCAAATTACAATTAGTAAAACAGAAGCCACCGGAACGAAATTCGAAGCACTCATCCATACATACATCACATTGAACTTAAATTTGTCTTTGCGATCAGCTGATGTCTACCTTATCTATTCTATTTGTCTTTGCGATCAGCCGATGTCTACCTAATCTATTCCCATAGATCGAAGCTAAAGTGAATTTACACCTGCACATACCCAACAACATCGACGTCATATTGGGCCCAAGTGCGCGCAACGATGTATTTGGTAAATCTGTTGTATATGTATATATTTACGATTGACATTGCATTGATATCGAACCTATTGCCAACGTAAGCGTTGAACGTTTGGTTGAACAGAAATCAGTATATTATCATTGTTAAATCATGAATTCGGATTTGAATATTGCGGTAAATCTTAGGGAATTCACAATTCTCTTATAATATAATCATGTATCTTGAGATCAACTGCTTTCCTTAATTAAATAATTTTGTTATATTTTAATATGAATCGTTGAATATTTATCTTGTCTGTCAAGTACCATGCTGAATTCTGTTGAAATGCGTTAATGCGGTAGTGTCTCGTATTGGGGCAATCTACGATTTTCTGGTTGCTATGGTCCCTACCTCGTCCTAGAGACGAGAGACAACTAACACCAAGTTCCCTCCATTAGGCATAACGAGTCCTGAGTTTTGTGGTGTTTGTCGGAACACTTATTTACAGGATAGGGAAATGAAGATAAATGTTATGATAGTATTTGATCTAGTTTTTTTTTTTTGAAGCGTACTTGATATTCTTCATGTTAGTGTATTGGTGTTGATAGGCAGATTGGGCGAGGAAGAACCCGGACCACGACGAGGTAAACTGAGCAAAAGCAAGAAGTACGCGCCCCCGAACCCAACGTCCCGCGACCCAAACGTAAGCCACTATGGGCGAAAATGCCATAGAAGGTTACAAATGGACGTGGACACTCCATGTGGAAGGAAGCGTCGACTGCCGCCCCGTGAACATGTGAACATTTGCCAGATGACAAAAAATATGATGTCATTGAAAAATATCCAGTCCCTTCGGACGCTGATAACGCTAGAAGATTCGATGCGTTTTGCAACTATTACAGACGTTTTATAAAAATCGTTGCAGATTATTCTCGTCACATAACAAGATTATGTAAAAAGATTGTAAAGTTTGAGTGGTCCGATGAATGCCAAAAAGCTTTCGATTATTTAAAATACACAGATTTTAGCAATGAATTTTGCATCATAACAGATGCCAGTAATCAAGCCTGCGGAGCAGTTTTAACTCAAACGTATGGAGTTAAGCAATTGCCCGTAGCATATGCTTTCGTCCATTTACAAAAGGAGAAAGCAATAAAAGTACAACCGAACAAGAGTTGGCAGCAATCCACTGGGCAATAACGTATTTTCGACCATATATATGTGGTCAACATTTCACTATCAAAACAGATCATAGACCATTGACATATCTGTTTTCAATGGTAAATCCAAGTTCAAAGCTAACGAGAAGGAGACTAGATTTAGAAGAGTATGAGTTTACTGTATAATATCTAAAGCGAAAAGATAACCATCAAAGAATTAAAAAGTACTAACGCAAATGTCTTGAAAGCTTAAGCTGCTAAGCCCAACGTATACGACGTCATTAAAAACGACGATATACGAAAAATAATGACATGGATATAACAAATATGCTATGTATTTTAAAACATGGTAAAAAGGTTGTTGCAAGAATTGAGATTAGCGCCCTTTATACTAATGGAACTCTCGACTTAGGTCAATTTTTCCAAGGGTTGAAAAATAATCCGGTATATTAGGAATCAGCCAACTCAAAGTGGCACCGACAACAAAAAGATCTTTGAAAACACTTCAACAGATACTTTGAAAAATATGGGCAATACATATTTAAAGAACTTAAGAGTGACCCAAATAGAAAATGAACAAGTAAGGGGTTCTATTCGGGAGCTCCCGACTAGGGAATACCCTGAACCCTCTTTTTCGAACATTAAATGGAGCTCGTTTGAATTAATAAAGATAAATTAATAAACAAAAAGTTTCATTGGCAGGGTTTGAACTCGCAAGTGACCGCATATTTACTTTCCTCGTCAGGACTCCAACTCGCGACAGACTGCACCACTTGCCACTGCCTCTACTCAACATCCACACTAATAAATGAGTATTATTGAGAAAAAAATCAATTAAAACAGCCACACAGAAAACAATCGCATTGAAGACAGAATTCGAAGCAGACGCGCATGAATGTATGTATGTACAATGTACACTGTACATGTATATATAAATTCTTGCAAATTGCGTCGCAACACGTGCGCAGTCAAAATACCAAAAAACAAAACAAAAACCGATCTTAATGAAATTTTCTACAGTATATCTTATTGTACCATAGAATATTTGTGTATTCTCAAAAAGTCAATTGCATTTAAATTGTGGCTTAAATTAGTTGGCAATACAAGTTGGGTTTTTAACTTGATTTATAGCTCTGGGGTGGTAGCAGAGAGGTGGCGATAGGTCTAAAATGAAAGATACTTGGTAATATATAATATTCTAGAAGCAACATATCAAGTTTGGTGACTCTAGCTCTTAGAGAACGAGAGAGCTCTCAGTTGAGAGTGATTGACGTGTTTTAGTTGGGCTCCAACATTTTTATATATTTTTGCGCTTTAATCCTGCTTTTTATTTCTAAAATTGGCCATTTTTGTTTTTTTTTTTTTTAAATATTTTTAATTGTGCATAGTGTTATTCTGTTGTTGCAGCGTAAGTCTGTTAATAATTGCATTTATTGAACGCGGCGTCAGTTCCGTATTGTTGTTATTGCCTGTTTTGATTCTTTTGCTTTGGTGCTCCCCTGTGCATACATTTGTGCGTGTTTTCGCTGCTACATATTTCAGCTAGTGCATCGCGCTCTCGCATATTTTTGCTGTTGCTTTTCGCTCCAAACAATTTGTTTGTGTACGAATAGTTATTTTTCGAGCGTTTGTGCACAGTGTATGTGCACTGTGTTTTGTTTTGCTCTGCGCTCTCGCAACTGCTGCTGACCTTTTGACGCTGGTAGTTATTATGTCAAGCTGTAAGAAACCTTGCACGTTCAAGCAGGCTGATGTGTGAGAATATGATGCATGCCAAATGTGCAGGTCTCACTGGGCGTGATTGGGACAAGATCGCTCCAATTGCCAAGGAGGGCTGCGGCGGCTTGCGTTGGTCATGCCCAGTATGCATTGACAAGCAAATTGAATTCTCTAGAATGTATAATTCTGGGAGAAATCAATTCTTAAAATTGAACAACGTGGCTAAGCAGCTCTCGAGTAATTTTGACTCGAGTTTTGAATTGCTTGGCAAATACAAATTCGAGTATCCAACCAATCGCCGGTTGGAGCCTCAATTTTTGCAGTTGCCCTTTACGTCTGTTCAGACACCTACGCCTCTTTTGTCCCTGCCTAGCAACTCTGATTTATCTCCAATGTTGTCTCCAAGCGACTGCGCAAATACTACCCCCGCTTTATCACCAGTAATTGTCCCATTAGTCCCCGTACCTGAACCTGTCCCAGTTAGCCAAACTGGCTCAGCCCCTTCAGCTCCTGGTCGCAAGTTTTTGTGTCTCGACTTTCGTCTGACAACACTTCTGAGTCATTGGCAGCCTATATTTCTAGCGAATCTTCTGCTGGTGTGTCAATTACTAAATTTAATTTCTCCACTCCTCGTGAAATATCATCATTCAAAATAAATGTTTCATGTGATATGTTCCCAATCATTTGTGATAACAAATTTGGGCCTTTACACATGATTGTCCACGAGTTCAAGCCAAAAAAGCGTAACCAGCCTGTCATCCTTCCAGTCCCTTCAATAAAAGGTTCCATTTCTACCCCAAAAAACTAACTTTGTCTTCTGACCAAGTCTACATTTATTACCAGAATGTCAGAGGTCTCATTTCCAAGCTTAAAAATCTTTTTTTGGCCAGCTCTTTCTTCGATTCGGATATAATCGAATTTTCAGAAACATGGTTCAATTCGACCATATCTGATTTTGAGGTTTTTTCGAACAATTATATTTTGCATAGAAATGATCGGCCGACTCGAGGTGGTGGGGTATTAATTGCCGCTAAAGCCACTCTCCAGTCAGAACTTTTTTGTTTTAGTACGCCTACTGACGCTGAGATTGTCTCAGTTACGGTGTCTTCCTACACGGAATATCTATATTACATAATCCTTTGTCCCTCCATCTTCTGATATTCAAGTTTATATGAAATATATTTCTTGTATTAAAGAAGTTTCTTTACACGTGCATGATAATGACCTATTTACTGTGTTGGGTGATTTTAATTGCCGACCATCTCTTGGGCATTATTCACTGCCGAAAATTATCTAGTGCCCTCAGCACAGCATGACTTTATAGACTGCATGCTTGATCTTTCGTTGTTTCAAATCAATTCAATTTCTAATCATTTGAAAAGAACACTTGACCTTGTGTTTGTAAACGACTCCTTTATTTCTAATGTGTCTAGGTCCCCTCCTTTATCTCTTCCTGAGGATGTATATCATCCTACTTTAGAGGTTGCAATGTGCAATTGTTATCCTCATTCCGTGCTCATCAGCCAATAAGCCCCGCCGTTGCTTTCGCAAAGGAAATTATTCATTGCTGAATCAGCTAATTTATACAACCGATTGGTCTTTCTTATATGACTCGGTTGATATGAATACTGCTATTAATTATTTTTATAACACCCTAAACTCCCTCTTAGATATGTGTATTCCCAAGTCAATACCTTCGACTACTTCTTCAAAGCCACCCTGGTTTACTCCCAGATTATCAAATCTGAAAAATCTAAAATCAAAATATTTTAAAAGGTAAGTCTGGTTCGTGTCCAGATTTGGCTAAATATTCCAAAGCCACGTCGAACTTCTGAAATCTGCTAACCTCTTTGCTAATTTTTTCCAATTAACTTACTCTTCAGTCTGTCTTAATAATAACTCTTACCCTTACACTATTACTTCCTCTAGTTCTATACCTCCTCCTATTATTTCCCAGTCCTCTTTCCTTTTAGCTATAAATTCTTTAATATCTTCTTACTCTCCTGGGCCGGACAATATTCCTAGTTGTCTACTCAAGGAGTGTAGTTCTTCCCTTGTTTGTCCATTGCTAAAGCTTTTTAATCTATCCCATGAATCTTCTGTCTTTCCATCTCTTTGGAAAGAATCTTATATTATTCCTCTCCACAAGAAAGGTGGAAAGTCTGATATACAAAATTACAGGGGTATTGCAACACTGTGCGCTCTCCCAAAATTATTCAAAAAAATAATCACTTTGAATTTGCAGCATTTCTGCAAATCAGTTGTCTCCCCTGTTCAACATGGATTCGTAAAGAATCGGTCAACTACGGCAAATTTACTAGAGTTTACTTCCTTGGTAAATGATGATTTTCTTTCGAAAATGCTAACTGATGTCGTTAACACTGACTTCAGTAAGGCGTTTGAATCTGTGCACCACGACATTTTACTTTTTAAACTTGACCGAATTGGTTTTCATCCTTCTCTTTTGCTTTGGATTAGCTCTTATTTAAAAGGTAGGACACAAAGAGTAATACTGAGGCTGACTACCTCTAAACAGGTTCAAGTTACTTCCGTTGTTCCTCAAGGTAGTCATCTTGGACCTTTACTCTTTAATCTTTTTATAAATGATCTCCCCTCTGTTATATCACATGCCCGTGTACTCATGTATGCGGATGATGTGAAACTTATTCTATCATACAATAATTCCCTACATCACGATGGTCTAAAGAGTTTAACGATCCTTTTATAACGAAACTTTAGTACATCTCTCTCGATCGCCCTTTCCTTGAATAATGCTCTTGCATCTGGTTTCCGCGGTATATCAATAGCCAGGATCGTATTGAATCTGTTCAGAAGCAATTTCTGTTTTTTGCCTTATGAGGTTTAAATTGGGACCCTAATCTTCGGTTGCCATCTTACTCCAGCAGGCTGCTTCTTCTTAATCTTCCGTCGTTAATCAACCGTAAGACAGTTCTCGGTGTTGTCTTTCTACATAAGTTGATTGTTGGCGATATAGATTCTCCTTCTCTGCTAGAGCGTCTTCAATTCTCTGTTCCGGCTAGACCAACCAGAAATTACCGCCCCTTATTCCTATCTACGTGCACAACAGACTACGCTATGCACAATCCTTTACGCGTTCAAAATTATAATAGTTTACATCACGTTTTCTCTACCGAACTTTCTCTACCCCTAATAAAATCGTTGCTTTCAGGATACTTTCGGGACCGGCTATAAATTTTCCCCCACCGGGTCGGTGATTTCCCATTTCTATCTCTCTAGCCTATCAACCTAACATTCTTTATATCTTGTTTAAATTCCTTTACTTTATTAATAACTTCTTTCTTTCTTTTTCCTATTTATTATATTTAAGAAAATAAATAATATAGCAAATTAAGATTATTTTTAGTTTTACTTAAGAACACTTTTTTCCTACTTACTCCCTTTTTCTTAGATGTAGGCTCTAATAGCGTCACAGACAAAAAAAAAATAAAAAAATTATTTACCCAATTTGCTAAAAAAACAGGATGTCGATATCGATTTTATCGGTTTATCGATTATACGAAACAAACCCGATCTGCGCAGGCACTAGGAGCCCCTACATCTGAAATTTCAAGCCTCTGGCTCTTATAGGTTCTGAGATCCTTGCGTTCATACATACGGCTATTGATGCTGATCAAGAATATATATACTTTATGGGGTCGGAGATGGTTCCTTATACATACATACATGTTACATACATTTGCATTTTGCACAAATACAATATACCGTTTTTACCCATTTTTATTGGTTTTAGGGTATAAAAAGAAATAGAAGCTATACTGTCTACATACCATGACGATCCAATTCAATGAGGACATAATGGCGTTTCAAAAACGCTAGCAAAAATAAAAAGACATTACTATTGGAAAAATATGACACGTCATATAACAAAGTAATTGTCCGAAATGTCAAAAAGCTAAAACAACA
Organism: Drosophila littoralis; assembly: GCA_018903485.1. Classification (NCBI taxonomy): domain Eukaryota; kingdom Metazoa; phylum Arthropoda; class Insecta; order Diptera; family Drosophilidae; genus Drosophila; species Drosophila littoralis. The sequence goes on from JAEIGF010000611.1 coordinate 627,091, forward strand.
AGGCACACTAAGACACCTATGATAATAACTGATACACCAACAAACGCTTTCGACAGGGTAATTGTTGACACTATAGGTCCATTACCAAGATCAGAGAATGGTAACGAGTATGCAGTTACACAGTAGTGATTTAACAAAATACCTAATTGCTATTCCGAACCTAAATAAGAATGCAAAAACTGACGCTAAAGCAATATTCGAATCTTTTATTCTGAAGTACGGTCCAATGAAGACGTTCATAACGGACATGGGTACAGAATATAAGAACTCAATAATAACGGACAAATGTAAATGCCTAAAAATAGGTAATATCACATCAACAGCACACCATCACCAAGCAGTTGGTACGGTTGAAAGAAGCCACAAAACGTTTAATGAGTACATACGTTCCTACATATCAGTTGGTAAAACTGATTGGGACACATGGCTTCAATACCAAACATTCCAAAACATTTTAATAGCATAAATCAAATAGAACCATTTTATAATCGGGAGCTCCCGACTAGGGAATACCCTGAACCCTCTTTTTCGAACACCAAATGGAGCTCGTTTGAATTAATAAAGATAAATTAAAAAAAAAAAGTTCCAGTGGCATAGTTTGAACTCGCAACTGACCGCATATTTACTTTCCCCGGTAGGACTCGAACTCGCGACGGACTGCACCACTTGCCACTGCCTCTATTCAACATCCACACTAATAATTGAGTATTATTGAGAAAAAAAACAATTAAAACAGCTACACAGAAAACAATCGCATTGAAGACAGAATTCGAAGCAGACGCGCATGAATGTATGTGTGTACAATGTACACTGTACATGTATATATAAATTCTTGCAAATTCAAAAACCGATCTTAATGAAATTTTCTACAGTATATCTTATTGCACCATAGAATATTTGTGTATTCTCAAAAAGTCAATTGCATTTAAATTGTGGCTTAAATTAGTTGGCAATACAAGTTGGGTTATTAACTTGATTTATAGCTCTGGGGTGGTAGCAGGGAGGTGGCGATAGGTCTAAAATGAAAGATACTTGGTAATATATATAATATTCTAGAAGCAACATATCAAGTTTGGTAGTAGATAGGGAATGTATGTTCTGGCACAGGCAGTGACGTCACCGTGGTGGGGAATGTATGTTCTGGCACAGTAAGTGACGTCACGTTTGTTTACATTTATTATCAGGGTCAAGTGTTTTTACGCAAGAAAAAGGGGTGGCGTGGGGCGGCGGGTGTTAAGGATCAGTGTATACACACATTCATGCGCGTCTGCTTCGAAGTCTGTCTTCACTGTTTTTTTTTTCTTATATAATACTCAATTATTAGTGTGGATGTTGGGGAGAGGCAGTGGCAAGTGGTGCAGTCTGTCGCGAGTTCGAGTCCTACCGGGGAAAGTAAATATGCGGTCAGTTGAGAGTTCAAACCATGCCACTGGAACTTTTTTTTTTTAATTTATCTTTATTAGTTTTTTATGCAAGGGAAAGGGGGAGCGGGGGGTGCTATGTTTATATTTTTGTGCGCGCGCGTAAGTGGACGCTCAGACGCTCTTGGGAAAGGGGGAGCGGGGGGTCTTATGTGTTCATTTTTTTGTGGAAAACAAGATCACATAGAGGAGGACGGGGATTACGTTGGTGTCGCGTGCGCCAGACGGGAAGGGGGGTGGAAGGGGAATTGGGTGGACATGAGGAAAGGGCCGGGATGTTATGTTTCCATTTGTGTGTGTGTGTGTGGGGAGCAAGATCACATTTGTTTACGCTGGATGTGATTGGAATGGAAGTGGAGAAGGGGAGAGGGAGTGCGTTGGCAACGCATGCGCAAGATCATGAATATTTTTGTTTAGGTTGACATTTGTGTGTGTTGAGGAAGGGGACGGGGGTGTTATGTTTCCATTTGTGTGTGGGGGCAAGATCACATTTGTTTACAATGGATGTGATTGGATGGGAAGGAACGAAGGGGAGGGGGAGTGCGCTGCTATGTTATCAGCGAGCTATAATGTGGCTGGGGGGAAACTGAAATAAAGTGAATATTATTTTTAAATAAAATTTATTTAGTTATCCGAAAGTTTTAAAGTGAAAAAGTCCACAAAATCAGAATATTAAAAAATGGCATCAACATCAGCAGACAATAATCAAAATGCACAACGCATTTGTGAGGTTTGTGGAGTAACGGTGGCTCATAATCGCTGGGCACAACTTTTGCGGACAAATGAGCACAAAAATAAGGCCTTCACGCCGTTGGAGGGCTATGTTCAACTTGCGGCATCCGGATTCCAAAACCGGATTAAAACCTATTCATATAGCAATGTTTCGGATAACGTTATGCTCCCTGAAGAGTTCCTATTGAAAGCAGGAAGTTCATTACTTCCAATAATGGAAAACGTTTTAGAGGTGCACACCTCATATAAAGTCACCTTTGAACTTTTCGCTGAATATTTGAAAATAAATTATAATAATACTGATGGTGAAAATTTTTAAATAATGATCAAATCCCATCAAACTGAAATGTGTGTGGCTACGAAGTCTTCTGACTTAGAAGAAATATTCGTAAGCCACTCAGCCATCATAAGTTCAAAGATGGATGAATTCCAAGAGAGAGATAGTGGTTGGACTCTCATAAAAATTATATTTGGAAATGAATGTCAATAAATATAAGACACTAAGAGGCTTTAGTTTTATTCCATTACCACGGAAATTGAGCTTGTAGAAAACTATTATTAAATAATATAAAAAACGAAGATGAGTTTTGTTTTAAGTGGGCTTTAATAGCAGCCCTAAAGAACTTGCAACATAATGCTGATAGGTGTGCCCCATATAAAATCGATGATATAAGGAGTCCAATTATTGAAACTGATGAGATATTCTCACTCAAATTTCATAATATGGAATTTCCATTAAAGCTCAAAGACATTAAATTGTTTGAACAACAAAATACTTACATAAGTATAAATGTCTTTGGCTATGATGAAGACATTAATGAAATTATTGGACCACTCTATCTAAGCAGAGAGCACCGGGGGAAGCATATTAACCTATTGCTTTTGGAAAACAAGATATATCCCATTATACCTGGATTAAGAATCTATCAAGGTAAGTAAGGAATACAAAAAAAAAATATATATATACATTTCTTTTTTAATATCAATCATAATTTCTCCTCCAGGCTTACACACAATCAGTTGACTTCGCATACGAGGAAATTCCATGACTGTCATGTATGCTTAAACTATTCGCATAACGGCAGGATGCATGGCGAGCAGTGTGGAAAAGTGGTGGCGAAGCTTCCAACAGCGGATAAAGCGAGTGTAACATTAAAGAATTATGCAAATAGTTTAGATATACCTTTTATAATTTATGCAGATTTCGCGTGCGTTTTAAAACCTATCAACAGGAATGTGAGCGAGAATGTAATAATCATTTAAGAACACATTCCTATTGCATACGCATATTTCATAAAATCTGATTCTAGTTTATCTAGAAAATGTAGGATTACATTTTGTAACATCTCTCATTGCTGATGCCAGAGAGATTTATAGCAAATAATTATCTACTGTAAAGCCAATCGAAATGAGTTTATTAGATGAACATAAATTTAAAAATGCTATAAATTGTCACATTTGCACTAAGATTTTAAACTTAGATAGAGTACGGGATCATTGCCACTTAACTGGTAAATTTAGAGGGTCTGCTCATAATGCCTGTAATATAAATTACAAAATTGCCTCATTTTTCCCCGTACTTTTTCATAATTTTTCACGCTATGATGCTCATTTGTTTGTAAGAGAGTTGTCAAAAGCTGAAATTAAGGTTCTACCTCTCAATAAAGAGATTTACATTTCCCTTTCAAAATACACATATATTACAGAGCATGATACAAATTTGGAAATACGTTTTTATACCCTTGCAGAGGGTACTATAATTTTGTCGTGAAATGTGTAACGCATAGAAGGAGACATCTCCGACCCCATAAAGTATATATATTCTTGAACAGCATCAACAGCCGAGTCGATATAGCCATGTCCGTCTGTCCGTCTGTCCGTCTGTCTGTTTCTATGCGAACTAGTCTCTCAGCTATCTTAATGAAACTTTGCAGAAGTCCCTTTTTCTGTTGCACGCAGCACATATGTCAAAACCAGCTGGATCGGACCACTATATCATATAGCTGCCATAGGAACGATCGGTCGAAAATTAAGTTGTATGAAAACACATTTTGTTTTTCAAGATATCTTGACCAAACTCGGCATTTATTAGTTTTACTAAGCTCCTCATATATATGCAAAATCCTATTAAGGTCGGACTACTATATCATATATCTGCCAGAGGAGCGCTCGGTCGAAAACTATGTTTTTGATTAAAAACTTTTTTGTTTACCAAGATATCTTGACCAAACTCGGCAATATTCAATTGTTTCCCTGTGCTTCTTAGATATGGGCAATGCACTATGAGCATTATGAAAAGGTTGGGTCTGCAAGGGTATTAGATCTTCGGCGTGCCGAAGATAGCCTTTCTTTCTCGTTTAGACTCATTTCGATTTATGGCTGCAGGTTTAGATAGTCTCTAATTTAGAACATAATAATTTCATTATTTCTCCTCCAGGCTTACACACAATCATTTGACTTCGCACACGAGGAAATTACATTTCTGTAATGTATGCTTAAACTATTCGCATAACGATAGGATGCATGGCGAGCAGTGTGGAAAAGTGGTGGCGAAGCTTCCAACAGCCGATAATATAGATAGAGGGGCAGCATATAATGCCTGTAATATAAGTTACAAAATTGTCTCATTTATCCCCGTACTTTTTCACGCTATGATGCTCATTTTTTTGTAAGAGAGTTGTCAAAAGTTGAAGGTGAAATTAAGTTCAACCTCTCAATAAAGAGATTTACATTCAAAATACACATATATTACAAAGCATAATACAAATTTGGAAATACGTTTTTTAGACTCATTTCGATTTATGGCTGCAAGTTTAGATAGTCTTAGCTCTAATTTAGAACATAATAATTTCACAACTGTTAAACGGGTTTTCCCGGACGAAACACACTTTAATCTAGTACATAGGAAGGGAGTTTTCCCATATGAATACTTTACTAAATTTTAATGTTTGCAAGAAACTGTTCTTCCACCAAGGCAAAAATTTTTCAACACTCTTGCAAATAGAAAATGTTTAGAAGATGATTATTTACACGCTCATAACGTGTGGAGAGTTTTTAATTGCAAAACCCTCAAAGATTATATGGAGCTGTATTTAAAGACAGATGTACTTTTGCTTGCTGTACTTCATTAGACCCAGCCCATTATTACACAGCTCCAGGATTATCTTGGGATGCTATGCTAAAAACAACTGGAATAGAATTAGAATTATTTACAGACATAGATATGCAAAGATTTATACAAAACGGTATTCGTGGGGGATTAGTACAATGTTGTCCGAGATATTCAATTGCTAATCATAAGTATATGAATGATTGTGATAGCACAAAACCCTCTCAATATTTAATGTATTTGGATTCAAATAATCTATATGGGTGGGCGATGTCACAATATCTTCCATATGGTGATTTAAAGTGGTTAAGTGAGGATGAAATACGATCATTTCATTTATTTTCAATTTCTGAAAAGTATGAATACGGATATATTCTTGAAGTAGATTTAGAATACCCAGCATCCCTTCATGATATGCATAACGACTTACCGTTTTGTCCAAGCAATCAAAAACCGCCTGCAAAGTGTACAGTTAAAAAGCTTATCGCTGACCTAAGACCGAAATATAAATATTTCATACATTATAAAAATCTTCAACAATGTATTCATAATGGATTGCGGCTAACTAAGATTTACCGTATATTAAGGTTTAAGCAGTCTCCTTGGTTAAGAAAATATATTGATATTAATACATATCATAGAACGCAGGCGAAAAATAATTTCGAAAAAGATTTTTTTAAGCTATTTAATAATGCAGTATATGGGAAAACCATGGAAAACGTTGAAAAACGTAAAAATATTAAATTGGTAACTGAGTGGGAAACAACGTCTCGCAATAGATTGGGAGCAGGGGCATTAATCGCAAAATCAAACTTTCATAGCTCAGTGCAATTCTCGTGTATGCAATCCAAATGCCCATATATTTAGGTTTTACCGTATTAGATCATTCGAAATTGTTGATGTATGATTTTCATTATGATTAAATGGTAGCAAAGTTTAAATCTTATCTAGCATTGAATTATATGGACACAGACTCCATAATATATACCATTAAAACTGAGGACTTTTATGCAGATATTAGAGATGATCTTGAAATGAAATTCGACACATCTGAATGTTCTGATAAAAAAGTCTTGGGCATGATGAAAGATGAGAATAATGGTAGGATAATGAAAGAATTCATAGGACTTCGACCCAAAATGTACTCATTGAAAGCGTTTTAAAAAGTCAATTTTGGAACACATCAGTGTGAAATGTTTTAAAGATTGTTTTTTCAATAATAAATCATATACAACAAATAATATGTACATTTTTAGATCTAACCTGCATAAATTGTATACTCAAAATATTAACAAAAGTAGCTTTAAGTTCTCAAGATGATAAGAGAAAAATAAGAGATGATTATATACATACTTATGCATGTGGTCACTATAAGATTGTAAATTAATTGGTTAAATAAAAACATTAAAAAAAAAACTGACTCGACTTTTTTAATTTTATTCTGAAATTGTATATAAATTGATTTTCTTAATAGTTCGGTGTATTTCATTGCCAGTGATTTGCAATGTTATTTGAGTATTCCCCGCACCTGATTTGTAAAATACGAACGGTCGTTGGCTTTATTTATATAATTGTCCTCCGTACCGTACGGCGCAGTTTTTAGAATTTAATTATTCTTCTTATTTTGTTTGAAGTATCGATATCGTCAGCGATATGCATTGATTGCATTTAAATTTATATTCGATTGGTTGTCGATCTTACAGAATTTCAAAGTTTTTGTTCAAATTCATTTGGGGTGTGTTTCGCACTTTTTGGAAAATCCATAGCTCCTTGGTATAAATGGGGGTCAAAGATTTGGTGGATGACGTTTCGCGCTCAAATTCATTTCCAAGGATCTGTATGAGAAATCATTTCTTAGAATCAAAGCATCCTCGGGGAAATGTGCGATTCTAAGATTTTTTGGTGCAGTTTTAAGTTTAGTCCGATTTGCTCCAAACTAATTTTCAGATCTCTACATACGAAGTTATTAAATACGTGCTTCAGTGATTTGGGAAATTCGACCCGCAAATAGGAAAAATCGCGAAAAACGTTTGTATGAAACTTTGTTGTTTACCATCCGATCGGCCTTAAACTCAATTTCAAAAATCTTTTTTAAAATTCATTTGAAGTGTAAAATACAAACGGACGTTGGTTTTTTTTTATAATAGTCCTCCGTTCCGTGCGGCGCTGATTTTAGAATTGAATTATTCTTTTTCGGCAGCATATAATATGGTTACATTGATTGCATTTAAATTTATATTCGATTGGTTGTCGATCTTACATTCGGCCAACCTGACTACAGATCGCCCACGCCCACTTATTTATATAATCTTAGGTTATCTATGCATGTAGGTTAACGACATACATCTATAGTGTCGGATAGACACTGAACCCATGGCTTGAGCCTAGCTGGCTCTAATATACAACAGTGTGGCATCTGAATCAATTGGCAATCTTCAATATCAACCACTTCATAACGGTCGTTGTCAAAGACTCTATTTATCTTATAGGGGCCTCGATATTTTGGTGCGAATTTCTTATTAACTCCTATTGTAGTGTCAACATTACGAATGGCCACGTAATCACCTATTTTATACGTTAACAGGGCTTTATGTTTCTTGACATATATTTTTTCATTTCTTAACTGTGAGCACAAGATAGTTTCGCTAACTTTCTTTCGCGCCGCATTAAGATTTCTCTCCTCTGTGTTTAATTTATCCTCCAAATATTCTGTTAATTCTTCAACTGTTGGTCCTTTTTGGATCACTCCAAATAACAAGATGCTGGGTGTTTTCTTCGTACTATAGCGTTATTTATGGCATGCTACTTTGTTCATCAACCAATCTGCCTGCTGGCTCCGAGAGTTTACCTAACATGGGGGTGGGAACACTCTTAACTCTTTCAACTTGGCCATTAGTCTGTACCGCCCCAGATGTGCTCAATAACACGTTCTTGCAAGAAATTCGCAAACTCTAGCGATGTAAAACATGTGCCTCGGTCCGAGATTATTCTTATAGGCCTTCTGTAAAATTCGAACTTTTTACGCAAGGCATCTTTGGCGTTTCTCTGCTACAACTAGGCACATTAGCTGATGCTTTTCGAACTTTCTCGTATACAATCATCTGGTCACGCAGCTCATTCAAGGAACCTCAATATAACATGGCTGCTGCTGCGCACAATAAATTTGATGACATCGCTTGTAGCCATGTCTGCTTGCGCTGCTATGCTGCACATTGCAACATAGTATTGCAATGCGCTTTCGCCTCTTCCGATCTTAAACGCCTCCAACTGCTTGCCTTTATCCCAAGTAGTCACTTTTTGTTCGAAAACTTCTGACAGTTCGCAACGCACGTCCTTCCAGGTCAGTAGAGCCACATGGTCTATGTACGCCTTAGCGGAACCAGTTAGCAATTTTGTCGCTGATATCTCCTTCTACTGCTCCGGCTCTATCTACGGGATCGTCCATGTTTGCTTTTAGAGCTGAGCGCAACTGGTGACGCTTTCTCCAAACTCGACGCTATGGGCGCTCAATAGGGAAATTAATTCGCTCCATGATTTTCTTAATAGTTCGGTGTATTTCATTGCCAGTGATTTGCAATGTTATTTGAGTATTCCCCGCACCTGATTTGTAAAATACGAACGGTCGTTGGCTTTATTTATATAATTGTCCTCCGTTCCGTACGGCGCAGATTTTAGAATTTAATTATTCTTCTTATTTTGCTTGAAGTATCGATATCGTCAGCGATATGCATTGATTGCATTTAAATTTATATTCGATTGGTTGTCGATCTTACAGAATTTCAAAGTTTTTTGTTCAAATTCATTTGAGGTGTGTTTCGCACTTTTTGGAAAATCCATAGCTCCTTATTATAAATGGGGGTCAAAGATTTGGTGGATGACGTTTCGCGCTCAAATTCATTTCCAAGGATCTGTATGAGAAATCATTTCTTAGAATCAAAGCATCCTCGGGGAAATGTGCGATTCTAAGATTTTTTGGTGCAGTTTTAAGTTTAGTCCGATTTGCTTCAATTTCAGAGCTCTACATACGAAGTTATTAAATACGTGCTTCAGTGATTTGGGAAATTCGACCCGCAAGTAGGAAAAATCGCGAAAAACGTTTGTATGAAACTTTGTTGTTTACCATCCGATCGGCCTTAAACTTAATTTCAAAAATCTTTTTTAAAATTCATTTGAAGTGTAAAATACAAACGGACGTTGGTTTTTTTTTTTTATAATAGTCCTCCGTTCCGTGCGGCGCTGATTTTAGAATTGAATTATTCTTTTTCGGCAGCATATAATATGGTTACATTGATTGCATTTAAATTTATATTCGATTGGTTGTCGATCTTACATTCGGCCAACCTGACTACAGATCGCCCACGCCCACTTATTTATATAATATTAGGTTATCTATGCATGTAGGTTAACGACATACATCTATAGTGTCGGATAGACACTGAACCCATGGCTTGAGCCTAGCTGGCTCTAATATACAACAGTGTGGCATCTGAATCAATTGGCAATCTTCAATATCAACCACTTCATAACGGTCGTTGTCAAAGACTCTATTTATCTTATAGGGGCCCCGATATTTTGGTGCGAATTTCTTATTAACTCCTATTGTAGTGTCAACATTACGAATGGCCACGTAATCACCTATTTGATACGTTAACGGGGCTTTATGTTTCTTGACATATATTTTTTCATTTCTTAGCTGTGAGCACAAGATATTTTCGCACCGCAGTAAGATTTCTCTCCTCTGTGTTTAATTTATCCTCCAAATATTCTGTTAATTCTTCAACTGTTGGTCCTTTTTGGATCAGTCCATTATGAATAGCGTTATTAATGGCATGCTCTACATTGTTCATCAACTTATACCAATCTGCCTGCGGAATGGGCTCCGAGAGTTTACCTAACATGGGGGTGGGAACACGCTTAACTCTTTCAACTTGGCCATTAGTCTGTAGTGCCCCAGTGGCAACTTTGATGTGCTCTATACCACGTTCTTGCTTGAAACTCGCAAACTCTAGCGATGTAAAACACGTGCCTCGGTCTGAGATTATTCTTATACTGTAAAATTCGAACTATTTACTCAAGGCATCTTTGGCTTCATGTGTACTAGTACTATTTACTGGAAATAATTTAACAAATTTAGTGAAAACATCTAAGTTCACCAAAATATGTTTTATTTTTAATGTGATACTCGGCCTAGATGGTCTATATGTAACGTATGAATGGGTACTTCTGTGCTACTTTACTACGCATTGACGGGAACCAATATGTTCTTTTTAGATCATTAACAGGGGACGGGGTTGTTATGTTTCCAATTTGTGTGTGGGGAGCAAGATCACATTTGTGATAGGTGTGCCCCATATAAAATCGATGATATAAGGAGTCCAATTATTGAAATTCATGAGATATTCTCACTTAAATTTCATAATATGGAATTTCCATTAAAGCTCAAAGACATTAAATTGTTTGAGCAACAAAATACTTACTTAAGTATTAATGTCTTTGGCTATGATGAAGACATTAATAAAATTATTGGACCACTCTATCTAACCAAAGAGCTCCGGGGGAAGCATATTAATCTATTGCTTTTGGATATCCCATTATACCTGGATTAAGAATATATCAAGGTAAGTAAAAAATAAAAAAAAAAAATATACTTTTCTTTTTTAATATCAATCATAATTTCTCCTCCAGGCTTACACACAATCATTTGACTTCGCACTCGAGGAAATTACATTTCTGTAATGTATGCTTAAACTATTCGCATAATGATAGGATGCATGGCGAGCAGTGTGGAAAAGTGGTGGCGAAGCTTCCAACAGCCGATAATATAGATAGAGGGGCAGCATATAATGCCTGTAATATAAGTTACAAAATTGTCTCATTTATCCCCGTACTTTTTCATAATTTTTCACGCTATGATGCTCATGTTTTTGTAAGAGAGTTGTCAAAAGTTGAAGGTGAAATTAAGTTCAACCTCTCAATAAAAAGATTTACATTCAAAATACACATATATTACAAAGCATAATACAAATTTGGAAATACGTTTTTTAGACTCATTTCGATTTATGGCTGCAAGTTTAGATAGTCTTAGCTCTAATTTAGAACATAATAATTTCACAACTGTTAAACGGTTTTTCCCGGACGATCTAATCTAGTACATAGGAAGGAAGTTTTCCCATATGAATACTTTACTAAATTTGAATGTTTGCAAGAAACTGTTCTTCCACCAAGGCAAAAATTTTTCAACAGTCTTGCAAATAGAGAATGTTTAGATGATGAATTTTTACACGCTCAGAACGTGTCGAGAGCTTTTAATTGTAAAACCCTCAAAGATTATATGGAGCTGTATTTAAAGAAAGATGTACTTTTGCTTGCAGATGTTTTCGAAAATTTTCGATTAATTTGCAAGAATATTTATTTATTGGACCCAGCCCATTATTACACAGCTCCGGGGTTATCTTAGGATGCTATGCTAAAAACAACTAGAATAGAATTAGAATTATTTATAGACATAGATATGCAAAGATTTATACAAAATGGTATTCGTGGGGGATTAGTACAATGTTGTCAAAGATATTCAAGTGCTAATCATAAGTATATGAATGATTATGATAGCACAAGACCCTCTCAATATTTATTGTATTTGGATTCACATAATCTATATGGGTGGGCGATGTCACAATATGGAAGATATATGGTGATTTCCAGTGGTTTAGTGAGGATGAAATACGATCATTTCATTTATTTTCAATTTCTGAAACGTATGAATATGGACATATTCTTGAAGTAGATTTAGAATACCCAGCATCCCTTCATGATATGCATAACGACTTACCGTTTTGTCCAAGCAATCAAAAACCGCCTGCAAAGTGTACAGTTAAAAAGCTTATCGCTGACCTAAGACCGAAATATAAATATCCCATACATTATAGAATTCTTCAACAATGTATTCATAATGGATTGCGGCTAACTAAGATTTACCGTATATGACGGTTTAAGCAGTCTCCTTGGTTAAGAAAATATATTGTTATTAATACATATCAGAGAACGCAGACGAAAAATAATTTCGAAAAAGATTTCTTTAAGCTATTAAATAATGCAGTATATGGGAAAACCATGGAAAACGTTGAAAAACGAAAAATATTAAATTGGTAACTGAGTGGGAAACAATGTCTCGCAATAGATTGGGAGCATTAATCGCAAAATCAAACTTTCATAGCTCAGAGCAATTCTCGAATAATATGTATGCAATCCAAATGAAAGGATAGCCTAACTATTATAATAATATAATATTTAGGTTTTACCGTATAAGATCTTTCGAAATTGTTGATGTATGATTTTCATTATGATTATATGGTAGCAAAGTTTAAATCTGATCTAGCATTGAATATGGACACAGACTCCTTAATATATACCATTAAAACTGAGGACTTTAGAGATGATCTTGAAATGAAATTCGACACATCTGAATATTCTGATGATCATGCTCATAAATATGCCCTAAAGAGATTTAATAAAAAGTCTTGGGCATGATGAAAGATGAGAATAATGGTAGGATAATGAAAGAATTCATAGGACTTCAACCCAAAAAGTACTCATTGAAAAGGCAAAGGGTATTAAAATATCAATTTTGGAAAACATCAGTGTGAAATGCTTTAAAGATTGTCTTTTTAATAATAAATCATATACAACAAATAATATGTTAATTTTTAGATCTAACCTGCATAAATTGTATACTCAAAATATTAACAAAAGAAGCTTTAAGTTCTCAAGATGATAAGAGAAAAATAAGAGATGATTATATACATACTTATGCATGTGGTCACTATAAGATTGTTAATTAATTGGTTAAATAAAAACATTAAGAAAAACTGACTCGACTTTTATTCTGAAATTGTATATAAATTGAGAGAGAGAGAGAGAGAGAGAGAGTTAAATGGAGTTACCTTAAAAAATAACTATTGAACTTCAGAGAGGAAGATGTATAAATACCGTATATCATGTTCAGTAGATATACATTACAAATGCTGCTGTATTAAAAATATATAAGAATGAAATATTCCCAGCGCTTAACCGGCCGTGAGAGTGGACGTGAAGAAGCAAATTATAAAATATATCAAAATCCAGCTAAAACAAATAACCAGAAAAAAACACCAATGATAACAGCTATTCAGAGAGCTCTGTAAAATATCAAAGATTTAAATAGCTCTGACTTTGTGCTAGCAACAACCATTCGATAGAAAACACTGGATACGGAAGCCTCGAAATATTATCATCAACAGATTTTTTTCAATATGAAACATGGAGTTTAAATTCAAATTCAAATTCAGATTTAATAATACATCGTGGGATTCAAGAAAATATAATATCATCTACAACTCGTGAGCTTTTTGATGAGGATGATGATACCGTTGAATTCCCTGAAACAGACATTGAAGACGAGGAGGACGATATATTTAACAATAGATATCGTTATTTGCATCAAGAAGCTGAACCAATAATATTATCAGATAGTGAGGAAGAACTAATTGAATACCAAAATTGATTTGATTAATAAAATTATAATAAATATTTTACAAAACTATATCCTTCTTGTTTATTATATTTTCATTAAAGAAGTTTTGCAAATAATTTTTTTTAAATTAATCAATCGAATTTTCAAATCTTAAGAATTCTTCAAAAATTTTAACTTATTCAACCTCTCCTCATTTACCATTATCCTTTCAGCTTCGTTAACAGGTAATTTTCAGATGACTAAGTTCATAACTACTGTTATAAATACACCTTTTTGTTGAGACATATTCATTATATTGAAGCATAAAATGTCTATAAAACGGTGTATTACTCTCAAAATTTCAGAAATGTTTGCTTCTTTCTGTATAAGCTCTTGCTCTCCTACACATCTTTTGCGCTTGAATTCTCAACAAGTTGAAGTGGAATTAGTAGCGTATTAAAACATTGAGCTACTATAATTATTATATAATATTTAAATAGATGAGTGCTCTTTATATTTTCAGAGTAAACGATAAAATAATAATGATTGCAATATTCATTTTATATCAAATTTATTACCCAAACCTAGTCATAACTCTAGTTTCAAAAGAAAACATTTTCATTTAAAATTCTTTATTATTTTTTTTTTTTTTTTTCATTTTATTATATAAAGTTTTACATTTAAATGATTCTTCTTACTTATGATTTGAAAAATGATAAATATAAAATGATAAATATATATATTATTTTATACAACTTCATTTTTGTTTATCCAGGAGTTGTGCTCATCAGAGAACCCCAACCATTTAACATATACCTTATCACCATTTTTCTTTATAACCTTCTCAACTAGGTAGGTATCGGAAAAACGAGTTTTCTTTAATTCGTGATAATCTTGTAATATATATGTTGTCGGATGAGTGTTTTTCACTTGGGAAATTTTAAAAATTTCTGTCGTCGAATTCGGAGTATATCCCTTCTCAAAGATATGTTTATACTTGCTAATGCGTACATTATCACCAACATGAAATCGTGATCCGGTAAATATTTTTTTTTACTGTAGAAAGTGCTTAACAACTCCTTTTCATTCGATGAATTTACTTTGATTGGGGATATTTTGATCGTTCGATGATATCTTCTATTATATTCATCAATTAGGTCTTGATAAATTCCAATCCATTGATATGTACCATTAACACTAAATTCTTTCCACATCATATCTTTGAGCGTTCTATTGAATCGTTCAACTATTGAGGCTTTTAACCCACTATATGTTGAGTAATAATTGATATTAAATTTATTCATTGAGTGCTTAAAGTTCTTGTTAAAAAATTCTTTTGCATCATCGGTTTGTAAATTCTTAGGAGTACGACCCAATTTTACTTTTGAGTGCTACATCCCAGGCGTATTTGGAAAATGTATCGATAACAGTTAATAGGAATCGAAAACTTTTATTTGATGATATATAATTTCCCATTTCCACCAAATCTGCCTGCCAATGATCATCGATTCCTTTCATAATAAGCCTTCCATGCTCAAAATTTTTTCACGCTGGTCCATGCAACTCATAAACTATTCCCCTCTTGCTCATGGTGGTGGTGGTGTGTGTTCTTTTTTATGTTATGTTGATTTGTTTAAAAGCTTTAATGGTATTTTCTCGCCTTCAATTTGCATTCCTACATATTTTAATACACTTTTTGGAGTAGTATAGTATTTAAATATAAAATCCTCGAGAGGCGCTATTTTTTCATTTAGTTCAGCTATTATTTTTTCATTCTTTCAGATTCTTTCAGATTCTTCTCGCTACTCGTAGACTGAGTGATCATACTCTTTTCTAGATTTAAGTTTTCTTTTCTAATGAGCGTTTGCAAGTCTTGTGCTAATCCAACTACCTTACTTTCCAATACGATACTTTCTTGAATCGGGTTCCTAACATTTTTAAGACGTTTACTCTGATCGTTATCCATAAACAGCCCCAAGAATTTAGCACCATTTTTCTTAAAATTCTCAGTATTGTATTTATCACTTGAAAAGTGCCCAAACTTGTCTACGGACATGTTGTGAATAGCTAAACCATTGAATATTTATTATATTTATAATAGCTCTATTGTCTTAAGTCAACCTTTCAACAATGTAATTGACTCCCTAATTTTAGCATTTTCCTTATTAATATACTCTCTCAACGCAATATTTTCAGTATTGATATAAGTAATCAAAAACGTCTTAAGTTCATTCAAGCTATTTGTATTTATACTCGTTAATTTAACATTTTCACTTATAAGATATTCTCTCAATTCATTATTTTCACTATTAATATACGTATGCAAATAGTTCTTTGATTTTTGTAAGATTTTTTCAAAACTTATATTGTTCTCTTCAAGTTTTCCAAAAATCGTATTATTATATAAATTAATATCACTTCTCAGTTTTTCAATATTAAGTTTATTTAAACATTCGTTTATAGATTTATCTACTTCATCAACTTTATTATGTATGAGAATCTCCAAATCCTCTTTTGATTGGTATAATATATTTTGAACATAAAGTTTATTGTCAACAGAATCTCGCTTTTTAGCTGACATAATGTCCAAACATGTCGATACTCATTTTAATAATGTCAGTTAAATGCAAATATTTTTCCCTTTTATAAATTTATTCGTAAATTTTTGCTTCCCGAACTTCTTCAACTATTGAAATTATCTCATTGTTATGATTACTATGACCAGCTGTTTGTGAGGCGAATAGAAGCTTTAATCGATCAACAATCTCATTAGTATCATCCCAGTAAATATAGTTTGGTTTATTTGTATTGAGCTTCATTATTCCACTACCGGATATAGATGATTTTGATTGATTTGGAGTTGATATGGCAATTGGTACTGTTTTATGAAAAAGAACTTTTTGAGATAATTTTGGAAAAAGATTTTTAATTATAGTTAAATACTTTTTCGAACGATTTCCTTTAGGTTGACCATCAGGTCTGTTATGTTTTCTGTGAGAAGAAGTTTTTATTAGAAAATCTTAATAATTTTGTAGATCTAGATCGTTATAATTCTGAGGAGTATTTTCATAAATCAAAGAATATAAGCTTGTAGTGAGATCCCATGTTTCACCACTGTCTAGAATAAATTTTTCTTCTGATATATGAATAATAGAATTTCCTAACCTTAATTCACCATTTAAATCTTTGTAATAGCATTAACATCATCATCATCATCATCCGCATCAGCATAGTCATCAGTTTGATTGATTCTTGTATTAGCATCAATAAAATCATCATCATCATCATAATAATCATACTCATCATCTAGTTTCCGTCGTCTAAAATGCCTACTATCTCACTCTGGCTTAATTCCAGTATTTGAAATAAGTGGCGTGTACGACTGCTCTTCTTTTTTCGGTTTTAAAATGTATTATTTAATTTATTACTCTTCGTAACGAGTTTCTGCAATGGTTCTGTTATGGGCTTTAATGTTTCTTCCAGTTGTAAAGCGGATTCAGCTTAACCTAATTTAATACTTTGAAATTTTGTTTTCAAAACATTTCTAGTCTTTGATAATTCCTTTAGTAAATTCTCATCCATTTTCTGATCTGCTACACAGCTTAAGAGCAGTAACTAATCTGTTATTCGGTTTTATAGCAGTTAAACAGTCTGTTAAGAATAGCTGATATACAGGTCGACTGCCCTGTTAGCAGTTCAAGAGATGACTGAATATTAAAGACATATAATAGAGTATGTAACTATATATATGCATCATTTTAATTTTTTATGCAATAGAGAGGGAGATTGTATATACCGAGAGAGGTATATATACATATATATATATATTTTCTATTTGTTCTGTAAAAAACCATTATTGTTTTTTTTTTTTTTCTGTAATAAAAAAATAATAAATAATATTTAATTCTACTGAAGTAGAGAAAGTTGTAAATATATATGTATTAAAAAAAAAGAAAGAGATTTTGAATATATATTTAAATGTCTTTTATTTTCATTCTTCTATTTATAAAAAATAATACAAAAAATGGTATTATTTATCCTGTATAATAATATTCAAGTTTCTGCTGTTGGGACTGCGATGTGTAATCCCAGGTTGTAAAACTGCGCGCCTGCAGCTCTTTGTTTGGCAAGCTGATATCGCCTGTTACAAAGTCGTTGAATTGACTCGTCTTTCATCGAATTATATTTCTTCGGAAGGAAGAATACGTGGTGTTGGAGCTCCAAAGCAATTGTCTCACCAAATTTTGTTTTTGTTCTCCATGCCCGTACAATATCGTACATCACATTTTCTTCCATGGTTGTTATTAAGGACATCAATGTCCTGCAGTTCTACTTGATGGTTAGATTAACGCGATTGCTTCTGCGGCTGCTGCTGCTGCTGCTGCTGATGCTCCAACTGTCTGGGAGCTTCGACGAGGGTGGCCATTTGATACAACTTTGAGGATGAAGATGATGCTGCCTCCATAGTTTCTTACTTAATGAAGTAATACTCTGAGCTGCACTGATTTTATAGTCCTGCCTTTGAACGCTGGAATTATTTTTCAGGCAATATTTTTGAGGAGCAGCATTTTGTTGGGTGGAGTCTTCAACAATTAGTTTTTCAAACATCTCGAGCGATTCTTAATGTTGAAATAATTTTTTCAAACATCTCGAGCGATTCTTGATGTTGAAATAATACTCTGCGCTGCACTGATTTTATAGGCCTGCATTTGTATGCTGAAATTATTTTTGAGGAACAGCATTTTGTTAAGTGGAGTTGTATTACTCTAAGCTGCACTGATTTTATAGGTGTGCCTCTAGTATATATTTCGCTGGAATTATTTTTGAAGTAATATTTTTGAGGAACAGCATTTTGTGAAGTGGGAGTCTTCATTCCTTTTTTAGCTCGTTATCAATTATCAATTTTTCAATCATATCTAGGGATTCTTATATATATTGTTACGTTGTTCTGGCACATAGTGTAAGGAAGCTTCTGGCCGCGGTATAGTTCTCAGTCTTACCAGGTCTAGCGAGTTACAAGTTATTTATAATTTCGCTGGGAGAGAGAGGGGGGGGGTGAGTACCCTGACCAAATCAAACCCAGATCTACCTCTACACACCTACACCATCGGGCCGTGGCCTCGTACCATCTATGCTAGCGGGCCGCGGCCTCGCACCAACTATACTAGCGGGCCGTGGCCTCGCACCAACTCCACTACCTAAACACTCTATCTCTCTGCCGGGCCGTGGCCTCGTACCACTATGCTAGCGGGCCGTGGCCTCGCACCAACTCCACTACCTAATCACTCTATCTCTCTGCCGGGCCGTGGCCTCGTACCATTATGCTAGCGGGCCGTGGCCTCGCACCAACTACACTAGCGGGCCGTGGCCTCGCACCAACTACACTTCGGGCCTTAGCCACGCACCAACTACCCTATCGGGACACCAACCAGTAATACCCGCCCCGGGGGCTACGATCTCATGCCACATGCTCCTGACTGAGGTTAGGTCGAACATCGGTTAAATCCGATGTTAAAGTAACCCAGGTTATCAGAAAACAAAGAATTATCCGGCTTCTTCTTGATAGTTAATAACATAGGCACTTTATTCACTTTTATTACTTATGACTTTATAGCAATCCCTAAGCTAAACCCTGCCGCACTGTTCTCTGGAGCTCTAGCGCTCCGCTGTACACTCTGTGTTTGTCCGCTCACATTCCTTTTTGCACGTCCACTCACCATTAATGTTCAATCCGAAGTGCCGGCTCGCTCGCTAGCGAGCCATGCGCTTGCCGCGATTGCTCGACTTCGCCGCGAGCTTTCGCAACTTCGCCTCGGAGCTTTCGCTCTTCGCCGCCGAATTGAAGCTGCGCTCTCGAAGGCAGTGTTGAGCAGCCGATCAACAACGCACGGTTGCAGCGGCGGCCGGCGGTTAAATTCAAACTATGAAAAATATCTAATAATACTGCCAATGACTTCTTGCCTTTTTACTTAACTATAATATCGGCGGCTTCTTGCCTTTAACATAATTGTAGTTTCGGCGGCATCTTGCCTCTTATAAATCCGTCACCTTATGCTACTACATTTGATGCTTATAAACTATGAAAAATATCTAATAATACTGCCAATGGCTCCTTGCCATGGCCTTGGCGATCCTTGCCGGGAGTTCACAACTGTGGGGAGGCTAATCCTAGTAGCCGCCTCACACCCCCCCCTTACTTCGGGCAGGTGACGGTAACGTCGCCTCTGGCGTTTAGCGTCACGCCGTAGTCTTCCTTCTGTAAATTCAGCTTATTGGTTAACTTACTCGTTACTTATTTGTTAATGCCCTATCCCCTCAGTGCGGCTCACATTTTACTAGGCCTATTCTTAATTATGTTACTAATGTTAGTCTCATCTAAATTTTATTCTAATGGTTTCGTTGGGCGACGGGTGTCGCTCTCACCCTTCGCCTACTCGTGGGCATCCCTGTCCCCTGGGTCTTCCCCTCCGTCTCGGTAGAATGGTTTCAGCTGCGAGATGTTGGCCACCCTCTTCTTATGTTCGCCCGGTTTCACCAGGCGCACGATATTGGGGGATACGAATTTGACGACCCTGTAGGGGCCGTCAAATTTGGGTGCCAACTTTGCGGCGAAACCTTCGGCGGCGTTGGATAGCTGGTGCTGTCTTAACAGAACCAGCGAGTCCAACGAAGGCCGCCACTCTCGTCTCCTCAAGTTATAGTGTCTGCTCTGGTCCTTTGACGCGCGCTGGAGGTTGCTGTGAACGATATAAAAGATTTCTTTTAACCTATCCGCCTTTGTCCTAGGGTCGAACGCACTAGTTGCGGACCCCGGAGTTACCTGATCGTATAGAGCGGCGGGCAACCGCGGCTCCCTACCCTGCATCAGGAAAGCGGGACTGAATCCGGTCGAATCCGACACGCTTGTATTGGCCGCCAGCGATATCTCGGGCAAGAGTTCGTCCCACGAACTCTGGTGGCCCTCGATATATTGCGCTATCATGGTCTTCACGGTTCTGTTGGTCCTCTCGGTAGGATTTTCTTGCGGGCAGTAAGGGGCGGTATACTGGACCTCTACACCCAAGGACTCCAGAAAAGCCTTGAAACTCCGGCTTGTGAATTGTACCCCGTTGTCACACACGAACCTTTTGGGCACCCCGAATCGGCTCAAAATCCTCTCCCGGAACGCTGTTTGCAGGTGTGCTGCCGTGGCTCTCCTGAGCGGGACCAGCTCCACCCATTTCGAGAAAGCATCGTGGAACACCAGTAACATGGTGTTGCCACGTTTCGACCGTGGAAGAGGCCCGACGAAATCCGCACAAAGTATTGCCATCGGCTCCGCCACCTGCCTCGTCAGCATGCGTCCAGCCGGTTTGAGTTGCTCACTCTTGAATTTTTGACAGTCCTCGCAACATCTCACGTATCTGGCGGCGTCGCGGAACATACCCGGCCAGTAGTACCTTTGGGCTAGCCTCGACACTGTTTTCCTCACACCTTGATGGCCGGCCGTTGGAGCATCATGGCATTCCGCCAACACCCTCGGCCGTTGACCACTGGTCACACATAGCTTCCAGGGAATGTAGTCTTCGTCGTCCGTCCGATGGCCTAAATGCCTATATAGCTGCCCATTTTCTTCTACGTAGTCCGGGAACTTGGCTGGCTCTTCGGCGTTCCTGGCACGCATACTCGCGACCCACTTACAGGGTGGCTCGGCCACCACTGCTTGCTGACAGGTCTCTAGAGGATGTCTTGATAGTGCGTCGGCCACGACGTTGAGTTTCCCTCGACGATAATGGATGTCAAATTGAAACTGCTGCAGTTCTAACGCCCATCGCGCGATTCTTCCGGACGGACTCTCGATCGAGTTGAGCCACTTGAGTGCCAGATGGTCCGTAATCACGTCGAACCGGTATCCTTCTAAGTAGCAGCGCAACTTCCGGATCGACCACACTATTGCCAGACACTCTTTCTCAGTGGCGGAATAGTTCACCTCGGCCTTCAGCAACTTACGGCTCGCATACGCTATCACTCGCTCTTGGCTATCAATCGTCTGTGTCAGCACTGCGCCGAGGCCATACTCACTCGCGTCAGTCTGCAAGACGAACTTGGCGGAAAAGTCGGGGCAAGCCAACACAGGGGCAGTTGTCAAGCTATCCTTCAATTGACCCAATGCCTCCTCCTGTTCTCGCTCCCATGCCCATTTCCGCCCCTTCCTTAAGAGCGCTGTGAGTGGCTGTACTTGTGATGCGAAGTTAGGGACGAAGCGCCTGTACCATGACGCCATCCCGAGACACTGCCGCAGTTCTTTGCAATTTGTCGGGGCCCTCAGGTTACGTATCGCCTCCACTTTCTCCGGATCAGTACGTATTCCTTCCCCGCAAATCACAAGTCCCAGGTAGACTAACCTCTCCCGGAAGAAGCTGCACTTCTTCCTATTTAACCTAAGATTGGCCGCCCTTAGCCGGCGGAATACCTCCCTCAAATTCTCTACATGCTGTTCTTTCGTTGCTCCTATTACCACGATGTCGTCCAGATAGGCGAACGCATGGGGCTCCATTTCCGGTCCTATTACTGTATCCAATGCTCGCTGAAAGGTCGCACACGCCGAGTGTAGCCCAAATGGCATCACCCTCCATTGAAAAAGACCCCTTCCAGGGACTGTGAACGCCGTACATTCCCGACTGTCGGCTGCCATCGGTATCTGCCAGTACCCGTGCTTCAAATCCAGAGTGGAGATGAACCGGGCGTGACGCAACCGCTCAAGGATGTGATTGATCCTGGGAACGATAGTCGATACACATGCGCCACTCGCCAGTCTTCTTCTTGACTAGGACGATTGGGGCGCTGTGTGGACTACGCGACGGCTCGATGGCACCTGCCTGCATCAGCTCGTCCACCTGTTCATCAATCACCCTTTGCATGGCCGGGTTCTTGGGATAGTATCGCTGTTTCAACGGCTTATCGTCCTTCAGCCGGATTCTGTGTTCCGCGATGTGTGAGACTCCCTGCAGCCCCTCGAAGAGACCCAGCTCTGACTCCAGGAACTCCCTCAGTTCTGGATCCAGATCCGCTGGCCACTCCGCCCCTTCGATGCCGTTCTCGCCCCCTCCTGGCACCACTTCGACTCCAGACAGAACTCCTTGACCGCTCGATTCTGGTAGTCGCTCCTGGCCCCCTGTTTCCGTGTGGATTCTGGCCATTGCTCCTACTCCGTCCTTTCCCTGGCACGTTCCCGGCGTGCCGCTTCCGTAGCCAACATAAGTCTGCCTTTGCAGCTCTACGCGCCGCCTCTTGTGTT
This sequence comes from Drosophila littoralis, assembly GCA_018903485.1. Lineage (NCBI taxonomy): Eukaryota > Metazoa > Arthropoda > Insecta > Diptera > Drosophilidae > Drosophila > Drosophila littoralis. The sequence continues at coordinate 650,118 of JAEIGF010000611.1, forward strand.
CTTCAGGCTCGGGTGCCGAGCAGGTGCTCCCCTTCCATGACCTGGGAGGCCTTTCTCCGACTCTCTCTGTAGCCGAGCAGGTGCTCCCCTTTCCTGACCTGGGAGGCCTTTCTCCGACTCCCTCTGTAGCCGAGCAGGTGCTCCCTTTTCATGACCTGGGAGGCCTTTCTCCGACTCTCTCTGTAGCCGAGCAGGTGCTCCCCTTTCCTGACCTGGGAGGCCTTTCTCCGACTCCCTCTGTAGCCGAGCGGGTGCTCCCCTTTCGTGACTCGGGAGGAAACCCGGTTGTCCACAGCGGTCGTTCCGGATCCGCTGGGAGCAGACCGGAACGGATTGAGATGTCCCCCCGGGGACTGTGCTGTCCTCGCCCATTCGGCACTACTCGAACTCGAGACACCCGGGGCTGCGGGTTGGCTACCTGAGTACTCCGCCCTCTGCCTCACGACGGTCTCGTATTCTACGGCCAGTTGAGTTAGCTGGGATAGGGTGGAGAAGTCTTGCCGTCGCACATAAAGCCTGTATTCCGGAGCGGCGTTCTCGTAAATCCGGTGCAGCTCTTGTGCCGGCCCGTATCTAGCGTGATGCATAAGAGCCCTCAGCTCTATTAAATATTCTTTGAACTCTTCACCGACGCGCTGCCTCCGGGATCGGATCTCGTCCTCAAGCCTCTCGAAGTAACGAGGGGGTAAGAAAAACTCCAGGGAACCCCTCCTAAACACGGCCCATGGCACATCCCTTAGCCCACTGCTCAGAAACCAGCGAGCAGCCCTATCGCAGAACACTTCGCTCATTGCCCTGGGCTTGCGGTCGAGGGCGATACCATAGGTAATGGCGCGCTCCTCGAGGTCCTCTAAGAACCCAAGGGGGTCGGATCGGCCATCATACCTCATACCCCACTTCCGAACTTGCTCCGGGACATTGGGAAGTGGCCTCGCCTCCGAGTGATGGTATGGCCTAGTGTGGTAGGGATCACCACCCGGTTCGACCGGGGACCGCCCTACCTCTGCGTTGGCCGCAGTTGCTCGGCGTTCTTCACTCCCCCCGAGAGCAGGAACCGTCTCCACGCCCGAGACGGATAAGCTCGGGGTGGGCGCCTGCAAACGCCCGTACAGTTGGGAGCTCCTGAGGTCAGGCTCCGACTTTTGACGTGGCCGCCCGCCACCGTCGGGTGGGACACCCCATGATGGCGGCTCCAGAGTTTTAGCGTACTGAGATTCCAGCTCAGCCAGCCGAGCCCAAATCTCGGTCGAATGACCGCCATCTTGCACATAGGTGGACAGCCGCTTACGTAGCTCCTCCACGCGCCCCTCCTTTTCCAGCCCAAACTCCTGGGCGATCGCCACTAACTCTTCTTTGCGTCGCTGGTGAATCCAACGGACGCCTACCCCCGGGTTTTGGTACTCACCTGCCTATATCCTTTATTGTTTACCTTCTTGGTAACCGACGTCGTTGTTTCCCTCTCTTCCTTTTTTTTGTTTTGGTGTCTTTGTCACTTTTACGCCGATTTTGTTTAGCCACTTTTGTTCTTTTAGTTTTCTCTTTATTTTGCCTTTATGTCTTCCACCAAACAAACAAAAAATTAACAAAAAAATTTTCTCTTCCTTTGTTTATAAAAAAAAAACTCAACTAAAGGTAATTCTTTTTCACTTTTCACTTTTAGGCCTTCCTCACTTGGTCACCTTTATTGGGTACCTTGTTTTCTTATTATGCACTTAGCTGTTTGTTTCTTTTCTTTTATTTATCCTGTTTAGTTAATTTTATTTATAAGAAGTTTTTTTTTTCTTATTTTTATACCCTTGCAGAGGGTATTATAATTTTGTCGTGAAATGTGTAACGCATAGAAGGAGACATCTCCGACCCCATAAAGTATATATATTCTTGATCAGCATCAACAGCCGAGTCGATATAGCCATGACCGTCTGTCCGTCTGTCTGTTTCCATGCGAACTAGTCCCTCAGTTTTAAAGCTATCTTAATGAAACTTTGCAGAAGTCCCTAATTCTTGCACGCAGCACATATGTCAAAACCAGCTGGATCGGACCACTATATCATATAGCTGCCATAGGAACGATCGGTCGAAAATTAAGTTTTTGTATGAAAAAACCTTTTGTTTATCAAGATATCTTGACCAAACTCGACATTTATTAGTTTTACTATGCTCCTCATATATATGCAAAATTCTATTAAGATCGGACCACTATATCATATAGCCGCCATAGGAACGATCGGTCGAAAATTAAGTTTTTGTATGAAAAAACATTTTGTTTGTCAAGATATCTTGACCAAACTCGGCATTTATTAGTTTTACTAAGCTGCTCATATATATGCAAAATCCTATTAAGATCGGACCACTATATCATATAGCTGCCATAGGAACGATCGGTCGAAAATTAAGTTTTTGTATGAAAAAACCTTTTGTTTATCAAGATATCTTGATCAAACTCGACATTTATTAGTTTTACTATGCTCCTCATATATATGCAAAATTCTATTAAGATCGGACCACTATATCATATAGCCGCCATAGGAACTATCGGTCGAAAATTAAGTTTTTGTATGAAAAAACATTTTGTTTATCAAGATATCTTGACCAAACTCGGCATTTATTAGTTTTACTAAGCTCCTCATATATATGCAAAATCCTATTAAGATCGGACCACTATATCATATAGCTGCCATAGGAACGATCGATCGAAAATTAAGTTTTTGTATGAAAAAACATTTTGTTTTTCAAGATATCTTAACCAAACTCGGCATTTATTAGTTTTACTATGCTCCTCATATATATGCAAAATCCTATTAAGATCGGACCACTATATCATATAGCCGCCATAGGAACTATCGGTCGAAAATTAAGTTTTTGTATGAAAAAACATTTTGTTTGTCAAGATATCTTGACCAAACTCGGCATTTATTAGTTTTACTAAGCTCCTCATATATATGCAAAATCCTATTAAGATCGGACCACTATATCATATAGCTGCCATAGGAACGATCGATCGAAAATTAAGTTTTTGTATGAAAAAACATTTTGTTTTTCAAGATATCTTGACCAAACTCGGCATTTATTAGTTTTACTAAGCTCCTCATATATATGCAAAATCCTATTAAGATCGGACCACTATATCATATAGCTGCCATAGGAACGATCGATCGAAAATTAAGTTTTTGTATGAAAAAACATTTTGTTTTTCAAGATATCTTAACCAAACTCGGCATTTATTAGTTTTACTATGCTCCTCATATATATGCAAAATCCTATTAAGATCGGACCACTATATCATATTATTAAGTTTTTGTATGGAGAATTTTTTGTTTTTCATGATTTTGCCATTAAACACGGCATTTAAAGATTTCACTATGCTCCCTTCATTTTTGCTAAATCTTATTTACATCGGTTTTTGATTAAAAGCCTTTTTTTTGTTTATCAATATACCTTGACCAAACTCGGCCTTAACCATTTTCTCGGCATTAAAAGGTTGGGTCTGCAAGGGTATTAAATCTTCGGTGTGCCGAAGATAGCCCTTCTTTCTCGTTTTTATACCCTTGCAGAGGGTATTATAATTTTGTCGTGAAATGTGTAACGCATAGAAGGAGACATCTCCGACCCCATAAAGTATATATATTCTTGATCAGCATCAACAGCCGAGTCGATATAGCCATGTCCGTCTGTCCGTCTGTCCGTCTGTCTGTTTCTATGCGAACTTGTCCCTCAGTTTTAAAGCTATCTTAATGAAACTTTGCAGAAGTCCCTATTTCTGTTGCACGCAGCACATATGTCAAAACCAGCTGGATCGGACCACTATATCATATAGCTGCCATAGGAACGATCGGTCGAAAATTAGGTTTTTGTATGAAAAAACATTTTGTTTGTCAAGATATCTTGACCAAACTCGGCATTTATTAGTTTTACTAAGCTCCTCATATATATGCAAAATCCTATTAAGATCGGACCACTATATCATATAGCTGCCATAGGAACGATCGGTAGAAAATTAAGTTTTTGTATGAAAAAACCTTTTGTTTATCAAGATATCTTGACCAAACTCGACATTTATAAGTTTTACTATGCTCCTCATATATATGCAAAATTCTATTAAGATCGGACCACTATGTCATATAGCCGCCATAGGAACGATCGGTCGAAAATTAAGTTTTTGTATGAAAAAACATTTTGTTTGTCAAGATATCTTGACCAAACTCGGCATTTATTAGTTTAACTAAGCTCCTCATATATATGCAAAATCCTATTAAGATCGGACCACTTTATCATATAGCTGCCATAGGAACGATCGGTCGAAAATTAAGTTTTTGTATGAAAAAACCTTTTGTTTATCAAGATATCTTAACCAAACTCGACATTTATTAGTTTTACTATGCTCCTCATATATAGGCGAAATCCTATTAAGATCGGACCACTATATCATATAGCTGCCATAGGAACGATTTGTCGAAAAGTAGGATCTTGTATGAAAAAAATTTTGTTTTTCAAGATATCTTGACCAAACTCGGCATTTATTAGTTTAACTATGCTCCTCATATATATGCAAAATCCTATTAAGATCGGACCACTATATCATATAGCTGCCATAGGAACGATCGGTCGAAAATTAATTTAGTATGGAGAATTTTTGTTTTTCATGATTTTTCGATTAAACACGGCATTTAAAGATTTCACTATGCTCCCTTCATTTTTGCAAAATCTTATTTACATCGGTTTTTGATTAATATATTTTTTGTTTATCAATATACCTTGACCAAACTCGGCCTTAACCATTTTCTCGGCATTAAAAGGTTGGGTCTGCAAGGGTATTAGATCTTCGGCATGCCGAAGATAGCCCTTCTTTCTCGTTTTTTTTTATTTTGTTTAGTTAGTTTTATTTATTAGAGTTTTATTTATTTTTTTTTTTTTTTTTTTATTTTGTTTAGTTAGTTTTATTTATAAGAATTTTATCAATTTTCTCTCTTTTTTTTTCTTTTTTTTTCCACTTTAAAAAAAAAAAATTATCCATCCTAAAATGCGACCATCCTCACTAGCCCGACAACTGTACTGACGAATTCAACTTTTCACCGCGCGTTTGCACACCCGTGTGCGAGCGTGGTCTCGACGTCGCCCGTCTGGCGCGCGCGCACTGTACTTTTACGACCGACCGTTATGTTTTTGTCTCCTCGCTTTGCGTGCTAACTTTTGCAAGCATTTTTTGTAGCTAAAATTCTGCACGTGTTCATTTTTCGGTCTCTGCCTAACACAGGGTATAAAAATGTTCGCCGGGGTATACTGGACTACTGAATACCCTAGTTTTATATTTCACACCTATATCTTATCCTCTCATTTTCTTGCTCTCTGCTAGGTTACCTTCCCTCTAGGGTATACCCAACTAGAAATACCCTATATATTTTTTTTTTTTTTTGGAAAATACCTATTCGGGCATGCTTGCGGGCTTTAATCCGCCGACATGCCACACCCCTAAACGCCTCTTGGTCCCTGCTCGGGCGCCACTTGTAAGGAAGCTTCTGGCCGGGGTATAGTTCTCAGTCTTACCAGGTCTAGCGAGTTACAAGTTATTTATAATTTCGCTGGGAGAGAGGGCTTAAGGGGGGGGGTGAGTATCCTGACCAAATCAAACCCAGATCTTCCTCTACACACCTACACCATCGGGCCGTGGCCTCGTACCATCTATGCTAGCGGGCCGCGGCCTCGCACCAACTATACTAGCGGGCCGTGGCCTCGCACCAACTCCACTACCTAAACACTCTATCTCTCTGCCGGGCCGTGGCCTCGTACCACTATGCTAGCGGGCCGTGGCCTCGCACCAACTACACTATCGGGACACCAACCAGTAATACCCGACTGACTGACTGAGGTTAGGTCGAACATCGGTTAAATCCGATCTTAAAGTAACCCGGGTTATCAGAAAACAAAGAATTATCCGGCTTCTTCTTGATAGTTAATAACATAGGCACTTTATTCACTTTTATTACTTATGACTTTATAGCAATCCCTAAGCTAAACCCTGCCGTACTGTTCTCTGGAGCTCTAGCGCTCCGCTGTACACTCTGTGTTTGTCCGCTCACATTCCTTTTTGCACGTCCACTCACCATTAATGTTCAATCCGAAGTGCCGGCTCGCTCGCTAGCGAGCCATGCGCTTGCCTCGGTTGCTCGACTTCGCCGCGAGCTTTAGCAACTTCGCCTCGGAGCTTTCGCTCTTCGCCGCCGAATTGAAGCTGCGCTCTCGAAGGCAGTGTTGAGCAGCCGATCAACAACGCACGGTTGCAGCGGCGGCCGGCGGTTAAATTCAAACTATGAAAAATATCTAATAATACTGCCAATGACTTCTTGCCTTTTTACTTAACTATAATATCGGCGGCTTCTTGCCTTTAACATAATTGTAGTTTCGGCGGCATCTTGCCTCTTATAAATCCGTCACCTTATGCTACTACATTTGATGCTTATAAACTATGAAAAATATCTAATAATACTGCCAATGGCTCCTTGCCATGGCCTTGGCGATCCTTGCCGGGAGTTCACAACTGTGGGGAGGCTAATCCTAGTAGCCGCCTCACAATAGCTTGTGTCAACAAATGTTAAGCAGCCACCCTAAACGCAAATTGCAATATGTTGACATTGATCAATTAAAAATGATAATGGAACAAAATATGGTGGAGATTCTCCACGCCTTAGAGAAAATTTAAGAGTTTTCTGTTCATTTTCAGGTGTGATATACACCTGTAGCAATAGAGCAATAGCTTGCCGTTGAGCAATATACAATTTGGCTCATCCTCCATAACAGGTGCAGTATCATCTGGAGTAAGTCTTTGTACCCAAAACATTTTGAGAGCTTCCCTTGATATATCTGCCTGCACACTGAAGCGTTTATTTTTGTGATAATAAAAACTGTAAACAGAGATGTCCACAGTTATAGCTGTTGAAATGTTGAACCCGATTATATTTGTATTGAATGTTTTTTCCTAAATAATCAATAACTTCTTGAGGAGGTTGTAAATTTTCAAAACTATCAAAATATTCATTCTCTCTTCCATTATTAAAATATGCTACCCAGTGTGTTCCACCTCAAGCCAATGAGTCTGAATTTATAAAACCACGCTCATTTTTTCCACTTATTTTTGGGAAGAGAATCTCTCATATATACACCTCTGAAATATGGAATATGCTTACGAGCAAATTTCATTATATCCATATTTGAGAGAGGTTTATTGGGTAGCTCACTTAAAAGTTTTTTGCAGAATGATCAGTTGTTATTCCGTAGCCCTTTCGATATGGTTTTAAATAAAATCCCTTGCCTAACGCAATAGCTTCCATTGAGCGGTTATGTCGCTTATTCTCTTCTAGTTGTTGTCTGGCATTTTTAGCGTTTGTGATTGTTTTTGCAATAGATGCGCCACCCGATGTAAGTCCACCAAGTGCTCCTAGGGCTGTTAAGATGGGTATTAGCGGTAAGAAACCACCAAATTTGGGAACGCTAATCACTCGAGGAATTGCTATTTCATTGTTTTTTTTTTTTAACCAATTGATTTGTATATAGCTTTCCGAGCTATTTTAATTGCACTCTCAACATCAAGGGGTCTTTCCCTTTTCAATAGCTTATCAGCTGCTTTAACCAACTGCATAAACCTTTTCCTTTTTTTGCAACTTAATACCTTTTTCTTATTGCTTCTCTGTTTTTCATTTCTTCTAGTTATACCCATACCAAATTTTTTTTTTTTGTGTTCATTGCGTTCGTAACGAAATATGCGGCAACCTTTTCTCCAATGCTGCTATTAGACGCTTTGACTCTCTCCCAAGCCTTATCGGCTAAATTTACATCAGCTATGTGGCGTTTAGCTAATTCTTTGTTTTCTGGATATGCTATATCGTGATCCCTGCAAGCTGCGTCTAATGGGTTAATGCCTTTATCACCACGCTGTAGGCGTTCTTTGAGTTTCGTACCTGGGCCACAAATTTGATAGCCCGGTAAATGCAATTCAATCGGAAGGCTATTAATTATGTTATTAACCAGACTACCTCCACAATACACGTTTGGTTTACGACTGAACCTTTTATAAAAACAAAGAGACATTTTAATTGATACTTAATCGCTGAAGGTATATCAATGAATGATATTCATTTTGCGAGAATAAACTCATTAAATATGCATTTAAAGAAGCAAAAAAAGAATATAGAAGTGAGAAATATTGTTTTTTCATCCAATAAAAATAATATTGGACACAGTGTGCTATTACCAAACTCAATAAGAGGATTAATTGTAGGTCCATCTAATTACGGAAAGACAAATCTTATGATCAGCTTAATAGAAAGTCCAAATGGATTAAAATTTAAAAATATTTAATTATTCTCAAAATCATTATTTCAACCTAAATATGAATACTTAAAAAATTTAGTGACCCCAATAAAAGGAATGGGATATTTCACGTTTTCTGAGAACGAAGGTGTTATACCACCTGAGAAAGCTAAGGATAGCTCGATAATGATATTTAATGATGTAGCTTGTGAAAAACAAGATAATATACGTTCATACTTTTGTATGTGACGACATAAAAACATCGACTCATTTTATTTGTGTCAAACGTATACACGCATACCAAAGCATCTTGTGCGCGATAATGCCAATTTAATAATAATATTCAATCAAGATCAACTTAATATGAAGCACATTTATCAAGATCATGTGGGTGTCGATATGAATTTCGAAACATTTATACAAGTTTGTCAATAATGCTGGAAAAATAAATATGGGTTTCTTTTGATTAGCAAGGATGACGCAATAGACAATGGAAGATATAGAATAGGATTTGATACATTTATTATAATTTAAATAAATCACTATAATAAAATTATATTATAAAACTGTAAAATTAAGTAAATTTAGATTCATTTAACATTCGTTTCTCAAAATGGTAACAACAATAACTTTAACTGGGAAAGGGGCAATTTTAAATGCAAATTACTTTCCTCCCATTGAATTGTCAACAGAATACGAATGCTGCTGATTTTCATGTGTACAATTCAATTCCAAATGTTGATCGGACTAATAATCTATTTCATTTTGGGGAACATACGATTGAAATACCTGTAGGATCATACGAGCTTGAGGACATTGTTGATTTCATCATAGATAATTTGATAGAACGAAAACTTATTACTCATCACTCTGATCTCACAATTGAAAGCAATAACAATACACTTCAAGTGACGGTGATGAGTAAAAGTTTGCCAATACATTTTAATAAAAATCATTCGATTGGTCAATTACTTGGATTTAAAAAAAGATTTCTAGTACCGAACGTTACTCATACCTCAGATTTAGGGGTAAATAATTTTAAAGTGAATACAAGTGTAATATTATTAACGGATCATATATAAACAATATCTTATCGCATACGCTTCATGAATTTGCTCTCAACGTTGCACCGGGATATAAAATGAATGAGATCCCACACAACCTTATTTACTTGCCATTAAACACCAGAGAGATAAACACATTAACGATACGAATAATTGATCAACACGGTGACTTGATTAACTTGCGTGAAGAAGAAGTAACTCTTCGCTTACATTTGAGACCACGAGAATGATAATTTACAATAATAAAAACGTGTGGAAGCCAGTAATACGAAATAGTCGCTCATATTCCACAGTAGGGCGAGGGTCAACTAGGAGAGCACTTACACCAGCAAATAAAATATTTTTAATATCTCTAGGTTTTAAAGTTAAACACTGGCAAACAACAGAATTTTAAATGTTCGTGAAAACCTTATTCCGATGATAATATAAGGAAAAAGGAACATCATATTTACTTATACACCCTATCTTCAATCATTCAACGTTAACGATGAAGTTCGAATTACAATTCAAAACCAAGATTTGTTTGATTTACCACATGAAAGTTTCATCAGCATAGAAGGTTCGGTTGCTACGGCTACTACAGATGCTGATACATCAGTTGCTACAGCCAAACTTAAAAATAACTGCATGACATATTTATTTGATGAAATTCCATATGAACTAAATGGAAGTGAAATTGATCACACTCGATTGGTTGGAGTTACTTCAACTATAAAAAACGATGTTTCTTTAAATAAATCAGAGAGTGAAAAGCTTGAGAACGCTGGATGGTTTAGAGGTGAAAGTCGCGAACTATCGAAAATAAGTGATAAGGGGTTTTTTAATTTTAATGTACCTCTAAAATGCTTACTCGGGTCTGCTGAAGACTATAACAAAATCCTATTAAATTGTAAACATGAGCTGATACTCCTCATGAATCAGAATATGAGTGGCGTATTTCAAACTAAGGTTGGCACCGTTGAGTATAAACTCAATATTTTCAAGATAACCTGAAAAATTCCACATATAATACTAAATGATCAAGCAAAACTGCAAATGTTTAATGTGGTTAAAAGTGGAAGTTCTCTCCCAATAACATTCCTCAGCTGGGACTGTTATATGAATCCATCACTCACAGATGGCGCTCAACACACTTGGAATGTAAAGCTAACAGCTAATAGAGAACGTCCTCGATTTGCATTATTCGTATTTATTTCGGAGGGAAAAATGATTTCAAACAATTTATTAAATTTAATAGTTCATTTGAACTCAGAAACATATCCATAAGATGATTTAAATTTAAATTTTGAGCGCGGACGATTTGCTGTTTTGTATGATATGTACGCTAAATTTCAAGAAAGCTATTATATGAAAGAACCTCAACCACTGCTAACATCTAAAGAATTTGAACAAAATGCCCCCATTGTTGTTGTGGACTTATCATATCAGAATGAGGCAGTTAAAATCGGACCCATTAATGCTCGACTTTCTATAGACTTAGCAACAGGAAATACTTCAACATGTGATGCTTACTGTTTACTTATCCATGACCGCTTGGTTGAGTGTTCACCGTTAACCTCTTTAGTTCAACGCATAGTCTGATAGCGATCGGATGTATTCGTAGCGATCCCAAGAAAATGTATACCGCTGTCATATAACTTACAATTACTGGCGGAAAACAATGTGAGATTATTGTCAAAGAAATCGCAATCTTCTTTACACCGGACACCATGCTCGATCGAGTATTTCGAATAAAACCTCCATACCCCTTTAGGGACTTAAACAAGCTTCAGCAAACCTATTCACGGGCAGATGCAGTGCTCTCGTGGGAGATCGGTGAGGAGCGGTTCCATTGAGCGGTTATGTCGCTTATTCTCCTCTAGTTGTTGTCTGGCATTTTTAGGTGCGTAGTTATGGGCAAGTAGCCGTTCATAGTTTGAATTTAACCGCCGGCCGCCGCTGCAACCGTGCGTTGCTGATCGGCTGCTCAACACTGCCTTCGAGAGCGCAGCTTCAATTCGGCAGCGAAGAGCGAAAGCTCCGAGGCGAAGTTGCGAAAGCTCGCGGCGAAGTTGAGCGGCCGAGGCAAGCGCATGGCTCGCTAGCGAGCGAGCCGGCACTTTGGAAATAACGATCATGCTGAGTAGACGTGCCGAAAAGGAGTGTGAGCAAAAAACCGTGAAGTGTATAGCGGAGCGCTAGGGCTCCAAGACAGTGCGGCAGGTCCTTAGTCTCAGTCGCAATAATTAAATGAAATGCAAATCTTTGTATTCTCGGGCGGTTATATCTGTGCTAAACATCGGAAATAGCCGTTCAATTAATCCTAGGGGGGACAGTGTAGTTGGTGCGTGGCCAAGGCCCGATAGAGTAGTTGGCGAGTGGCCAAGGCCCGGTAGTGTAGCTGGTGCGTGGCCGAGGCCCGATAGAGTAGTTGGCGCGTGGCCGAGGCCCGATAATGCAGGTGGTGCGTGGCCAAGGCCCGATAGTGTAGTTGGTACGTGGCCAAGGCCCGATAGCGTGGGTGGTACGAGGCTCCGGCCCGCTAGAATAAGTAGCACGAGGCTGCGGCCCGGTATAGTAGGTAGGATAGTGGTAGTGCCATTCATTCCCCCCCTTTTAACCCTCTATCCCAGCGAACATATAAATGTCTTGTAACTCGCTGGACCTGGCAAGACTGAGATTCGTACCCCGGCCAGTAGCTTCCTTACAAGTGGCGCCCGAGCAGGGACCTAGAGGCGTTTAGGGGCGTGGCATAGTTGCGGATTAAAACCCCGCAAAAATGCCGAAATTGGTGTTCTAGAAAAAAAAAAAATTTTTTTTTGCGTACAGGGTATTTGCAAGTCGGGCATACCTTAGAATGTATATACCCCAGTTGAGAGCAAGAAAAGAGAAGACCCGTATACTGTACGGGTAAAATGCGAGTCTAGGGTATAAAGTAGTCGTGTATACCCCGAAGAGTGCGTTTCATACCCTATGTTAGGCGACGAGATGAAGACCTGCAAAATTTAGGCAACCAAAAATTTGCACAGATGTCGAGCTCAGCAACAAGAGAAAAAACGAGAAAGAAGCGCTATCTTCGGCACGCCGAAGATCTAATACCCTTGCAGACCCAACCTTTTCATAATGCTCATAGTGCTTTGCCCTTATCTAAGAAGCACAGGCAAAATAGTTAATGCCGAGTTTGGTCAAGATATCTTGATAAACAAAAAGGTTTTTAATCAAAAACCTAGTTTTCGACCGATATATGATATAGTAGTCCGATCTTAATATGATTTTGCATATATATGAGGAGCTTAGTAAAACTAATAAATGCCGAGTTTGGTCAAGATATCTTGATAAACAAAATTTTTTTCATACAAGAACTAAGTTTTCGACCGATCGTTCCTATGGCAGCTGTATGATATAGTATTCCGATCTTAATAGGATATTGCATATATATGAGGAGCATAGTAAAACTAATAAATGCCTAGTTTGGTCAAGATATCTTGAAAAACAAAATGTTTTTTCATACAAAAACTTAATTTTCGACCGATCGCACCTATGGCAGCTATATGATATAGTGGTCCGATCCAGCTGGTTTTGATATATGTGCTGCGTGCAACAGAAATAGGGACTTCTGCAAAGTTTCATTAAGATAGCTTTAAAACTGAGAGACTAGTTCGCATGGAAACAGACAGACGGACATGACTATATCGACTCGGCTGTTGATGCTGATCAAGAATATATATACTTTATTGTTTCGGAGATGTCTCCTTCTATGCGATACACATTTCACGACAAAATTATAATACCCTCTGCAAGGGTATAAAAAGGAGAGATAACGGCCGGCCGAAAAGTACAGCGCGCGCGCGCCAGACGGGCTACATCGAGACCATACTTGCACACGTGTGCACAAACGCGCGCCGCAGTCGACGTCGGCGTCGAAGGGCCGTTAAAGTGTCGCGGTTGTACAGTGGGACGAATTCAGTTCACGCGTGGTGGACTGAATTCATCAGTACAGTCGGCGAAGGCGATGACGACGGTGAGTGTTTTAGAGGGGCTTCCTAGAGTTCTTCCTGCCTCCGAGCCGGTCCCGCAGGCAACGCGCGGGGGAAGTATTCAAGGAATACCTGATAGAGCTGAGAGCCCTGATGCATCATGCCGGATATGTACCAGCCCAGGAGTTGCACCGGATCTACAAAAACGCCGCTCCCGAACACAGGCTTTACGTGCGACGGCAAGAAGGTCCACAGTAATCAACGCCAGTGACCATAAAAGGAATCGATGTGTCGAGACGATCAGCAGGTAGGTCTGCCATTATGTGCTCTGCCAATCGTGGCTTGGCACGAAAACAGATTGTGCATTTGGCAACAATACTGGAGACTGTTTTACGACCGCCAATGGGCCAATATTGGACGCGAATCGAAGCCAATACGGCGCGAGGTCCAGCATGTAAGTTCCGTTTATGAAAGTGGATTATGATTGATTAATCGGATGTCGCGCTGAGAAGTCCAACGACGAATTTTCAGCCGTCCACCGATGCGGAGTAAGCCGAAGTCGTCAAAGAATGGCGCGAGAGAGGCCATTGAGCTAGACCGTTTGACAGGCCCTCCTTCCATCAGTGCCTTGTAGTCATCGCCAAGAGTAGCCATTTGCACTGACCGCAGCAACAGATGCGTGCCATGATGCACTTGGCTCACAGTTACCTCAGCTCCTCGGATTCGATTTACAAACTTGTAATTGTAAGCAAAGACGCGTTGCAGCTTGGAGAACGAGTTGATGAATTTGCAGCTAATCGAGAGATCAAGTTGCGCTGCAGTTCCGAGTAATACCTTGTGTCGAAGTTCTGGCAAGGATTCGACAGGTACACAAGAGGCAGGCCACTCTTCCTTTTCTTTGCTGAGAAAACTCGGGCCATGGGCCCATAACGGAGACCTGGAGAGCTCACTGGGCAGCGCTCCTCGTGAAATTATATCCGCCGGGTTTAATTCAGTGGGAATATGATGCCATTCCATGCCAGTGGTGAGCTCTTGGATGGCTGCGACACGATTGGCAACGAAAATATTGAATTTGGAAGCATCATTGCGAATTTAAGCCAAGACTACAGCAGAGTCTGACCAACAGTAATAACGACAGTTAAACACTTTCAGTTGGTAGATTTCGCTGAGAAGTTCAGCCAATAATGCAGCTCCGCAGAGTTCCAGCTTTGGTACAGTGATGGTTTTCACTGGCGCGACACGCGACTTGGAACACAAGAGACGTACGCTTGTGTTGCCATGGCACTTTGAAATTGGAATTGCTGAGTAGGCTCAAAATCAGCGCAGAAGTTGACCCAGGCTGTGCTTAAGTGTACAGGCAAGCTCTCATCCCAGTCCAGTTTTTCTCTCCAGAGATCCTGCATAAAAATTTTAGATTTTGTTATTACAGGACCAACAAGACCAAGGGGGTCGTAAAAACGAGCAATTGAGGACAGGATTGATCGTTTTGTCAGTCTCGAGGGTAGCCTCAGTGGAGAAAATGAAAAAAGAAAACAGTCTGAGGCGGGATCCCAAACGAGGCCTAACGTTTTCGTGATATCGCTGCCATCGTTGAACTTAAGCAGCGATTCTCTATCCTCTTCCGGTATGTTTTGGAGTACAGTAGCGTCGCTAGAACACCATTTTCGCAGCTAAAATCCCTTTTAATAATGTCAGCGCCAATAGGGAATGCTTTCTGCTCATCCATGGCCAGTTGGTGCATAGCCCGCACTGACAGAAACGAAGCTGGTTTTGTGCCGTAGGTGACGGTGTCTAATTTGTAAATCTGTATCTTCTGATGCTGCGAATAACGCCACAGGATACTTTGAAGATAGCTGTCTGCTGGTTCGACTCGTACGCATCGATACATTTTGCATATGTCGCCTGTGAGGGCGACTGCAAATGTACGAAAACGTATCAGTATCGAAAACAGTTTCGGTTGGATGGTAGGACCTGCCATCAGTATATCATTCAGGGAGTGTCCAGAAGTAGTAACTGCCGAACCATCAAACACGACCCTTAGCTTGGTTGTAGTGCTATCCTCCTTCAGCACGCAGTGATGTGGCAGATAGTATTTGCATTGGCCCAGTGCAGCTAAGCTAACAAGTGACATATGATTTAAGTCAAGATATTCCTTGATAAATGCTGCATACTGGGTTTTCAAATTTGGATTGCGGTCTAGTTTCCTTTCTAAATTAAGGAATCGGCGAAGCGCCTGTTGATAGGAGTCACCCAGCTGATCCATGTTTAGTCGAAGCGGTAAACGAACTGAATACTCGCCAGTCGGCAGACGTTTAAAGTTGGCCTGAAAGTGTGCCTTGCAGTCACGCTCCTCCCTGTTTGGGAGGATGATGACTCAGGCTGCAAGATTCCAGCTCCCAAAACCGACGGATTAATTCGTCAATCTGTGCATTCGTCTGCAGATGCGAGTCTGACAGCAGATCTGGGTTCATCACTGATCGCCCAGCCACGAGCGATGATTTTCCTGCATGTGGGGCAACTCCAGTCGCGACCCAATCTAAGCGAGTCTTTTGCAGTATCGGCAGTCCAGCAGCTAGTTTAATCTGGTCAACGCAGGACAGATCGAAAAACAGACTGGCTCCGATCAACATGTGGATTTTATGAGATTTGAAGAGATTGGACACTGATGTTTACCGAAAAGCCAGCTGACGAAATCGCTGAATCACCAATGCCAGAGACGACGAAGACGAGAGGTGATGATGTGCAATTGCGACCCAGAGTCGAGCAAAGCACTGCAGGGCACCAAGGAGTCAACGCGATTTTTTACATTGATGACGGCAGTGGCAAGTAGGACAACATCGTGCTTAAGATACTGGTCGATGGGGAGTGTCGACGATGAAGTTGCCGCCAGGATGTTTTGAGATGAGGTGTAAGTTTCGGCTTCTTGGGCATTGTGTGAGCTAGAAACAGCGCTGTGACTGCTTGGGTTGCCAAGATGCAACAGGCTATGATGTTTGCTTCCACAGACTCTGCAAGCGCTGAAGCCGCAGACTCTCAGCTGATGTCCCCTTTGCAGACAATTAAGGCACAGCGCAAGCCGTTTGGCTTCATGAAAGCGCATCGAGGGCGATAATTTTGGGAATTGCAAACATTTATGAATGGAGTGGCCTGCGTCTTCACAAAATACACATGCATTTGTTTCGTTCTTAGTCACCACAAACGTTCTTCTACTACTGTTGTTCTGGCCCACCTGGGAGCCAGGCGTGTACATTGCCGTCGTGTGATCCGCATTTTTCAGCCTTTGGCAATTCTTCTCGATGAAGGCTGAAAGCCGCTCACATGATGGTATGACGTCCAATGGCGCATCATCCTCCCAGCTAGCTTGCGTGGCGCTATCTAGTTTTTGCAGCAGTGTGTGTACTATGATACAACCGGCGATCTGTTCCACACTGCCCATCGAATTTAACGCACGTAAGTGAGAGTTGACCTTATCTGAGAATTCGCGCAGTTGTGTCGTCGCACCCTTATCCACCTTTCTTAAACCCAAAATTTCAGCAATATTTCCTGAAAAACAAGACGCTTGGTATTAAAACGCTTATCAAGTAGTTCTAAAGCGGCAAGATAACTAGCGTTTGACATTTCCAACGAGCGAATTGTATCCAGCGCTGTTCCTTTGAGGCATGACTGTAGATGCTGAAGTTTTTAATGTTGGTCAAATACGGATCCTTATCAATGACCGTGGTGAACATATTCGAGAAGTCAGACCATTCTGTGTAGCCTCCACTAAACTCCGGCAATTTAAGTTGGGGCAATCGAGAGTGGTATGGAACAACAAAAGTAGAGCGGGGATCATCGGCTGCGGCTGAATTGAAAGTGGAGCAATGTGGAATCTGCTGGATCTTGCTTCGATTTCCGCGCTCGCGTTGAAGGGACACTCGAAGCCGCCTAATAGTTGACTCAAAACTTGACTGAAGATCCTCTTCAATGCTGGCCTGACTCACATCCAACAAACTATCTTAGATTGTTTCAAATTTCGCCTGCAAGTCAGATGCCATGCATATGTAGTCATCAACATCGCGAAGTCGCGCGGGATTTTTCGCTAATTACTCACTGTTGTGGGTGGAATTTCTAAAATCGCTGATACATGTCTGTTGGCGCCGAGAGTCGCGCCGGGCGCGTATTTGGCAGGGATTTCTAGCGTCGAAAAGAAACAACATTCGATTCGATGTACGATACGACACGATTCAATTCGCTACGTACGATTGGCTGAAATCTTTATTATCTTTCATTATTTAATGATCTACATATATTTAACAAGTTTATGAGACTTACATTCGTGCTCCGCACGCGCTTATCTTCTCTTACACTTCTGCTCAGCTGCAAGCACAAAACGAAAGTGAACCTCGACGAAAAGGCAAATTGTGCAGCTGCGCGATATTGACTTCTGTATGTACAAACTAATTCTAACGGTGCACTTCCAGCGTAAGAAGTGAGCGCCGCTTACAGAAAAATGCGATGCCCAGTAGGACTTAGTGACAATAGACATTTTCACTTCGCCCCGTAACATTCCCCACCCTGTAATTCACGAACGTCCGTGCAGTGTGTTACCAACTTTAATGTCAAGCTTAGCTAGCTTGACGGCGGGGCGAGTAATAATTCCATCGGCGGTTCGCACCACGGCGCTTCGGACCTGGCCGTCTTTCGAACGGTGCACGTCGACTACCACTCCTCTTGTCCAACAGTTTCGTTTGGCACCATCGTCCACTATTATGACGATGTCATCAACTGATATTGGTTCGATTGGCGGTTGGAACCACTTAGTACGTCTGGTGAGTGTGGGCAGATACTCGCTCAACCATCTCTTCCAAATTTGGTCAGCCAATTGGCTGGCGACTCGGAAGCCTCGTGCCAAGCTAGCTCCGTCCTGGTCCCGTGAGCCTCTCTCACGCAATCCGCTTGAGTGACCTATAAGAAAATGGTTCGGAGTCAGGGCTTCGGACTCAGAAGTTTCCAAGGGAACATAAGTGAGCGGTCTTGAGTTAAGCATGCTTTCTACGTCTGCCAATGCTGCTCGTAGCACCTCCTCTCGTAGCCCAGAGTGCGGCAGGATCTCCGACAGTATTGACTTTGTGGAACGCACCATTCGTTCCCACGATCCTCCCATGTGGGGTGATCCTGGTGGAATAAAGGTAAACTCAAGTTCCGGGTATTGTCGCTCGATCAGCGCCGGCGATATACGTTCAATTTCATCTTTTAATATTCTGCTAGCGCCTCTGAAATTTGTGCCATTGTCCGACAGCATGCGGCGGGGACAGCCGCGTCTGGCCACGAACGACTTCAGAACGCATAGGTATGAGTCAGTCGAGAGCGACGTAGCTATATCTAGGTGAACGGCGCGTACCGTGAGGCATGTGAACAGCACACCCCAGCGCTTCTCACGACGCCGTCCAACGACAATGTCGTAGGGTCCAAAGTAATCCACTCCGGTATATGTGAACGGTGGAGTATAGGGCGATAGTCGTTCGATTGGCAGGTCGCTCATCTCTGGTGGCTTTGGGCGGGCGCGTCGTATACGGCACGCTGGGCAAGCACTGGAGACTTCTTTCACCAAGGCTCGCAAGCTACAGACCCAGTACTGCTGACGCAGTTCGTTTACGACGATTTCGTTGTGCAGGTGATGATATTTGCGGTGATAAAACTCAACAAGCAGATACGTCAATCGATGTCGTCTTGGCAGAATTATCGGGCGTTTTACGCAGACTTCAACTCCTTCTATATTGTCTATCCGTCCCTTAATACGTAGAATGCCCGAGTCATCTATATAAGGAGAGAGCTTGAAGAGCAGGCTTTTGCGATCGGTTAGGCGGCGACCGGACTTTAGGGAGGTAATCTCACTATAAAACTCCTCTTCTTGGCATATTCGAATAAAAATCACATCCATTTCTTTGCTGCGTTTAAGGAGCAGCATCTTCTGCAGCTCTAATCGCCCGTCCAAATTGGTCTTCTTAGTAACAATCCGTAGGAAATGCAGTACGCATAGCTGTGCGGCTCTCAATTTCTCCAGCTTGCTGAAGTGCTGCAGATCCGGCAGGATACATCTCCAAGGGGACGTGTGATTGGCTTGTTCTTCAGCATGGTATAACATGTTTATTGCCGAGCCCTTTTCTGTGCGTGGCCACTGCGATTCTTCTAGATACAAAAATGGTGGTCCATTGAACCACCTGGTCGAGCCGTGAATTTCGGGCGTTTTGGTCCATTTTGTGCCATCGTCTGCCACGTTTTGAGCTGATGGGACCCAGCGCCAGCTGTCCACATCTGAATCTTCTAAAATCTCTCCGATGCGAAGCGCTACGAATTGTTGGAACTTTCGAGCATCGGACTGGATCCAGTAGAGCACGTCCTTTGAATCCGTCCAAAATGTTCGTCTATGTATGCGTACCGACGTTTCATTTTGGATACATTTGGCCAGTCTCAGACCTAAGACTGCGGCCATTAGTTCCATACGAGGTATAGACACGGGCTTCAAGGGTGCTACTCTCGTTTTTGAGGCGGCTAAACTGCAATGTACTTGGCCATCATGTTCAGCCCGCAAATATACAACTGCTGCATAAGCATTAATACTGGCGTCCACGAATGTGTGCATCTGTACAGTCTGGGTTCGGCTCACCCACTTCATACACCGTGGAATACGGACGGTATTCAACTTTGAAACTAGATCTAGCCAGTGTCGCCAATCCACTTCGTCTTCTTTGGTAAGGTCGTCATCCCATCCGATGTTGGATCGCCATATGTTCTGAAGGATGATCTTGGCGCGTATATTAAAGAATCCTAGCAGCCCAAGCGGGTCGAAAATAGACATGACCACGCTTAGAACGCGTCTTTTAGTTGGGCGCTCCTTAGATGCTTTTGCAAGCAAGTTCGGCTTTACCACAAAGGTCAACAGATCTTGTCCAGGTAGCCACCACAGGCCCAGGACCTTTTCTTGCGCTTCATCCTGAGCGCTGATACGCTTGTCCAAGCCCTCACAGTCGTCTTCCAGCGCCTGCATAACTTGCTTTGAATTTGATGTCCAGTGGCGCATCTCGAAACCGCCACTAGCATGAATCCTTTTTACAGTCTCAGCTAACTGCATCATTTGGGATTCTGAATCTACCGACTGCAGCCAGTCGTCTACAAATGTGTTTTCGCAAATCGCCTTTACGGCATCCGGATGCTCCTCTGCGAACCGCTCGGCATTGCGATTCTTGACGTAATTTGCTAGGGCTGGCGAACAGGATGCTCCGAACGTCATGACTTGCATAACGTACGTTTCGGGAGAGCGCGACGAATCTCCAGAGAAACTTCTGAGCCGCTTGGTCTTCTCGGCGCACCTTGACCTGATGAAACATTTCCCGTATGTCGCCGGATACGGCGATAGGGCGCTCTCTGAAGCGTATTAGCACGCCCATCAAAGATGCTAGTGTATCTGGACCTTTAAGCAAACAATCGTTCAGCGACGTGCCACTAACTTTGGCGGCTGCATCCCATACCAAGCGTGTCTTAAGCTTGTTCGGATTGGTGACTGTAAAGATAGGAAGAAACCACGACATCGTGTTAGCTACTAACTCACTATCCTTCAGCCGGCGGATATATCCTTTCTGTTTATAGTCGTGCATCGTGTTCATCATGAACTCCTTTAGTGGTGGGTCTTTGAACATCTTTGCCTCTAGACATTTAAGGCGCTTAACTGCCATCTGGTAAGAGTCTGGCATATGAATGCGATCAAACCGCCATAGCAGGCCAGTCTGCCAGCGCTTTTCGTCTTCCAGATAAGTTGTTGTTGCCTCCATTATCTGCATAGAGCGTTCGTCCTCTTTGGATCTCAGCGGATTTGAGGAGACGCTCACACCTAGTGACTCCAGGGCAAAATAGCTCTTCAGAGCCTCATCCATCCCACGTGTCGCACTGCACTGGCAAATATGTAGCAGACGAGGCGTGGTGCTTTCACCCACCATAGGGCGGCCATATACAGCCCATCCTAGTCTGCTTCGCGCTGCTATGACGTCGTCGTTTTCACCTTCTCGTATCTCCAGGGGTGCAGTTATTCTGATGTTGTCCAAGCCGATAATAAGCTGAGCCTTTACGTTGTTATACGGCAGGATGGGAAGCATAGATAAATACTTCCGAGACTTAAGCAACTGTGGCCCGATACTTTGCTCTGGTAAGTCCAAGTTCGCTACAGTTCGCACGTTTTTCAACGCATACTGTACCGCATTATGTTCTGGAGCTGAAATGCTCACAGCCACAGACATAGACTCAGGTTCGTTCTTGGTTATGTCGCCTGTCCATTTGAGACACAGCTGGGTCGCCGGACCATCTAGTTCCAACTCGTCTGCAAGCGCTCTTTCTATTAGCGTACACTCAGCTCCTTCATCCACTAATGCATATGCGCGCACGCTTTTTGATTTACTATAGAGCGTGATTGGAACATATCGAAACAGTGTTTTACTTGCTGACCTGGCATGAAACATAACGGCAGATTCCATTGACATTGACTTGTTGCTACCTTGGCCCGTGTGCTCATCTTTACTACCGCTCGTGGTAGGCGTATGTAGCAGTACATGGTGCGTTGACTCGCAACCATCCACGTGACATTTCTTCTTTGTTTTACACTGTTGTGCACGATGTCGCATAAAGCAGCAAAAGCAGAGCCGCTTTTCCTTGACAAGTTCCCACCGCTGTTTTGTACCCATGGCTCTAAAGTCGCCGCAATCTGAAAGACGGTGGTTACCAGCGCACTTTGCACATGAAACTCTCTCCTGTTCCTGTTGATAACGCTGGTTCGCAGCAACAGGGTTGTCTACCGTGTTGTGCACAAAAATTCGCTCTCTAATGGTTTTCGTGGAGCTCCTCTTTTCGTTATCAGTCCGTGGTATCTCGTAGGGCGTGACCATAGTGGCGCACATAGCCACATTAAACAGCCAGTTATCAAAGGTGGCCAAACTACTACCATCATTTGACATTCGATGCCGACCCCAGTCCAATTTCATATTGCTGGGCATCTTAGCAACAAGTTCGTTTAACAGCGCGGGATCGTAAAGATATTCGTGCATACCAATGGCCGCTATCGTTGCGCAGTAGTTTTGGACAGCTAAGGCCAGTCGGATAACAGTGTTCAAATTGTCCGATTTTATTGCTGGCTCCTCTCGTAGCTTTTGCTGCAACGCAGCATGTACTATTTCAGAGCGGCCATACAGCATTCGTAATGTGCCTATAGCATACGGCACTGTAGCTGGTATCATAAGCTTTCCACGCACCGCATCCAGGGCTTGCCCTTTGAGGCACTTCTGAAGCCGGATGAGATTTTCCTCATTGCTGAATCCACATCTCTCTGTGGATTGCTCATAATTGCTGATAAAGATCAACCATTCCTCTGGTTTGCCAGTAAATATTGGTAAATCTTTGCTGATTACGTGTCGCGCACTGATTTGCGCAGATGTCAGCGGTCCGTTCCAAGGCGTCGCAGCATTAGAATGTACATTATCGAATTGCTGCCGCGGCGGGTGCTCTATCGATCTATTAAGCGCTCCCAGACCTGTGTGGCCCATGTACGCGGCAGTACTGGGCTCCGTAGCCTGGTTAAACACCGCCGTGTTTGCTTGATATGGCAAACTAGGGTGTACACTCCAATTAGCCGCAACCTGTTTCTGCTTGCAGATCACGTTCTGGCATCCCAAAGGGTTGAAGAATGCTCCTTCTTTCTCAGTTCTTTGCTGCGTCGGTGTTGAACTTTCCCTTGGACCAGTAGCTGCAGACGACGTAGACGGACAGCCGCTATAAATTTCTATGTTTGCTGCTCCGCTACCCTTTTCTAGGCCGGCGACTTTATCTTGAACTCCAGCGAGGACAGGCGATCCGTCAGCCTGTCCCATTGACCATGCCGTTACAAGCGTTGCAGTTCCACCGGGTTGATTACTACTTGTCGTCCTTCTCGCACTTGCATCTTGTTCATCACCGTCAGCCATCTCGACACACCAATACAGTGAAGTCCGCTTTGAGGTTATGGCAACACGTGCCTCTATAGGCAACTCAGGTTGTGACTTTGCAAGTCGCTTGCTTCGCAGAAATCTCCGCCGTAGCAGAGAATACCTCAGACACTCTCTGCAGCAGAGAATATTTCAGAATGTTGGCGCCGAGAGTCGCGCCGGGCGCGTATTTGGCAGGGATTTCTAGCGTCGAAAAGAAACAACATTCGATTCGATGTACGATACGACACGATTCAATTCGCTACGTACGATTGGCTGAAATCTTTATTATCTTTCATTATTTAATGATCTACATATATTTAACAAGTTTATGAGACTTACATTCGTGCTCCGCACGCGCTTATCTTCTCTTACACTTCTGCTCAGCTGCAAGCACAAAACGAAAGTGAACCTCGACGAAAAGGCAAATTGTGCAGCTGCGCGATATCGACTTCTGTATGTACAAACTAATTCTAACGGTGCACTTCCAGCGTAAGAAGTGAGCGCCGCTTACAGAAAAATGCGATGCCCAGTAGGACTTAGTGACAATAGACATTTTCACTTCGCCCCGTAACAATGTCCTTATTAAGTTCTTATGTAGCGCTCTGAAAAAATGTTTGAAGCAAATCGGACTAAACTTTAAACTTCAAAATAGTATTTGAACACGTCTCAAATGATTTTTATATAGATCCTTGAAAATGAATTTGAGCGCGAAACGTCATCCACCAAATCTTTGACCCCTATTTCCACAAGTGAATTAATTTGGGCAAAGATCTTTGAAATAGAGTTTGAAGCCGATGGGATGGTAAACAAAAAAGTTTCATACAAACATATTTAGCTAATTACCCACTGTTGCGGGTGGAATTTCCCAAATCGCTGAAACACGTATTTAATAAGTTCCTATGTAAAGCTCTGAAAATCAGTTTGAAGGAATTCGGACACCGCTTATAACTGCACCGAAAAATCTTAGAATCCCACTTTTACCGAGGATTCTTTGATTCTGCGAAAAATGTGAAACACTTCTCAGGTGATTTTTCATAAAGATCCTTGAAAATGAATTTGAGCGCGAAACGTCAACCACCAAATCTTTGACCCCTATTTCCACAAGTGAATTAATTTGAGCAAAGATCTTTGAAAGAGAGTTTGAAGCCGATGGGATGGTAGACAAGAAAGTTTTATACAAACATTTTTCGCTAATTACCCACTGTTGTGGGTGAAATTTCTAAAATCGCTGAAACATGTACTTATTAAGTTCTTATGTAGCGCTCTGAAAAAAAGTTTGAAGCAAATCGGACTTTGAACTTCACCAAAATAGTATTAGAGCACGTCTCAAATGACTTTTTATATAGATCCTTGAAAATGAATTTGAGCGCGAAACGTCATCAAATGAATTTGAAAATAAGTTTGATGCAAATTGGACTAAACTTACAACTTCACCAAAATAGTCTTAGAGTCGCTCTTTTTCCCAAGGATACATTAATTCTGCGAAAAATGTGAAACACGTCTCAAATGATTTTTATATATATCCTTGGAAATGAATTTAAGCGCGAAACGTCAACCACCAAATCTTTGACCCCTATTTCCACAAGTGAATTAATTTGAGCAAAGATCTTTGAACTAGAGTTTGAAGCCGATGGGATGGTAAACAAAAAAAGTTTCATACAAACATATTTAGCTAATTACCCACTGTTGCGGGTGGAATTTCCCAAATCGCTGAAACACGTATTTAATAAGTTCCTATGTAAAGCTCTAAAAATCAGTTTGAAGGAAATCGGACACCGCTTATAACTGCACCGAAAAATCTTAGAATCCCACTTTTTACCGAGGATTCTTTGATTCTGCGAAAAATGTGAAACACTTCTCAGGTGATTTTTCATAAAGATCCTTGAAAATGAATTTGAGCGCGAAACGTCAACCACCAAATCTTTGACCCCTATTTCCACAAGTGAATTAATTTGAGCAAAGATCTTTGAAAGAGAGTTTGAAGCCGATGGGATGGTAGACAAGAAAGTTTTATACAAACATTTTTCGCTAATTACCCACTGTTGTGGGTGAAATTTCTAAAATCGCTGAAACATGTACTTATTAAGTTCTTATGTAGCGCTCTGAAAAAAAGTTTGAAGCAAATCGGACTTTAAACTTCACCAAAATAGTATTAGAGCAAGTCTCAAATGACTTTTTATATAGATCCTTGAAAATGAATTTGAGCGCGAAACGTCATCAAATGAATTTAAAAATAAGTTTGATGCAAATTGGACTAAACTTACAACTTCACCAAAATAGTCTTAGAATCGCTCTTTTTCCCGAGGATGCTTTAATTCTGCGAAAAATGTGAAACACGTCTAAAATGATTTTTCATATAGATCCTTGGAAATTAATTTGAGCGCGAAACGTCAACCACCAAATCTTTGACCTCTATTTCCACCAGTGAATTAATTTGAGCAAAAATCTTTGAAATAGAGTTTGAAGCCGATGGGATCGTAAACAAAAAAGTTTCATACAAACGTTTTTCGCGATTTTTCCATACTGGCGGGTTGAATTTCGCAAATCGTTGAAACACGTATTTATTAAGTTCTTATGTAGAGCTCTGAAATTGAAGCAAATCGTGCACCACTTAAGACTGCGCCAAAAAAAATCTTAGAATCGCATATTTCCCCGAGGATGCTTTGATACTGCGAAAAATGTGAAACACGTCTCAAATGATTTTTCATATAGATCCTTGGAACTGAATTTGAGGGCGAAACGTCATCCAACAAATCTTTGCCCCAATTTCCACCAAGGACGAATACATTTTTGGAAAAGTGTGAAACACACCCCAAATGAATTTGAGCAAAGATCTTTGAAATTGAGTTTGAAGCCGATCGGATGGTAAACAAAATAGTTTCATACAAACGTTTTTCGCGATTTTTCCATACCTGTGGGTGGAATTTCCCAAAACCCCGTCTTATCTTGTACCTTCATCACATAATGTAACTAGAGTGAAAAAATCATACTATATACTATACTATATACTATATACTATATACTATATACTATATACTATATACTATATACTATATACTATATACTATATACTATATACTATATACTATATACTATATACTATATAACTATATACTATATACTATATACTATATACTATATACTATATACTATATATATATATATACTATATACTATATACTATATACTATATACTATATACTATATACTATATACTATATACTATATACTATATACTATATACTATATACTATATACTATATACTATATACTATATACTATATACTATATACTATATACTATATACTATATACTATATACTATATACTATATACTATATACTATATACTATATACTATATACTATATACTATATATAAAACTGTTTTTCCTGACTGATTGATCAGTCCTCCATCCTTGGAAATGAATTTGAGAATGATTTTGAAGCTGAGCAGACGGTAAACAAACTAATTTCATATAAAAGTTTTCCACCCTTCTACCACTGTTGCAAGTGGAATTTCCCAAATCGCTGAAACACGTATTCATAAGGTTTTTATATATGTTATGTTATGTTTTTATGTATATACTATATACTATATACTATATACTATATACTATATACTATATACTATATACTATATACTATATACTATATACTATATACTATATACTTATATATACTATATACTATATACTATATACTATATACTATATACTATATACTATATACTATATAATTATATACTATATACTATATACTATATACTATATACTATATACTATATACTATATACTATATACTATATACTATATACTATATACTATATACTATATACTATATACTATATACTATATACTATATACTATATACTATATACTATATACTATATACTATATACTATATACTATATACTATATACTATATACTATATACTATATACTATATACTATATACTATATACTATATATAAAACTGTTTTTCCTGACTGATTGATCAGTCCTCCATCCTTGGTAATGAATTTGAGAATGATTTTGAAGCTGAGCAGACGGTAAACAAACTACTTTCATATAAAAGTTTTCCACCCTTCTACCACTGTTGCAAGTGGAATTTCCCAAATCGCTGAAACACGTATTCATAAGGTTTTTATATATGTTATGTTATGTTTTTACTTATATACTATATACTATATACTATATACTATATACTATATACTATATACTATATATACTATATACTATATATACTATATACTATATACATATATATACTATATACTATATACTATATACTATATACTATATACTATATACTATATACTATATACTATATACTATATACTATATACTATATACTATATACTATATACTATATACTATATACTATATACTATATACTATATACTATATACTATATACTATATACTATATACTATATACTATATATACTATATACTATATACTATATACTATATACTATATACTATATACTATATACTATATACTATATACTATATACTATATACTATATACTATATACTATATACTATATACTATATACTATATACTATATACTATATACTATATACTATATATACTATATACTATATACTATATACTATATACTATATACTATATACTATATACTATATACTATATACTATATACTATATATACTATATACTATATACTATATACTATATACTATATACTATATACTATATACTATATACTATATACTATATACTATATACTATATACTATATACTATATACTATATACTATATACTATATACTATATACTATATACTATATACTATATACTATATACTATATACTATATACATTATACTATATACTATATACTATGGCGATAACATCGACATTGGTCAAGATCAAACTGTCCCCCTTTGGTAGACATAAACAATTCACCCAAAATATCTCGCCCCTGTCAATGTTCCCATCAGAGTACCATCCCACGCATAATTGCTGACGCAGCTCAAACTTCACTCAATTTTGACTCAAGCTCTCTCAAAGCGAAGTTTGCTAAGCGACCGCAACAGATAGATAAATTAGTTCATAGTCGGGACGCAAATCTGAATGTACTCGATATAAGTAGTAGCCGTTAGTGAAAATAAAGAATTGAAATATACTATATACTATATACTATATACTATATACTATATACTATATACTATATACTATATACTATATACTATATACTATATACTATATACTATATACTATATACTATATACTATATACTATATACTATGTACTATATACTATATACTATATACTATATACTATATACTATATACTATATACTATATACTATATACTATATACTATATACTATATATATATATATATTATATACTATATACTATATACTATATACTATATACTATATACTATATACTATATACTATATACTATATACTATATATAAAACTGTTTGTCCTGACTGATTGATCAGTCCTCCATCCTTGGAAATGAATTTGAGGACGAAACGACATCCATCAAATCTTTTGACCCCATTTCCACCAAGGAGGAATAAATTTTTGGAAAATTGTGAAACACGCTTCAAATTAATTTTGAATGATTTTGAAGCTGAGCAGACGGTAAACAAACTACTTTCATATAAAAGTTTTCCACCCTTCTACCACTGTTGCAAGTGGAATTTCCCAAATCGCTGAAACACGTATTCATAAGGTTTTTATATATGTTATGTTATGTTTTTATGTATATACTATATACTATATACTATATACTATATACTATATACTATATACTATATACTATATACTATATACTATATACTATATACTATATACTATATACTATATACTATATACTATATACTATATATACTATATACTATATACTATATACTATATACTATATACTATATACTATATATACTATATACTATATAACTATATACTATATACTATATACTATATACTATATACTATATACTATATACTATATACTATATACTATATACTATATACTATATACTATATACTATATACTATATACTATATACTATATACTATATACTATATACTATATAATTATATACTATATACTATATATCTATATACTATATACTATATACTATATACTATATATATATATACTATATACTATATACTATATACTATATACTATATACTATATACTATATACTATATACTATATACTATATACTATATACTATATACTATATACTATATACTATATACTATATACTATATACTATATACTATATACTATATACTATATACTATATACTATATACTATATACTATATACTATATACTATATACTATATACTATATACTATATACTATATACTATATACTATATACTATATACTATATACTATATACTATATACTATATACATTATACTATATACTATATACTATGGCGATAACATCGACATTGGTCAAGATCAAACTGTCCCCCTTTGGTAGACATAAACAATTCACCCAAAATATCTCGCCCCTGTCAATGTTCCCATCAGAGTACCATCCCACGCATAATTGCTGACGCAGCTCAAACTTCACTCAATTTTGACTCAAGCTCTCTCAAAGCGAAGTTTGCTAAGCGACCGCAACAGATAGATAAATTAGTTCATAGTCGGGACGCAAATCTGAATGTACTCGATATAAGTAGTAGCCGTTAGTGAAAATAAAGAATTGAAATATACTATATACTATATACTATATACTATATACTATATACTATATACTATATACTATATACTATATACTATATACTATATACTATATACTATATACTATATACTATATACTATATATACTATATACTATATACTATGTACTATATACTATATACTATATACTATATACTATATACTATATACTATATACTATATACTATATACTATATACTATATACTATATACTATATACTATATATTATATACTATATACTATATACTATATACTATATACTATATACTATATATAAAACTGTTTGTCCTGACTGATTGATCAGTCCTCCATCCTTGGAAATGAATTTGAGGACGAAACGACATCCATCAAATCTTTGACCCCCATTTCCACCAAGGAGGAATAAATTTTTGGAAAATTGTGAAACACGCTTCAAATTAATTTTGAATGATTTTGAAGCTGAGCAGACGGTAAACAAACTACTTTCATATAAAAGTTTTCCACCCTTCTACCACTGTTGCAAGTGGAATTTCCCAAATCGCTGAAACACGTATTCATAAGGTTTTTATATATGTTATGTTATGTTTTTATGTATATACTATATACTATATACTATATACTATATACTATATACTATATACTATATACTTATATACTATATACTATATACTATATACTATATACTATATACTATATACTATATACTATATACTATATACTATATATATATATATACTATATACTATATACTATATACTATATACTATATACTATATACTATATACTATATACTATATACTATATACTATATACTATATACTATATATATACTATATACTATATACTATATACTATATACTATATACTATATACTATATATACTATATACTATATACTATATACTATATACTATATACTATATACTATATACTATATACTATATACTATATACTATATACTATATACTATATACTATATACTATATACTATATACTATATACTATATACTATATACTATATACTATATACTATATACTATATACTATATACTATATACTATATACTATATACTATATACTATATACTATATACTATATACTATATACTATATACTATATACTATATACTATATACTATATACTAAATACTATATACTATATACTATATACTATATATAAAACTGTTTTTCCTGACTGATTGATCAGTCCTCCATCCTTGGAAATGAATTTGAGAATGATTTTGAAGCTGAGCAGACGGTAAACAAACTAATTTCATATAAAAGTTTTCCACCCTTCTACCACTGTTGCAAGTGGAATTTCCCAAATCGCTGAAACACGTATTCATAAGGTTTTTATATATGTTATGTTATGTTTTTATGTATATACTATATACTATATACTATATACTATATACTATATACTATATACTATATACTATATACTATATACTATATACTATATACTATATACTATATACTATATACTATATATATACTATATACTATATACTATATACTATATACTATATACTATATACTATATACTATATACTATATACTATATACTATATACTATATACTATATACTATATACTATATACTATATACTATATACTATATACTATATACTATATACTATATACTATATACTATATACTATATACTATATACTATATACTACATACTATATACTATATACTATATACTATATATAAAACTGTTTTTCCTGACTGATTGATCAGTCCTCCATCCTTGGAAATGAGTTTGAGAATGATTTTGAAGCTGAGCAGACGGTAAACAAACTACTTTCATACAAAAGTTTTCCACCCTTCTACCACTGTTGCAAGTGGAATTTCCCAAATCGCTGAAACACGTATTCATAAGGTTTTTATGTAGAGCTTTGAATATAAGTTTCATGCAAATCGGACAAACATATACTATATACTATATACTATATACTATATACTATATACTATATACTATATACTATATACTATATACTATATACTATATACTATATACTATATACTATATACTATATACTATATACTATATACTATATACTATATACTATATACTATATACTATATACCATATACTATATACTATATACTATATACTATATACTATATACTATATACTATATACTATATACTATATACTATATACTATATACTATATACTATATACTAAATTGTAAAGTAGCTACTGGCCGGGGTATGAATTTCAGTCTTACCAGGTCCAGCGATTAACAAGACATTTATAAATTCACAGGGACGGAGGGGGTGAGGGTTTCGGCACAAATATACCTCGCACTACCACTGTGAAGTGAACTACTCCGCCACCGAGAAAAAGTGACTGGCAATCGTTTGGTCGATACGGAAGCTGCGTTGCTACCTAGAACGGTACCGGTTCGACGTGATAACGGACCATTTGGCCCTAAAGTGGCTTAATTCTATCGAGAGCCCGTCAGGAAGAATCGCGCGATGGGCGTTGGAACTGCAACAATTCCAATTCGACGTTCACTACCGACGAGGCAAGCTCAACGTCGTGGCTGACGCACTATCAAGACATCCTCTAGAGACCTGTCAGCAAGCAGTGGTGGCCGAGCCGCCCTGCAAATGGGTCGCGAGTATGCGTGCCAGGATCGCCGAAGAGCCAGCCAAGTTCCCGGACTACGCAGAAGAAAGTGGACAGCTATATCGACATTTGGGCCACCGGACGGACGACGAAGATTACATTCCCTGGAAGCTATGTGTGGCCAGTGGTCAACGGCAGAGGGTATTGGCGGAATGCCATGATGCCCCCACGGCCGGACATCAAGGCGTGAGGAAGACTGTGTCGAGGCTAGCCCAAAGGTACTACTGGCCGGGTATGTTCCGAGACGCCGCCAGATACGTGAGATGTTGCGAGGACTGTCAAAAATTCAAGAGTGAGCAACTCAAACCGGCTGGACGCATGCTGACGAGCACTGTCGGGCCTTAGCCACGCACCAACTACACTGTCGGGCCTTAGCCACGCACCAACTACACTGTTCCCCCCCCCTAGGTTAGGGTGAACATCGGCTAACTCCGATGTTTAGCACAAATGTAACCGACCGAGATTACAAAGATCTGTATTTAAGTTAATTATTGAGATTGTATTCACTTTATTCATAACTTTTATCATATTCCACCCTAACGATCTTCCTAGTATAAGGCCCTGCCGCACTGTCTTGGAGCCCTAGCGCTCCGCTATGCACTGCACGTTATTCGCTCGCACTCCTTTTTTTTGGCACGTCTACTCACCATGATCGGTATTTCCAAAGTGCCGGCTCGCTCGCTAGCCTTCTTTCGGCTCTTTCCCGGTTCCAGGTCCCGCGGCCGGAGACGTCACGTCCTCTAGGATCAGCTCCGCCTTGCCGCAGCGTACCGTAGTGCCCATGGCACCCAGGAAGTCCATCCCCATGACAACGTGGTCCAGCATTGCGGGCATGACAAGCATTAACATGCTGGCCACCTTCCCCGCTAGGCCGACGTCTATCCTCAATGCTGTCTCTACTTCGACCGTGGACCCATCTGCCAGACGAATGCGCGCCTGTACGTTCTCCACTCTTCCCCGAATCGCCCACTTGCGTACGCAGTCTTCGCTCATGAAGCTGCGAGTGGCCCCTGTATCGATAGTGGCGGGCATCGTCCTCCCGCCAATCTCCACCGTGGCGACGATCCGGCCACCCTCCACCTTAAGCGGGTGTACTACTGCCGAGTCCCGTGTGTGTCGGCGTCGACCCGACCCTGACCTGGGCGACGCCGTTGCCCGTTTCCTCTTGGCTCCTTCTGCCCTGATGCCCACATACCCAACAAAACAAAACGGGCGCATTAGGACATTCCCTGGCGAAATGCCCGTCCCGTGCGCACCTGCGGCATGCTCGTCGCGGATCGTACCCGGTTCCGGCCTCTTGGTTCATCATCTGGTGGGCCACTTCCGCAGGGGCCGTTGCCGGCGGAGCGGAGACTTGTCTATCCACACCGATCGCTCCGGATCCGATGGGAGTAGACCGGAATGGGCTAAGGTGTCCCCCAGAGGGCTGTACCGTCCTTCCCCACTCCGCGCTACTTGAGCTCGTGGCCACCTGACTCCCTGCCCTGCTTCCGGAGTATTCCGCTCGCTGTCTCATCACCGTTTCGTACTCCACAGCGAGTTGAGTCAGCTGGGACAAAGTGGAAAAATCTTGCCGTCGTTCGTAAAGCCTGTATTCGGGTGCGGCATTCTCATATATCCGGTGCAACTCTTGCGCCGGCTCATATCTGGCATGGTGCATCAAAGCCCTCAGTTCTATTAGGTATTCCTTAAATTCTTCCCCCACACGCTGCCGGCGAGATCGGATTTCGTCTTCCAACCTCTCGAAGTAGCGTGGTGGTAGAAAGAATTCTATATACTATATACTATATACTATATACTATATACTATATACTATATACTATATACTATATACTATATACTATATACTATATACTATATACTATATACTATATACTATATACTATATACTATATACTATATACTATATACTATATACTATATACTATATACTATATACTATATACTATATACTATATACTATATACTATATACTATATACTATATACTATATACTCTATACTATATACTATATACTATATACTATATACTATATACTATATACTATATACTATATACTATATACTATATACTATATACTATATACTTTATACTATATACTATATAATATATACTATATACTATATACTATATACTATATACTATATACTATATACTATATACTATATACTATATACTATATACTATATACTATATACTATATACTATATACTATATACTATATACTATATACTATATACTATATACTATATATAAAACTGTTTTTCCTGACTGATTGATCAGTCCTCCATCCTTGAAATGAGTTTGAGAATGATTTTGAAGCTGAGCAGACGGTAAACAAACTACTTTCATACAAAAGTTTTCCACCCTTCTACCACTGTTGCAAGTGGAATTTCCCAAATCGCTGAAACACGTATTCATAAGGTTTTTATGTAGAGCTTTGAATATAAGTTTCATGCAAATCGGACAGACATATACTATATACTATATACTATATATACTATATACTATATACTATATACTATATACTATATACTATATACTATATACTATATACTATATACTATATACTATATACTATATACTATATACTATATACTATATACTATATATACTATATACTATATACTATATACTATATACTTATATATACTATATACTATATACTATATACTATATACCATATACTATATACTATATACTATATACTATATACTATATACTATATACTATATACTATATACTATATACTATATACTATATACTATATACTATATACTATATACTATATACTATATTGTAAAGTAGCTACTGGCCGGGGTATGAATTTCAGTCTTACCAGGTCCAGCGATTAACAAGACATTTATAAATTCGCTTGGACGGAGGGGGTGAGGGTTTCGGCACAAATATACCTCGCACTACCACTGTGAAGTGAACTACTCCGCCACAGAGAAAGAGTGCCTGGCAATCGTTTGGTCGATACGGAAGCTGCGTTGCTACCTAGAAGGGTACCGGTTCGACGTGATAACGGACCATTTGGCCCTAAAGTGGCTTAATTCTATCGAGAGCCCGTCAGGAAGAATCGCGCGATGGGCGTTGGAACTGCAACAATTCCAATTCGACGTTCACTACCGACGTGGGAAGCTCAACGTCGTGGCTGACGCACTATCAAGACATCCTCTAGAGACCTGTCAGCAAGCAGTGGTGGCCGAGCCGCCCTGCAAATGGGTCGCGAGTATGCGTGCCAGGATCGCCGAAGAGCCAGCCAAGTTCCCGGATTACATCGAGGAAAACGGACAGCTATATAGGCATTTGGGCCACCGCGCGGACGACGAAGATTACATCCCTTGTAAGCTATGTGTGGCCAGTGGTCAACGGCAGAGGGTATTGGCGGAATGCCATGATGCCCCCACGGCCGGACATCAAGGCGTGAGGAAAACTGTGTCGAGGCTAGCCCAAAGGTACTACTGGCCGGGTATGTTCCGAGACGCCGCGTGAAGTGTTGCGAAACCTGCCAAAAGTTCAAGAGTGTGCAACTCAAACCGGCTGGACGCATGCTGACGAGGCAGGTGGCAGAGCCGATGGCAATACTTTGTGCGGATTTCGTCGGGCCCCTCCCACGATCGAAACATGGCAACACCATGTTGCTGGTGTTCCATGATGCTTTCTCGAAATGGGTGGAGCTGGTCCCTCTCAGGAGAGCAACGGCGGCACACCTACAAACGGCGTTCCGGGAGAGGATTTTGAGCCGATTCGGGGTGCCCAAGAAGTTCGTGTGTGACAACGGGGTACAGTTCACAAGCAGGAGTTTCAAGGCTTTTCTGGAGTCCTTGGGTGTAGAGATCCAGTACACCGCCCATTACTGTCCACAAGAAAATCCTACCGCGAGGACCAACAGGACCGTGAAGACCATGATAGGGTAATTTATCGAGGGCCACCAGAGTTCGTGGGACGAACTCTTGCCCGATATATCGCTGGCGGTCAATACAAGCGTGTCGGATTCGACCGGATTCAGTCCCGCTTTCCTGATGCAGGGTAGGGAGCCGCGGTTGCCCGCCGCTCTATACGATCAGGTAACTCCGGGGTCCGCAACTAGTGCGTTCGACCCTAGGACAAAGGCGGATAGGTTAAAAGAAATCTTTTATGTCGTTCACAGCAATCTCCAGCGTGCATCAAAGGACCAGGGCAGACACTATAACTTGAGGAGACGAGAGTGGCGGCCTTCGTTGGACTCGATGGTCCTGTTAAGACAGCACCAGATATCCAACGCCGCCGAGGGTTTCGCAGCGAAATTGGCACCCAAGTATGATGGCCCCTATCGGGTCATCAAGTTCGTGTCACCTAACATTGTGCGCCTAATGAGGCCAGGTGAACGGAAAAGGAGGGTGGCCAATATCTCGCAGCTGAAGCCGTTTTACCGAGAGACGACGGAGGACGAAGGGGAAGACCCCGGGAACATGGGTGCCCACGAGCAGGCGGTACTAAATTTAGTTTATAAGTCACAAGTGAATAGCGTAATCAGAATAGGCTTAGTATAATGTGAGCTGCACTGTTAAGGCAGGGAATAACATAAACAACGAATAAGTAATAAGCTAGTCGAGGAAGTCGTCACCATGAATACCGCCGGGGAAGCGACGGTATCGTCGTCGAAGTAAGGGGGGGGTGTGAGGCGGCCACTAGGGTAGCCACCCCACAATTCTTAGTTATATATATATATATTGTATCGTAATTCCTAAGCACTGTATAGTATATAAGCATTGTATTAGTAGTATGTTAAGGGCAAGGAGCCAAGTTTGAATTTAACCGCCGGCCGCCGCTGCAACCGTGCGTTGCTGATCGGCTGCTCAACACTGCCTGCGAGAGCGCAGCTTCGATTCGGCGGCGAAGAGCGAAAGCTCCGAATCGCGGTTGCGAAAGCTCGCGGCGAAGTTGAGCGGCCGAGGCAAGCGCAAGGCTCGCTAGCGAGCGAGCCGGCACTTTGGAAATACCGATCATGGTGAGTAGACGTGCCGAAAAGGAGTGTGAGCGAATAACGTGCAGTGCATAGCGGAGCGCTAGGGCTCCAAGACAGTGCGGCAGGGCCTTATACTAGGAAGATCGTTAGGGTAGAATATGATAAAAGTTATGAATAAAGTGAATACAATCTCAATAATTAACTTAAATACAGATCTTTGTAATCTCGGTCGGTTACCTTTGTGCTAAACATCGGAGTTAGCCGATGTTCACCCTAACCTAGGGGGGGGAACAGTGTAGTTGGTGCGTGGCTAAGGCCCGACAGTGTAGTTGGTGCGTGGCTAAGGCCCGACAGTGCTCGTCAGCATGCGTCCAGCCGGTTTGAGTTGCTCACTCTTGAACTTTTGGCAGGTTCCGCAACACTTCACGTACTTGGCGGCGTCTCGGAACATACCCGGCCAGTAGTACCTTTGGGCTAGCCTCGACACAGTCTTCCTCACGCCTTGATGTCCGGCCGTGGGGGCATCATGGCATTCCGCCAATACCCTCTGCCGTTGACCACTGGTCACACATAGCTTCCAGGGAATGTAATCTTCGTCGTCCGTCCGGTGGCCCAAATGTCGATATAGCTGTCCACTTTCTTCTGCGTAGTCCGGGAACTTGGCTGGCTCTTCGGCGATCCTGGCACGCATACTCGCGACCCATTTGCAGGGCGGCTCGGCCACCACTGCTTGCTGACAGGTCTCTAGAGGATGTCTTGATAGTGCGTCAGCCACGACGTTGAGCTTGCCTCGTCGGTAGTGAACGTCGAATTGGAATTGTTGCAGTTCCAACGCCCATCGCGCGATTCTTCCTGACGGGCTCTCGATAGAATTAAGCCACTTTAGGGCCAAATGGTCCGTTATCACGTCGAACCGGTACCCTTCTAGGTAGCAACGCAGCTTGTTTCGACCAAACGATTGCCAGGCACTCTTTCTCGGTGGCGGAGTAGTTCACTTCGGCCTTCAGCAACTTTCTGCTCGCGTATGCTATGACCCGCTCCTGCCCTTCTATCGTCTGCGTCAGCACTGCGCCGAGGCCGTACTCGCTCGCGTCAGTCTGTAGGACGAATCTGGCGGAAAAGTCTGGACAAGCCAACACAGGGGCAGTCGTCAAGCTGTCCTTCAATTGACGCAATGCTCCTGTTCTTGATCCCATGCCCATTTCCGCCCCTTCTTTAAGAGCGCTGTTAGGGGCTGCACCTGTGTCGCGAAGTTGGGAACGAAGCGCATGTACCATGACGCCATCCCAAGACACTGCCGCAACTCCTGACAATTGTCGGGGCCCTCAGGTTACGTACCGCCTCCACCTTCTCTGGATCGGTACGTATTCCTTCCCCACAAATGACGTGTCCTAGGTAGACCAACCTCTCCCGGAAGAAACTGCACTTCTTCCTATTCAGCCTGAGATTAGCCGCCCTTAACCGGCGGAACACCTCCCTCAAGTTCTCTACATGTTGCTCCTTAGTCGCTCCTATTACCACGATGTCGTCTAGGTAGGCGAATGCATGAGGCTCCATTTCCGGCCCTATGACCGTGTCTAAAGCTCGCTGGAAGGTCGCACACGCCGAGTGTAAACCAAATGGCATCACCCGCCACTGGAAAATACCTCTTCCGGGGACCGTGAATGCCGTACATTCCCGACTATCGGCTGCCATCGGTATCTGCCAGTATCCGTGCTTCAAATCCAGAGTGGAGATGAACCGGGCGTGACGCAACCGCTCAAGGATGCGATTAATCCTGGGAACAGGATAAGCATCTGGGACGGAGTGCGCGTTGAGTTGTCGATAGTCGATACACATGCGCCACTCGCCAGTCTTCTTCTTGACTAAGACGATTAGGGCGCTGTGTGGACTACGCGACGGCTCGATGGCACCTGCCTGCATCAGCTCGTCCACCTGTTCATCGATCACCCTTTGCATGGCCGGATTCTTTGGGTAATTTCTCTGTTTTAATGGCTTATCATCCTTAAGCCTGATCCTGTGCTCCGCGATGTGCGAGACTCCCTGCAGATCCTCGAAGAGTGTCAGTTCCGACTCCAGGAACTCCTTAAGTTCCGGATCCAAGTCCGCTGGCCACTCTGCCTCTTCTACGCCGGGCTTGCTCTGAGACTCGCCTCCTCCAGGTACCACTCCGACTCCAAATAGAGCTCCTTGATCGCTCGACTCTGGCTGCCGCTCCTGATCCCCTGTGCCCGTGTGGATTTGAGCCATTGCTCCTAATCCCTCCGTTCTTTGGCACACATCCACCGTGCCGCCAGCATGACCACCGCCGCCTTTTGGGCTCCTCAAGCTCTCGGCTCGACCCCGAATGAGACTCATCTTTTACCTCCTTCTTCTTCTCCTTTTCCAACAGTTGCCGAGCCGGCACTCCCGTTCCCTGACGTGCGAGGCCTTCCTTCGACTTCTCTCCACTCTGCTGCCGAGCAGGTGCTCCCTTTTCATGACCTGTGAGGCCTTCCTTCGACTCCTCTCCACTCTGTTGCCGAGCAGGTGCTCCCTTTTCATGACCTGGGAGGCCTTATTTCGACTTCTCTCCACTCTGTTGCCGAACAGGTGCTCCCTTTTCATGACCTGTGAGGCCTTCCTTCGACTCCTCTCCACTCTGTTGCCGAGCAGGTGCTCCCTTTTCATGACCTGGGAGGCCTTCCTTCGACTTCTCTCCACTCTGTTGCCGAGCAGGTGCTCCCTTTTCATGACCTGGGAGGCCTACCTTCGACTCCTCTCCACTCTGTTGCCGTGCAGGTGCTCCCTTTTCATGACCTGGGAGGC
Source organism: Drosophila littoralis (assembly GCA_018903485.1). Classification (NCBI taxonomy): domain Eukaryota; kingdom Metazoa; phylum Arthropoda; class Insecta; order Diptera; family Drosophilidae; genus Drosophila; species Drosophila littoralis. The sequence goes on from JAEIGF010000611.1 coordinate 690,527, forward strand.
CTTCCTTCGACTTCTCTCCATTCTGTTGCCGAGCAGGCACTCCCGCTCCTTGACGCGTGAGGCCTTCTTTCGGCTCTTTCCCGGTTCCAGGTCCCGCGGCCGGAGACGTCACGTCCTCTAGGATCAGCTCCGCCTTGCCGCAGCGTACCGTAGTCCCATGGCACCCAGGAAGTCCATCCCCATGATAACGTGGTCCAGCATTGCGGGCATGACAAGCATTAACATGCTGGCCACCTTCCCCGCTAGGCCGACGTCTATCCTCAATGCTGTCTCTACTTCGACCGTGGACCCATCTGCCAGACGAATGCGCGCCTGTACGTTCTCCACTCTTCCCCGAATCGCCCACTTGCGTACGCAGTCTTCGCTCATGAAGCTGCGAGTGGCCCCTGTATCGATAGTGGCGGGCATCGTCCTCCCGCCAATCTCCACCGTGGCGACGATCCGGCCACCCCTCCACCTTAAGCGGGTGTACTACTGCCGAGTCCCGTGTGTGTCGGCGTCGACCCGACCCTGACCTGGGCGTCGCCGTTGCCCGTTTCCTCTTGGCTCCTTCTGCCCTGATGCCCACATAATGGCGAAATGCCCGTCCCGTGCGCACCTGCGGCATGCTCGTCGCGGATCGTACCCGGTTCCGGCCTCTTGGTTCATCATCTGGTGGGCCACTTTCGCAGGGGCCGCTGTCGGCGGAGCGGAGACTTGTCTATCCACACCGATCGCTCCGGATCCGATGGGAGTAGACCGGAATGGGCTAAGGTGTCCCCCAGAGGGCTGTACCGTCCTTCCCCACTCCGCGCTACTTGAGCTCGTGGCCACCTGACTCCCTGCCCTGCTTCCGGAGTATTCCGCTCGCTGTCTCATCACCGTTTCGTACTCCACAGCGAGTTGAGTCAGCTGGGACAAAGTGGAAAAATCTTGCCGTCGTTCGTGAAGCCTGTATTCGGGTGCGGCATTCTCATATATCCGGTGCAACTCTTGCGCCGGCTCATATCTGGCATGGTGCATCAAAGCCCTCAGTTCTATTAGGTATTCCTTAAATTCTTCCCCCACACGCTGCCGGCGAGATCGGATTTCGTCTTCCAACCTCTCGAAGTAGCGTGGTGGTAGAAAGAATTCTAAGAAACCCCTCCTAAACACCGACCATGGCACATCCCTCAGTCCACTACTCAGGAACCAACGAGCAGCCCGGTCACAGAATACCTCGTTCATGGCCCGAGGCAATCGATCGAGGGCTATGCCGTACGTAATGGCACGCTCCTCTAGGTCCTCTAGGAACCCAAGGGGGTCGGATCGGCCATCGTACCTCATGCCCACTTTCGGACCTGTTCTGGAACGTTCGCGAGAGGCCTATCCTCCGACTGAGAATATGGCCGGGGAATATGAGGGCCATTATTCGAGTCGGAAGGGGTTCGCCCTAGCTCCACGTCGACCGCCGTCGTCCGGCGAGCTCCGCTGCTCCTAATCTCGCGAGTTTCCCCTGCACCCGTGACGGCTAAACTAGGGATCGGGACCTGAAGACGCTCGTACAGCTGCGAGCTCCTCAGGTCTGGTTCCGATTTTTGGCGCGGCCGTCCGCCAACTTCAGGTAGAGTGCCCCAGGGAGACGGCTCCAATGTTTTGGCGGTCTGAGACTCTAGCTCGGCCAGCCGAGCCCAAATCTCGGGTGTATGGCCGCCATCCTGCACGAAAGTGGATAGCCGCTTACGCAGCTCCTCCACGCGCCCCTCCTTTTCCAGCCTGAACTCATGGGCGATCGCCACCAGTTCTTCTTTGCGTCGCTGGTGGATCCAGCGCACGCCTACACCCGGATCTTGGCACTCACCTGTCTCCATTCTGAGTTTATGCTACTCACTCTGGACTCAACTTTAATTCTGCTAGGTGTCTGGGCAATTCTCGTTCCGTAGGTTTATTTCGTTCACTTTTGTCTTTGTCTCTCTTGATTTTTTTTTTTTTTTTTTTTCCCCTTTTGCTGTTCTTTTTTTCCTCTCCTTTTTTTATACCCTTGCAGAGGGTATTATAATTTTGTCGTGAAATGTGTAACGCATAGAAGGAGACATCTCCGACCCCATAAAGTATATATATTCTTGATCAGCATCAACAGCCGAGTCGATATAGCCATGTCCGTCTGTCCGTCTGTCCGTCTTTCCGTCTGACCGTCTGTCCGTCTGTCTGTTTCTATGCGAACTAGTCCCTCAGTTTTAAAGCTATCTTAATGAAACTTTGCAGAAGTCCCTAATTCTGTTGCACGCAGCACATATGTCAAAACCAGCTGGATCGGACCACTATATCATATAGCTGCCATAGGAACGATCGGTCGAAAATTAAGTTTTTGTATGAAAAAACCTTTTGTTTATCAAGATATCTTGACCAAACTCGACATTTATTGGTTTTACTATGCTCCTCATATATAGGCGAAATCCTATTAAGATCGGAGCACTATATCATATAGCTGCCATAGGAACGATTTGTCGAAAAGTAGGATCTTGTATGAAAAAAATTTTGTTTTTCAAGATATCTTGACCAAACTCGGCATTTATTAGTTTAACTATGCTCCTCATATATATGCAAAATCCTATTAAGATCGGACCACTATATCATATAGCTGCTATAGGAACGATCGAAAATTAATTTAGTATGGAGAATTTTTGATTTTCATGATTTTTCGATTAAACACGGCATTTAAAGATTTCACTATGCTCCCTTCATTTTTGCAAAATCTTATTTACATCGGTTTTTGATTAATATATTTTTTGTTTATCAATATACCTTGACCAAACTCGGCCTTAACCATTTTCTCGGCATTAAAAGGTTGGGTCTGCAAGGGTATTAGATCTTCGGCATGCCGAAGATAGTCCTTCTTTCTCGTTTTTTTTTGTTTTTACGTCTATTTCACAAACTCGAACCAAAAAAAATAATAAAAAAACGCACTTAAAGCTCTTTTGAACTTTTGCCCATCGTTCACTCTAGTCTTTGTTCGTCTTGGCCTTTGTTTCTTATTATTTCTTTTATATATTTCTTGTATTCACTTCGCAAAAAAATATAAAAAAAAAATTAACTCACTTGATGTTCTTTTATACATTAATTTTTTAGTCTTTGTTCATTATTCTTTTTATTACTATTATTTTTTTTTTTTTTTTTTTTTTTTGTCATTTATTTATTTTATCGGTTTTTATTATTATTATTATTTATTTTTTTTTTTTTTTTTTTTTGTTTTTATATTTTTTTATTATAGTTATTTATTACTTTCACTGCACACCCGTCGTCATCGCCTTCGCCGACTGTACTCCCGAATTCATTTTTCACCGCGCGTGAACTGAATTTGTCACACTGTACAGCCGCGACGCCTTAACGGCCCTTCGACGCCGACGTCGACTGCGGCGCGCGTTTGTGCACACGTGTGCAAGCATGGTCTCGATATCGCCCGTCTGGCGCGCGCGAGCTGTACTTTTCGGCCGGCCGTTATCTCTCCTTTTTTTCTTGTTGCTTTATGAGCTTGACTTCTTTGCACATTTTGGTTGAAGAAATTTTGCAGGTGTTCATCTCGTCGCCATACATAGGGTATGAAATGCACTTGTCGGGGTATACACGACTACTTTATACCCTAGACTCGCATTTTACCCGCCTACTATGTCTTCTTTTCCCTTGCTCTCTACCGGAGTATATACACTCCAAGGTATGCTCGACTTGAAATACCCTATACAAAAATTTTTATTTTAATTTTTTTTTTTTTGGGGGGTGGGGGGGGTGAGGGTTTCGACACAAATATACCTCGCACTACCACTGTCCTACCTACCATACGAGGCCGCAGCCTCGTGCTACCTCTTCTAGCGGGCCGGAGCCTCGTACCACCCCGCTATCGGGTTTTGGCCACGCACCAGCTACACTATCGGGCCTTAGCCACGCACCAACTACACTGTCGGGCCTTAGCCACGCACCAACTACACTGTCGGGCCTTAGCCACGCACCAACTACACTACTGGGGGTCTTGGCCACGCACCAACTACACTGTCGGGCCTTAGCCACGCACCAACTACACTGTCGGGCCTTAGCCTCGCACCAACTACACTGTCGGGCCTTAGCCACGCACCAACTACACTGTTCCCCCCCCTAGGTTAGGGTGAACATCGGCTAACTCCGATGTTTAGCACAAAGGTAACCGACCGAGATTACAAAGATCTGCATTTAAGTTAATTATTGAGATTGTATTCACTTTATTCATAACTTTTATCCTATTCTACCCTAACGAACTTCCTAGTCTAAGGCCCTGCCGCACTGTCTTGGAGCCCTAGCGCTCCGCTATGCACTGCACGTTATTCGCTCACACTCCTTTTCGGCACGTCTACTCACCATGATCGGTATTTCCAAAGTGCCGGCTCGCTCGCTAGCGAGCCATGCGCTTGCCTCGGCCGCTCAACTTTGCCGCGAGCTTTCGCTCTTCGCCGCCGAATCGAAGCTGCGCTCTCGCAGGCAGTGTTGAGCAGCCGATCAGCAACGCACGGTTTCAGCGGCGGCCGGCGGTTAAATTCAAACTTGGCTCCTTGCCCTTAACATACTACTAATACAATGCTTATATACTATACAGTGCTTAGGAATTACGATACAATATATATATATATATAACTATGAATTGTGGGGTGGCTACCCTAGTGGCCGCCTCACAATATACTATATACTATATACTATATACTATATAATTATATACTATATACTATATACTATATACTATATACTATATACTATATACTATATACTATATACTATATACTATATACTATATACTATATACTATATACTATATACTATATACTATATACTATATACTATATACTATATACTATATACTATATACTATATACTATATACTATATACTATATACTATATACTATATATATATATAGTGACATATCCATAGTCGCACCCACCCTTTCACATAACTTAGCACACAAGCATAAGTATAAGTATAAGTATAAACATTTCTAATATTGTAAACAAAAAAACCTGGTGATAACATCGACATTGGTCAAGATCAAACTGTCCCCCTTTGGTAGACATAAACAATTCACCCTAAATATCTCGCCACTGTCAATGTTCCCATCAGAGTACTATCCCACGCATAATTGCTGACGCAGCTCAAACTTCACTCAATTTTGACTCAAGCTCTCTCAAAGCGAAGTTTGCTAAGCGACCGCAACAGATAGATAAATTAGTTCATATTCGGGACGCAAATCTGAATGTACTCGATATAAGAAGTAGCCGTTAGTGAAAATAAAGCATTGAAATATATTTTTTTATAGTAACTATACGTGTAAAACTTAATTGGCGCAGCCGGTCGGATACGTCGGGAAAAAGTAAAGATCGCTAAAAGATAATTAATTCCTAGATCTAAAGCACAATCGCAACCGAAATTGTTGTCGGTGTGTAACAAACGTTTTCTCGAATACGTATCCGCACAAGAACCTTCGGGTCACCAGTAGTTTATTAACATTGACCCTTCGGGCAATAAAGCTACTACAGTTACTAACGACTGGCTTTGCATATCTTTCGATCCCTGCAATACGTTATTACTGGGTCTTTTCAATAAGACACACACACAAACTATAAACTAAATCAAATGTACAAAGTACAAAAACAAAGTTCAAAGAAATAAAAGTTCAAAATCAAAGAACTAAAAAGTTCAAAACAACAAACTCAAAATCATCATCAAACACCAAAAAGTGTATTACACTAAGATCATGACAACGGAATTATTAGAACAACACCTCAACCAGGCCCTTTCACAACTGAGACAGGTGCCAAGTTTTGACGGATCAACAGAGAATCTCAACGCTTTTATTAAAAGGATCGATTACATCCTACATCTTTATCCAACCCGAGATGTCAGACAACACAGCATCTTATACGGAGCCATCGATTTACAAGTTGTTGGAGATGCTCAGAGAGTTTCACAAAGGACAGCAGCCAACACTTGGCAGGAGTTGAGGAACGCACTGATTGAAGAATACAAAGTGCAAACACCATTTGAAGAACTTCTTCGACGTCTGTACAACACGAATTACCAGGGAAACGTCCGTAAGTTCATCGAGGATCTCGAAAATAAATCTTATGTTATTTTAAATAAGTTAGCTTTAGAAAATATACCTAGCAATACGGCACTTTATACAAACGCCATGAATAACACAATTAAAGATGTAATTACAAAAAAATTACCCGATAGGCTTTTCATGATGTTAGCCAGATACGACATTACGTCGACACAGAAACTTAAACAAGTAGCGAAAATAGCGTAACTGATAGACCTAAACCTAATAACGTTCAGGGAAATCAACACACTAATTCCGAAGACAATCAAAAAGCTCACCACGAGTTCCAACAGAAATTAAGTCAAGGTAGAACCCAAAATCCCTTAAACTATCAAAATCAGTCCCATTCACGCTTGAATGCGCCAAACCCTCCGACTAAACGTCAAAGAGATAGCAACAGTGGGCAGATGAAAATGGACACATCTGAAAATTTTCATCAGCAAGCCTCGGAACAAACAGAAGAAATCCATTCATAAAATTGATTATGAATGACGCAATTCTAAAATGTGTCATTGACACAGGTTCAACCATAAACCTAATGAAAACAAACCGCTTAAATTTTCCAATTTTCAACGAAACTCTAAAGGTTCACACCATAAATGGTGTTATTGAATTAAAACAAAGCATAAGACTAGGAGCAAGCAAAATTTGTCAGAGTAAACAAAAATTCTATATTCACGACTTCTCAGAGCATTGTGATGTTCTGATTGGGAGAGAATACCTTGAAGCATGTCAAGCGAAAATAGACTATACACAAGGATCCGTAACCTTAGGAGAATTTAACTTTTGCTTTAGACTCAGAAGAAAAAGAAAAAATTAAAAATGTTTTACATGAATTTCGTGATATCCAGTACCATGAAGGTGACAATTTGACTTTCACTAGTACAATTAAACACAAAATTCTAACAAAACATGAGTACCCAATTTACAAGCGTCCATATAAATATCCTTAAATATACGATGAGGAAGTAAACAAACAAATAAGCGATATGATAAAACAAAATATCATACGTAAATCCAAATCCCCTTACTGCTCACCAGTAATAATCGTTCCAAAGAAAAACGATGCATCTGGAAAGCAAAAATTCCGGTTAGTCATAGATTACCGCAATCTCAATGAACTAACTATTAATGATAAATACCCTATCCCGATCATGGATGAAATATTAGACAAACTTGGAAAATGTCAATATTTCACAACCATTGATTTAGCCAAAGGCTTCCACCAAATTCAAATGGATCCCGTTTCAATACCCAAGACCGCATTTTCGACTAAACATGGCCATTACGAGTACACTCGCATGCCATTTGGTCTTAAGAATGTACCTGCAACGTTCCAACGTTGTATGAACAATCTCTTAGAAGATTTGATTTTTAAGGATTGTCTGGTCTACTTAGACGACATTATAATTTTTTCCACTTCATTGGAGGAACACATTTTGTGGCTACAAAAAGTATTTGAGAAGCTTAGAGAAGCTAACTTAAAACTACAGTTGGATAAATGCGAGTTCATGAGAAAAGAAACAGAATTTCTCGGTCACATTATCACAACTGAGGGTATAAAACCAAATCCCAACAAAATACAAACAATTGTCAAATTCCCAATTCCAAAAACCCCAAAAGAAATTAAATCATTCCTACGATTATGTGGTTTCTATAGGAAATTTATACCAAATTTCGCTAATATAGTAAAACCCTTAACACTTAAATTAAAAAAAGGAGCAAAAATCAATATAAATGACAAAGACTACGAATCAGCGTTTGAAAAGCTACAAGTACTCATAACATCCGACCCAATTTTAATATTCCCTAATTTCGAAAAACCATTTTCATTAACTACAGACGCGAGTAATATGGCAATAGGGGCTATGCTATGCAATCAGAACTCTCAACGAGCATGAGATAAATTATTCAACGATTGAAAAAGAATTATTAGCAATCGTTTGGGCTACTAAATACTTTAGGTCCTATCTTTTTGGTCGACAATTTCAAATCCTTAGCGATCACAGACCCCTCGTCTGGTTAAATAACCTGAAAGAACCTAACATGAAATTACAACGATGGAAAATCAAGCTAAATGAGTTTGATTTCCAAATTAAATACGTCCCAGGAAAAGAAAATTATGTGGCAGATGCTCTGTCCAGAGTCCAATTAAACGAAAACTTTTTAGGCGAAGATACAATTAGCACAAGAGCAACTATACATAGTGCTAAAGAAGACAAGAGTAACTATTTACAAATCACAGAAAGACCACTTAATTATTATAATCGACAAATAGAATTTAAAAAGGGAACCGAGAACGCAACTAAAGTTACAAATTACTTTCATAAGACCAACAAACAAATTACATACAAAGACATGACTAACGCACATGCCAAAGCATTAATAAAAGAATATTTATGCACAAAGAAAAGTATACTATACTTCCACAATGAAGCAGATTTTCCAATTTTTCAAGAAGCCTACTTAGAAATAATAAGTCCGAATAATTTAACAAATGCAATGAAAACTAGTAAAAAATTGTTAGATCTTCAAACATTTGCAGAATTCAAGGAACTAATATTAAAAAAACACAAAGAGTTATTACATCCAGGAAAAAAACAATCAATTGGTTCAAAGAAACCCACTATTTTCCAGATTATCAAAATTTAATTCAAAATCTAATAAACGAATGTGAGATTTGCAACATCGCAAAAACAGAAGACAAGGATAAAAAATTAACTTTCGAAATAACTCCAGAAATCGCTAATATCCGAGAAAAATATGTTATGGATTTTTACATAATAGGAGACAAACAATTTTTATCTTGCATTGATATCTACTCAAAATTTGCATCATAAATAGAAATAAAAAGTAGAGACTGGTTAGAAACCAAACGAGCTATAATACAAGTATTCAACCAAATGGGTAAACCCATCGAAATAAAAGCAGACAAAGACTCAGCTTTTATGTGCATCGCTTTACAATTATGGTTAAAATCAGAAGCTGTAAATATTAATATAACCACTAGTAAAAATGGCATATCCGACGTAGAACGCTTTCACAAGACAGTTAACGAAAAATTAAGAATCATTAACAGCGACACAGATGTCGAAAATAAACTTGCAAAATTTGAAACTATACTTTACACATACAATCATAAGACAAAACACAAAACGACTAACAGAACACCAGCGGACATATTCATATACGCAGGTACACCAGAGTATGACACTCAAGCTAATAAAGAAAAACTAATAATTAACCTCAACAAAAAACGAACAAATTATGAAATTGACACTAGATACAAGCATTCACCATTAGTTAAATCAAAGACAACAACCTCGTTCAAGAAAACAGGAGAACTAAGACAAATCGCGATAAACATTTTGAGGAAACAAACAGAGGCAGGAAGATAATTCATTACAAAACCAAATTCAACGAGAAAGAAGGGCTATCTTTGGCATGCCGAAGATCTAATACCCTTGCAGACCCAACCTTTTAATGCCGAGAAAATGGTTAAGGCCGAGTTTGGTCAAGGTATATTGATAAACAAAAAAAAAGGCTTTTAATCAAAAACCGATGTAAATAAGATTTCGCAAAAATGAAGGAAGCATAGTGAAATCTTTAAATGCCGTGTTTAATCGCAAAATCATGAAAAACAAAAAATTCTCCATACAAAAACTTAATAATATGATATAGTGGTCCGATCTTAATAGGATTTTGCATATATATGAGGAGCATAGTAAAACTAATAAATGCCGAGTTTGGTTAAGATATCTTGAAAAACAAAATGTTTTTCATACAAAAACTTAATTTTCGATCGATCGTTTCTATGGCAGCTATATGATATAGTGGTCCGATCTTAATAGGATTTTGCATATATATGAGAAGCTTAGTAAAACTAATAAATGCCGAGTTTGGTCAAGATATCTTGACAAACAAAATGTTTTTTCATACAAAAACTTAATTTTCGACCGATCGTTCCTATGGCGGCTATATGATATAGTGGTCCGATCTTAATAGAATTTTTGCATATATATGAGGAGCATAGTAAAACTAATAAATGTCGAGTTTGGTCAAGATATCTTGATAAACAAAAGGTTTTTTCATACAAAAACTTAATTTTCGACCGATCGTTCCTATGGCAGCTATATGATATAGTGGTCCGATCTTAATAGGATTTTGCATATATATGAGGAGCTTAGTAAAACTAATAAATGCCGAGTTTGGTCAAGATATCTTGACAAACAAAATGTTTTTTCATACAAAAACTTAATTTTCGACCGATCGTTCCTATGGCAGCTATATGATATAGTGTTCCGATCTTAATAGGATTTTGCATATATATGAGGAGCATAGTAAAACTAATAAATGTCGAGTTTGGTCAAGATATCTTGATAAACAAAAGGTTTTTTCATACAAAAACTTAATTTTCGACCGATCGTTCCTATGGCAGCTATATGATATAGTGGTCCGATCTTAATAGGATTTTGCATATATATGAGGAGCTTAGTAAAACTAATAAATGCCGAGTTTGGTCAAGATATCTTGACAAACAAAATGTTTTTTCATACAAAAACCTAATTTTCGACCGAACGTTCCCATGGCAGCTATATGATATAGTGGTCCGATCTTAATAGGATTTTGCATATATATGAGGAGCTTAGTAAAACTAATAAATGCCGAGTTTGGTCAAGATATCTTGACAAACAAAATGTTTTTTCATACAAAAACTTAATTTTCGACCGATCGTTCCTATGGCAGCTATATGATATAGTGTTCCGATCTTAATAGGATTTTGCATATATATGAGGAGCATAATAAAACTAATAAATGCCGAGTTTGGTCAAGATATCTTGATAAACAAAATGTTTTTTCATACAAAAACCTAATTTTCGACCGAACGTTCCTATGGCAGCTATATGATATAGTGGTCCGATCTTAATAGGATTTTGCATATATATGAGGAGCATAGTAAAACTAATAAATGTCGAGTTTGGTCAAGATATCTTGATAAACAAAAGGTTTTTTCATACAAAAACTTAATTTTCGACCGATCGTTCCTATGGCAGCTATATGATATAGTGGTCCGATCTTAATAGGATTTTGCATATATATGAGGAGCTTAGTAAAACTAATAAATGCCGAGTTTGGTCAAGATATCTTGACAAACAAAATGTTTTTTCATACAAAAACTTAATTTTCGATCGATCGTTCCTATGGCAGCTATATGATATAGTGGTCCGATCTTAATAGGATTTTGCATATATATGAGGAGCTTAGTAAAACTAATAAATGCCGAGTTTGGTCAAGATATCTTGACAAACAAAATTATTTTCATACAAAAACTTAATTTTCGACCGATCGTTCCTATGGCGGCTATATGACATAGTGGTCCGATCTTAATAGAATTTTGCATATATATGAGGAGCATAGTAAAACTAATAAATGTCGAGTTTGGTCAAGATATCTTGATAAACAAAAGGTTTTTTCATACAAAAACTTAATTTTCGACCGATTGTTCCTATGGCAGCTATATGATATAGTGGTCCGATCTTAATAGGATTTTTGCATATATATGAGGAGCTTAGTAAAACTAATAAATGCCGAGTTTGGTCAAGATATCTTGACAAACAAAATGTTTTTTCATACAAAAACTTAATTTTCGACCGATCGTTCCTATGGCAGCTATATGATATAGTGGTCCGATCTTAATAGGATTTTGCTATATATGAGGAGCTTAGTAAAACTAATAAATGCCGAGTTTGGTCAAGATATCTTGACAAACAAAATGTTTTTTCATACAAAAACTTAATTTTCGACCGATCGTTCCTATGGCGGCTATATGATATAGTGGTCCGATCTTAATAGAATTTTGCATATATATGAGGAGCATAGTAAAACTAATAAATGTCGAGTTTGGTCAAGATATCTTGACAAACAAAATGTTTTTTCATACAAAAACCTAATTTTCGACCGAACGTTCCTATGGCGGCTATATGATATAGTGGTCCGATCTTAATAGAATTTTGCATATATATGAGGAGCATAGTAAAACTAATAAATGTCGAGTTTGGTCAAGATATCTTGATAAACAAAAGGTTTTTTCATACAAAAACTTAATTTTCGACCGATCGTTCCTATGGCAGCTATATGATATAGTGGTCCGATCCAGCTGGTTTTGATATATGTGCTGCGTGCAACAGAAATAGGGACTTCTGCAAAGTTTCATTAAGATAGCTTTAAAACTGAGGGACTAGTTCGCATAGAAACAGACAGACGGACAGACGGACAGACGGACATGGCTATATCGACTCGGCTGTTGATGCTGATCAAGAATATATATACTTTATGGGGTCGGAGATGTCTCCTTCTATGCGTTACACATTTCACGACAAAATTATAATACCCTCTGCAAGGGTATAAAAAGAAAAGTAAAGTAAGTATAACAATTACAGGTCAACAACAGACAGCGACCAGAACATACAAGCACCAGCTTAAACTAATTATTATAATATTACTATCAATAACTGTAAACCATATACAAGCACAAAGCATTGAAATTAATCCTATTAAAGCCCATAACGGTTACCTCATATTTAAAACAGGAACCATAGACATTCGACAGATTACGAATACCATTGTTTAACGGTAAACATAACAAAAACCGAAGAAACTTTTAACAATTTAATTGAACAAACTAAAGAATTTAATAACATAATACAAATCGAATACCTAGTAGAAAAATTAAACAGAGAAATAAACGGCTTAAAAATAGCCAAACGCAGCAAAAGAGGTTTAATAAACATAGTAGGAACAGCATACAAATACTTATTTGGAACATTAGACCAAGAGGACAAAAAACACTGTTCAGGTTAACGAATGAAATCACATAATAGAAGTTATAAATGATGGAATAAATGTTATGAACGAACTAAATCAAGAGACAGAAAACGGAAAGAAATTAAATATCCTTATATTTAACTAACAACACTTAACTGAATATATAGAAGACATAGAGATGGGAATGCAGCTCACAAGATTAGGCATTTTTAACCCGAAATTATTAAAACATGACTATTTGTTGCATGTCAACTCTGAGAAATTGTTGCATATAAAAACACCTACTTGGCTGAAATCAGATACAAACGAAATACTGATAATATCTCATATTCATCGAGCAATAATAAAAAAACCGCTATTTGAAATAATTCCATACCCAGATGAAAATAATAACGCTTTGACAGAAATAGCCCATGAAAATTATTTTAAACAAGACAAAAAAGTCTATAGCAAAGAAACAAAAAAATTAATTAATAATAAATGTATAACAGGAATTTTAAACCAAATAACATCCGAATATACTATATACTATATACTATATACTATATACTATATACTATATACTATATACTATATACTATATACTATATACTATATACTATATACTATATACTATATACTATATACTATATACTATATACTATATACTATATACTATATACTATATACTATATACTATATACTATATACTATATACTATATACTATATACTATATACTATATACTATATACTATATACTATATACTATATACTATATACTATATACTATACTATATACTATATACTATATACTATATACTATATACTATATATATATACTATATACTATATACTATATACTATATACTATATACTATATACTATATACTATATACTATATACTATATACTATATACTATATACTATATACTATATACTATATACTATATACTATATACTATATACTATATATACTATATACTATATACTATATACTATATACTATATACTATATACTATATACTATATACTATATATACTATATACTATATACTATATACTATATACTATATCAGAGAGAGTTCTCAGTTGAGAGTGATTGACGTGTATTACTTGTGCTCCAAGATTTTTATATATTTTTGCCCATTAATCCTGCTTTTTATTTCTAAATTTTGCATTTTTGGTGCATTATTTAAAAAGCTTTTATAAATTGTGCTGGCTGTGTGAGAATATGATGCAAGCTAAATGTGCAGGTCTCACTGGGCGTGATTGCGACAAGATCGCTGCAGTTGCCAAGAAGGGCTGCCGTGGCTTGCGTTGGTCGTGCCCAGATTGCATCGACAAGTAAATTGATTTCTCCAGAATGTATAATTCTGTGAGAAGTCAATTCTTAAAATTGAATAATGTGGCTAAGCAGCTGTCGAGTAAATTTGACTCGAGTTTTGAGTTGCTTGCCAAATATAAATTCGAGTCTCCAACCAATCGCCGGCTGGAGCCTCAACTTTTGCAATTACCCTCTACGTCAGTTCAGACACCTACGCCTTTCTTGTCCCTACCTAGCAACTTGGAATTATCTCCAATGTTGTCTTTATCGCCTTCTCCAAGCGACTGCCCAATTACCACCGTTTCATCTGATACTGTCCCAGTTATCCAAACTGCCTCAGCCCCGTCAGCTCCTGGCCGCAAAGGTAGACCTGCGCGTAATCTTGCCCAGATTGTTAAACACAATCATGGTGCCTCTTTAGCTCCTCCATCTCCTGTATTACCTGCAGCCCCATCAGCACCTACTTGAACGGTTGTTGCCCCTCGGACACCACGTCTGAGTCATTGGCAGCCTATATTGCTAGCAAATCTTCTGCTAGCGTGTCAATAACCAAATTTAATATATAGTATATACTATATACTATATACTATATACTATATACTATATACTATATACTATATACTATATACTATATACTATATACTATATACTATATACTATATACTATATACTATATACTATATACTATATACTATATACTATATATACTATATACTATATACTATATACTATATACTATATACTATATACTATATAATATATACTATATACTACTATATACTATATACTATATCAGAGAGAGTTCTCAGTTGAGAGTGATTGACGTGTATTACTTGTGCTCCAAGATTTTTATATATTTTTGCCCATTAATCCTGCTTTTTATTTCTAAATTTTGCATTTTTGGTGCATTATTTAAAAAGCTTTTATAAATTGTGCTGGCTGTGTGAGAATATGATGCAAGCTAAATGTGCAGGTCTCACTGGGCGTGATTGCGACAAGATCGCTGCAGTTGCCAAGAAGGGCTGCCGTGGCTTGCGTTGGTCGTGCCCAGATTGCATCGACAAGTAAATTGATTTCTCCAGAATGTATAATTCTGTGAGAAGTCAATTCTTAAAATTGAATAATGTGGCTAAGCAGCTGTCGAGTAAATTTGACTCGAGTTTTGAGTTGCTTGCCAAATATAAATTCGAGTCTCCAACCAATCGCCGGTTGGAGCCTCAACTTTGCAATTACCCTCTACGTCAGTTCAGACACCTACGCCTTTCTTGTCCCT
Organism: Drosophila littoralis; assembly: GCA_018903485.1. Classification (NCBI taxonomy): domain Eukaryota; kingdom Metazoa; phylum Arthropoda; class Insecta; order Diptera; family Drosophilidae; genus Drosophila; species Drosophila littoralis. The sequence continues at coordinate 706,007 of JAEIGF010000611.1, forward strand.
ACCTAGCAACTTGGAATTATCTCCAATGTTGTCTTTATCGCCTTCTCCAAGCGACTGCCCAATTACCACCGTTTCATCTGATACTGTCCCAGTTATCCAAACTGCCTCAGCCCCGTCAGCTCCTGGCCGCAAAGGTAGACCTGCGCGTAATCTTGCCCAGATTGTTAAACACAATCATGGTGCCTCTTTAGCTCCTCCATCTCCTGTATTACCTGCAGCCCCATCAGCACCTACTTGAACGGTTGTTGCCCCTCGGACACCACGTCTGAGTCATTGGCAGCCTATATTGCTAGCAAATCTTCTGCTAGCGTGTCAATAACCAAATTTAATTTCTCCACCCCTCGTGAAATATCATCATTCAAAATAAATGTTTCACATGATATGTTCCCAATCATTTGTGATCCCAAATTTTGGCCTCCACACATGATTGATCACGAGTTCAAGCCAAAAAAGCATAACCAGCCTGTCACCCTTCCAGTCCCTTCAATACAGGGTACCATTTCTGCCCCAAAAAACTAACTTCAAATTCTGACCAATTCTGTATTCATTATCAGAATGTCAGAGGTCTTATTTCAAAGCTTAAAAATCTTTTCATGGCCAGTACTTCCTTCGACTCAGATATAATAGCATTTTTAGAAACATGGTTAAATTCAACCATATCCGATTTTGAGGTATTTTCGAATCGTTTTATTTTGCTTAGAAATGATCGGCCGACTCGAGGTGGTGGGGTGTTAATTGCCGTTAAAGCCACTCTCCAGTCAGAACTTTTCTGTTTTAATACGCCTACAGACGCTGAGATTGTCTCAGTTAAGGTGTCTTTTCCTACACGGAATATCTATATTACATGCTCTTATGTCCCTCCTTCTTCTGATATTCAAGTATATATGAAACATATTACTTGTATTAAAGAAGTTTCTTCACACGTGCGTGATAATGACCTATTTATTTATATATACTATATACTATATTCTATATACTATATACTATATACTATATACTATATACTATATACTATATACTATATACTATATACTATATACTATATACTATATACTATATACTATATACTATATACTTATATACTATATACTATATACTATATACTATATACTATATACTATATACTATATACTATATACTATATACTATATACTATATCAGAGAGAGTTCTCAGTTGAGAGTGATTGACGTGTATTACTTGTGCTCCAAGATTTTTATATATTTTTGCCCATTAATCCTTTTTTTTATTTCTAAATTTTGCATTTTTGGTGCATTATTTAAAAAGCTTTTATAAATGGTGCTGGCTGTGTGAGAATATGATGCAAGCTAAATGTGCAGGTCTCACTGGGCGTGATTGCGACAGGATCGCTGCAGTTGCCAAGAAGGGCTGCCGTGGCTTGCGTTGGTCGTGCCCAGATTGCATCGACAAGTAAATTGATTTCTCCAGAATGTATAATTCTGTGAGAAGTCAATTCTTAAAATTGAATAATGTGGCTAAGCAGCTGTCGAGTAAATTTGACTCGAGTTTTGAGTTGCTTGCCAAATATAAATTCGAGTCTCCAACCAATCGCCGGTTGGAGCCTCAACTTTTGCAATTACCCTCTACGTCAGTTCAGACACCTACGCCTTTCTTGTCCCTACCTAGCAACTTGGAATTATCTCCAATGTTGTTTTTATCGCCTTCTCCAAGCGACTGCCCAATTACCACCGTTTCATCTGATACTGTCCCAGTTATCCAAACTGCCTCAGCCCCGTCAGCTCCTGGCCGCAAAGGTAGACCTGCGCGTAATCTTGCCCAGATTGTTAAACACAATCATGGTGCCTCTTTAGCTCCTCCATCTCCTGTATTACCTGCAGCCCCATCAGCACCTACTTGAACGGTTGTTGCCCCTCGGACACCACGTCTGAGTCATTGGCAGCCTATATTGCTAGCAAATCTTCTGCTAGCGTGTCAATAACCAAATTTAATATATATGTATATACTATATACTATATACTATATACTATATACTATATACTATATACTATATACTATATACTATATACTATATACTATATACTATATATACTATATACTATATACTATATATACTATATACTATATACTATATACTATATACTATATACTATATACTATATACTATATACTATATACTATATACTATATACTATATACTATATACTATATACTATATACTATATACTATATACTATATACTATATACTATATACTATATACTATATAATATATACTATATACTACTATATACTATATACTATATCAGAGAGAGTTCTCAGTTGAGAGTGATTGACGTGTATTACTTGTGCTCCAAGATTTTTATATATTTTTGCCCATTAATCCTGCTTTTTATTTCTAAATTTTGCATTTTTGGTGCATTATTTAAAAAGCTTTTATAAATTGTGCTGGCTGTGTGAGAATATGATGCAAGCTAAATGTGCAGGTCTCACTGGGCGTGATTGCGACAGGATCGCTGCAGTTGCCAAGAAGGGCTGCCGTGGCTTGCGTTGGTCGTGCCCAGATTGCATCGACAAGTAAATTGATTTCTCCAGAATGTATAATTCTGTGAGAAGTCAATTCTTAAAATTGAATAATGTGGCTAAGCAGCTGTCGAGTAAATTTGACTCGAGTTTTGAGTTGCTTGCCAAATATAAATTCGAGTCTCCAACCAATCGCCGGTTGGAGCCTCAACTTTGCAATTACCCTCTACGTCAGTTCAGACACCTACGCCTTTCTTGTCCCTACCTAGCAACTTGGAATTATCTCCAATGTTGTCTTTATCGCCTTCTCCAAGCGACTGCCCAATTACCACCGTTTCATCTGATACTGTCCCAGTTATCCAAACTGCCTCAGCCCCGTCAGCTCCTGGCCGCAAAGGTAGACCTGCGCGTAATCTTGCCCAGATTGTTAAACACAATCATGGTGCCTCTTTAGCTCCTCCATCTCCTGTATTACCTGCAGCCCCATCAGCACCTACTTGAACGGTTGTTGCCCCTCGGACACCACGTCTGAGTCATTGGCAGCCTATATTGCTAGCAAATCTTCTGCTAGCGTGTCAATAACCAAATTTAATTTCTCCACCCCTCGTGAAATATCATCATTCAAAATAAATGTTTCACATGATATGTTCCCAATCATTTGTGATCCCAAATTTTGGCCTCCACACATGATTGATCACGAGTTCAAGCCAAAAAAGCATAACCAGCCTGTCACCCTTCCAGTCCCTTCAATACAGGGTACCATTTCTGCCCCAAAAAAACTAACTTCAAATTCTGACCAATTCTGTATTCATTATCAGAATGTCAGAGGTCTTATTTCAAAGCTTAAAAATCTTTTCATGGCCAGTACTTCCTTCGACTCAGATATAATAGCATTTTTAGAAACATGGTTAAATTCAACCATATCCGATTTTGAGGTATTTTCGAATCGTTTTATTTTGCTTAGAAATGATCGGCCGACTCGAGGTGGTGGGGTGTTAATTGCCGTTAAAGCCACTCTCCAGTCAGAACTTTTCTGTTTTAATACGCCTACAGACGCTGAGATTGTCTCAGTTAAGGTGTCTTTTCCTACACGGAATATCTATATTACATGCTCTTATGTCCCTCCTTCTTCTGATATTCAAGTATATATGAAACATATTACTTGTATTAAAGAAGTTTCTTCACACGTGCGTGATAATGACCTATTTATTTATATATACTATATACTATATTCTATATACTATATACTATATACTATATACTATATACTATATACTATATACTATATACTATATACTATATACTATATACTATATACTATATACTATATACTATATACTATATACTATATACTATATACTATATACTATATACTATATACTATATACTATATACTATATACTATATACTATATACTATATACTATATACTATATACTATATCAGAGAGAGTTCTCAGTTGAGAGTGATTGACGTGTATTACTTGTGCTCCAAGATTTTTATATATTTTTGCCCATTAATCCTGCTTTTTATTTCTAAATTTTGCATTTTTGGTGCATTATTTAAAAAGCTTTTATAAATGGTGCTGGCTGTGTGAGAATATGATGCAAGCTAAATGTGCAGGTCTCACTGGGCGTGATTGCGACAGGATCGCTGCAGTTGCCAAGAAGGGCTGCCGTGGCTTGCGTTGGTCGTGCCCAGATTGCATCGACAAGTAAATTGATTTCTCCAGAATGTATAATTCTGTGAGAAGTCAATTCTTAAAATTGAATAATGTGGCTAAGCAGCTGTCGAGTAAATTTGACTCGAGTTTTGAGTTGCTTGCCAAATATAAATTCGAGTCTCCAACCAATCGCCGGTTGGAGCCTCAACTTTTGCAATTACCCTCTACGTCAGTTCAGACACCTACGCCTTTCTTGTCCCTACCTAGCAACTTGGAATTATCTCCAATGTTGTTTTTATCGCCTTCTCCAAGCGACTGCCCAATTACCACCGTTTCATCTGATACTGTCCCAGTTATCCAAACTGCCTCAGCCCCGTCAGCTCCTGGCCGCAAAGGTAGACCTGCGCGTAATCTTGCCCAGATTGTTAAACACAATCATGGTGCCTCTTTAGCTCCTCCATCTCCTGTATTACCTGCAGCCCCATCAGCACCTACTTGAACGGTTGTTGCCCCTCGGACACCACGTCTGAGTCATTGGCAGCCTATATTGCTAGCAAATCTTCTGCTAGCGTGTCAATAACAAATTTAATATATAGTATATACTATATACTATATACTATATACTATATACTATATACTATATACTATATACTATATACTATATGCTATATACTATATACTATATACTATATACTATATACTATATACTATATACTATATACTATATACTATATACTATATACTATATACTATATACTATATACTATATACTATATACTATATATACTATATACTATATACTATATACTATATACTATATACTATATACTATATACTATATACTATATACTATATACTATATACTATATACTATATACTATATACTATATACTATATACTATATACTATATACTATATACTATATACTATATACTATATACTATATACTATATACTATATACTATATACTATATACTATATATATACTATATACTATATACTATATACTATATACTATATACTATATATATATATACTATATACTATATAATATATACTATATACTACTATATACTATATACTATATCAGAGAGAGTTCTCAGTTGAGAGTGATTGACGTGTATTACTTGTGCTCCAAGATTTTTATATATTTTTGCCCATTAATCCTGCTTTTTATTTCTAAATTTTGCATTTTTGGTGCATTATTTAAAAGCTTTTATAAATTGTGCTGGCTGTGTGAGAATATGATGCAAGCTAAATGTGCAGGTCTCACTGGGCGTGATTGCGACAAGATCGCTGCAGTTGCCAAGAAGGGCTGCCGTGGCTTGCGTTGGTCGTGCCCAGATTGCATCGAAAAGTAAATTGATTTCTCCAGAATGTATAATTCTGTGAGAAGTCAATTCTTAAAATTGAATAATGTGGCTAAGCAGCTGTCGAGTTAATTTGACTCGAGTTTTGAGTTGCTTGCCAAATATAAATTCGAGTCTCCAACCAATCGCCGGTTGGAGCCTCAACTTTTGCAATTATCCTCTACGTCAGTTCAGACACCTACGCCTTTCTTGTCCCTACCTAGCAACTTGGAATTATCTCCAATGTTGTCTTTATCGCCTTCCAAGCGACTGCCCAATTACCACCGTTTCATCTGATACTGTCCCAGTTATCCAAACTGCCTCAGCCCCGTCAGCTCCTGGCCGCAAAGGTAGACCTGCGCGTAATCTTGCCCAGATTGTTAAACACAATCATGGTGCCTCTTTAGCTCCTCCATCTCCTGTATTACCTGCAGCCCCATCAGCACCTACTTGAACGGTTGTTGCCCCTCGGACACACCACGTCTGAGTCATTGGCAGCCTATATTGCTAGCAAATCTTCTGCTAGCGTGTCAATAACCAAATTTAATTTCTCCACCCCTCGTGAAATATCATCATTCAAAATAAATGTTTCACATGATATGTTCCCAATCATTTGTGATCCCAAATTTTGGCCTCCACATGATTGTTCACGAGTTCAAGCCAAACGAGAAAGAAGGGCTATCTTCGGCATGCCGAAGATCTAATACCCTTGCAGACCCAACCTTTTAATGCCGAGAAAATGGTTAAGGCCGAGTTTGGTCAAGGTATATTGATAAACAAAAAAAAGGCTTTTAATCAAAAATCGATGTAAATAAGATTTAGCAAAAATGAAGGAAGCATAGTGAAATCTTTAAATGCCGTGTTTAATCGCAAAATCATGAAAAACAAAAAATTCTCCACACAAAAACTTAATAATATGATATAGTGGTCCGATCTTAATAGGATTTTGCATATATATGAGGAGCATAGTAAAACTAATAAATGCCGAGTTTGGTTAAGATATCATGAAAAACAAAATGTTTTTTCATACAAAAACTTAATTTTCGATCGATCGTTCCTATGGCTATATGATATAGTGGTCCGATCCAGCTGGTTTTGATATATGTGCTGCGTGCAACAGAAATAGGGACTTCTGCAAAGTTTCATTAAGATAGCTTTAAAACTGAGGGACTAGTTCGCATAGAAACAGACAGACGGACAGACGGACATGGCTATATCGACTCGGCTGTTGATGCTGATTAAGAATATATATACTTTATGGGGTCGGAGATGTCTCCTTCTATGCGTTACACATTTCACGACAAAATTATAATACCCTCTGCAAGGGTATAAAAAAGGCTTTTAATCAAAAACCGATGTAAATAAGATTTAGCAAAAATGAAGGAAGCATAGTGAAATCTTTAAATGCCGTGTTTAATCGCAAAATCATGAAAAACAAAAAATTCTCCATACAAAAACTTAATAATATGATATAGTGGTCCGATCTTAATAGGATTTTGCATATATATGAGGAGCATAGTAAAACTAATAAATGCCGAGTTTGGTTAAGATATCTTGAAAAACAAAATGTTTTTTCATACAAAAACTTAATTTTCGATCGATCGTTCCTATGGCAGCTATATGATATAGTGGTCCGATCTTAATAGAATTTTGCATATATATGGGGAGCATAGTTAAAGTAATAAATGTCGAGTTTGGTCAAGATATCTTGATAAACAAAAGGTTTTTTCATACAAAAACTTAATTTTCGACCGATCGTTCCTATGGCAGCTATATGATATAGTGGTCCGATCTTAATAGGATTTTGCATATATATGAGGAGCTTAGTAAAACTAATAAATGCCGAGTTTGGTCAAGATATCTTGACAAACAAAATGTTTTTTCATACAAAAGCTTAATTTTCGACCGATCGTTCCTATGGCGGCTATATGATATAGTGGTCCGATCTTAATAGAATTTTGCATATATATGAGGAGCATAGTAAAACTAATAAATGCCGAGTTTGGTTAAGATATCTTGATAAACAAAAGGTTTTTTCATACAAAAACTTAATTTTCGACCGATCGTTCCTATGGCAGCTATATGATATAGTGGTCCGATCTTAATAGGATTTTGCATATATATGAGGAGCTTAGTAAAACTAATAAATGCCGAGTTTGGGTCAAGATATCTTGACAAACAAAATGTTTTTTCATACAAAAACTTAATTTTCGACCGATCGTTCCTATGGCGGCTATATGATATAGTGGTCCGATTTTAATAGGACTTTGCATATATATGAGGAGCATAGTAAAACTAATAAATGCCGAGTTTGGTCAAGATATCTTGATAAACAAAAGGTTTTTTCATCCAAAAACTTAATTTTCGACCGATCGTTCCTATGGCAGCTATATGATATAGTAGTCCGATCCAGCTGGTTTTGACATATGTGCTGCGTGCAACAGAAATAGGGTCTTCTGCAAAGTTTCATTAAGATAGCTTTAAAACTGAGGGACTAGTTCGCATAGAAACAGACAGACGGACAGACGGACATGGCTATATCGACTCGACTGTTGATGCTGATCAAGAATATATATACTTTATGGGGTCGGAGATGTCTCCTTCTATGCGTTACACATTTCACGACAAAATTATAATACCCTCTGCAAGGGTATAAAAAGGCTTTTAATCAAAACCGATGTAAATAAGATTAAGCAAAAATGAAGGAAGCATAGTGAAATCTTTAAATGCCGTGTTTAATCGCAAAATCATGAAAAACAAAAAATTCTCCATACAAAAACTTAATAATATGATATAGTGGTCCGATCTTAATAGAATTTTGCTATATATGAGGAGCATAGTTAAAGTAATAAATGTCGAGTTTGGTCAAGATATCTTGATAAACAAAAGGTTTTTTCATACAAAAACTTAATTTTCGACCGATCGTTCCTATGGCAGCTATATGATATAGTGGTCCGATCTTAATAGGATTTTGCATATATATGAGGAGCTTAGTAAAACTAATAAATGCCGAGTTTGGTCAAGATATCTTGACAAGCAAAATGTTTTTTCATAAAAACTTAATTTTCGACCGATCGTTCCTATGGCGGCTATATGATATAGTGGTCCGATCTTAATAGAATTTTGCATATATATGAGGAGCATAGTAAAACTAATAAATGTCGAGTTTGGTCAAGATATCTTGATAAACAAAAGGTTTTTTCATACAAAAACTTAATTTTCGACCGATCGTTCCTATGGCAGCTATATGATATGGTCCGATCCAGCTGGTTTTGACATATGTGCTGCGTGCAACAGAAATAGGGACTTCTGCAAAGTTTCATTAAGATAGCTTTAAAACTGAGGGACTAGTTCGCATAGAAACAGACAGACGGACAGACGGACAGACGGACATGGCTATATCGACTCGGCTGTTGATGCTGATCAAGAATATATATACTTTATGGGGTCGGAGATGTCTCCTTCTATGCGTTACATTTCACGACAAAATTATAATACCCTCTGCAAGGGTATCAAAAAGCATAACCAGCCTGTCATCCTTCCAGTCCCTTCAATACAGGGTACCATTTCTGCGCCAA